>JBBMOC010000019.1:7904450-8504450 GCA_037975185.1 Centropyge bicolor | reverse complement strand
CAGAATTTTTGAAAACCACAGGCTATTTTTGACTGCTAATTGGAATGAGTTTTCTATTTTAAAACATCTTTAATATCACCACTTCTAATCTAGTTTAGACTACTGAACTATAAATGTGACCACAGCTGGGACGGCGAATGACTTTGACTGAAGCCACAGTAAAAACTGAGAAAGTCAGATAGTGTCATATGGCTTCCATGAGAGAAAATATTAAACCAAAGACAGATAATTACCTTGTATCAATTAATCTCATGATTTCTGTTGAAATGTGAAACTAGTAAAAAAGGTCCATCAGTTTCCCAGAGCCCAAAATGATGTCTTCATGTTGCCTGTTTGGTTTGATCAACAGTCAAGAACCCATAATGTCAAATTCTGTAAATATATTCTTATTCTGAATTTGATGGCAGCAACATGTTTCAAACAATTTGGGACAGGAGCAAAAAAAGAAAGAAGATTACTACATGGGCTCAGGAACATTTTGTAAAAACATTTGTTGTGTGCAAATGATTGCATTCAGTTTTTATTTATTTTCACGATGTGTACCAACTTTTTTGGAATCGTGGTTGTATAATTAAATTAAAAAATATAGCTCAAAAGAAAAACAAAAGCGTGCAAAGTTGAGTTCGGAGGCAACTGAGCAACTGAGGTTAAAAGAAAAGCCACACTTGGTTTTGACTCTGTACAAATGCTGACAGCTGATTGGCTGAGAGGTGCAATCCAACTACAGCTGTTATAAAACCATCCTCTGCTGCCTAGCAACAATCAAGAGCCCTTACAGGAGATGGAGAACGCCGACAGTGTGCAGCATCCACAGTGATGGAGCCACACATGAGACTTTGAGATAGGAGGAGAAATTGTATTTACTGTGAAGGAAGCAGCAATTTCCTCTAAGTATTTTCTATATTTTGCACTGCACATTCCATTTTTTTACTCACAGACTAACAAACAGCTCAAGAGAGATTTTTTTTTTTTTTTTGGAAAACAGAAACAACTCAGTGAAAACATACCTTTGCACTTTGGGGTACTTCATTTCTGAGATTACATTAGTGGCTTCTGTTTGGCTATGTTTCAGATCAGGAGGCCACATATTGTCCACCCAGTCGACTTGATCCACCTGTGACCAAAACTGCTCTTTTAGCCATCAATCACAACGTTGTCATATTTTCTGTACATATAGTATGAGATTTGTGACCTTCAAAAATCATAAATTCATACTGAGAGTGAAGTGTGATATTACCACTGTGGGCCGCTTGATGAGGTTCTCCAACTTAGTGTGGCTGAACTCTAAGCTGATGACATTGAAGAGTTTGTCCCGCTCTTCCTCTGGCGTCTCATAGTAACGGACAAACTGAGCCATGCTCATTTCAGTGCCTTTCTGAGTGCTCACATCCATAACGTCCACAGACCGACGGCTGCCTGCAGGTTACAACCAGGACACAAGTTGAATGCATACCCATAATTAACATGCAATACAATGTGTCTGTGAGCTTGTTTGAAAAGATGCTAGCAAGCTAGCTAGAGATTTATACTGAGAAAATGTGTATTGTTAGTATTTAACAGTAGCTCATGCTGGTCACTAATGCCTAGAATTCGCCATCTTGGCCACTAGATGGCGCAATTACACCCCACTCGTGATTGTTGACTTCATTTCTCTCATGCTTCATTTGACACAGTGTGTTTTAGTGCACTATAAAATTGCAATTTCAAAACTGCTTGATCTGATTTATTTTACAAAATAATTATAGAAAGAAGTGCTAGATAATAGATAGAAACATCTTTAGCTTTTTAAAGGAGTACATAGAATACCCCACAACATAAGTAGACACACACAGACACCATCACAACTATAGAGATGATATATGACAGGCATTAACCAAAAACAACATTATTTAAGTAGATACATTATTTATGTAATGTGAACATACTGTGACTTGATCTTTTTACCTCTTTGTAAATTATGTTCATCTGACTGATTATTTTTGACAGTACATAACAGTTTTGGTTCTTCTGCGAGGCAAAGCAGTTTACAAAAATTACTCTTTTTTTTTATTTGTAAACTTTATTCCACAATGCAAAAGAGTGGTTCTTCACAAGCACTGACAAAAATGGATCTTTCTGAGCTGATAGTACACCCTGAAATCACTACCCCAACCATACTACAGAATCTGACATAGTGGAGGTAGTTTGAACATTTTTTGTTAATTTTCATTTCCACAATTGATACTAGGAAGTAAATATGGCCAAGGATGAGACCATGTGATACTTTTAGAACACTTCAGATAATTTTTACCAGGGTTGCACCAATTAGTGTGAAAAATTCAGCCTCTTTGAACTTTTCACTTTTTATTTTTTAACTGAATTGACATATTGGTTATTTAGTACCACAGCAAATTACTTAGAATTTCCCAAAAGCTGAAACTCACTGACTCAACCAGCTCTTATCCTCTGAATTAGCAGCTGGGATAATTTTCCACACTCCAGATGCACATATGCTTTTGGTTTTGTTTAACCACTCTAACAGCTACAATAATAAACATAAGCACATATTTGTGTGTGCATGTGTGTGTATGTATGTATGTATGTATGTATGTGTGTGTGTGTGGCATTGGACTTACCAACTAAGCCTTTAATTTCACTAACTGTAAATTCTGGATCGGGCATTCTGTGTTAATTAAAGAGAAGGACTGCTGTCACTCAGTTAACCTTTTACATGTTTTGCCAAATATATGACAAATATGAAGTGGGATAAATCAACATCATGAGCACTGTCAAAAATTGTTCTTGACATCTGTACAACAACTGGTGAATTCACAGAAACGGCTTCTCACCTGATGCCTAATCCATCTTTCTCTTTAAAAATGAGTGGGATCTTGAGAGCCTCCCTTTGCACATATTCATAAGAAAAATCTGCAATACAGTGGATGAAGGAAATTATGGGAAACACATTTTTTGTGTTAAAAATGTGCATCCTGTCAATCAAAATACACAATAACAGAACAGCAACAAGAGCTGATCAGAAAGTAAACAGGAAGTGATATGTGTCACTTTACCTTTACCCTCCAGCAAGTGGACAAATTTTGCGCTGTAGCTGTCACTGACAAGCTTTTCCTCCACACTGAAACCTCGGATGTTGGCAATTTCTTCAACATCGGACAGATCCTCGTTTTCGTCGTACATCCTCCGGCAGATGGAGCGCTGCCATTGAAAAACCAGATGATTTACATGACAAAACCCTCCTCCCTCCATTCAACATTTATTTTATTCCTAACTTCACAGCTGTAGTAAGGTCATAATCAGTTTTTATAGACAAGGTAATTGTGGCATTTTTTTTCTTAAATGCAATGTCAAGTACAATGAGCATTAAACGACACTTGTCTTGAGAAAAGGCAGCTGTTGTGATCCATAATAATAAAATGTTTGCAAGATATAACAGATCTAGATTTATCTTGTTTTAAGATCGCTAAACTATCACAAATATAGGAGAAGTTTTAAATGCACAATGTAAGACTCGTCGTTTTCCTCGTGGCCTCTAACATGAGCAGCTTAAGTGACTTGACAAATATCCCAACATGTACAGTTGCAAACGTTAGCTTTAGCTAACTAATTAGCTCGCTGCCAATCTCGCCTCATAAGCTAGCGTTAACACGGCAGATGCTACACACCAGCCTGCGTCCGGATTCAGCACACGTTTCCGCGGCCTGAGCCATCGTCTTTTATCAATGTTCTCCAGTCATTCGGGGTCGGAAAAGCGTCTCCGTGCGTGGTGAAGTTAAAGAAACACTTAGCACGCTTTTCGGGTTCAAAACAAGGGAACCATGTTTTTGTGTGTTACGTCATCGCCGAGAACCAAAACATTGTTGGGCGACGTCACGGCGTGTTAGTTCACGGCTCCTCAACTGCTTTTACAAAGAAGACGCGTTAATCCGGTCAGATCAATCATTGTTTGTTTGTTTGTGAGAGCAAAAAAATATTACGTTTAAACCACTGTTATTGAATCGTTCGTGGCACCGTGTTAAAGAAAAACACGCAATAAAATAGGTCGTTTACAACAAAAAGCAGCTTTTTATCTACTTTCATTCATTCTAGTAATAATTATGTTTGTGTACGTTGAACGTGACGTGCGTGACGTGAACTGGTGAGATCAGGCGTTCAGCCTTTAAAGTTGGCAAAAATATCTATTTTCTAACAGCTACTACAAATTTAACATGATAGTGTGATCACTGTTAACTCAAGGTTGATTAGTAAGCACATAAGTGAGCGAATGCAGCCGACAGTTAGCGGATGTTTCCTTCAGGGCGCGCAGACTTCTGGGTAATGTAAGGTGCAGGCAGCGCAACACGCCGGAGACGAGCGGTGGAAAAAAAAAAAAAAGCTTCCGCAGTCGCCGTCAGCTGGCGAGATTGAATGTTTAGTAAGTGAACACTGTTGGCATGTTGAAGGCTTGTTTCTGTCGCGAACCGCAAGAGTAACGAGGTAACTTACATCAGCGCTGCTCGTCCTGTCCTTTTGATAATAGAAGCAACATGAGTCTGAACGAGCATTCACTGCAAGCACTGTCCTGGAGGAAGCTGTACCTGAGCCGAGCTAAACTCAAGGCTTCCAGCCGGACATCAGCCCTGCTGTCTGGATTTGCGATGGTAATCCTCAGATCTCCCTCTCATGTAGATCAATCAGTCACATATGTGTGTAAAGTTGCTTCCTGTTTACTTCCTCCTTTTGCTTTCCTTTCTAGGTGGCCATGGTGGAAGTGCAGTTGGACAACAGCTATCCTTATCCTCCTGCCCTCCTCATCGCCTTCAGCGCCTGCACCACTGTGCTCGTGGCTGTTCACCTGTTCGCTCTCATGGTCAGCACCTGCATTTTGCCCAACATAGAGGCCGTCAGCAATGTCCACAACCTCAACTCTGTCAAGGAGTCTCCACATGAGCGAATGCACAGGCACATTGAACTGGCGTGGGCTTTTTCCACGGTCATCGGGACTCTGCTGTTCCTGGCCGAGGTGGTTCTTCTTTGCTGGGTCAAATTTTTGCCCGTGAAGCCCAACAAGTCCAGCAATAATACAGTCTCATCTGGTGTGGCTGCAGCTATTACTTCCACTTCTATTATGGTCCCCTTTGGTTTAGTCTTCATAGTCTTTGCCGTGCATTTCTACCGCTCCTTGGTCAGCCACAAGACTGACAGACAGTTTCAGGAGCTGGAGGAGCTTTCTAATCTCACCAGGCTACAGAACGAGCTGGACAACAGAGGGGAATCTTCCATCTTGCAGTCTCCAAGCTCACATTTCCCATAGACACATATGGCAGATATACATCTATGGTGGAACTCTGACTCCTTGAGATTTCTGCAAGCCAGAAGCCACATTATTGGTTTCTGATTTTTTACAGGAATGATGATGTCTCACCTCTTTGTTGTGAAATTTTACTTTTGTGAAGAGTTTGTATTTTTTTAGAAAACATGTTTGATCGACTGTGAACTCACACATCTGCCATAGTGCATGTAATTGAAATTGGAAAGTCTTAACTGTAATAGTTGCTTGATTTATCTCTTACATTATGGCAGAGATATCTGAACAATAACTTGGAATCCTGTCTGTTGCCTGCTGCATTTAGTTTGTCAGTGAACACTGTTAGTATATATTACATTGTTGTGTTTTGTAAACCACAAGTATTTAACCCTCTTTATGACATCACTGTGTACATGATTTCTTGTAATGTTCACCATTTGTAATTGTAATGCTAGATTGACTCAACAGTTGCCGAACTACAGTATTATTGGAGGAAATTTGCTGACATCTGTAGCACAGGCTGTGACGTTAAAATAAACACGTTTTTACCAAGTGCCACTCAGAGTTTCAGAATTTCAAAAACAATTTGTGCCTATATTTGAAAATATAACTTTAATCTTATGGTAGGTAGGTAGATACTTTATTCATCCCCATGGGGAATTCGCATATTTTTATCTATGCAAATTCCTTGTAATCACTGACACAGGTTAAGCAAGTCACACCTAAAATATTTTGCCAATGTACTATTTCAAGCTCATGAGTAGAGTTACTACATACTGTATGTTTTTTTGTTTGTTTTTTTGTCTTTTCTTTACCAATAATCATCCTTATGCTGGATAACCAACTGAGCCATCCTGTCTGATGGTGTATTTTCATTTCTCCTTTTGGTGCTTTAAACTTTTTAAAGAATTCTGATTCAGTACACATACTTTATAATCAGTAGGAGTTCAGCATATATAAAATACAGTAGAGGCTGATATTTGATCAGTCCCTATAAGAAAAATAAGTGGATGAGTCATTTGGATATTCAAGGTATACTAGTGTTGTATTTATTACATGGCCAGCCTTTAATAGGCTTTAAAAGTGTTTAGTATCAAGTAGGTCTAATTTAATGAATGTAGTAATGAGGCATATCATTAGGTATTTGTCTTCATGTGTGTCATTTGAAGATGTTTTTTGGAACCCTGGAATTGAATCACTCTATTATGTGATAATAAGAGTTAGCAGCAAGCCCTTTATTATCATGACAGTTGCAGTTTAATTGTCTGTGTTGAATCAAGTTAGATGAATTAACATTTTAAATCATATCACCATTGTTTTCAATTCATTTGAAAATGGAATAGATGTTTTATGCTCCACAGACAAGAACAACTTATATGGCTGTAAATATTCTGACAAAACTGAAAATGCTGAATGCTTTCATGCATTTATTTTATTTTATTATTTTTTTGTCTGTGAGTGTGTGCTGGAGTGGAAACTTGCTGTTAATCCTCTTGTTGTTGTTCTTCAGCACTGATCAAGGTAGGCTGATTGGGCTTCCCTTAAAACCAACTGCATATCCACCAGGCATAGCTTGAAAAAAAAGACATCATCATAATCCACAATAATGCATTTGAAAAGTGCTTTGTTGTTCATGATTATTTGATTATCTCACAAAAGTGGTGACAGCCTGCTTGTAAACTCAGATGCATGGCTATAAAGTTATCCGCAGTCAAAATGTTGTACCTGTGGAATTGGGTGCTTTTTTGGTGTCTGTGCTTCATCCCTCCCAAAATCAGACAGGGTCCCACATTTTGCTACTCCATCCAACCAGAAGCCTTCATAAAGCTGGCCTTTGTCAGAGTAGTAGAGCTTTCCATTGCCATCCTTCTTGCCACCTCGCCAGGTGCCTTCATACCAATTTCCATTTGCTTGGATGCAAGTTGGAAAGTGAACATTTGAAATTCACCATCTTGTCTCACTACACTAAAATCTTTTTGATTAAAAAATGTAAATCAAAGTTCTCTTACCAAACCGAATGATGCCCTGTCCATGATTCTTATCCTTCATCCACTCTCCCTCATAGATATCTCCACTCTCATAGTACATCCTTCCCCAACCACTCCGATGGTCCTCACTCCACTCCCCCTCATAAATTTCTGAGCTATTGTAGAAGTATGTTCCATATCCCTAAACAGATGGAAAATGATGCAATATATATCAGAGTGTACATACATGAGTTATAATTTGCGTGTATCTATATAAAAGCATATCAAATACATACATGCTTCTTTCCATTTCTCCAGTCACCACAGTACTTTTTTGCATACTTCTTTTTTTCTGGGAGCAGCACACTGTAGGTACCATATCCATCACGTTTTCCAAATTTCCACTCTCCATTATAAATGGCACCAGACTCCTTCCAAACCTGAGTCCCTTTTCCTTAAAAAAATGACATTGTAGTTATGGTGTAGTCAAAAGTATGTTATGCTTTGTAAACATGCATTCACAAATTTCCCCGCAGCTTATAGTGGAAGCTCACACTCAGTGTCTCAATACAACAGTGTCTCACCATGCTTCTTGTTGTCCTGCCACTCTCCAGTGTATTCATTTCCATTGACTGAGAAAACTGTGCACCGCAATCCACATTTCTGTGACTTAATATCCAACAATTTTGAGAGTGGCTGAGTTTTTCTAGATGCTTTGATATATGGCATGGCTGAATGTGGCTTGATGAAAACCCTATAACATAAAAAAAACACGTTACACCTATGAAGCTGTACAGGTTCACATTATATTAATCCAATTTCAGATGGAGAAAAACTCTACATTGCCCTTCTGTTCGTGCAGGAGATCGAATGCATAGAGACTGTTAACTAACAGGCAGCAAGGAATGGGAGCAGATATGAGAAAAGTTTACTATATACAAAATATTTTAGACAAAAACCACATAAACTAATATAATGATCTTCGTGTGTAAATGTCATTAAAGAAGAAAAATAGTACAAACTAATGCACATGAACCCACATTTAGGATACAAGTTAGCAACATGACCTTCTATCCTAAGTCTTTTAATACTAGCTAGTTGACATTCCTCCAGAATAACTGAACATAGGACGTAGTAGGATGCCAAACACTCATTTAGAACAAAGTAGTTGTACCTTAACGATGTGTCCAAATGGACGACGTATCTAAGCTCAATCCGTGCGTAAACTCAGGTCAAGTACTGAATATTTTTTTAAAAACACGTTAGAGAGCTTGTTAGCATTATAAACTTTGTTAGCTAGCAGCCGAGAGACAGCCAAGCTTCGCTGTATCCTAGCAACAGAACTGCGTACTGCAGGTAGTGCAGTGTGAAATAAATTAATCAGTTTAAACTTTTGGTAATTGTGCCTGAGAGACTCATTCGGGTAGTACCCGAGTAGTTATTTATTTATTTATTAGGATTTTTTTATTTGCTTGTGTTATTTACTTATTTACAACTCTGACTCTGATTGGCTTAACCCGATATCTTTACCCTAACTCTAACCAGTCATCACTCCTCGTGCCCAGCGTACTAGCCAATCAGAGGCAGAGTAAGGCGGGTCATACCTTCGCTGTAGTAGGATCTCATAACTTGGACGGTGTTGTAGGTTGTGCGCATGCTCCGTGCAGCCCAGTTAAAGAAGCGTCTGAGTGGACAGTTGGCGTGAGGAGAGACTCGGGGTGGATCCTTGTGAACCGTCCTCTTCATCTACATCTTCTACTTGGACCACAATGTCCAAACCGAAGTTTCAGACAGAGTGGGAAGAAATAGACGAGGAGTACCAACAATTACAGGTGACATAAAAATGAGCACATCACCTGATCTGCGATTTGTTGCGTGTAGCTTCTCGTGGGTGATCTACGTTAGTTTGGCTGCTTCCTATTCGCCATTCATTCTCAGCCCAGCCGTTAACGCAGCATTTAGCTAGTAACAGCACTGTTGTTACCAATATGTGATCTGATTATGCTTCACTGGACGTTCATCATTTTTAACTTTATTTTAGCATCCGTGTGTTACAGCCGCTAACGCTAGCAGCAGGTTGCTTGCTGCTAGTTGTGCGGCTAATGAGCGGCACCAGTAACTTAAGCTAGCCAACCTCACAGGACACTATTGTACGATTGATTCATGTAAGCTGATTGTTACGAAAGTTAGTGAGAGGTCGTACAGGTAACTCCACGTGTTTGTTACTGTCGCCTGAGCGAATTATTTCTTCATTGAAAACATCATCATACATCATCACCACGCTAGCTCACGTTCGCTAGCTGGCTAACTTGAAACAATAATGTAAGTAGTCGATTGTAGGAAAGGATATAGTTTACTTTGAGGTATAATAAAGTATCATGTAGTCTGTGGTGTCAGACCTCATGCTGTTAAGAGACATTTGAAACTTGGACCTGTGATGCCATCAAAATATAAAATGTGGAGCTGCTCCGTAGGGAAAGATGATGAAGGTGACTGTCACCTGTTAGGGGATTTTGTTAAACGAAGCTCCTATGTGCTGGTGAATATTTAATGAATCAGTCACACATTCATCTTCAGTTGCTTTCTAGATTGTGTATTTTCACATCTGTGGCATTTCAGGTTCAAGTCTTAACTGTGTTACTTTGAAGAGCCCTGTAGTCAGTCTCAACATGTTAACATTATTGATATGGAGAAAATGTCATGTGATGCACATACATAGAAAATACAGTGATTAGCTCTCATGCTTTTCCCCTCCGAAAGGCCAGGATCTATCATTGCTTTCCAGGATGTTGCTATTCTTAAAGTATTAATCGCAGAAGTACACAATAGACAATCATCAGATCATGTATTGCCTTTATCAAACGTTTCCTGGGGTCCAGTTTTTGTAGCCAGTACTTTGAGCCAGTATTTTTTCTAAGTTTTGGTATTTGCAACCAGATAAAATTCAGTTTGTACTGTCCTAAACACACTACTTTAAACTCCTTTCAACCAGCCATACTATGGATATGAAAAAGAAAGGTACACTAGCTTTGTTCAAGACACCTCTCCCATTTTTTGTGAAGAAATGAAACTTTAATTAAGATAAGATAAACCTTTATTCGTTCTACAATAGAGAAATTCTTGTAATTCAAAGTAATTGTGGAAGTCCTTAAACAACGATTGACCATTTTTGGTCTTGGATCCTCGACAGGCATACACTATGTGTGATCCTGTGTCTTCTACATATGCAAATAAAAATGTGTGTAAAGTGTAATGTTCTGGATGCAAATTATATTTAGGAGAGATGGGCATGTGTGCTCATCTCAGACGATGGGACCATCTCTGCTGACTCTGCGTCCCCACATCCACACACTTAGTCCACTCCTATAAACCTGCTGATGGTGAGGACAAAGTGGGGGCACTAAAGGCTGCGTTACAAGCTATAAATTCTAATATGTATTTCATCACATGATACAGTATCATGAGTCATTTTTGTTCTGACAGAAGGGTCAAACAAGCTCCTACAGAGGGAAGCATTTTTATCTCTTTCTGAATAGAGACTCTGTTCACTCTTTTCAGTGTTGTCAACTGAGAATTTCTTTAAGCTTGGGAAAGATCAGTGCACAGTTTCACTCTTTCAAATAAGTGCTTTCAGTGCAATATGACAAATTCTATTCATATTTGTTTCTGTAATGCTGTAATCATTCATCAATTGTGCTTTGCAGTTGTATTTTTTAATACATACTCTCATGTTTGTGATGGAATTTTGTTTAATTTGCAGAAAGTGTTAGCAGACTTTTCTACCCTTACAAATATTCCCCTCTCCTTTTGTGCATTTGTTTGATCTTTAGGAAACTCACAAAATATACAGACAAAAACTTGAGGAGCTCACCAATCTTCAGGCAACATGCAGCAGTGCCATCAGCAAACAGAGAAAATGCCTAAAAGACCTACGGTACAGTTTGACCAAGTAAGTATTCTCTGATCAGGACCGAACACCACATGTTTATTACACTGATTGTTTGTTTACACTACAGTCACTACACTGGTTCCTCATAGTCTGGCTCATTGGCCAATTGGACCCACTCATGGTTACAGTAGATATACCAGAAAAGATACTGTGTCTTAGTTCATGGAGAGTTTTCAGATATCCCTCCTCGTCTTTACTTTCCCACTCACGATAATGTTTTTCTTCACAGGTGTGTACAAACGTGTGACGAGAAAGAGTTGGAACTAATAACAGACATCAAAACACAAATCAAAGATAAGGAAAATGTGTTCTTTGATATGGAAGCATATTTGCCAAAGAAAAACGGGTCAGTACCTTGTTTCATGTTGAGAATTCACTCAACGTTGCAGAGCTTTATTTTAGAAATATTTCATTGTGTTTTTGTGTGTATGTGTTTTCAGGCTGTACCTGAGTTTGGTCCTGGGCAATGTGAATGTAACGCTTCTCAGCAACCAGGCAAAGTATGTAAAGTATTCTGCCTCAAGGACAGTGTGATGAGACCGGTTTAGACTCTGGATTTCTGTTTGTTATCAGCTCCTCATCTTCTCATTGTCCTCCATTCATTCCCATAGATTTGCCTACAAAGATGAGTATGAGAAGTTCAAGCTTTATATGACAATAATCCTGATGTTTGGAGCAATAACCTGCCTCTTCTTTCTCAACTGTCGGTGAGAGAACTTTTACATCCTCAGTCGTTATTGTTGTTAAAATCTAAAAGAGTGGCTCACAATTCTTTTCTCCATCCTGTTTAGAGTCACTGATGAAATCTTCAACTTTTTGCTGGTGTGGTACTACTGCACATTGACCATAAGGGAAAGTATCCTCATGAGCAATGGCTCCAGGTGTGTACATTTAATTCAATTGAAACTGCGATTTTATAATTTATCTATGGTTTGATCTGTATTTTGAAGATGTGGTTGCTGAATTTTTGGGTTATCCACTCACCATCTCTTCCCAAATCTTGATTTCCAGGATCAAAGGTTGGTGGGTGTCTCACCATTATGTATCAACCTTTCTGTCAGGTGTCATGCTTACCTGGTGAGTTCTTGTCTTTTGAATTTGTAGTGTTCAGCAATCATATTTGAACCGTTGTATAAACATGTGCATGTTTTGACTGCCAAGGAAGTAAAGGTTATCTACAGCTTCTTCTTTCAATTTTAACCCTGTGTCTTTTCACAGGCCAGAGGGGCCCATGTATCAGATGTTCAGAAGCCAGTTCCTTGCTTTCTCCATATATCAAAGTAAGAATTTAATCAATCAACAAAATGCGTGTATTTGTTGCAGTGATGTGTATGAACAGTATATTGTGGGCTGTCTAAGTTTTACAAATTCAAATTCAGAATGAGTGTATATTTACAAAAAGTAATAAGGGTTATCAGCTTGAATATTAACTATATTGTCACTACAATGGATTCAGTTAAATATAGGTCAAAGGATTTGCATGGATACTAAATGAACTCTTTCAGTGGATGGAATTGGACTTGATGATCTTAATGAATGAAGATCTTATTATGACGCCGTGGCACCAGTTTGTTGGCTCATGTTGAATTTTAGCATGAATCGTACTAGACTTCTGTAAAGGATGATAATAACAGTTGCATTTATAATAAAACAGTTCTGTGAACATTTCTTCTCACAGGAGATATGAAGTCATTTCACACACTGGTGGTTATAGTCATTGCCTTGTATATCACATGTAGATGCATGATGAGATAACTGATGTGATGGGGTTCTCTGGTTGGTGTTTTGTTTGATCATTCAAATATTTAAGCAGACAGAAGTTCTTTTTTTGTTTTTTAAAGCGTCACCTAACTCAGATAATGTTTGCATTTTTGTTTTCAGGACAGATTGATCCCATTTCGGTGTACAAAGCGTCATGTCACAGGCTACTATTGACTTTTTTTGTTCCATTGAATGGCTTGGGAACTGGTGATAAGCTGATGCTAGTCCTCAAAAATGGCTTTCCTTTCCAGTACTGAGATATTATGTGAACCTAATTGATCTGTTCAGTGTTGCCTGTTCTGAAGTCTGTTTTTTTTTTTTTTTTTACCATCCATTTGTCCTCCAGGCTTTGTTCAGTTCCTCCAGTATTACTACCAGAGTGGCTGCTTATACAGGCTGCGAGCTTTGGGAGAGAGAAATCAGCTGGACCTCACAGTGGGTACGTTGTGAGCTATTTTTGGTGGTAGTCATTTCAATCGTTTGAACTCTTGGGCCATCTGCAACACCATGTCTGGAAAAATAGGGTAAAGGTGAGAGATGGAGACAGTTGTTAACATCAGCGTACTGCCACGCAGATGTCAGGGGGTAATTTGAGTACAGCCTGTGTGAATTTGCTTCTCAAACCATCTCTAATGTCAAATTGTCATTTGGAGATGACTGTTGAACAACAGCAGTGTAGCGTTCTGTGTAATGCTGTCCCAAGGTCACTGTTACACTTTTGTGTCTCCACAGAGGGATTTCAGTCCTGGATGTGGAGAGGCCTCACTTTTCTTTTGCCATTCCTCTTTTTTGGCCATGTAAGTCACAACTTTTTTTTTTTATGCTTTTGATTAATATCAAACAGCTTTAATGCCTTATTCAAGATATTTTAAAACCAGGAGGATGTTGCAAAAGATTATGTAAGCTTTACAACAGCCTTCATTCTTCAGTCTGTATTAAGTGCATTTACAAAAGCACAAAATTGCACAATTGTTTGGCATTTCTGAGAGACTGCATCATCGGAGGGGAAAGATGCGGATCAAAGAGAAATTTGCTTGCGCAACTGGAGCATGCAGCGACGTTATGAAAGATAATGCGCCCTCTTCCTTCCACAGTTTTGGCAGCTGTACAACTCGGTGACCCTGTTTCGCCTGGCAGGACACGAGGACTGTAAGGAGTGGCAGGTAAGGATAGCATAGGCAGATCCATTGCTTTACATGTCAAGAGACCCAAAAGTTGGACAGGCTTCTTTTAAAAATCATTCATGCATTTTGCCTGTCTGCGTGTAAGCAGTGTCCACACAAGCAGATTCAAGACCGTATTTAGAGTTGATGATGTGATTTGGCCGCAGACCCAGTGATAAAGTCTTGTGTCGTGTTAGTAAAGGAAATGTATCCTCACCTACTTAACATGTCCCATCCCTGTAACACATTGAAATCAAGAAATACAGTTATAAAAACACATGTCATGACTTGTCTTGGATTTTTTTTTCCTTTCAGGTGTTTATGCTGGCACTGACATTTCTCGTCCTATTCCTTGGAAATTTCCTCACTACGTTAAAAGTCGTCCACCAAAAGATTCAGAAAAACCAGGAAAAGGTGCAAAAGAGTGACTGAGACAAAAACTCAGCGAGACGCCTCAGATTCTTACAAACGGCCAGTAATTTCAAAGCAACATGCACAATCGCTTGATAGACTTGACCCACAGTCCGATTGGGCCCGGGAAGAAGACAAAGCTGAAATGTCTCTTTCTCTCAGGCTTCGATGGCGGGGGCAGCGTCCAGCCAAAGTATCTGGCCAACAGGCTTCTGCTTTCTAATGACTCGCCGTCGATGTTGCTGCACAGTCGGTCACAACACAAAGCGTTGTTCACCTGATAGACCAACAGTTTGTCGCTTTATCCTGTACATAAAAAAAGGGAGTGGGAGGAATGTGTTTTTATTTGGGTGTTTGTGTCAGTCAGTGCATGAATCTGTCAGAGAGCCTTTTTCCAAATCATATGCAACTAAAAGAGGGCAGGTAGCATCGATTAACAGAATATAGTTTGCCTTTGAAGACCTAACGTCTGTCATGTACATGCTTCATACTTCTGTGAAGTAGTGATGGTCAAACTGTCTCTGGCTTGAACGGGTTTGTTCAACGTGGCACTGCGCTTCATTTCTTGAGTTCTCTAACTTTTTATGTGTAGTTCTCAACTCCCTGTTGTGCTATTTCACTGCTAACCAGTATTTTTTTTTTTTAAACTAGATTTTGTTCTGCTTAAAAAAGAACCTGATACTTGCTGCCCAAATTTACCTTCAAATTAACTTCAATTTTCAGGAAAAAAAAAATCTCTCTAAACCTTCTGGTGTAGTTTGTCTGTCTGCAGTCAGTGGCAGCTCTGATTCTGTTGTGCAAGGAACTGAAAGGGAATGCAACACTGTTTCTCCCTTCAGGCAGCAGTTACAAAAGCCATAACAGTTTTTTGTATGATCTGGCACTTATACTTGGTTATCTGACTGAGTCACAAGAACACACGTTTAAAAACTTGTACTGTGTCGGCAAAAACGGTTGATCCCAATGAGAATTATAAGGAGTGTTTCATGCGAACTCCTCCCTAGTAGTTCTTATATTCTCATTAATTCATCAAATTTCATGCACAGAGTTTGGATTTAGCATTACTGAAGAAAACAACATGCTCTTTGTTCCCATGTTGTTATGTGATTTTGCAGAAATGTATAATGACCAAATGCTGCTATTAGCGCTCGTACTGTAAGACTGAGACACAGAAGGATGATTTAAAATGTGCTGGATTGTTGTTTTTCTAATTCCAATCAACATACTAAAAAAAAATATTTGTATGAATTAACTCTTGGCCAAATGTGGAGCTTTAGCTCTAGTTCACTGTAGTGTTGTCTCGTTTGTGTTTCATGCTTGTTTTGAAAGTATTTCACAGGAGTCTTTGGTTTTTCAGCTTAAGTTCAGATGGGCTCAAACAAACAGCTGAAGTAGTGTCAGGTCTCTAATGCCTTATTCAACATCCAGCCTGTTGCTGCAAAAAATGTCCATCTCCTTTTTATTTTGAAAAATCAAAAGACTGTAGCGTTACATTTAATGTCATTTCCCACAAATCAGTCATGCTGAAGAGAATCACAGTGTTTGTGTGTATCACTTTTATTGAGGGAAAATTAAAGTTACAGACCAAAATGTTACAGTTGATGCGAGAGCTGCCAGAATGCACAAAACAACCTGATTTCCTCATTTTTATGATGTAGCTGATGTTAAACATTGTTTTCATCAATGATTTCAAGACTGTAACTGGTGACTGAGAATGATCAGTAACAGGAGACAGTTCTCAATCTGTGTACATTGTTGTAAAAAAAAATATATTAATAATTAAACACCTCATTAAAAACTTGTTATTTCTCTGTTTCTTGTGCACTGAGACATTCATTTCAATTTTGCAGACATTGCACACATTCAGTTTCTCCAACACTAGTGGGCGCTGTTGGTAAAGAGAAGCGTTCTGTTTCAAGTTGCCACAGCTCCAAAACAAATTCTAGTTCACTGTTTTTTTCTTTTACTGGAAATGAACCCTGTTTGGTGTTCATAGAGGCGTTTCTTTCTCCCCCAAGACTGTTAAAGCTACAGTACCATGATATATTGCATTTCTGTTTTGTCAGAATTTATTATCTGCCAGCAGTTCTTAAACCAGATCAGACATGATTAAAAAAAAAAAAAAACCTTTGAAAAAAAGGTTATAGGACACAATCACTGACTTCAAATTCCTGCAATACTTTACAGAATAAAATATAGAAATACTAAAAATAACATTCCTCATACAAAAGTAAAAAAATACAAGGCATTTCAAGTTGCATGCCACTTTGAAAAATCTCCACTGTTGCAGCTTCTTGCAAAATCTTCTTTCCTTTTACATCAGTAGCCACAATCTTGTAACTGTAAAGGATGATTCAGTGGGTTTTGAACTTGCAGCAACTGATGAGGAGTTTCTGAACCATATAGCTGTTTCCACATCTGTGTCTTGGACACTGAGCATCTTCGGCCTCTGAAAGTCTAAACCTCTCTTAATGTAAGAGGTTCTTTTGTTTAAAAGGAAACCATCACCGGTGGCACTCACACGCCTCTGTCCTTTTGACTTCACAAAATGACACATTTCTTCTTCCTCTTATAGTTCCTTTGTTTTCGATTGAAGGCCAAAGTTATTTTGGTGGCCTCCCTGAAAATGTCTTCCACGTTCTCCTGATACTTTGCCGAACACTCGAGGTAGAGCTCTGCATTCATCTGCTGCCGCGTCTCCTCACCCTGTATCCCAAACCAACCCGACACCCAGAATTAAACTGCATGGCTCTAATACACAGTTGATAAGTAAAGAAAGATGTACATGCGGAAGAGATCTGTTATTGCATTGAAACTGCGGGACAGTTAAATGTGTTTGGTGTTAGGTTCTGGTTAGAGTGCTTCGTCTTGCTAAAGCCTGTTTTGGCAGATCACTAAATGTCTGCACGCCTCTTCTTGCCTTACCTGTGTGTAAGTGATGGGAGCCAGGTTCATGGCCTTGAGCTTCCTCGCACACTCTTTATCCTTCCTGAGGTCAGTCTTGCAGCCAATCAGGATGACGGGAGTGTCACGACAGAAGTGCCTCACCTCTGGGAACCACTGCGTACATTTAAAGAATTTAAGGATCTGAGTCATTATATATCTTTTTTCATGACCAGGCTTGTGTTGTACTTCAGGATTACTCTGACCATTTCTAAGGAGAGTAGAGAAAGATTACAACATTGAGTCCTACCTGCATGCACTGAGGTCAATGTCCAATGCAGGCTCAGTTGCATGAGTTAATCATAGTAAAAGAGAATGCAGTCGACACAAACCAACCAGAGTCTAGTAATCATTTACTAACTGAATTTGACCTCCAGTTAAATGTTGACATTGTTTCATTGTACCCACTCGTGTGAGGTGGCACATTGTTAATGTGCCATATAAATTATCACCTTTATCAGGACATTCTCAAAGCTGGTGGGGTTGGTCACATCAAAGCACACTAGCACCAGATTGGCTTCTTGGTATGAGAGCGGTCGCAGTCTGTCATAATCCTCCTGCCCTGAAAGCACAAAAGCATGCAATACGTGTTAGCTCATGAATGTGAACGTGTGCACACAGATGTGAGTGAACGGAAAGACTTCACAGAAACTGGTCTGCTGTGGATGCGACAGCCTGAACACAAAGATATGATACTTGGTACAAAGTTAGGGTAGACGCACAAAACCACATCCTGGCTTCAGCTTCCTTTTCTGCTTATGTAAGGCACCCTGCTGTAATTCTGCAGAAGATAAGCTGCCTACTCAGTCTGTCAAGAGTTTTCCTGAAAATGACTTTTTAAAGTTTTCGGCTCACATGGGAACTTCATGTTTGATGCCCCACAGAAATACAGCAGTTCCTGAAATACAGACTATGTCATACCAATAATTCCATTTGGGCACTAATACAAAATGGTACAGTTTTCACTACCTTAAGAGCCAAATATAAACATATTTTTCTTCATTGTTTTTTTTTAAACCCAAATAACTGTGTGAGAGCTAAATAATATACAGCAAATAACAAAATTCTGAATTAAAATCTGCCCATATCAGATCTGAGACCCTTTGGGTTAGAATCAGACTACTTTCATCAACACAGCCCAAGCACTGAAGTGATAGATACTAATTTAATATAAGACCTTCAAATATTAGTCTCACTCTATTATTGGTTGACAGCTAAAATAAAAATACAGTTAGGAAGAACATATGTACATAAGTAAATTAAAGCAACATTAAATCATGTGGAATAAAGACATTTTACTTAATGTAAGTTCTGGTTTTTTGCTGATCTGTGAAATTATCTTGCACTAAATTTGCCCCCTAACCTGATTCTACAACACCTTATTAGTAGTTTCTAACATGCAAACAGCTGGTCAGTTCCTGAAAGATGATGCTTGTGATGCTCTGACGTCAACATCAAACTTTACCACTTCCTCTGTGTCAGTGTCAGAACAAGCAGATAAAGACTGATTTCAGTGGAAGTCTAAACTTTACACACAATTTAAGTACAAAATTGTTTGACTGCATAATGCTTTGATTACATTCCATCCAATTGACACACCTTGATGTCTTTCCGTGTAATGCGTGGGAATGTGCTGTGCTGATAGTAAAAGATGAATCACAGATGTTTCAACAGGTGATTTTTGATAAAGAGTCTTACCAGCTGTATCATACAGGTTGAGCTTTATTTCTTTCCCTCCGAGAGTGATAGTGGTGTTATATTTTTCGAACACTGACGGTGCATATTTCTGTTTTGGACACACAAGAGAGAGATGTCTGTTTTATGATACACCTATTAAAATATGTATTCTTTCATATTCAGACAGAAGTACTCTGTCTGTCTGTCTGTCTGTCTGTCATATTCCTGCCCTTTTACAAGTTATGACATTCTTAAGAGTGATAATAATAGGAAATGCCACTCACATTTAAGGGCTACGATAAGTTCAAATTTCAACACTAACAGAGTTTTTGACAGTTATGATCAGAAAAAATATATCTGTGCTAATAAATGATTATACAATATTCAGAGGCGAGGAACATTACATGACATGAAAGCTCTTCTTACCTCTGGAAAATCACCTTTGGCATAAACCATGAGAAGTGATGTTTTCCCGCAGCCTCCATCTCCCACTATCACAATTTTAAGCTCTTCTGCTTTTTTTGCGGTACCATTACCTTTCCTGGCACCGTTTTGCGTCATTTCACCTCCCAGCAATCAAAGAGGTGGCAGGCAGGACCAGGCCGGAGATACTCCCTCCAAATTTAAGTTGAATACATGGCAGAGCCTAATGAATCTATATTTGGAAAGGCTGAGATGATTTACAGGCGGTGTCGACAGAGAGGAACAGATCAGCCTCATATTTTACCAGGTAGCATGTTCTGTTCACCACTTCCTGTTCCTGTCACACTGGAGCTGCTTCAGTCTGACCCCCTATACTTCTCTCCTCTCCTACTATCAGCCTGCTCACTGAGAACATCTCTGGGTGCGAATGGTGAAGCAGCTGAGTTGCACATGTGGAGCTGTTGAGTCCGGCTGCTCCTACTTCCTCTATTGCATGTGCATGTCTACTGCATTTTCTGGGTGGGTACTCCAATCTCAAGCACTGCCTCCATCGACAGCACTCACTGTGTGTGTGAGATAACACTAAAAATGTTCACCCTTATTGCTGAAATAGAGCAACAGTTATCACTACAGAGAGATCCCTTGATTCTTATCGTGAAGTCATGAGTGTGTGGCCTGGAGATGGTCTGATGACAGTGAATGGGCTGAATATGCATCTAACCTTGTGCCTCCATTAGAGCTTTTTTAAAAACTTGTGTGAACTTGCTGTATCTTAAAAGTACACTGGTTAAGGCTGCTCCTTTTCCCCTTTCAATGAAACACATATTATAAAAAGTAATAAACCTGATGGCTCTCTTCTGTTAGATTCTGCCAATATACTATGTCTACATGCATTTTATTTTGGGTTGCCCACCCTTTTCATCATCAGGTGTAGGTGTTTCAATAAATATATAATATTCCTTTAATGATAATATTATGTACATGGGATTACATACTCATGACAATTGACTGACTAAAACACTTATTATACCTTATGTGAAACTAAAATGCATATTTTATTTATGATTTTTTTTATCTATGAATTTCAAATTTTAAAGTCTTTAAATAAACCTTAAGCAATCACTTTATATGCTGAATCTAGTCATGCAACATATACATGCATTTGATAGAGATAGCAATCCGTTGTTTATTCCTGCATTTTCCCTTTTAATGTGAGCATTTCAAATCCTCAGGGGTATTTATGAGCAAGATGTCAGTCATACGTCTTTGTTCAGTCTGTATGGTTGAACACGGCAGTGACATCACAGATTGGGCATCAGGACAAACTATTCTCTCTCGTCTCAGGGTGCAATGTGTGGACGTCTTACCCAGCAACAAACTAATTAAAATGAAAAAAAATAAAGTGACTGGTTTGGGAGTGGACATTCAGAGGTACAGTGTGTTACCCTTCTATAAGGTGAAAACATGTATGTGTTTTTTGTTTTTTTTATTGGAGAGTGTGGATTTGTCAGGCTGACAGGCTGCTTTAAGGCATAAGGAATAGATTCTCAGTGTTATGACAGTGAGACAGCAGTAATGATCAAAAGAAACTGGACGTGCATTGTAGTCTTATAAATTCAACCCAGCTGCTGCTGAGATAGTAGATAGCAAATGCCCTGGATGACTAATAATTTTCATGGACCTTACAGTATATGAAATAAAATGACATTTAACATTACTTTTTCAGTCACGTCGATGATTGTTGCAATTGTAAAAATCTAATATAAGTTGCAGTGTGTGTAAGGAAGGTGGGAATATTAAGGTGGAATACAAACTAATGTTGTATTTGAGAATTATCAAATTAATTCAGTGTCCGGGCTGGAACATTTTCTCTGTCGAGAAGGCAGTCGAACCCACGCTGAGGTGTGTTCAAAGGTCTAATTTAAAGGTTAAATTTCAGTGGTGGATGGTGGGAAAATATGCAGTTCGTGGATAGGAGAGCTGAAAATTTGAGCAAGCTGTCCCTTTAAGGGGATGAGCTGACACTGCCCTTTACTTTGCCTATTTTAAGAAAACATTTTGCATGAATACACACACATTTACAGCAATAACTAAAAGGGAATGTCAGCTAAAAAAATCTCCTACAGACATGTCACCTTACAACATGAATTATGTCCATGGTGTGTTTAGTCTAGCCTGCGTCAAGACAGGCTAAAATATTTTTTAAAACATGGGCCTAAAATCATTTAAAGTTAAAAATTGCAATGCATCAAAAACACAACCTGCTCCAGTTTCCACAATAACAAAACATAAAAATGAGTGTGTGATCTATTTATTCAATCATCTCAGAAACACAGACAGGTGATAATACTGCCAAGAAAAAAAGAGACTAAATCACAAACCATACTGTGGATATATTACACTAATACACTGGACATGCAAATACTTCAGAGCTAGAAAGAAGGTAATGGTTTAAATAAAAGAAATACAGTACCAACCAATCTGCATGAAAAATCCTGGAAGAGCAGACACACACAAAAAAAGCACAAAGCGACGAGGAGACCTGATTTGATTCACAATGATTCAATCCGTCAGAATCAAGAGGCTGAACACACCAAGAGAGAAAGGACATTTAGCTGTTTGCCTCAGAACAGCCACACACACACACATTCTCATGTGCCCCATATGCTTCTACAATACATGAAAAACACCTGTATAATAATAATAATAAAAAAAATAGTGCTTGTTTGACTCACAACTGGCAGCCTATGATATGAATAACGTTGCCTATAAAGGATATTAAATTGTCCTGTAGGTGTGTAAAATATCCATACGTGTACAGCCCCATTTTTTTCATCAGTTAATAAACAAAGATCAATTGTCAAAAATAGTTGGGTCGTCGAGCAGAGAGACAGCTGTCCAGCAGAAGAGAGGCCAAATCCTCTGAGTGGAATATTCCAGTCTGTCAGCTGCGCGCAAAGCTGAAAGGCGCAACCCACCGGGGGAGGCTTTTTATTTTTTTTAAACAAAGGCCCTATAAATAACCCTAGTGCACATTTGAGCGCAAAAAAAATATCACATTTGTTGCACATATAAAACATGCTCAAATTTTTGTCTCCTTTCCACTAAAGGGTAGAGGGGAGGGGGATGGGTGGATTTCGAAAGAATGCTGTTTGCAGCCTCATGACCTGCAAATGGAGGATTGTGCACACTTGGCATCCGGATCTGGGAGTGGATAACAAGAAAAACAGGCCTCCGACACACGACTCCCTCCCTCTCTTTCTCTCTCTCACACACAAAAAAAGTGCATAAGAAAATAAAAACATTTTACGCAGGCAAATAAAGGCCCTCCCTCTTTTATTTCCAGCTCCACGCGCGCATCTAACTTTATAATATCTGATCTGCAGGTTTTAATGCAGCTCTTTGTTTAGGAAGCTAGAAGCTAGAACCCCCCCCTCTCCCCCTCCTCCTCCTCCTCCTCCAGTGTTGTTTTTCACCCAGATACAAAAGAGCAGGGCCGGTTCACAGCAGCCATCATGGCCTTATATGGCAGCGAGGGGGCGCAGCAGCCGGCTCGGATTACCGCCGCCGATCACGCCACATTATTAAAACATTTCCTTCCTCTCAGGCGTTCCTCGGCTATTTTTCCTTTTTGTTTGCATCTTTTCAAACATGCACCCACTCGAGTAAAAATCACCCGTGTCGTTCGGTGCAAAGATTGTAAGCGAGAGAGAGAGAGGAATAAAAAGAAACGTGGGTCTTCATGAGAGTGAAGCGAGCCTCACCCAGTTATGGCGCAGCAGCATTTTACAGCACAGTCACTCCTTTGTCTGTAAGAAGCCATTTTGAGACAAGAGGACAGCAGAGAAACCATGAACAAGTGTAGTCTACATTATCACCAAATGGGTCTTTCTGGATAAAGGGGAAGCAGTGAAATGCACAAGATTTCTCCCCATATAAGATTGCTGGTTTTAAGACTTGGATTATTTTGAATACTAACTGTAAGTTTGCAATATCAATCAATCAATCAAAAAAATATATGAGTTACATTTTACAATATAATTCTGCTGATAACATTTTAACCATAATGAATTAATGTTCATGTTGTCTGTCCTCTATTATAGAATACTTACATGAAATACAAGCTGGCAAAAAAATGTGAAATAGCTCAAAATTCCTTTACCTTTCAAAACAACATTTCCTTGTGGTTTTATGTGGTGCAGCTCAGTTAGAGAAATGTCGAAAATGGAAGAGGCTCTACTTGACTGCAATCCTGTCTTCAAGGAGAGAGAGGAGATGGTTTGCATATTGCCCACACAGATGATGCTTGAAGATGCATATTCGCTGGCTGAGAGGCAAAGCCTAACCACTGATCACAAAGTTTTCAAAAGAGCTCTTTCTTTCCTGCTAATGGATTCCTTCCTTTTCAGGAGACGCTTTCCCAACCCCTTATTAATGCCATTATTAGAGGATCCGAAGATGGAGCTGAAAACAGTCCTCCTGCCCCTGCGTTTAGGCCTGTTAACTGCATTTCACCAAAGTGCTGAGGTAAATATTTTCACCATAAGAGTTTTCCCTCCATCTGTTTCCTCTTAGGTTTGACAGTCTAGTTTTTGCACCGTTGTAGAACCTGTGAAAGAGACTACCACGCTGGGCTGATTTAGAAATCTAAATATGCCCTTGAAGCAAGGTCAAGCCGATGTTTACACTTTGGATGCATTTGGATTTAAGTGGCAAAATGGACAGCACAAACCTAATGGTGCTTGAGGTTGTCTCCACGGTTGTAGGCTGGGTACAACACAAGCCATCAGGGTGTTAAGCCTTGCTGTTGTGAGAGGAAAAGGGTTTAAAATCATTAATCAAAGCAAATGGGTTATCAATCAA
The DNA here is from genome assembly GCA_037975185.1 of Centropyge bicolor. Classification (NCBI taxonomy): domain Eukaryota; kingdom Metazoa; phylum Chordata; class Actinopteri; family Pomacanthidae; genus Centropyge; species Centropyge bicolor. The sequence goes on along the minus strand of JBBMOC010000019.1, from coordinate 8,480,009 downwards.
CAGTCAAAAAAAATATTGTAGGCTGCATAAGAAACTATTTTGCAAGAGGCCATTAGTTATCCATGGCCTGCTTCTGTCATTTGAGGAGCATATATTTATATAGAAATAATCTGGACTGTAGGTTGTATATTTATGTCAGCATGCCAGTGAACATATTGAATAAAACTTGTCTATTACACATGTGATAAAATTAAAGATCAATAGGTTAAATTGACAGAAAACACTTTTAATAACAGTAATTGCATGCCTCACATTTTACATTACCAAAATTATTATAAAAGACTTACTCATAGCTACTCATATAGTACAAGGCCATAAAGTGCAATGCCAAACAATCAGCCATCACACATTATCACTTAAACTGTGTTTTCTTTTTTTCCCTTCTACTTCCAACATCTCCATAAAACCACACAGCTGTTTATTCACAACATTTGGTTTCTTTTCACTTAAGAAATATAAATACTATTATATGGGTGTGCCATGACCTAGTTAAGACAAAGATGGATTCCAGGCAGAGGAAAAAAGGCTCAAAATGTCACAGGGTGTCACATCCAGCACATTCTCTCTTCCTTCTTCTCAATCCTTTAAAAGGAGGAATCATAGTTTTATCATAGTCCGTGAGAGATGAGGAAATCAAGTGTAAGATCCCTTTTGGAACAAAGGAAACCCATATAGGCCATTGAGTCCTGTTTCAGGAAAATGGCTGCCGGGAGCGCGCGGCCCCCTCTCTCTGCTCTCTGTTGAAGGACTCGTGAGCCGAGCTTCTAATAGCGGACGGCTCCTCTGCTGCTGCGCTCTGATTGGCTCGTCGAGCTGCCGCTGTTAACCAGCCAATTGCCCGAGCACTGCAAAAAAAACACACCAAGCAATGTCAAACAAAATCCGGTTTGTTCGACAATACACTGTTCAACAAAAAATAATAAAAAACTGAGAAATCAACAACGGTTTGAGATTGTTTGAGAGGAAAAGCTCCGCGGTTGTTCTGTGTGTATAAAAGCGAGGAACCTCACGACGAGTCCGGATTAGAGTGGAGAGAGAGGCGAAACAAACCGACCGCATTCCAAAGCTTCCAAGCGTTAGCTCGACCCTTAAATTCAACTATTTGCCAAGCGAGTTTTGTATTAAAATGCTAATCCTCTATTCGCATTACTCGTCAACAACTAGCTCCACAGAAACAGCGTCTCCCGTTCAAATATAAGCCGACATATTTGAATGTGCGAACGGTCACACAAAACACCTGCTAGAGAATCAGTTTTATTGCCCTTCTAGTGGCAGTTAAAGAAGATTTTGCCCCCCTGTGTCTATCTTGTTTGCCATTTAGGTAAATGCGATCAGCAGATTCCGCAAAAAATTGATTAAGAGGTTTAGCAAAACAAATCTGCTACAAAGCACGTAATAATCTCACATATTAATATAAACATTACAATACGAGTCGATTAAAAATAAACAATATTATATGAGACAATAACATAATTAAACGAGCAGTAAAAACAGGACTGAGTTCGTAGCGAAAGTGCGGCTAGCATCGGAGGTGGGCAAAGCCTAGCGGTGTATTGTGGGAGAGACAGAAGCTCCAGACCAGAGGCACACAATATGTGTTGGCTCTCGCCGAAAAGGAGGCAGTATTCTTCAAGCTAAATCATGTAATGTAAGCGGGCGAAAGGAAAGCGATTTCGTCTTTTCATCTACCCAAGAGAAAATCACTCGATCGGACGAACAATGTCCAAACCAGGCGAGAGAAACAGACTGAACGAGGACCATGGCAGAAAGCAGAGTTCAAGTAAGCTGCTTCTTTTTTTCCTCTTTTCTCCAGCCCTCCTAATGCCTGTTTTCCGTCACTGGGATATTCACTAGATCCCGTTTTCGCTCTCACTTGTTTCACCACCATCAAAGTGTTCATGTGTAACGTTTGGCCGGTGAAAGTGTCCGTGGTCGTGGGGGCCGGTAACGGGACCGTGTTTGTAGCGTTGCCCTCACGGTAGCTCTTCTTGTCGCTGCCTGTCGTTTCAGGTCTGGCGAACGGCATGGACAGTCATCCCGTGTGCGGCTCGGCGGAGAAGCGGAGTCACCACTGGAGAAGTTACAAGTTGATCATCGACCCGGCGCTGAAGAAGGGATCCCACAAGCTGTACCGCTATGACGGGCAGACTTTCAGCATGCCCGTAAGTGGACCGGACCGCGCTGCTGGAGGCGGCGGCGAGAGCGGCTACAATAGTAACCGAGTCGCCGACCTCCATGATGGGCTACAATGTGGCCGAGGCTCGTGCATCATGAGCGGCGTGTCCCCGGGCTTCATTTCAACCATACGCTTCATCCGATTTGTGCAAAACTACTTTGCAACAAGTTCTCGCTTTGTGAAGTTATGAATGGGATGGATAACAGTATTGCCCCCACCCCCCTCCCTCCTCTCTTCTCCTGCAGAACCCAGGGATATCCCCAGTGGACATGGTCCGGGACCCGAGGATCGGTCGTCTCTGGACTAAGTACAAAGAGACGGATCTGCCGGTGCCTAAATTTAAGGTATCTTGCAATGACAGGAAGTATGATCCCTGCATTATTGCATGTGGAAAAGTGGGGCTGTCAAAAAGTTGCAGACACACCCCCCTGGTCATCATGTTTGGGACGTGGAGAGAAATTATGATTAAACGCAAAAATGTGTGCAAAAAGTGATGCATGCATATGATTGATTGCATTTGCATTGTTGTCCTCATCTCAGCTGTCAGAAATGACCCCACATGCTGCAACATTAACTCCCCGTTATTCCTCCAGATCGACGAGTGCTACATCGGTCCAGTCCCCCCCAAAGAGGTGACTTTCGCCCGGCTGAACGACAACATCAGGGAGGGATTTCTTACCGACATGTGCAAAAAATTCGGAGAAATCGAGGAGGTGGAGATCTTGTACAATCCGAAGAACAAGAAGCACCTGGGGATCGCCAAAGTTGTTTTTGAGACCGTGAAAGCAGCCAAGGTGGCCGTGCAGTCTCTCCACGACACGTCTGTTATGGGAAACATCATCCACGTGGAGCTGGACCCGAAAGGTAAACAGAGATTCAGTCAGTGGAGGAAAAAAAAGTAGTGCAGCCTACATTCGTGCATGATCGAGCCTGCAGGAGCAAAACAATGCTGGATGTGCAATGTTGTCTCGTTTTGATCATTAAGGAGTAAAATAGTCACGTGTGTAAATTTACGTGCTCTGCCTGGTAACGTGGGCTAATTGAATTTCATTGAATGTTATCCTGCTCCCACAAGCCCAGAGCTGAGGGTGCCCTGTACTCCCACTGTGCATAATTTCAGACCTGTAAACAAACACGAAGCAATCTGTCAGAGTCCTCTCCCCCTTCACATCGTCTCTGTTGACTCACATTGAAACGAAAACATTCACATTTTAGTTTGTTTTTTTCTGTCCATGACACTGTGAAGATCCTACACTGGACTGATGCAGAGCAGCAACTTAGGTTCATGTGAAGTTCGTGTTTTTTTATTATTTGACTGGCAACAGTTGTGCATCTGTGCCGATTCACACATGGCTGATGTTTTTAATTACTATGTGCACAATATTTAGTGCTTTTCTCTTGAACTATTGCCACAATTGTATTTTTCCTTTTTGTAAAGAGTCTAAATAAGAATTGTTGTTAGTGAGTGAAGGATATGTTACTTTTTAAGACATGTTTGGGCCACGTTATTGCATTTATGTGTCATATAATGTTTCTGAGATCTGTACAGTAACAATATTTATTGCATAACATAAATGAGTTTACAGTTCATATATATGCAGGCATAAACATCATAGAATATTTGTTTGTACTTTTTAAAAAAAATACTTGGAAAGTGTGCTATCAGAAAGGAAACTGCACAGGTGTATGTTGCCTCTCTGCAAATGTTTAGATTTGAGTTCAGCTGCAATTAAATAATCACTATTATTTGAATTAGTTTTAATAAAAGCCTGCTGGCAATAAGCCTGCTTTATAGTCTTGGCATCAGACCCACACATCTTTACCATTTTGCAGGTGAGAATCGCCTTAGGTACTTCCAGCTCCTGATGAATGGCAGCTACACTCCGCGGACCCTGCCTGTTGGTGGAGAGGAGGCCAGAGAAGTTTCCCCTCGTAGCCTGGCAGAAGCCTTACTGGTAAAAGCTCCTCTAACGTTATACAATTTTTTGGGGGTTGGTGTTCATGGTTGTGGTTTATGTGAAATCACTCCCTTAACTGTGACAGCGGGAGTTAGATAATAATATGATTTAGTGCAGTCTTTACTGGTTTTTGCAAGGTCAGCCTGGAAAACACTTGCATACTGTTGTGCAGATGTAATTCCTGAATTGCAGTGTTACTTTGTAGAAACCAACTTGCCAAAAGAAGCCGGCATCCTTATCTGTTATTCATGTTAGCAGTGCAGCAGGTGGTGGAGCAGAGCAGAGGAAATGTTATCCAGACCCTTGCCTGTGGCTGAAATCAGAAAGCCATTGAAATGTGCACTTTGACCTTGGAGCATGCGGTCGCCCAAGCAATGTGTCTAGATACTCTTATCCACTAGTTGCTCTTTACAGGTGGACACAGTGCAAATCATCCGACTATTTACCACGACTGCACTGAAGCTATAACCTTAAGACATTCTCAACAAAATGTCAGGGGTCTTTAACTTGTTTGTTGTGATGGCAGAGGTTTTATCAGTGTGAATGTTTGCCTGTGACACCTCAATTAATTCAGAACCTGTTTGTCTGCTCTAAGGCCTGCGAGCCCATCCGCAGGTTGTCAGAGAGCAGCATGTCTGCTGTTGGAGGAACATTGCCACCCAGCAGCTCCACCACTCCTCTGTCACTAGAGACGGGCTACTCCAGCCTAAGGCAGGACACACCCCAGTCCCAGGGAACCCCTCATACCCCACGCCAGACCGGTACGCCCTTCTCTCAAGACTCCAATTATTCCAGTCGGCAGTCCACACCAGCGTACCAGTCCAGCCGGCCCGAGAGCTCCGGAGGCTACAAATCTCGCAGATACGAGAGTAAGTTCCAGGATGCTTACAACCGCAGACCGGAGAGACCTCAGTACCGCAGCAACATGTACCGAAGTACGACATCTGAGCAAGCTCCCTTCAAACAGAACCAACTCACCCCACCTGAGCCTCCACCCTCCACCCCCTCCTTCACCTACACAGCGCCTCCCCCGGCTACGCCCAACTTCAAGTCCGCCTTCTCGCCCTACCAGGCTCCCTTGCCCCCTGCGTTCCCCCCATCAGAGCCAGCTTTCCATCACCCAGCCCAAAGGGAGGGAGAGTACCTCCGACCGCCGCAGCCGCCCCTGGCAGCTGCCACTGACTTTTTGCCTGTCAAGGAGAGACCGGAAACTCCTCCTATCCCAGAGCCCCCACCAGAGCCCGTGCCCCATCCGACCACCCCTCCTCCGCAAACGCCAGAGCACTGCCCCTCGCCTGGCTCCCCTGCTCTGGATCCAGAACGCAACAGCCTGGACTCCCGCATCGAGATGCTCCTGAAGGAGAAAAGGACAAAACTGCTGCCGTTCCTGGAGGAGCGAGACTCGGACACTGAGGTGCGAATGGAGGGAAGTCCCATTTCCTCCTCGTCCTCTCAGCTATCCCCAATTCCCCCTTTCACGAGCGGCTCCCAAGGTGGCCAGCAGAATTCCCGTCCATGTAGCACGGGTTTGGAGGACATCAGTCCTACCCCACTGCCAGACTCGGAAGATGAAGAGCCAATTCCTGGAACTGCCTCACTGCTCAAGAGAATCAGCTCACCGGTCCAGGAGAAGATGAGCAACAGTGACCTCAAAGATGGACATTTTCGAGGCCACACTCCCACTGACAAAATGGACACGGTGAGACTTTTTTTTCCTACGTTTGCATGAAAAGTATTACTGCCTGTTTCCATTAATAATTATAAAATGCAATTTTCCATAAGTTAGGTTTGTCATGTTCTGCAGGAAAGGCATCCTGATAGTCTTGATGAGCTGATAGTAGCACGGTGCTGATGTTTACTCACAGCTGTGAATGACAGTTAGACAGAGGACACAGGAAGTGAGGTCTAGTTTCAGTGCAAGGTGGTAGTAGTAAACTTTCCCTTTTGTTTCATTCTGCTTTGAAAAGGAAGTCCCGGTTTCACAACAGTCCGTCCAATCCACAAAAAAGAGATGTGCTGTTTCAGATGCTGTCATGTTTAATGTGTGCAAAGAACAAATATGATCTTAAAAGGACAAAGTATTGTTTATTTAAGATCTACCTTTTAAAAAGTGTATTTGTTGGCACAGTGGTCTCTGAATATGCGTACAAAAGATGTAAAATTCCTTGTCAGTGCAGGTGGAGCAGCTGAAATGACTTATGAATGAAAAGTTTTACATGAATAACTTGCAGCTTCACAAATACCTTCACATTCATAAGAAGTTGATCTCCCTGCGCGAAGGCACAGTAACACCATCTGGCCTGTGCTGTTGTATTTCTACACTTTGTGCTGCGCTTTGAAAGGAGAAATAAGAGACGTTCCGCTGTTGGGGAATTGAACACTCTTGTTTCCTCTTTCTAACACTCACCACACGCTCACGCGGAGGAAAACACAGTTTGGCTGTTGGCCCTATTCAGCAGTGCACTTCCTGGTTTCGCTGAGCCTGACAGTCAGGATTGGCCGCAGCGTCTCATGTCTCACATTTCAAGTTATCACAAAGCAAGCATGGCAAACAGGTCATTTGGGTAACGACGCCACTCCTGTGCTGAGTTTACTCTACTTTCATTTCTGCAGCGGTTGTAACAAAGATCCCTTTGTAATAACCAGTAGAGAAGAGAGTTCAATGCTGATGTGTTTAATGGCACAAAGTCTTACCTTCATATCATCCACTATGGTTTTAGAAATGATTAGTTTGATGCCTTGAGCAAACAGTTGAGTTTGGAAACATGATGACCAACAACATGGGTCAGTTGTGTTTGACTGTGCTGGTGCGAGCACTAAACTTTGACCTCAGATCGGACCTTAAAACATTTGTTGCTCTTATTTTGAGTATCAAACCTCTGTGCTGTTTGGTATTGATCAAACTGTGTCCAACCTACAGCACAGAGTCCTGTAGCCTGGTCAGATCCCTGATCTTGTTCTTGTTCAATTATTCTTTGATCAAATATTTCCTGATTAAAATTAAAATTCATTCAGGCAGAGTTCTTGCATGGCTGCTTGCTTTTAACTTTTGTTCAATAGCTTAAAAAGTCTTGTGTAGACGTTTATTTTTCTCAAACTAAGGTATTAAAAATAAATCATTGCTTTGCTGTTTTTACTAAAAGTGAGGCATTTTATGAGAGCTACTATTGAAAAATGCCAAACTATACCCATAATTAATGTTTAAGCTAAAAGTGACAAACAGTGCAAACAGTTTTAACTCAGCACTTACCAGCTTTTTCCTGAGCTTTTTGACCTCATCTCAAGGTCTTCAGAAGTAGATGGTGTTTGCTCTCTTGTCATAGAGTTGAACAGTGCACATAATTGTAGTTGTGTAACTGGTGTAAAATACATGTTGACCTTGTGTTGTCCTGACTGGCTGTCCCCTTTTCACACAGTGTCATCAGTCGTCAGGAGAAGACATGGAAATCTCTGACGATGAAATGCCAGGGACTCCGATCACCAGTGGAGACTGTGGCAAGGGCATTGTTGTGAACTCCGCAGTGTCTCCGATGCAGACCATGTCCATCCCTCCTCCCGGCTTTCCACCTCTCCCGCACCAGGCTGGTTTCGCCATCCCACATCACCACCTGCCCCCTCACTCTGCCGTCCCGGGTCATCCTGCTCACCTGACCGGTCATCCTGGAGTGCCTCACCATATGCTGCCACACATGGGCCCCTACCCCCATAGCATGATGCCACTGATGCAAATGGAGCTGATGAACTGCTTGCGGTGGGAGCAGTGGAGCACTGTTCCCATGTCCTTCCAGATGCAGCAGCAGATGCTCAGTCGCATGGCTCAGACTAGAGGGCCATATCCTTACCCACATTTTATGGACAGTGGTGCGTCTGGGCCTTTTGGGGGACCTTATGCGCATCTGTCTATGGGTGCCACACCTGCTAGTGGTGCAGGTGCGCCCGGACAACAATGGCAGCATCCCAGTATACCAAAGTTCAACCCTACTGTTCCTCCTCCTGGATATGAGACTAAAAAGGAGGATCCCCACAAGGCCACTGTGGACGGCGTGCTGCTGGTCATCGTCAAAGAGCTGAAGGCCATCATGAAGAGGGACCTCAACCGCAAAATGGTGGAGGTGGTGGCTTTTAGAGCCTTTGATGACTGGTGGGATAAGAAGGAACGCTCAGCAAAGGTGAGCTACAAATACAATGACACCCACAGAAGCAAAGCACATGCCCAGTATGTGTGGAAAACATATTCTGACTTCGAACTGCACTTCCTGTTAAATAATCAACAATAGAGTCTAATAAGTAGTATTATAGTAATATCATGTTATTTAATTATATATGTGTTGAGTTGCAGCAACATCAAGAACCATTCATTCATTTTCATAGCATAGCAGCACAAATGTTCATGATAAACATCAGTTCATCAATCAAAACATGGTTCATTTATGGCATATTTAGAAAGAATTTTAAAAAAACACCATGTCAGCTCAGCTAATGTATCAATCATTACATTCACAAGAATCTTTTAGCCCACATTATTATTAAATATTTTGACAAGTGCCATAAAGCTAAGTCAGACAGTTTGGGCTGAAAAGGTGATTCTGACAGATTTTGGTTGCGTTGCTGTAATGTAGTTAAAAGATAACTCCAATTATCAAGTACACGAAACAACAATTTTAATCATTTTTAAGGTGAAATGCCAAAAATGGTTCAAAATTCTCGAGAGGGAGCAGCAGGTGTTTCATGAAAATTGATCCATAGAATGAATCTAGTCACAAAGATAGACTCTAATTGATGTTTTTTCAGTGACAGTATTTAATACAAACACTACAAAGCAATAAAAAAATCTATTCTTTATTCCCAGGCATCTTTGACCCCAGTGAAGGGTACAGAGGGGAAGGAAGAAGAAAGACCCAAACCCAAAGAAACGATGGGTTCAAGTCTGCTGGAGAACTGGAACAAGGGTGAGGGACTGGGCTACGAGTCAATGGGCCTTGGAATCGGTTTGCGAGGAGCCATCCGCTTGCCCTCCTTCAAGGTAAGTTTTTGAAATTGGTCTTTTAGTAAACACAGATTGGGAGGGAGTCTCTGTTTTTCTAAATCAGTGCACTGCCTGTGTGGTGTTTAATGGTTGCATGTCGTGTTCAGGTGAAAAGGAAGGACCCACCCGAGGCCACATCAGCAGGGGACAACAAACGAGCCCGACCTTCAACTCCAGTGGATGACGAGCTGGAGGATGAAGGTAACTTCACCACTATCAATACAGGACTAGCAGCTATGTTTTTCTCCCTGGTGTTATGAAATCGCATACAGGTCGTTTATCTTGCGGTTCATTTCTGTCAGACCGGGATCGAGACCCAGCTGAGCTCCCGTCGGACGATTCCAAAATGGATCCTGACGGTACGGCAGCAAAGCGACGGCACTCGCGGCCACTCGAACTGGACAGCGAAGGAGAGGAGGAGGTGGACACCTCAGGGAAGGAGGAGGAGTCATTGTCTGACAGGGAGGAGGAGCCTGATGAAATAGAGGCTGCCGATAGGCTGTTGTCAGGCAAAGTAAGCTGTCAAAAATAACCGTTGATTGTCTATCTATTGGTTTATATTTCACATAGTGTACATTTTTAATACGTTGTGATCTTCTCATAGGAGAGTGGCGATGAGGAGGGTGATGATGAGGACGAGGGAGACTCATCGAGTGACAGTGCATCCTCAGATTCATCTGATGATGGTACCAAATATCAGACAGCAACAGCTGGTTGGGTCTTTTTGTCTATGTATTTTCTGCCATTTATTTATTTATTTTTGCCTCATTTCTTGCAGAAGCCGAGAGTTCATCTTCCTCCAAGGCCAGCTCAGACTCCTCGGGAGAAAGTGAAGACTCCTCTGAGTACGAGTTAAGCTCGGAAGAGGAAGACGATGAGGAGGAAGATGAGGAGGCGACAACACAAGACATGGAGGATGAAGGAAGAGAGACCAAGACCTCCTCGTCCTCTTCATCCTCTTCAAGTTCGTCTTCAGATGAAGAAGCGGAGGAGGCGGAGACTAAGGCACACAGCCCTCCTGTGGGACAAGTTCCACAGGATAAGGAGGACCAGAGGAGCAGGGAGGAGCTAAGCAGTAAGCCCAAACGTAGACCTCCTAGTCCTGAGGAGGAAAGTGAGGATCTGAAGCCACCATCACCCAAAGGCATCCCTGGTGAGTGTCTGTTTCTAAAGCTGTATTATTCAGGTCAAACAAATCTTTCAGTATTGATGTCAGAGGATAAATCAAATGAATTTTTTTTGTCTTGTAGTGAAAGACATCAGTGTAGACGGCAACATTCCTGTAGTGAAGTCTGAACCTCAGGAACCAGCGAACCTTCGGCCGCCCACTCCCACAGGCGCCTTGCCCGACAGCGACCAAGAAACGAAAGCCAAAGGTAAAACAGAGCCCGCAGAAGTCCCCTGCACCCCCGGTCGATTAACCTCATCCCACTTAGATGCAAACACACCTGTCCCTAAATCTGCCTCCGCATCTTTAATGCACCTCCCTCTCCCTCCTCACCCGCCGGTAGAAGGCCGTTCCCTCCTTCATCCACCTCCTGGTCCCCTGCCTGACCTCCCTCAGCGGGCCAGGCTCCCCACAGACGAGGATATCCCCCGCACACCGGGCAGGGACCTCATGGAACGTGCTCGAAGTCTGGGCAAGTCCCAAAGCACAGACACGGTGCCTATCACACCCGGCAGCGATGCCCCGCTGACGGGCAGCAGCCTGTTGCTTAGCTCCCCTCACATCCCCGGCAGCCCCTTTTCCTACCCTGCACAATCCCCTGTCCTTAGCGCTGGAGTCCCCCGCACTCCAGGAAGAGACTTAACCTTCACCCCTGTCTTCCCTGACCCCACAGCACTGACTCTTAATAGGAAAATATCCTCAGAGAGCCTAGATGATAGACCGGTTTTTAAGGAGCCTCCCATCAGTGCCCTGCCTAACCAGACCCTGCCGGCTGGAACAGAGCATTCAGCCCGTGTCCCTGAAGATCTTTCCCCTGGTCTCACTGTAGATGTCCCTGTGCCATCAGATACTGCCACATCAAAGAGGAAGCCTGGACGACCCAAAGGCAAAAAGACCCCAGCCATCTCTGCGACTGATGAGTCTTTGGAGCTCTCATCTGAGTCCACCCCTCTGCCTCGTGATCTCGGCGATCTATCCATGCAAAGGATGTCTGCCAAGTCCCCCGATCACCAAAGCCTGGACTTCCGGGAAGGAAAGCTAGAACCTCAGACAGTCTTGCCCTCAGAAGATGGCTTCCTGTCCTACGAGGAAGAGGCACCTGTGGTCGTGAAGCCTGCACGGAGGCCGCGGCGAGGCTGGGAGGAGCTGCTGCTGGGCAGCCTCTCCCCGGTCACCTCGCCTCCGCGGCCATACTTCTCCCCGCGCACAGAGTTTGAGGAGATGACCATCCTGTATGACATCTGGAACGAAGGCATAGACGAGGAGGACGTGCGGCTTCTGCAGATCACTTATGACAAGATGCTCCAGCAGGATAACGGCAACGACTGGCTCAATGACACGCTCTGGGTCAACCATCCTCATATCCTTTACTACTTTACATTGACTGATTGTCAACAAATGTCATCAATAATATAAATGTTTATGTGTATGTCACTTTTTAAACAAAGTCATAAAGTGCTCTACAAATAATTTTAGGATATGGGTCCATTGAAATAACACTAAAGAAATTATGATAAGAGCATTATTTTCTTTTTTTAGTAGTTGTTTTGTACTGTGTGTGTATCAAATAGCAGCCCCCCCTGGTGGTGAAAATGAGGAACTTTTTTTGCTGGTATTGAGTATCTGGCGCCTCAGAAGTGTTTAGTGTCGAAAGTTGTAGTTCAAGGCCTTTTCAGTTTCTTCTTTGACTCCCCTGCACCTACCAACATACCTGGAGTGAAGAAAAAGAAAAGAGATGACGGCCTGAGGGATCACATGACTGGCTGCGCGCGAAGTGAGGGATACTACAAGATCGACAAGAAGGACAAGATCAAGTACCTTGAGAGCACAAAGCTGCAGTCAGAGGAGCCACCACTCGACACACAGGTGGAGAACAGTTTGTGATGGCTGACTTAGTTACATTATATATATATTTATTAACCTGCTGTGAGAGAACACATCTAACTCCATCTTCCCCCTGCAGGGTATGAGTATTCCTGCGCAGGTCTATGTTTCTACCAGAGCTGGCTCGGAGCGGCGGTCGGAGCAGCGACGTTTGTTGTCCTCGTTCGCATGTGACAGCGACCTGCTGAAGTTCAACCAGCTGAAGGTAAACACAGTCCAACAGAACTTTGCTCCAGTGGGCAGTTTTATAAACATTTCTAACTGAGAACATAAGACAGACAGTCACTGCAATGTTTGTCATCTCAAAAAGGCAACTGTATATCAGCTTTCCTGATACTTAGAGTGACACTTTGCTCTCTCTCTTTTCAGTTCCGTAAGAAAAAGATCAGATTTTGCAAATCACACATCCACGACTGGGGTCTGTTTGCTATGGAGCCCATCGCTGCAGATGAAATGGTGATCGAGTATGTGGGGCAGAACATCAGACAGGTGAGAGGCAGCTGATTGGTTCATTTGAAGCAGGTTTGCTGTGAGCATGTAAACAACAGTTTTATGAATTATTTCACCTACTTGGATTCATCAAGTCTCTAATTAGCCAAAAATACAGATGTAAATATTTCACATGATCTTTTTCAGAACAATCAGGGCTATTTGATAATGAAGAAATATTTTATATGAATAATTGCATTCAAGACTTATGATAGTTTATAATGTAAATATGTGGACTACAAATGCATTTTAACATTCAACAGGCAAAAATTGTTAGAGTCTAGCAAACAGACCTGTGGTCAAAGTAACTTATATTGAGGTTTTACTCCAGTGAAACAAGGTCACAAACCATTCTGACTTCATAGAGCTCAAGGGTCAGATTGTGAGCAGTCGTTGCTAAAACATCCAATATCCAATGAATGACACAGGCAGCTACATTGTGAACTCTATACAGCCCCATCAAAGGGAGTATAGAGTAATCAATGCTTACAGTCAAGCATGAGAGCTCATTTTGTTCTTGACCTAGTCCCACTGATGGGGGCAGTGACAGTAGAGACCTGAGGGATGTCTATGTCAGATAGAGCTTGTTTCATTTTAAACCTCTAACCAGTGACAATCTTCCTGACAGGTGATCGCGGACATGCGGGAGAAGCGCTATGAGGAGGAGGGCATCGGCAGCAGCTACATGTTCCGCGTTGACCACGACACCATCATCGACGCTACAAAGTGTGGCAACTTCGCCCGTTTCATCAACCACAGCTGCAATGTAAGACGACATCCACATGGTGTTGGTTTTTATGAAAGCTTCAGCACCACGAATATGAAACAGAAGCTTAAAAAGCAAGCATATTCTAATCATGTCTGTCTCTTCCTTCAGCCCAACTGCTATGCGAAGGTCATCACAGTGGAGTCTCAAAAGAAGATCGTCATCTACTCCAGACAGCCCATTAACGTCAACGAGGAGATCACTTACGACTACAAGTTCCCCATCGAGGACGAGAAGATCCCCTGTTTGTGCGGGGCAGAGAACTGCAGGGGAACGCTGAATTAACGTCCATGTGAGGTCAGTCCTCTCCAGGGTGTGAGAGTGCTGTACTCAAACTTTCCCCAGACGTGCACGTGAGGAGGAGCTGAAGAGGGAAGGTTTGCTTTGGGAGAAGAAGGCTGCGAGTTGTCAGCTACCTGTACGGCACTCTTCACATATTTAACTCTAGATTGTTTACGATTTATGGTGCTCTTGAAATGAAAAACGCATAGTTTTTTTTTACGTCTGCCAGTGACCCAGACTTTACTAAAACACTTGACTTTGCTGGTGCAGCATTTCCTCCCCTCCCCTCATCGTCGTCGGACAGTATTTCAGCATGGTTCCTTCCACATCCAGTCCTGGTTTTGTACAGTTTTACACTCTCATTTGTCTCATAAGCTTTACGTACACCACACGTGGTACAAACCCCCCCCCTCCTCCCCAACATTACAGACTCACATGTTCAGCTGCTTACTAACACTTTTGAGACGCACAAGCCCACCAGGAAAACACCTCTCTGTGGGGGAAGAAACGGTCGGCACCTGAGCAGATGGCAGACGGCACTGTTTCCATCCAGCAGCGGGCGGATGGCGGCGGAGTGTCGCGGCCCGCCACGGACTGCAAACCCTGCTTTCTCGCTCCTACCTCCTCTGCACCAGTTGTCTTGGAAATAAATCAAACTGATGAAAAAAAAAAAAAAAGAAAAATTCAAGCAACGAAAATGATTAAATCCTGCCACAAAATCTGGAATATTTGGATATCACACCTGCTTTCACCAGCCAATAATGGATCATGCTGCTTCCTATTAGTTTTATGCAAAACTTTAAAGATGACTTGCAAAATTTGTATTAATGATATTCCAGTGTTTTCCAGTTTTGTTTAGGTAGATCTCCTCTCGCTTGTTTCTTCAAAGACACTATATTTGTGGGTTTTGTGTGTGTGAATGTGCGTGTCAGGCTTCTGATTGCGAGAGTTTAACAACATATTTTAGTGTAGGTAAATGTGAGTGCACTGCCCCCTGCAGGCCACATTGCAGAAGGCCGACCAATCACAGAGCAAGAAAATGAATTCCTAACATCCACTGGGAAGCATTTGAAAAATACTTGTTAAACTAAGTTTTCAGCATCGGATGAAGTAATTTTTTCTCATTTTAAGTGCCATATGAATGTGTAACTGTCTTTGTTTAACCTGAGCAGGCAGGTGAGAGATAGACAAGTCTCTTTCCTGAAGGTGTGTTCACATGCATGCGCAGAGAACTGCTGCCTGTTTTCTTTTTCACCACTGTGGGTGTTTGATGGCGATGTTTCGGCTTCGTCTATCTGTGCCTGGGGTGACTGTGTCATGTTTGTGCGCTCATAGATCCCTGTTCAGCTGCAGCAGTTATTACTCTACCAGTGTTCAATTTTTCCTGCGAGGCAGAAGTGTTTCCACGACCCGGCAGACCTCCTCATCGTAGTCGGCAAAGGTCGTCCTTCCTTATAAACTCATTAAGATAAAAAAAAAAAATGAATGCACTCAAGGATTGCACTTCTGCTTTACGCCCTCTCTTAGCCAATCAGTTGCCCCTTCAAGACCAAGTCAGTCATTGTTTTGTTTTGTTTTGTTTTTTTCTTCACCATTTTTTTCACCAGTAATGTTTATATTGTAAATGATTACTTGTACAGAAGATCTAAAGAAGCTTTTTTTATCTTCACAGGGGTAACACTTTTAAGATGCATCTCTCTCTCTCTCTATCTTTTTTTTATACAAAAGACTGAGTATTTAAAATATTTTCAGGGATCTGTAAAAGGAATCTGAGGGTTTCAAAGGTTGTTTATTTAAAGAAAAAGGTCCACTGTGTACAGGAAAAAGTCTCCACCTCCCCTTTTGAAAGATTGTTTCTTGTAGAAACGTCTTCATTTTCTGCCCATTTGCTTTGTAATCTTAGAATATGTAAATACTGTAACTGTGAATAACTATATAAATATATATATATATTTTTGTTCCCTGGGATTTGCTACATGAACACAGCTCAGAGATCTATGTAACATATGAGGCGAGCGACGAGCTGGTAGCAGGAAATTCAGCTTGTGTCAAGCTTTGTTTTTTTATTTTCTGTTGTAAATTCTATGAAAAATTGTTTGCGGTGTGGAGAAAAAAATAAAAAGGTGCAGAATCGGCATGGGAAGAGGATTGAAGCATCAGCCTGTTTCTCATGTCTATTTATTACACAACAAATGTATGAAAAAGGAAAAAATGGAAATAAAGCAATTTTGCATACATCCATAAACAGTAGTTGTTTTTCATGCACGATATAGGAGATGAGATTGAATAGAATTGGATTTATTTATTGATGGACGATCATCTGAAATAAACCCCCACAGTCCTACTGATGCTGAGTTTTCATGAATGGAAACAAGGCAGCAGCTGACCAAACAATGACTCTGTGTCAGGCTGGTTTGATTGAGGACCATGTGATTCACTGTCCTCTGACAAACACACACACACACACAGAGTCAGTATGTTTCACACCACCAGTATCAAATGAAAGCCTTGACCAGTACAGATCATAACAAAATGAAAAGGTCAGCAGGACATATTTGATTTTTAAAAAAAAAAAAAAGAAAGAAAAAAAAGTTGGTTCCACTTATTAAAATGTGTTAACCAGGACCATGTGACACGGGCGACTGAGTTTTCCTCACAGGTAAAAGGTGAGAGAGGATCTGTGAGTGGAAGGCCATTGGTTCCAGACCCCAGGTAAATGTGGGTGGGGAGAGAAAGATTTCCATCACTGAGGTGCCCTTGAGCAAACACCAGCTGATCCCCTGATGCTCAGACTGTTTGCTATACTGAGCGTGAGCGATTATTAAAACGACACATTTGAATAGTTTTGTTTCAATGCTTTGTTGACATAGCCGACACATGTCACATCAATGCATAATGTCTAATGATTGACTATGTAAAGTGGGCGGCCTCGCAAGACCTGCCTGTTGATGTCATGTTTATTTTCCTATGCTGCAGGATTTCACCAGCTCAAAACTTAAGACTCAGGCATTTTTTCATGACCCACTGTTAAGCCTGACTTGAGCTCAAGTCTAAAGTCTACATCTCTGCTGATTTCATCATTTTGCTCCTCTGGTTCAGTTGCTGTTGTGTTTGGTTTCAGTGAAAATCTGCAGCCTGACGTCACCTTTGCCAAACTTGGCATAAACATAGTCCAGAGAGAGAGAGAGAGAGAGAGACTTACAGTGTGTGTGTGTGTGTGTGTGTGTGTTGCCTTGAGGCCATGACAGGAGGAGGATGGTGTGATCTCAAGCAGAGAGGACGAGATGGGAGAGCAAGTGGTGAATGATATCAAACAGAGGAACACACACCTCCTCACCAAATGATCTGATTGGTCTGATGTTATCGCTCCAACTGTGTTCTCTTGTTTTGCTTGGTCATCGTTCCAACTCCTTTTGTGACCACAGAGATGTTTAATGTCATGTTTTTATCATAGCACTTTCGCTGTTAAGGAGACAAACAGTGGTTAAAGAGTTCAACTTTGAGCTGTGTGTGCATGCTCTGCCAGGTTGTGTCACCTTTCGTGTTGACGTGGGCACACTTCCACCACAGATTTCCAACTCACAGCAGCCTTTTTGCATAATAGTCGTCGCCTCAGCAAACGACGTGAAGAGAAAGTGCAAATGTGTCTCATGCATGTGAAGGCTTAATATCTCCAAAACTAGTGGAGATATTGGCCTGAAAATTTGCACAGCAGTTATTAGTAACAAGGACATTAAAAAAAAAAAAAAAGAAGCAAATCTGAGATGATGCAAAAATTGACCCCTCCCCCCAAAATCACATACTATACATCAGCGTTTTTTAGTGGTCCACATGCATGTGAAGGCTTAATATCTCGGAAACAAGTGGAGATATTGGCCTGAAATTTTGTACAGCAGCTATTAGTAATAAGAACATTAAAAAAAAAAAATGAAGCAAATCTGAGTTGGTGCAAAAATTGACCCCCCCCCAAAAAAACACATTGTATACATCAGCGTTTTTTAGTGGTCCATTACTCAAAAACAACAGCAGTGAATGTGAAACAGAGTAGGACGTTTATTGTTTGAATACAGGAAAATTTATATGAGATTCAATGAAAAGGCTGGGAGGATTGCAAACTTATATTCAAGCATCAACCCCACGTTTGATACCATTTTCTTGCAGGTGTTTTTGCAGGCGTTCACACGTACGTCCTCATGCGCTGGTGGCAAATATGCAAATGATGCACTCAGAAGACTTTGCATGTTGGATGCAGGAGAGCTGGTTCATTTAGATAACCTCCATTTTACTTCAGGTCCTTTCTTAACGAGCTCTATGTTCTTCAATAGGCACATTTTTCACAGCAGAGCTTTTGACTTGTCGTAGCAGGAGAGGCACAGATGTTCTAACATTAACGATGGGTGTGTTGCCTGTGAGTCACATCAATGAGTCGGCGTGTAAAACAGCACAACTCTGAAACAGGTCCAGCTGAATGGATTTCAGCCCTAATTAATATTAACTACACCCCTGTTGACATGTCAAAATATCAGTGGAAAAAAGGCCTATTATGGGATTAAAGTGATGCAGTACAGACCATGTGCTGGCTTGTTTGGCCATGCAAGATGCTACAAGTGTTGAGCTGGTGCCCCCCCACACACTGTATTTGTCTTCAACTAAAACTATGAGAGCTATATCATGAAAATACTTGATGTGAGCAACTTGCAAATAAAGAAACATCATTTTCAACTGTTAGTAAGAAGACGGATTTTTAGCACTTTTTTGAATGCACTGATGGAGTTAATCCTGCAGGACACTATGAAACATATCAATTCAATGTTTTACAGTACTCTTCTTCACAGTTTGTTGTTTTTTATATTTAGCATTTCTACAGATGTGAGAACTCTACACTGCACCTCTCTCTCACCACAGAACATCTAAACACACATCTTTGTCTGGCCTCCTACAGTTTCATGATTTGATGCTAAAGTCCAGAGATGAAGCTTCCCAGCAAAAAGATTTGAAGCAGATGCAGCGACACGGCCGACCCGAGGGGACGACCGGCCGTCCCTGTGAGGAGTTTGGCATCTTTGGAGGCGGAGACGACACGGCTGAAGGTCGGGTGGACGTGCCTGAAGTTGTTCTGCAGGGGCGTCACCTGCTCTGCATCCTCCTCTGTGGAGAAGATCTGTGAGGTAAACTGAGCCAGCTGAGGAGGAAAGAGAAATATCATGTTTAGTCACAGCACTCTTTAAACTATTTCTGTGTTTTGTCTTTAACAGAAATGACTTAAGAGACCTACTTGAGACCATGAGATGTAGATGGGGACTTCATACAGAGTCCACACGACTGCTTGAGAGCATGGAGGGGTGGTGAGGCTGCCGTAGTAGCGGTAATACTGACTCATGTTGTGCTTCGGCAGGAGGCTCATCAGCGGGAACGGCTTGACTTTAGTGGTTTGGCCTTGGGGAAGGATGCACAGCCCATAATGAGAATTGCAAGCGACACAAACAGCAGGCAGGAATTCATTTTCTACGAGTGTACCCTCTAACCTTTGTAAGCGACAGAGGACAGCTTTTGTGATATGTGTCCAAAGTGCACATTGTCTGCATAAACAACCTGCAGAGAAACAGACAGAATCAGGCTGACAAAACCACAGCTGCTTCAATATATAGAACAAATAAGGCAACGTTATTTAAACTGACATCGATAAAGAAGCCAAGAACAGCAAGTCCTGTGGGATCATCCAAAGCTGCTGTCAGATTTGGATGGATGGACTTCATGTTGACGATGTGCATCTGGACATAAACAAAGCACAGAGACATTAAGGGAGGGCTCCACTGCGCCGCTCTGCTGCAACACTGGGCTGGTGACAGTGTAGAGCTGCCTACTGACCGTACTGTACCTCCATCGGGTATCTGCGTCTGTCCACCGTGTGCTCCGAGCCGTTGGTGGCCGGGCCTCCCCAGTGGAAGTGCAGCTGGACGGTGTGGTACACATCTGGAAGACCTCCGCCGCTCACTGACATCCCGCTGCCGACCCGCAGCACAACTGAGAGCGACCAGAAAAAGCATCGTCAGCAACACAAACACACAGAAAAGACAATGACAAACACACCGTCCTGTGTTGTTTATTCACCAGAGTGTCCGTCGTTCTGAAGCGTCCAGTGGCCTGTTTGGATCACGTCGAAGCCCTCTAGATGTAACGATCCCAGAGACTCGTTTCTGGTCATCTGCTGGTCCAGATCGATGGGAGAGTGATGCTCTTCAAGTAACGGGTGACAAGACGGGAACGTGTCTCCCCAAGCATAAGGATCTAAGTGTGGTGAAGGAACCACATTAGAACCAAACACACCAGCGAAAGGCAAGAAGACATGTTATTTTAAAAGATGGTTCTCAGCCTGGGGGTCAGGACCTCTCTGTGGGGTCGCAAGATAAAACCTCAAGTTGATTGAATCTTGTCACATTCTTGATCTTGAAAAGAAGCTGACTAAACAAAAGTCCATTTAGTAGCTGTTCCAGAGCTTTTTATTCTAAGGTGACATCTTCACATTACCCAGCTGTCTGTGCAACCGATCACATCTTTATTTTTCTGATGCTTCTTTCTCGTTTTGTCGACAGGAGTTTCCAAGACATAGAGTGAACTAACCGAGAACATCTGCTGAGGAAGGCTGCGTGATGCGATCAAAAGCTCCAGAACAGCTGCTGAACTGGCCTTGCGGTCAGATTGTGAAAATGGTTGTGCTACTCAAAGTTTTTTGTTTTCTGAATTTTCTCTGATCTTTGCTTTTTTTTCTTGTGAGACGCCTTTAACAATTATTCAAATGAGACAATCAGAGAGGTTAAGAGGAGAAAATTTGCTCACAGCTCAAAGACGTGTTCAACCTCTGATGAGTGGTTGCCAGAAGAGATGAGTTCAATTTAAGGGTCACCGACTAAAAACAGCTACATGGTCTCCAAATTAAAGTCAGAAACAGAATTTGAATTGTAAAAGATCATCATCAGTTGAATAATGTCTCTCCTTGGCTGGTAAATTATTCAACAAGTGGGCGTACAGAGCTGATATTTATGTATTTATAAGGATGCACATTTTAGTAAGTGATCACATTGTTCAAGCTGCTGCCTGTTGTTTTAGAATGAAAAAGGTTACTTACCACAATGTGCCTCATTGTAACAGTAATCATCTGGAGTATGAAAAGAGCAAAGCATAATTTTAATTCTCTTCACACTGTTTTTAAAATTAATTTAAATACTATATAAAAATATAGCTTTTGCCATCTGAGACTCACCTGAATGAACATATGAAACAACAGTCATGAGGAGAGCAGCAGTCCAAATCATCATAGGATCGCAGCAGCCCGATGGATCCAGACAGGTGTCGGTATCTTGAGGTAGACTGGAGATCAGTGCGAACGTCCTGCTTAAATAGGAACGGAGGTGAGAGCCCAGTTTTATTTTCTGCTGGTCTGATCAGTGAACCGTGTCATTACCAGTCTAGTGGTCTTTTCTGATCAACAGGCTCATTGATGCAGGACAGCTTCAGCCCCCCCCTCCTCCCCTCCTCCCACCAGCATAGATGCACAGTGACCAGTAACAAGACCCATTCATCTCATGGGAAAGTTAAGAGGATGTGAAGCACCCTGAATTACAAGGGAACAGAATATATATGGCATCATATAAGGAGGCTGTCAAAATGTGGCACAATCTGTCAAATCTTTACAAAAATGTGGAAACAAATAATTATATTGTAAAAGAAAATAGTCTCCTATATCACAGTGAAATAACATTTCATAAGCCTTTAAGGTTGTTTTTAATTACTGTCCACCACAGTAATATTAAAATACTAAACACTATTTATATCAAATCGAAATGTGCTGCATCCTTTTATTTTTATGGTTACAATCAGAAAAAGCAGCATCTAAATAAATTTTCTAAAAATATTTTGGCTGATTAGTCCTTTGAGCAAAATGGGCCTATTTTATTCTTGCAAATAATGTATTCCACCTGAAATAACAGCACTTGCAAAAATTGAAAAATTTCATCTAGAACCAATTCTACATCACTTCAGCTTGACCTATAAAAACTCTGATGTCTCCTTTATTATTCTCATTCACAAGTGTAATGAGGTTTTAAGTCGATGTTACATCTCCCCACCGCTTCGTAAACTCAATCATCGTCTTGACTGAGCAGCTCAGCGTTAAGTGTTACGTCTCTCCCGTCCAGGAATAGATCATGTGATTCTGTCACTACTTGGCCCGTGTGAACAAAGCCTCTTTTCTTCGGCGACAATGCTCTCCAGCAGGGTATCACTATCTCTGCTCTGCTCGCTGCCTTATGAGTCACTGCGAGGTGCACTATATCCGCTTTCTTTAAATTATCTGAATCTTTTGATTGCCGTGGATTGGATTTATCCCACCACCTCCATCTCACTGTTGGGGGATTTCCCAGCATCCCACCTTAATCCTCTTTGACATTTGGTCACTGCAGCCGGAGGAATTTCCTCGACAAGGCAAAAGGACTCACAGAGCGGTGAAATGTTGTGACTGGTGAGGTTCAACATGATGCTGTGTTCATACCCACTGACGCATGAGTCGTCCTTCATGGTGCAATTTATTTGGCATTTGATTAGATGTACATCTACCTCAGAAAAACACAAGACCCACTGGCCCCATCCCTGCCCCCCCGCCAATGAAGCTTTTTTTAAATTTAAAGGCTATGAAATAAAAGACAATGAAATGAAGCGTTTGCTGTATTATACATAAAACATTTCAAATCCAGTAAAATTAGTCGTCACACCACCATAGTCTAGCACAGGAACTACAGTGTAAATGCAGCTGTAGGGGGTCATGGGCAGGTTTTTTTTTGATGCACATGGAGATATTAAACTATACGCAGGAGTCTTTGAACCTACTGTACATGAGAGACTGTCGAGCCAAAAAGTTTCCATCAAAAGAAAATGTCTCAGCATGCCAAAACATTAAAAATAATAATAAAAAAAAAACATGCACCGCAGGTCCAAAAAGCAGGTTGAAAAATAAAACAAACTTGATGGGGAAAAAAAATTCTAACGAGAACACCATCTCCTTTACACACACATGCACACATTAGTTAATTCCACAATTCATGAGATTTTGTTTGTTGGAAATTCCACAGTGGATTGTCAAAGCCAAAAATAAAAAAATAATAAAAATGGGGAAAATAAGCTTCAGCACAAAAAAAATGTTTTATACATACAAGTACATTCAAAAATGAGATACACAGACGTGCACAGTCATTCAGACACACATGTACAGCTGGTTTTCTTGAGGCAGATCAAAAGCGCTTTGAATGCTGGTGGTTGTGGGTCAACTCTGATCCAACTTCTTCAGGCTTTGTAAAAATTCATTCTCGAGAATCAAACGATTGTCATCATAACAGGGGTCTAAACAAGTTTACACTTTTCTTTTATTACAATTTTTTTTACTGCGATCCCACTGAGAAAACAGAGAACAGTAACAGACCCATCAACACCGAAAACAGGAACAAAAAAAAAAAAAGCTACAGTCAGTGAATCACCTTCATCAGTAGCTGAAAACGACCTCGATAACTGAGATAACAGGTGGATCGCGTGAAGAATCGCACATACAAAACACAGCAGGAATGGAGGGGCAGCATCCAAATATGACAAATTTCTTTCCAAAAACAAACAAATGGAAAAAAAAGAAAAATTTAATAGAGAGATTAACGTGCAAAACATTAAGCTTTGAGTCACTAATCATGGTTCAGTTAGAAAATACACAACTATCCTGCGAAGAGTTGATGACAAAGTAACAACAATGGGACCGTCTGCATGATTAAACGACGTCATGATTGGAACAGTTATTTGAAATTGATTTACTCAAATCAAATGACGGGACATCCTCCTTAATCTTCATGCATGCACTTCAAAAGCTTCATCGCTTTCCCTCGCTGATCAATGGAGGAGTTCAGACTGCGTCTATCCCACAAGAAAACAATCAAGATCACAGCCTGCAGTCATAAATTAGCATCAAAAAGAACACAATACCAAACTCGGATATTTATCAGTACCACAACATTCCTCGATACATAATGCCTTGTGTCAGCATTACCTAATAAAAACCCTATAGCAGGAAAACTAACCGTACCTTCTTGCAAGGTTAAACCTCTTAATTACAAAACTTTTGCTGAAAAGATGCGCTATAAACCTGGAAGACAGCTTCATGTATCAGACTAATAAGAAAGTGAAGGGACAGTAGATTTTTATGAGCGAGTAGAAATCCAGATGTGGGACATGCCGCGACAGACGGGGCTGATGAGGACGTTTTTGTAGCCTGGAGACGGAGCGATCGAATACAGACGCGTCCGTTCGAACGACGGTATGATGCAAACAAAAATGCACAAGGAACAATAGCTGGCGTTACTGTCCGTCTGCCGTTCTTTGCCTTGTGCTGGACTGTGACACACAGGTAGAACAAATCTGACCGGCACAGACCTGAGGGGGGGTATTTACATCAGGGCTTCTTGACCAATCAGGCCAACTCTGAGATGTTTTAAAAGCTTTGCTCAGCCGACGCTAGTGCAGCCTTCTAAGCCTTAATGTAGTGTTTTTTTTAATAATCTCTGTACAGAAACAGTCCTGTCTGCTCCCTCAGATGCCAGTGTCTTCAAAAAACAAAACAAAACAAAAAACACTCAGAAGGCCAACTGCAGGAAAGTCTTTAGAAAGAGGGAATCCTCAAACCTGCTTCTGATATGTCTGTACAAACTTTAACTCTCCTCCCTGCAGTCAGCATTTTGAGAAATGACACAACAGTCGGCTGTGTCCTCCCCCCTGGTGCACAACACAATCACGACCTTCCTCAAGCAGCAGGTAATGTCCGGATGCAGCTCCCCACCGTCCGTCCACAGTCCTATACGACGGTGCTGAGGGAGGAGGCGCAGTCTGCGGCCATAGAGGCGGGGGCGTGACCATCTGTCGGGGTGTCGGGTCCCACCAGGAGGGTGCTGCTATCTATGGAGTCCTCCCTCTCTTGAGAGGACGGTGCAGAGTCTGGCATGGGGCCAGAGGTGTTGGGAATATCAGCCTGCAGCCTGTCCCCCATGGCGTTCATCTGGCTCGGGACCATGGAAACCCCGCTGTGTCCTGAAGGTAAAAACAAAGAGAGGAAATGAAGACAAGAGCAGAACACTGTGAGCGTGATGAGGATGCATGAATAAACAGGATCCTCGCCTACCCAGGTCCACATAGAGGAGGCTGTCTGGGTTGATGGAGGCTTCATATGGAGGAGGGGGGTCGTCAGGGTGCTGGATGTCAGGGTATTTGTAGGCTGCATACGGCGGAGGAGGCTCTTGGAAATGGAAAGCGCCTCCTTCTCCGTCATCAGACAGATGCAGGGGAGTGAGGCCAGTGCCAAAGGCGTCGGGGCCGTAGTCAAAGCCTGGGACTCTTCTTCCAAGGTTAAAGTGGTGCACTAAGCAAATCAAAACAGACAGATACAGAGGATGATGGGAGAGTGGTGTTGAACAGCACTTAGAATTTTTCTTTTAAAAGAAACCTTCATTTATAGCAGAAATTTAATTATCAAGCAGAAGGAGCGGGTTGAATTTTAATATATGTATTTTCTACTAAGAAAGTTTTCTTGAGCTGTAGGGGAAGAATGACTTGTTCATTCAGGCAAGTAACTGTTAACAAAGAGCACAGGTGCAATGCGTGTTGGCCGCTGTAGTTCAAACATGCCTTCAGCGATTAACACCATGAAATCTCTTCTTTGTGAAATACCAATTGTGAACTGAAGCAGCACTTGAAATTAATATAAAATATAAACCCGCTCTGCAGTTCATTTAACTGAGACTAATTATAATGAGAAAGCCTCAAATTACATAACCACATTATTATGGTTTAGAGAGAGAGAGAGAAAGAGAGAGAGAGAGAGTGTGTGTGTGTGTGTGTGTGTCCAACAGGCTTAATACTCACAGTTTCCTCCAATCAGAGTTTCGATGCGTTCACGCCTCCGCTGACGGAGTCTGTGCACCATGAAAAGCAGCAGGGAGAGGATGAGGAAGGACGAGATGCAGCTGACGATCAGCCTCATCCCACTTGCCATCGAGTCAAACAGACTGTTTCCATCTGAGGAAAAAGAGGACAGATGACAAAATAGAGGCAAAAAGAATCTCACCTGCTGCAAGCTCAATCACATTTGTCCAAAAACACACATGGCACCTCATTTAAGTCAACTGAGTTCAGAGTAGACAGAAGTCAATTTAGCAAATATGTAATATTATAAAATTATATTGATTTATATTATAATTAACTGTGTTTGTGAGGAGGAACTCAGCCTCATGTTACTGTGAGCACCAACTGTTACATGAACATGACATAATGTAAATCTCCAACAATGAATGCTTAAGCTTTCTGTGCACAGCTGAAAGTGAAGCAGTGAGATAGTGTAGGTACCTGGGTCCAGGCAGGTGAACTTGCAGCACTCTTTGGGATCCTTGCGGAAGTGTTGGCAGCCCTGTGGACGTTCACACAGTGCAGCCACACACATCTCAGGCTCGCCGTCATGACACGTGCAGCTCAGACAAGGGTCATCCCCCTTTGGGGTGAAGTAGTAGCCCTCGTTTACAACATTGTCTTTTATATCCACGCATGTTTGTCCTGTTGGGTAAAATATACCATCAAGACACAGTGTAAAAATGAACAGTTATAAGACTCGAAGAAGACTAACATTTCTAATGGGAAAAGAGTGAATGAGCACATACTCCTCTTGCAGAGAAAGGGAAACTTCTTGTAGCAGTTCTCAGCGTGCCAGCTGTGCAGGCCTCGCTCATTCATGCTCTTGATCTGAAAGCGCTGCAGCTGGGCACAGAAGACGTTGTCCTGGGTGGGAGACGCCTCCCCAAAATTGGTCAGACCTTCAGGTGGCAGAAACACCTGCATGGATCCTGTTGAAGACCAGAAAAGGGAAAAAATTAAGCATTACAAAAATCAAGTTGCAGAACAGTCGATAGTTTTCTGGCCACTTTTGTAAAAAAACAAATACCTTTGTATGCTACCTCCCAGCGGCCCTCTAAGGAGTGGTTCTGATTGGTGATGACATATTGGTAGCCCACCCAGAACCTTAAATAGGAACAGGAAAGGCAATTTACTGCAATGTTGAAATTAGAATGTCAAACTGTCAATTTCAGGGTTTAAGCATAAGCCACATTGACCACTGTAAAGTACCGTCATTGGCCACTAGGTGGCCTACAACCAATGACAGAGCATCATCACTCTTCCATCTCTGCTGGAACATGCTGATACACTGCTGATACACTGCTGATACACTGCTGATACACTGCTGATACACTGCTTCAACCAGCTTATTTCTGCATAAACCAAGGCCAAATAAAATAGCAAAGAAAGACATGGGAGCAGAGGTTGGAAAGAGCAGTGCACAGACACAGCGATCAGTGAAAAGTGTTTGTCTTTGCAGCAGATCTTTTCTCATAAAGTAGTCCAATTATATTAAGTTAAAAGACTTTGCTAACGAGTATAATGGCTATAGAAAATCCAAACAATTCTGATTTAACAGTCAGAATATTTGCTAAGTGAAGCTCTTTCAAGAACTTATAAGGTTTAAACTGATGCTACATTTAACGAAATACGGTTACGTATAGACTCACTTGCACTGGTCTCTGCGCTCACAGACTTTGTCGTCAAAATCCACCTCGATCTTCAGGATGAACTGCAGCTCCTCGTTGGTGACAAAAGTCGCCAGCGAGCCGTTGACTTTCTGACACGTATCCACAGCCTGCCAGTAGTTCTCATTCCTCAGGTACACTTTGTAGCAGCTGGCTGTCTTCTCGTAGTGGTGCCACCCACTGGGGCATTTCTCTGCGGGCAGAAAAAGTTGGTTTGTAGTCATAATGCAGATTGAAAAAAGAAAGGAATTTCTTATCTTATCTTATATAAACAACTAAAGTGAGTGAGATACTTACTGTTGAAGCGCACAGGCTGAGCCACACCGATGACGTCTTCTACCTGGTCATATCCGTTGCCGAAACGAAACCTCTCCTCCTTTATAGCTGGAGAAAAAAACAAAACTTGAGGTCAACAAGTGTAGATGATTCTGTGTCTTAT
The DNA here is from genome assembly GCA_037975185.1 of Centropyge bicolor. Taxonomy (NCBI): domain Eukaryota; kingdom Metazoa; phylum Chordata; class Actinopteri; family Pomacanthidae; genus Centropyge; species Centropyge bicolor. The sequence continues at coordinate 8,452,166 of JBBMOC010000019.1, read as the reverse complement.
CTGTGATGCGATGAACCTTTTTACATTTGTCTGATAGATAAACTGTTTATTGACAACAGATCTACAAAGTGTTCCTAAGCCCATATAGTAATATCCTTTATATGATCATGTGCTTCACAGTCTTGTGTTGCTCCTGTCCCAACTTGTTGGCAATGTGTTGCTGCCATCAAATTCAGAACAAGCAGATATTTACAAAAATCAATGCAGTTGATGAGGTCAAACACTAAATATATTGTCTTTGTACTTTTTTCAATTGAATATATGTCCAAAAAGATCAGCTAATTATTACATTCTGTTTTAAAAAACAAGATACTAATGGCTCTATTAATGTAATATTCTGTCACATCTATGATATTCAGTCAACAATGTGACCAGAAATACTTAAGTTCACCTGTAAACATTAGCTTTTCTTAGTTTACAGCATTATACAACAATAACTATTACCACCTTGATGGTTGTACGTCTCCGCCAACCAGTCAACTTGCAGTTTACATCCATGTCTGTCCAGACTGATAGTTTTTGTATTTAAGTCTTAAAAAGAAATTTAATGAAAGCTATTAAATGTATTGTTGATGAAATGGAAGTTATCACTTAATTCCACTGAATAATTTGCAGTGACAAACATGCTGTCTTCACTAAGAGAGACTGATAGAGATCATCACCTGAAGCCCAATATCAGCAAAACCAATGAGATTGTGGTGAACTGCAACGCACCCAAGATTAATGCCATCATTCAGTATCTGGCCAAATGTGAAATATGGTCACAGTCTCTGGTTCTGTTCCTGAGTTATGGTGTAGAATAATGCTCAATGATACGTTTTTGAGAACATGATGTCACACTGAAGTTGACCTTTCACCTTTTGGATATAAAACATCATCACTTCATCATTTCATTCTGTCATACTTATTGTATGAATTCTTGAGTTATGGCCAAAACGTGTTTTGTGATGTCACAGTAACCTAAACCTTTGACCACCTACATTTAATCAGTTCACCCTTGAGTCTAAATGGACGCCTGTATCAAATCTGAAACCACACATGAAAGTGGGTCAGATAGATGGACAGATAACGCGAAAGCATGATGCATCCGGCCACGGTTGTCACTAGCATGGAGACATAAAACAGGAACAGAAACAGGCCGCTTTTTTATTACTGATGTGTCGAAAAATAACTTGATAGTAATCATTTACAGGCCAGTTAACTGGTATAAACTCAATGCTCCCTTGATTCAGTAAAAGTTAAACCATTGACAGAAAAGACAAAAAGCAGGTCAGGTTATTGAAACACCAATACTGTAGCGGGAGTTTCCTCTGCTTTCAGTTATTGAGGAAAATAGGGCAACTCAGCTCCTCAAATTCAGACATAAACTGAACTGATAACATCAAAAATCTTGGAATTTTTTTTACATTTGTTGTCGTTATTTCTATTCTACTACGTGGAGTTTTTGTTTGAAACCTGACTTTACTTTTGTACACTCAGCAAGGTGTTTGGATATTTATATATCACCATTTTCTCTTTGACCTGCTTTGAAGTCATTAAGGTTGAACAGTTCCCCTCTGGTGTGCGTCGAGCTGGAATCAGTGTGAGGGATTGCTCCACCTTGCCGTGTTATTCAACAAAGAGCTAATCCCAAACAAGAACATTGATTTCCATGCGCGCTGTTGATTTAGCTGACAATAAAGCCCATACTGAGACGTGTGTGAGCACTGTTTGGGATTTCTTGCACTTCTCTGTAAAACCATAGCTCCTCGGCACACAGGGAAAGAGTAAAAACATGATGTTCAGCTTGAGAGCTTTTTCGGTTGATAACAATCAGGAGACGTGTGTCTGAATATACAGAGTATACTGTATATGGATTTGTGGTTAAGTACTTTTGACTGGTGAATAAACAAAGAAAGCAAGAGTGACTTTCTACTTCAGCATTCAGTGCTGATGGCAATCTTTTAACAAACAATTCCTGCCTTCATTGCCTGTTCTGTAAACCTGGTTTCCAATGTAAAACCTCGATCAGTATACAGTGTTGTTGGCAGGCCTGCAGCGTTAACTCTGAAGCATGCAGGACTACTGCTGAATGGAGGTCACATGCTGTACTCAATCCTTTCAATAATTCCTATTATGCGGTCAGAGATCTGGGGATAAAGTCTCTCTGGATTTAAGAGGAGAAAACAATGGGATTTTGGTCAAAGGCTTAGCACTGCAACATCTATGCAGCGTTGAAGAGATCAACAAACACTAAACAAAAACAGAGACACATGTGCAGCCACTCAGAATTTAACTCTGCCTCCCTCTGCCATCTGACGCCGTCAATCCAGAGCGGCTGGTCCTGTACTCTGACTCACTGCAGTGGATTATGGGGACTTTTTCTATACCTACAGACTTAAAACCATATCTGAACTGTTTGGTAAAAGCAAATCACTGGACTGAACTGTGTTTGGGGGTTTTATTGAACGACATACACAGTAAGTTTGGTCAGGGATGTGTTTGGAGTAGAGGCCACTTCTGTTCATATTTCATCAACATGCATCACTGAACATCTCTGAATATTGCTTGATTGGGTCCCAGTGCGTCCTTAAAGCGTCATGGGTGCCTTCACACCTGCATTTAGAGTTGTCCAGTTGTGATTCGACCGCCTGACTGCAAAAAGGTCCTAGGCATTGCTATTCTTTCCAGAAATCAATTATTTTATGAGTGTTAGGTAACAGAGTGAGTGTAAAAGGGCTTAAGTGGGCTATACTCACGGGGACAGTCCATCTCGTCGCTCTTGTCCTCGCATGCTGTCCAGCCGTCACACTGCCAGGACATTGGGATACACTGCATCTTCCCACTGCGGCAGGCAAACTGCCCGGGGCTGCAGCGTTGCTCTGAAACACAACAAGAGAGTTCGTGTGGTCAAAGTTGCACATGACTAAACCCTTTCCCAAACAAGAGAAAACCAAGTCCAGCAGATGACTGAATGAGGCCATGTGAGCTTCCGTGGCAGTTGATAAAATAAGAGATCTTAGAATGTAATGGGGTGAAGATTTGGGAGTACGGAAAATACATCAACAGATTTTTAATGTTCCTCCTGATCGCAACTGGGTGCAAACCGAGAATTAAGACCAGCACAAACAACTTAATCAGCAGATACTAAACACTCCAGTGAAATATATATACAGCACAGATACAATTCCTATCCACACACTGACACAGCAAAGGAGGAAAAAGAAAATCCACAGCAGTTGGTCACTGAATGTGTTCAGATTAGTTGAGAAAAACTTTTGCAGGCATGCCTTTAAGTAACAGTTAATTTATGAGGTCAACCAGAAAAAGGAAGTCTTTGACAGACACTTAACAATGTCTATAGGCTGTTCGTCTGTAAATAAGCGAATCTCCATGCCTCATATATTAAAGATGCCTTGCATCAGAGCTGCCTGTGTCCTGCCTTGCTCATGTGATCAAAGTCTGTAAGTAAACAGGTCCCAACAATGTTAATGATCATGGGAAACAAAGATCAGCTGACTGCAATGCTCTTGTTATATAGAAGTGAAAATATAAACTATATTAGCTACTTAAAAAATGATTTTAAATTTGTTAAGTTGGATAAGTCTTGAATATTAGAAGACAGCTGTAAGTAATTTTAATGTAAAGACATTAAGATTTTAAAACAATTACTGGTGTTCTCAGGCTTTATATTTTTAAAGGGTGGTACCTTATTACGATGTGAATAATAATTAAGGTCAGTAATAGTTTAAACTGAAGGAGCTGCTATAATCTAACAAAAGGATCAGACAGCTGCTACACTAAAAGATACACTGCTTTCTTACCTGACAATAATCTTGCCAGAGCTAGCCGCGGACCTGAAACAAATAGAAACAATAGAGTGACTATTTTGATGTCTAATATATATATATATATTTTAATAGCATGTATCCTAGTGTGATTTAAAAAAGGGGAAATATCCATTCAGGTTGTGCTGCTAATTATGTCATCTATAAGGAAATCTATTACTGATACTGTTAACAACTCTCAGTGATTTTCCCAGCAGTGGGTGCGTGACACCATCTGTTCTTGGATACAGGTGGTCATGTTTACCTACAATGGACCCGGACCACCCACTCACCTGACAAATAAGGAAACTCTATTTTTACTTTGAAAACAGCTCTGAGATACTTTAACTGACTATTGTGTCATGTGTGTACCATTCCACACAAACCAGACTTTCAGCCTTGATGATCCCAAGCATAAGGCCACCACCTACACTGGGCTTTAATGGGGTGATTAAAAGCTGCCTTTAGGTGTATTAGAGTTCTGACTGCTGTACACATTTTCCTGAAATGAAAGAAAAACAAATATGGCATGACTTGAAAATTAACTGTGGATGGAGTTACTTTTTTCAATCCAGATGAAATTAAAAGTTTTTCCATTATTTACATTCATAGTGCAGCCTCACCAACAGCCTTGTTTTCAGAAACTAACCATTATACCGGAGTTTAAATACAATCCAATTGGATGATTGATCAGACCTTCAAAAAACATTGTCAGGTTATCTAATCTAGAACTAGTCTATTAGGATATGATAAAACATTTCCCCATTGGACTGCGTTTAAACAAGATGAGTAGTTCCAGCACAACAGTTAGTTTCAGGAGGCTAACACTACATTGAGTCTGTGGTATAGTCAACTATAAATGAAAAGCACATTTAAATAACATCAGGGTTGAAAAAGTAAACCCATTCTTTAATCTGACCTCAATGCAGGCTGCCTTCACTCTGCCAAAAGGTGTTTTAAGAGCCCTCTAACACAGTCGACGTCACCTTGTCTTAGTTAATGCTAAGTGGATTGAGACGCATTACAGGCCCGTCTCAGTCTCCTGGGACAGAATGCATTATCATCGATCCCATCGAGCCTGAGGATGTGTCAAATTGATGGAGAACATTAGAGATCATGTCTCCCAGATGCATTAGAGAGGATTTGTGAATTCATATACTTACACAGAATAAGTGTTAGTGAATAGGCTAGGTTAAAAAATCCTAATAGCTTTCAAAGATGACAAATCAATTTGTTTGTGCCTGGTGAGATATTATAGTTATGTGAAAATATGGTTCTATCATATTTATCTTGTGCTTTCATTCTTGGCCATATATGCCTATAGACAATAACACTTTGTTTGACAAGCTTTCAATGCCTTCACCAGAGGGAGACATCAGTGTTTTCCTTGCCTGTGTATGTAAGCCAGGTCAGGTGTGAAATCCAAAACCCAAATCCAGCTAGCGACTGATTATTTAAAATGTAGTCAACTATTCTAAGCTATATCTGCATGTGCTCAGGACTAGAGAATACATGCCTGGCTTGTGCTTGCTGGTGTTCAGGGTTTGAAGATGTGCTGCCTGCACAGATCACTGCTCTTTCTTTCTGTGCTCTTCTGATAACTGCTGCTAGAAAATTCTCAAGAGTAGAATTTATTCAGCTATCACAAGCCTACCACTTTAGGTTATCAGATGGTACATGCTGAAGGCACAGTTCAGGCAACTGCAGGTTTTTAAAAAATGCCTCTATCTATAACAGCTTCAAGCTGAAGTGCACTTCCCTTGTTATTATCTGAACTTCCTGGTGATTGAGATGGAGTATCTGAATCAGCCGTGGTTAGTAGCTGCCTGAAATCTCATCTTTTCCCTCCCTGTTTGGTTAGGATTTCATCAGAGAGATATTTTACCGCCCAGATTTGATAAGGAGGTTAATGTTTAGCTTTTTTTTTGTTTTGAGACAAGCTAGCCGTAAACCACTGATGGCTCATAATTAACCACAACATGCCCGATTACATGTCTGACAAAAATACTGCATCTCACCGCTGTATATACAGTAATGCCCATGCCTCAGAATCTCTACATTAAGAACTGATGAATGACAAATGGAGCAGTTCTGAATTTTTGCAGTGGGTTGAGAATAAAGAGAAGTTTTCCCTGCATGAAAGGCTGCGGGGCAAGCAGGATAAAAACCTCTCTTACCGAGGCCGTTTCTCTCACAAGCTTTGGATTTTGTGATGACAAGTCGACAAACGAGTGAACGCTGGCTGCCCTGAGAAAAGTGAGCCTTTGCATCGCTTACATAACCAACAGGAAAATACAATAAAGACTATGAGACTGCCCCAACTCGGTCCCACTGAAGTATAACAGCACAGTGAACCGGCCTTGTGCGCACACTGCATCATCTCCAGCCGCCGATGATTCACATCAACATCGAGGCTCACTGTTAAAAGCAGTGAGTGGGCATGGGCATTCATTTCTTTTTCTTTTCTACCACCTTACAGTTAAAAGCAATATATCTTCTCTTCGGTGTGCGGATGAAAGCACTCCAGGTCAAATTCCCTTTAAAAACCAAGCTGTTTGGTTTGCAAAGCATTAGATAGGTAGCCTACATTTGTAAAAAGGCAGTTTTGGGGAAGGGAATGAATATAGTTTTAGTTATAGTTTAGTTTTACTGGTTTTATTGTTGCACACAAAGGCTCAACATTTTTGGTTCTTTTGAGCACCAACAAGACAATGTAAATAGTTAAAGATGGTTAACAGAGCAGGTTTAAAATACAGAGCTGTAAGATATGAGGAGAAAAAGTTAATACTGATCATTTACTGTGTGAGGAAAGCAGTGATTCATTTAAACATCTAATGTGTTGCAGGGGTAAGAAGGATGATCTTACAAAGCCCCTTGAGGCAAATTGTGAGTTGTGATATTGGGCTACGTAAAACTGACTTGACTACTGAGCTAGAGCATAAAATAACCATAATCTACCTGCAGGCAGTTGGTGGGATATCAGGTACAAGATTTGTGGCTTTCTAATGTATTGAATCTCTCCGTCTCCTCCCCTGACAATTTCCCCAACATGCACTTTCTAACGCTCAACAATACATGAGCATGAGCAAGACTGCTGCAAAACATTTCTGGTGGGAAGGTGAAAAAGTCTTCTTCTGGAGCCAGAAATAACCAGTGGAAGGTCAGGGCTGTCTCACAGGCTCAAGCAGAAGGAAATAATTCATGTTTGTTCTTGTAACTTCTAATTGCGAATAAGTCAAAGAAGATGACAAATCATTACACCTAAAATAATCTACTCATTACTCATTACTACTCATACTAATCTACTACTAAATCATCTTAGCAATTCTAATTATTCTTATTTCTTATCAAAATATTTATTATTTTGATTATTGGTGGATTACCTTTCTCCGAAATAACATACTCGAGGATTGGAACAGTCTTTCAATATGTAATTTTTGTGGCTGTGTTTCAAGTCTCCACTTAGGTCACTGCACATTAACTGTCAAGTGCAACTGTATTCACATCAGTGCTCTATCAGGCGAACAATAACATCTGACTGAGTGTTGATGGATGATGTTTGTCAAAAGTTTAACTACAGCCAACTTTGTGATAAACCAGCTGCCAGTGAGACACAGGCTGCTCGCTCAGCCCCACAGACAATAAACAAGGCTCAGCGGACTGGTTGCTCAAGTTGATGGTTGTGCAAACATTAAAGTTTCAGTCTCAGAGTCTCAGGGATGTTCACAATACAGAACTCTGTTGACGCAGTTCAGTCTGACCCAGGATTTGTTGGCCCGTAAATGACCCACATCTACTACAGTGGACAAATGGCCACGTTAATCAGCTGCACAATGCACTTATGATTACGGTAACACCTAGTTTGAGGTCCACAATCCACCTGACATGCATAAGTCTGAGTAAATGGAAGCAAGCACAGGACATGCACATGGGCTAACCACCAAGTCACTGCACTGTCCTGTCATGTGTATATGATCATATTCAGTTCTGTTTTTACATTTGTCATGTACTTTTTGTGCAGAGAAATGCCAAACATACCTGTATGAGCAACAGAGACACATGATTTGTATGTGAAATTTATTCACTCTTTAAAAACATTTATCTTTCTACCTTTTGACATTTTAATGTTGACAGGCTCGCTGGCAAATCTCCAGATTCGGTTGTAAAAAAACTGGCGACTTTTACCAAAGAGCCAACTTAACTCAAGCACAGCTGAATAAAGTCTTATGAGACACTTTTCTTGCTTGCTACGACCTGCTGTGGAAGTGAAGTGTGGAAATCAGATAAGCCAATTATAAAAGTCTGAGTCTATCAAGGTTTAAGTGCAGACTGGTCGGTGACATGAAAGCCAAATAAACGACTCCTAAAGGTTTAGAGAAGGTCTGAAGTGGTCATTTTACGATGCATTTACCTTTGCAAATTAGTATGGATGCACAATAATATCAGCATATCATCAGGATTGGCCAATAAAGGCTTTAAAATGAAATATTGATATCGTTCCCAAGTGAACATTCCTCTCGATATGACAAGCTGATAAAATGACGCTTTAATTATGTGCATGTGACGTAAGCATGTCTGTGGTGTGGAGGTTTTCTGGAGTTTCTGCAACAGATAGCAAAGCTGCTATTTGCAATGACTACTCAGCATCAGTCATGCAAGGAGAAGCCAAATCACATTCCTTTAACACTACAAATTTAACTGGCCATCTTAGGAGGCGTCATCGCAATCATTATGACAAATTTGTGAGGAACAAAGAGAAACAGGCTTCAGGTAAACAAATCCTGTCAGTAGTAGTTTTCTTTTCTCGCCCAGTGAAAGGGCACATTTTGAAAAATTATAATATGTTAATTCCACTGCAGGAAAGATTTGATGTCCTCTGCAATTAGGTGGAAAAAAAATATGTGAATGTATTGGTATCAGCAATCAGCCAAAATGAGTTGGGAAAAAATCGACATGTCGGGTTATCTGCAATAATCCAATACTGTACATCCCTACTAATCAGCAAGGTACTGAAACTGTCATATTCTGAGGGACACTGTAAGATGGCTCAAGCCCACCAGGGAAAGTGTTTCATGCTCACAACTGCTCAAACATTTTTAAATGATTAATGTTACAGCAAGCTGGATTATTCCTAGGCTGAATGCCCGAGTCATGTGGGCATCAATCTTTGGGAAGTCTGCACTCGATGTGCAACAGCATGCTCTACAAAAACACACCCTCTGTGACACAGCCTGCACAAAACAGGGTAAAATAGGTAGCTGTAACTGTAGGAGCCTTGGCACGAAGGCCACAGTATCCCCCAAACAATCTGCAGTGGTTTCCAAAAAAATGTGTCCATGCACAAGGTGAAAAACAGGAAACAATCTATTGAAACGAACTTGACATGAGGCTTAAATATGGCCGACAGTTAACCTTAACTTTTCACATTACTTACTCAAGCTATATAAACAAAGGTGTTCACTCTTGAACATTAGAGTAAATAATTAATTCATTTTTGAAAAGATTACTAATTGCAGTTGATAACACTCATGAGTGCAAATGAAACCAAAAGAAAAACATGAACTGAATATTTGTTCAAGAACCAACCCTGTACAACACTGAACAAAAAGGTGCACGTAGTGTTGTGTCTAAAGCGTTTTTTTGTCAGGAGGTCACTCCTTCGGATTAAGCCAAACAATAATGTGTTTATCCGTGACTTGAACTGTTTCCATTGCATTGTCAGGATCACAAAATGCATTTGTCTTCTTGCTGCTTAAAGGTAAGTGTTTGCATTTAAAGCACAAGTACAGGCTTTAAAATGAGACAATAATGATGCACAAATTATTCCCTATTTGGTTCATAAACATTTTGACACAAACGTGACTGCCTGAAGATGACTTGTGCCAGGAGAGTACTATTTTAAACAAAGATGTATTCTAGGCATTTCTATATTAGGGGTTTAAATCTTAATAAGCCATGAATTACCTGCAGTATGTGTTGCACTTGTGACAAATGATTTTCAATCTAGGATACAAAAAACACATTTTCATCTAGATTGATCACCATAGCAGCCTTTTCCTTCAGGCTCTTTGAGACAGTGTCACGCCAATTTTTCTCTGTTCTTCATCACCCTGATGTGTTTGTAACTGTGTAGCTAATGGATGAGTGAATGAGCTCCAGCTTCAGTGATGCAGGACCATGAATCTCTGAAATGCATTTCAAATTACAGCCAACCAAGGGAGGGTAAACACACCTAGTTTAAACTGTTTAAACTGTTTAGACCAATCAATACATTTGGGGCCTAGATGCATCTATTTAATAACATAATTTCCCAACACGAATGTCAAAACTAGCTAATGATGAAAAAGAGACAACGGTTCTTATTTAGAAAAAAAAGAAAAATGTTTGCTAACTGATTATTTTTTAAATAATGTGACTATGTGGACTGTACGAATCTTTAGGTATTTGTCGTTTAATGATCAGTTCTGTTTGCCCACTTTATTAAAATTTAGTGCTAAATTGCCGACAGTCTGGCGGTCCTCCACACCGTCCAGCAGCAGCTGAGCGGCGGTTTAAAAACCACCGGAGTCCCCGGTCCGTCCAGCGGGCCTTTCCTGTCCGGACCTTCCGCTTTCTGCTCCCAAATCTCCCGTTTCTCCCACTTCTGAGCGGAATGTGCGCAAAAAGGGGTGGAAAACAACTTATATTTATTTACCTGTCCGTGGTGGGTCCGTTAACGTGAGGACGAAGAGAAGAGAGAAGAGGACGAAACTGCTGCTGTCAGCCTTTGGCAACATTTATCCTCCATTCATAGTAACTCCTCTATTCAGAAATGTAGAAAAATCTAACGAGGTTCTGCACCGCCGCCGCCGCCCTCTCCGGAGTTATAACACCGAACCTTTAGGACACTTTATATCCATTTTTATGCGCTCAAAGCGGCCGCTAACGAAGACAAATAACCTATATGAAGCATAGTCGCACCGCACAGCGACGCAGATCGTGGTTAATCTGACCGAGCGGCTAACGTTAGCTAACAGGCTCCGCCGTTAACGTCGCCCGTCCTCCGCTCATCCAAGATGGCCGCGGCCTCCCATCACAACAATCCCAAACATGGAACACACAGGCCGTCAGCTGGAGGAGCCGCCGGGGCGGAGTTTAGCAGATTTACACCCGGTGTGACCACACGATAACCAACGTGCGTGTGCGCGCCTGACAGTATGTGTGTGTGTACATCCGGTGAGATTATTATGAGATAAATCCAACCCAAAATATTATCACGGAGCAGGATGGCACCGACAGCCGGGCGGCGCTGATGACACCGAACATCACATCCGTGCTGCGGGCGCACAGAGCGGCGCGTTATCAGAAGACTTTGATCGAGAGTGATTGCACTAATTAAAAAATAATTAGATGTTACAACATGGCTCACCTCAAGGTCACAAATTAGCGTGAACCCACATCATAAATCACTCTATTCTTAAACCAAGCTATTTCACCAAAATGAGATTTTCCATTTGCATTGTGGATCCCAGACAAATTATAAAATGCATAAATATGCATTTCTACCATTATATAATTTTCCTTCCTGACACAGTCTGGCCCGTTTGACCTTGTGAGATAGCCCATGGGTCAAACTCCAAGACTGCAATTACCATAATGAATGAGTCACTGTCTGTGAGGAATTTACTTAAAAGTACAGCAGTTTTTGGGGTTTTTTTATTTTGCTTTTGCTTTGGTACATTTAAAAGTTCTGCATGAGAATCTTACTTCAGTATTATCAGCAAAATATACGTAATAGTATAAAATTAAAAGTAGTCATTCTACAGAAAAAGGGACCCTGTCAGTGTTTTACTATTATGTGCTTTTAGATTAATATTACTTCTGTATTAATGTGTTCATTGCATTTTACTGCTGTAGATGTTTAAAGTTGAGCACATTTTAATTGCTTTAATATACTGTTGGGTGGTTTAATCTCCTGCAATGCATCATATTCTATAAGATAATCATATATTTGTAAAGTCACTGTCCTGTGAGAACCATGAATCTGAGAAGTCCTTCCATGAGCTCAGAAACACAGACCTATTTTTTCAGCTTTGTGTCAGTGTATTTTCCAGCTAATGTTTTTTTGTTGTTGTTTGTTTTGCTGAAGACATAGGAGGATTTTCTCAACCCATAAAGGAACACTTAATCCTTCAGTCTATCAGAAAACAAATCTGATTCACGATCACCAAATTTGGAAACACATGGTTCTCACTTGACAGGAAGGCTATGAAAAATTGTAATCTGAAAAGTAACTAATAATTAAAGCGGTAAGATAAATGTAGTGGAGTAAAAAGTTCAATATTTGCCTCTGAGATGACACGGAGTAGAAGTATAAAGTTGCATAAAATGGAAATACTCAAGTTATGTATATGTACCTTGAACTTGTGCTTAAGTACAGCACTTGAGTAAATGTACTCAGTTACATTCCACCACAAATACAGAAAAAGTCACGTACACATGGGCATGTGTGTATTGTTTTAAGACAGACCTAACAACATGCAAACCTTTCTGAACTACTTTTTTTTTGACCCAAATCAAATATTTTCTCCCAAGTATCTTACAAACTCTTACAGATTCATATTAAACATTAACTGTACTGAAATGTAATGCACTAAAAACTTCTGTTAGAGTGAGTAAGTGGACTGGAAAACATCCCTGGTTATGTAACACTGACAGATGAACTATGACTTGACTGAAAGGGTGAAGTTTTAAATCAAGCTGCAGCGTGTCTGCTGACTTCCACACACAACAGGTTAACCTCACTTGATAATAAATGTGTGTACGTAGGGGACCCTCTAACCTCTAATGCTCCAAAGTATTTGGAGTATTTCTGGCTATTTCTGTTTAAATGCAGATCTATCTGGCCTGTACATTTGAAGCTTGTTCATAAAAACAAAAGAATAAAGAAATAAAACAATAGAGTTATCATTTTTCTACAACCAATTGAAGGTAGACCAGAACTATTGATGAAGATGTTATCTGATAATACATTATTTTATATTCTTTTGCAGACAACCCGTAGCCAAAAATGTCCAATTTAATTATAGATTTTACGAAAAGGTTGCACAGTTTTACTCATCTTAAAATTAAGAAGATACAAGGAAAAACCAAACATTCAACATTTACACTGCCTACCAGTGAGCTGTCTAACTGGAGCCCTTTGTGTTTTCCCAATTATTAACACTAACACAGAAGTGTGACTTTGGGGAAACCACAACATGTCATTTTATGTTATTTTTATGATGCATCAGCAAATACTGAAATGTCAAAGCAGCATGTATGGCAAGCTGGGCAATAACTATTAGATGAAGCTTGGTAGATGGTTGTACAAAAACCTATGAAACCTTGCATTTGAAATAAAACGAATATAAAAAAAATAAGAAACAAGTAATTAAATAGAATTTGGACAGTCAAGTGTATTTCACAGGGATCACCATTAACCTATCTGCACAAAAAATGTAAGAAATAAATCCATAAAAATTCATCAGTCCTCTGTACATTTCTTTATCCAGTCATCCAGCCAAAAGATGTGCTCTTAAATGCAAAAAAAAGTTCTCTGCATTATATTAAGTCTGTTTTGTACAATCCCAGCAGAGAACAGCTTCTTTTTCTTAGAAGAAGTCTGAGGCTTTTCGTCTCTTGGGAAGTTGCAGCAGATTGTCTGTGAGTGATGTAAGGTCCTGAGAGCCCGGCGTCTTGGCTTTGTTTGGTGTTGGCGTTCCTGAGGGAGTGGATGGACCACCGAAGGGAGACTTGCAGCCAACGATTCTGTGTGAGGGCGATGGGGTGTAACTTGCACGTAGCGCTTTGTCCGTATATTTGCTAGATGTCCGATTTACAAGCCTCTGCAATGCGGGGGTGAGGGCTGGGCTCAGACCTTTAGGCGTAAGACTGCAACAGAAAGGTTGATGTGGTCAGTTATTTCACATTGGCAGCAATTCCTTCAAAACTGCAGTTATAAAGAAGAAGCCTAAAACAATTCAGGATTTAAGCTCAACCTTCCCTTTTAAAGACAGGAGTCGAGCAATGCAGAGAGTGAAATGTCTTTACCTTGCAAGGTTCTCTGTGACCTTTCGCAATGCCTCCTGTTTCTTCGCACGGTTTTTAGCTGCAGCTTCATTAGCCATCTTTAATCCCAGCCTCTCTCGTCTTCCTGGTTCTGGAATCTTTTAAAACCAATTGTAATTAATATTAGATATCAACATCTTAAAACATAGCAAATAATTAAAAATATGGCTTCCACAGAACTTTTATTACCTTAAATGATGGACCATGATTCCTCTCAACATATGGGGTGTCTGATCCATCCAGACGAAATGGGGTGCTCTCGATCTCACCCCAGGTCATCAGAGGTGACTCAGCTACACCTGAGTGGACATAAACAACATTTAGGCATCTACTCCAAATGGAGTTTATTAGGGCAATGTTTAGTTTAATCTGTCTCAGGACTGTTGATGACCCTAAAACTCACTTACCAGGTGCAGGGGAAGGCATTGTTTCAAAACCATATCCATTCACTGTCGGGGATTCGTGTGGGATAAGCTCTTTCCCATCGGGGCCGACTTTACCCTGTTTGAACTGCACAGAAAACATGATACATCAGCCACATCAGTAATGAATTCAGGGTATATGCAGAAATAGTGAAGTTAAATTTCATACTTTTTAAGGATGTTTTAAAGACCCTTTCCATACGTTATCACCATCATCAAGTTCCAACCGGTTTCACACTTTTACTTATAATTAACACTCTTAGTTTATGATAACTCTGGCAATGGATAGGGATGGTGGTGTGACAGAGACCTGGGGGCCAGATGTAAAAACGTTGTGTACACACAAAATCCACCTGCACGTCTTTTCCCACACACTAACTGGTATTTAAAAAGATGAGAGTGCAGACAAGCATACACACAGCTTTCAAGAGATAGCTGTGGGTGAAGTGATGATGTGGAGATGAATAATGATAGTGTGTTTAAATGTGTGCTCTACAAATGAATCACTAATCACCCTTCTAACATTTAATAACGATGATTGAGATATTACCCCTATGATGGTTTGCAAGTAAATATAACAAGGCTACGCTTATTGCCTTGCCACACATAGAGCAGTATGCCCAACAGTTTTTTTTTCCAGAGACGGGCCTCAGTCATCTTTCAAACTCCTCATTCTCTTACTATTTGTCTGAAAACTTCCATTTCCTTATTAGCTAAGTAGCTTGACAGCCAGGCATAAAGGCACCTTTTCATAACCTTATCAATCATGTGTCAGTCAGAGGGTGTAACAGTTGTCTCAGATGACATAATTTCGAGCAGGATTACATAAATACCTACGCAATTATTAAATTCACGCAAACGTTAGCATTCCACCTCTTTGGACAAGCTACAATATTTAATACCTCTGATAATGGTGTGAAAGTCTTTTTAATACTTTTGAAAGGACCTAAATTAATTAATAATTTTTATACTTTTTAAGACCCCATAGACACCCTGGAATTAACTCTTATTCAACTGAAGAAAAGACTGTCTTACAGAGACGATTCATGCACAGGTATGGGGCGTTTATTTCTCGGTTTCATAGACCATATTCCTAAAATTTACCTGTGCATTGAGGGCTGCAGCCTGCTGAATCTGGCTTTTGTTGAGAGCTTTGCTGAATGGGTCTCTGGTAAAGCGAGTGTTCTTGTGCACTACCTCCCGTGGCTTCTTAAATAAAGCATCATCATCTTTAACCCCTGAAAAAAAAAAAAAATGCAAAAACACATGGAATTCATTTTTTCTCTCACAGCTAGTTCAATGACATCTTCAATAAGGATTTATGTCAATCCAAGTCTGGTCTTCTTACCCTCTGGATAATACATCAAGGCGTTCTTCGCTTTGTACTCCCATGTCTCAAGGCCAGCTTTGACACATTCAAGCGCTGCTTTCTCTACTGACGGCAAGGCAAGGTTCTCCTCATGACGCTGAAAAATATCAGAAGTATTTGTAAGTATTATAAATGTAGTCTTAACCAATGTTCTAATAATCTGACTTACAATCAACCTTAATAAACCCTCAAAGATATAATTTATAATTCTATGATCAGCACTCCTGTAATCCAAGCATTTCATGCATTTGCTTTGAATTCAACTAATGCTTTTAACTCTGTACATACATACCTGCTTGAATTCAGCCTCAGCCTCATATAACCAGGAATGCTTCAGCTTCTCCTTGTCTTTCGCCAGATCCATTATGTGCTCAAATGATGCATTATCCTCACTGGTATTTTTAGCAAGGAAACGATCCAGACAGGGCAACTCTTTCTCTTCCTTGTCATCATCCTTGCTCTCTAGAAACACAATATCAATAGAAATAAGGTTAAACCACTGTTAACTATTTGGAAGTCCATTCGTTCGAGTATTAGTGCTAAATGTGATTTAGATTAGTTACAACAAAGGGTTCATATAATCACACAAATAAAGCTCAGAACATTGTATTATGTTAGCTACTTTTCAAAATTAGATACTTACCACCATCTAAACCTTTATTGCCATGAGTGGAGGAGGGAGACCCTGTGCGGCCAACTGGCGTCTCAAAGCTTGCGGGAGTCACATCTTACAATGAGAATAAAAGAAAAAAATAGTTGTAAAGGACATTCAGACTTAAGTATTCTAACATCATTGACACTGAGAAACAAAACAAACAATTTTACTCCCCATATTACTCACAAGGTGCAGAAGACCGTGGTGTAGATTTTGTCAAAGATGATCCATATCGGATGGATATCTCTCTCATTCTCTCTAGGTCACCATTTTCCTCTGCTTCAAGATAATCCTTCTGTGCTTGCAACTTAGTCACATCTGGGAAGAAGTCCCTCTGGATGATCTTCTCTAAACTCTGTTAGACAGGTAGGCACAATTGACACTGAGTAAGGGAAGATGATGTGTTCATTCTTATTATACAACAAACAATTATAGAATTGACAAACATTTCTCAGGCAAATCTCACTTTCAATCAATCTGTTATATTTATTTGGTTTACTAGTACCCAAAACAAACCAGGTTGTTAGGACGTACTGTTTCTTTATTTATTGATTTATCTCCAGGTTATTCTTGCTATTAATTGACTGATCCATTTTTATATTGCTTGTTTTGTCCGTTCAAAACTTAAGAATATCCAATGACAAAACAGAGAAATGCTTTAACAAATACTAAATGATCAATATTATAGCCTATTAATTTATTAAATAAGGGTTTCAGATCTACATTGGATCATGTGATAGACCACAATAAAGGGTATTTTTTAATCAGTAATGAGACAAAACTCCTAATAATATGAAATCATAATCCTATAATTGCCAAAATATTTGGCCATATCTAGTTATGTATCCCTGCCATAGACTGTATAAAAGATCCCTGCTTGAAGTATTCCTAAAAGAAACAGGAGGTGGGGCACCCCTTTACAAGCTTAACAACAACATGTGAGTTCTCGTACAATTAAGGTAGCTCAACAGCAGGTAATGTTTGTTATACTAAATAAATATCCTGTTAAACAGTTGATTTACTAGAATTACTCCAGCTAACACAACACTGCTGTCATGTTGTCTGACGACTACTGGTAGTCCAGCTCTTAGTCGTATCATTATCTATCATTTACTTACCTCAATGTACTCCTCTTCATCGAGGACCTTCCTCTGCAGTTTCTCCTTGTCCTTCTCCTCAGGTTTTAACAGAGCCACTGTTGTGACCGATGAAGGAACGAGAGTCCCGGACAGCGATTTTCTCACGCTGGCGCTGCCCTCCATTGTGGACCCTGTTAGCCTCTGAGGCTAAAGGCTAACGGCGCTCCTTCTGGGATAAACACCGGCTGAATCGAAACGGAAGGCGGGTTTTCTATTTCAGAAACACCGTTTAAGTATTTAGTACACAGTTAATAAACATACATTTACGACGCTGTGAAAGTCGCTAATTGTAAGCAGTTAGTTAGCTAACTAGTTATCGTTAGCTAACTTTCGTACGAGCGCACAGAAAACGTAATACGTACTGTACGTCTGAATTGTGACGTCACCGGATGTTTACTGCCACTCAGGAAATTTCCATAATAAAAAAGAAAGAAATCAAATCATGATCATAGATGTTAATAATAAACAAGTGATACGTATTTTTGTGTTATTGTTGAGTGTATTACTGACATAATTGTTTGTAAGGGAATCTGTAATTATGTTTTGAAAAATTTTGTCAAAAGCTATTGTCAGTTTATAGTATTGGTGCATTTAGACTAATAATGATAATGATAATAGTACTAGTAGTACTAACAGTAGTGGTAGTAGTAGAAAAAAGCTTTAAAAACTTCCTTTCCCAATAATTATTTTTTTTCTAAGATCCAATACTGACAATTACTGGATTAAATAGATTAATTGAATTGATTGACATGAAAGTTACTCATTAGTCTACATACAAAACTGTATAGAAAAGAGAAAAAGAGAAGATGTTTAAAGAAAGTGAAATATTTAAATGCAGCTTTTAATTGTTATGGCACTTAAACCTGGATGTGTTCTGGCTTGTATAAAATATTGATGTTCCTCCACCTCTCTCAAAACAACTTTATTTGTTCTCAAGGACACTTTTTCACAATCAGTGCAAACTATAACAATCCATTTACAGAGTCAATAATTAACTTTGAGGATTAGTATTACCACACACTGCCCATCCTTCTATCAGTCACTCAACTGTCACAAAACTGTCCACAGTCACTTAATTTGACTGACACAAAAAAATTTTTTTTTAGAAAAAAAGGTTTCGTCTGAGTATTATATCTGATAACAATGGCAAGAAAAATTGCCTGTATCTAATTAACTCAAGCAAACAGACACATACATACAGGTTTTGTTTTTTCAATGCTGTGGTCCATATATTCAGTACAAAATTCAGTTTTCTGTGTTTCCCACACCAAATGAGAGTCTTTTCTGACGCCTCCACTTTGCTCTTCGGTTTTTAAACCAAACCTATGAGCAAAAAAAGAAAGAAGATACAATGTTATCAAGTTGTCATTTTATTGTTTTTGACATGTTTATATTATTAGACATTTAAACATACCAGAATAACACTGGACATCATAATCAACACATGCACATCATTAAAACACAACAAACTGACGACAGCTTAGTTGAAATCCAGTGCTGTCATAACAAATGAACTTGCACACATTGTCAAATGTTTAGCACATGAAGCTCCATCTACCATAACTAATAGAATTAGGAAAATAGGACTAAAGGCTGAATGTGACACATCAGTCTTACCTCCACTCTTTCTTCTCTCAAGTGAGTGCGTTGTGCTAGTTTCTCCCTCGTGTTCACATCTGGATACTGGTTCTGCAGGAACAGCTCCTCCAGCGCGTCCAGCTGCTCCTCTGTGAAAATAGTGCGGTGACGTCTGGTTCTCCTCTGTACCTGACCGGGTGACTGCTCCTCTCTGTGAGCATTTCCCAGCCTGCATGGGTCTGTGAGCATCGCTGGGGACCATCCATACTGACAGGCTGCAGGGAGGAGATCTGATTTTAAAACAGTGAGCAAAGTGTTACTGAAGCCGAAAGAAGTTTAAAACAAAGAAGAGTCTTGACACAAAGATAATGGATTTGGTCTCACCTTCATGAATGAATTCAGTCTGAAATATGTCTCCACAGTGGGAGCAGTAGCAGCAGCACAGGCAGGCACGATGAACAGTCTCTGTCTGGCCTCCAACAGGACTCACTGCCCTCTCTTTTAGTCCAGCACCACTTGTTCCACATGACCGTCTGTCTCCATTGCTGTTTGGATATTTGCTCAGTATGTTCTCAATAGTAAAAGGAAACTTTTGTCTCTCCATCCTCATCAGTCCATCCATCTCCAAAGAGATTCCAGTAAAATTCAAGCAATGATGATCACGGGATGTTGACACGCAACACTTTTCGATAGTTCAAGCTCAGCTGCTCCTCCGCTTCTCCTCGCTCTACAACAGCGTGTCAGGCCCTTATAGTGAAATTGGGAGGCAAAAAAATAGTAAAACTATAATCCCCCCTATGGACCAGACACATAAAACGGTTGAAACTTAATTCCTAGCTAATCTGGGCAGTTTTGTGAAGAGGTTAGGGAGGACGGCAGATTCAGTTAATCTTGCTTCATTCCTTTCTCCAAAAGAAATCAGATTTCACTGCATAAAATGAGAAGTGGAGAGCTCCTAAGATCCTTATTGTTGAGGTTTTAGAGAAAAGGGGATTGCTTGGTATTAGAAACCTGGATTTAAAGATGAACGTTTTTGGTGTGGCCAGAGACTCGTGTATGCTGAATTTGAGGATTAGCTCTTAAATTTATTTCATAATGTCACTTTTCTATTTAGTGTTATCAGCAAATGATCTTGTGCAAATTAGTAGACACGTTCAGTAAATTACACAAAATGAGGCAGCACTGACAACAACAATGCATACTGATTGCACACAGTAATTAGGCAGTTGCAGATGAATGAATGACTCATTTTGCCGGTGACGTGTGTGTTGACACTAATAGATTTGTATGTATTACTCACAGAAACAGATAAACCCAAATGGCAAGAGTAATTCCAGAAAAAAGGGTCCCTTCATGTGGTTTGTATTCTCAATCATGCATCATGTGTCTTATCTGTGTGCTGCAGTCTCACTCCTCTGACAATGTGCACAGCTGAGGTAAAGCTATTACAGGTTAAATTCAACCCCTCCCTACAAATCCTGTGATTTCATACAAGGAAATACACCTTTTTTTTCCACCCCAGAGAATTAATGGATTTCCACAATCTGTCTTAAGCTCCTCTTATAAGGGCTTTTGAAAACAGATAACAATAAACACCCATCCCATCCTTTTCACTTGGGTTTAATAGCACCCAGATTGTTGATGTATAGTTTGCGGAGCATTTGAGATCGCTATCTGCAGTTATTGTGGTTCTCAATAGAAGGAATTGTACCACTTCCACATTGGTTCAAAACAGTTCAAAATTCATTACCGGGGATTAGAATGATAAAGGTTCATTTTGTTGTCGTAAGAGCAATATTTGGTACAAGAGGCAAAGCAAAGAAAAGCCAACGTCGTCATATGGCCGATACAGTTTTTCTAGATTTTTAAGGAACTGGTTGAACTGTTTCAATTTGAAGTGATTTTTGCCTGGAAACATTATCAACATCAGAAATTGTTTCAATAAACAGCACATGATTTTGCAAGGCCCTCTAATACCCTTCAAATACACAAGCTGAAGTTATGAAGGAGAACTGAGACATACTGATTTCTTTGACTCTCTAAACTCTCCAGAAACACAAGTGAAGCAAATACCAGAAATTAAAGCATAGCAACACGAGGCCGAGGCTGAAAAAGAAATCATAATTGCTCCCCTGTCTTATCATGATGTGATGCTACATTTAGAAGACAGTAATTTCTGGAAAATTGTGATGAAGAATTGTAAATGTTCTGATGATGCTGAGATACATTTTTCTATAAGCAGTCTCTGTGGCGCAATCGGTTAGCGCATTCGGCTGTTAACCGAAAGGTTGGTGGTTCGAGCCCACCCAGGGACGTTGAGTTTTCCAAATTTCCCCACTGAGGGATGAATAAAGAATTATCTTATCTTATCTAATTATCATTGATTAATATGTCCTTTGTGGTTGCATGCTGGGATCACAGATATCAAATGGCTAACAGCAGGTCAGTGGGAGAACAAATTACAACATGAATAATAAAGGACACAAATCAAATCAGTGCAATTCAGACAGGAAACACAGGATTACAAGTACACCCACACAATGACTGTTGATAAATGAGCAGAGAGCCCCACATGGCATCGGACTATTCACGTGTGAAAAAGCTCAGTGTCACTGTTCACTGCTGGATCGGGGCCCAAAACCTCCTGGGGAATCGGAGATTGCAGCTGTGTGACCAGGAAATGCAGAGGATCAACCCTCCTCTCTGTGTTTGCTCCACTCTTCCTTGTGTGGGAGCAAAAGGCAAAAAACACAGCGACTGTTGAAGGCTCAGGAAACACTTGTCAGACAATGATACCCTGGGAACTAGAGGGGAATCAAGAAAACTACCTTGTGGCTGCAGAGACTACATGTGTAATAGCTGTACACATACAAATATTGTGTTTCCCTCTCCTTTTTCCCCCCTCATATTTTCCCCTTGAAATCTTAAAATGAACTCTGGGATCTGGTGTCACCCTGCAAGCTTCCTCAACTAAGGTGGCACCTTCAACAGATATACTGATATGGTTACTTTTTGCTGTATTTATACTCCTCAGGACAAATTCAAATAGTCCCTCCCAAATGCCAGTATCTGTATTTTCTCAATCAAAAGTTCGCATTTGCAGCACAAAGCATCATAATCCTGTCTACGCAAACTGTTTTAAGATCCCAGTATCAGAGCAACAACAGATTCCTATCTTGTAATCAGGATGTACAACACTGACATGCAAAATTAAAACATATTTTTTTATCATGTTTTTTCCTTGTGCGAGTGCACAATGTACACAGGAATGGTTATGCTGTGAATCATGAAATATTAAAAGTAAAAAAGAATAAAAGCAATTCAAGTTAAATTAAAAGTTGAAAACAAGTTACATTAATGTGCAACATAAATTATATTTAGTATCGCTTACACAAATTCTGACTTTCTGATTGTAAACTACAAAAAGTTTTTTTTTTTTTCAGAAGAGACATGGATAATGAAATACCAAACAAAAAGTATTTTTTTTAGTGCTTGGGCAAAAAAACTTAAACTAAAAAGGCCTAATAATGATGACCCTCCGGCTGACCCTATGAGTGTAGAATAGAGCAGGGCTGAGTGGTGCTCCCCCTTGCGACCAAACACCACAACTGCCCAGCGTCGAACGGCGGAGCGACACAGCGCGGCAGGCGGCGGCGCGCTCGCGATAACTGGCGTTCAGCTGGGCGGAAAAGGCGGGAGAAGACTGCCGCTTCCGCGTCCGCGCAACACGGCTCCAACAGCAAAATGGACGATAAGTTAATATTGGCTGTTTTTAATTATCCCGAGCTGTACAATGTGACTTTACCGAACTACCGCTGCACAGAAAGTCGGGCTAACGCCTGGAGAAGCATCAGTATCGTCCTCGGTCTCCCATGTGAGTGTTTGTTTTTATTTTATCTATCACAACTTTCCTGTCAGTTATTATTGGCTTTAGCCGATGAGGAGTAAACAGACAGAAGGGAGAAAACATGAAGTGTTTCTGGCAGGTAGATGTAGTTGTCGCGTTTCTTTCACTTGAATTGTGGGTTTATTTTCTTCATCCGCGCTCGTGCATGCAGGCGGCGGTTGCAGCCGCGCGTGCCGTGCTAGCGGTAGCAGCCGCAGCTCGCACGCCGGAGGCCGCGTTGCCCTGAGCGGCTCTCCACGCGCCGCCGGCCGCGTGTCCAGCACGGCACAGCGGCGGCGGAGGGAGCCGGTGCCGCGTCACGGACTCTCCGTGTTCACCGGTGTTTTATAGTCCCGGTCGTTAACACCGAGAGCTCCACATGAACAGAAGCAGCAGCCCGGTGTGTCCGCCGGCAGGGCCCCGGGCTGAACTGAGATCAGGTGCACGGAGTCATGGTCGGTGATGAACTGACAGTGACCTCCAGACATGAAGCAGCCAGACCAAAACAAAGAGGTTCACCTTTTAGCATTTCTCTCTGCAACTTTTTAAACACTTATAATTAAAGCCAAATAATTTACTTCCATTTTACTTACTATATTTCTATATCTCAGTATATACTACGACTATGCACTTCCTGTCCATTTTATTTTGTGTACCTTCACAACTGAATCCAGCAGAGAGAGATCTGCCACAAATTCAACATTTAGGATGATGTTTTAAATAGTTTTTGGGTAAGATGAAGTAAAACTTTTCAATTAGTGTTAATTCAACAATATGATTTATTAGTGGCAGCTGTGTTGTTTACAGTCTACAAATATAACTGTAATCAACATTAGAGCTCAAGCTATTAGTTGATTCATTATTCACAGAAAATTAATCCGCAATTGTTATGATAATCAGTTAATAATTTAAGTCATATTCAATGCAAAACACAAAACATTCATCTTCTCAATTGTGAGGATTTGCCAATTATCTGTCTTTTATTGTATAGTAAACTGAATAAATTTAGGGTTTGGACCAACCAGGAATCTAATGGGCACTTTCCACTCATCTATGATATTTTATAGACAAGACAGATAATCCATTAACCCAAACGCTGTGTAAAGTTAAAGCTGTCCATCCTGATGTATTATGTCCTAGCACATAGATGGCCAACCACATGGCACAGAGAGACTCACTTAGTCTGTATGCTGACAGCAGTGTATGAATTGATCACTGAGCAGGAATTGTATCTGTGCCAGGGTCCCTGAGAATTCTGTACCTGGAGACCAGAAACCCATCAGTACTTTTTAACCCAAAGACCAGATCTGAAGACAGCATCATTATTGAAATACAACAACTTTAACATATTTGGAATATTTCATAACTAATATTTGTCAGGCGAGGGTGCAGCAGGGATTATTGTAACTACACATTGTTTAAAAACTATCTGGTCAACTTTCTTTAGTTGATATCAAGGCCACAGACTGTCTTAACTTTGTTGTCAGTATTGTTTTCCCTAATTCCTGTGCATTATTAGCAGACAGAAGAATTTTTATGATTTCTTGCTCTTACACTCTGATATTTTACTTTTCTAGCCGACGAGTGTAAAAGAAAATGGAAGAACATGAGAGACAGGTACCTGAAAGAAGTCCGAATGGAGATCAAAAGCAAGAAGCAAGGAGAGATCGTGCAAAGTAGATGGAAATACAGACAACTTATGAATTTTATTGCGCCGTTCACTGGATCCAGAAGTGGACTGGCAGACATCTGTGGCAACAATGATGATGACCATGACATTCCTGACAATGAATCTGGCAGCGTGGAGGGAGAAAGCATGTCGTCTGAGACAGTCAAGACACCGCAGTCCACTGTGAAGGTCCCTTTGAGTCAACCTGACCTTAAGCCCCAGATAACGTTCATGACACAGCTGCCTTCAGTGTCTCAAGACGCACAGATGGCCCAGCTGGCTGTTCTGGCAAAGATGCCCTCAAGCCCACAGATCACCCCCAGCAGCAAAACCGGAAGGAAACGGAAACTGATACAAGAGTCACCTTCAGTGCCTTCTCCTCAAAATGCACCATCCCCTACAAAATGGCTGGTCAAAGACAATGGCACCTCATTTCCCAACAGGCCACGGGATGAGGATGAACTGTTTCTACTGAGCTTTGTGCCTGCTCTGAAACGACTTGCTCCACAGAAAAGGTGTGAGACAAAAATAAAGATCCAGCAGATTATGTATGAAGCGGAGTTCAACATTGCACAGCCAGAATCTCTGGAGAAACAGCCAGAGTCAGAAATGCAGGACTAGGCCAAGTGGACCTTTTTTGTACTTTATTGTTTTCTAAAAACCTCTTCCACAAACTGACCAAATGATCTATTTTTACAGCATAAAGTGGTTGAGTTTGAAGTACATCCCTTTTTTATGTGAAGTAATTAACAATGAAGAATGACTAAACCTGCTCTTTAACATATCTCAGTATTGAGCAAATTGCTAAATTTTTCCACACCACTCTGATTTGGTGTGTCTTGATTTGCGTATTTATTAGATGAGTAAGGCTTATGAGAGAATTAAGCCCCAGCTTAATAAGACAAGAGACAGACTATGGTTAACATTTTTATTTACATAGTTTAACTGTCAATAGAGTGAATTCATATTTAGAAAAGTGGTTTCATGTTCAACCAAGCAATCTTCATTTTAACTCTGTAACAATCTACAGTATTTTACATTTAATTACAGTGACAGAGAACTGAGCAAAAAAAAAAAAATGGAGACGAACACTGTTTGATAAATTAATCTTTCAGCTGCTTACATGCATTGCCACATTTCTTTTTTATCTCATCTAAAATAAAGAAACAAACATTGAAACTGACATTGTTTTGATTCCCCAAAAGTGTATGAATTTGGTAAATTTCGAAGATGAGATGCGAGATTTGTAAGATCAATAAAAACACCATTCTTAGTACATCAGAGATCAGAGAGACAACAAAGAGGCACATACTTGTATTCAGCATGTAACTCAGTAGGATTCTTTGCAACAATGAAAAAAAAAAAAATCAGGACTGTATGAATACGCCTTTTTCCTGTGAGACATTTTGACATGTTACAGTAGGACAAGCACTGGTGTCAATAAAATTAACAACCGCTGTTCTGTCTTCACTGACTAGGACACTTGCATACAACAGAGTCATTCTTAATGTTATTACTAATGCCTGTGCTTTTCCAGCTATGACCATTTAGTAAGAGTCGAACCAACTAACCTAATGTCCTTATTTTGTTTGACAGAGGTTAACTTTAAATACAGCAATAGTAGCAAAACAATAAAAAAAAAAGACTGATCACAAATGCAATGTGAAAGAGCACCAAGAATGATCTCCACTCTTTCCAGACAGATGTGCATGCAAATATCTGAGGGGAAAGGTCATACAAGCAGGATGAAATTTGAAGCTGTTAGCTGATGTTTGGGTAAAGGAAATTATAAGGAAGAATTTTGGTGTGCTGCTTTGCAGCTATGGCAATGAGTTAAAACTTTAGGCAACCAAGGTCATGTGGTTTACCTTCAAAGTTGTTATACTTGCATTAGTACAGATATTCTTATTTTGAAAATGCTGAAAATGCTCTCAGATCTTTGTGTCAAGGAAAGAGAAAAACACAAGGAAACAAAAAACATAAAGGCAGAATCATATTGGTATGAACCGGGATGATGTCTGTCAAATCCTGTGGGTTACCCCGAGATGGCGTCTTTCCATTCATTTATGCAATTAGCAGCCAAAACATAATCACCAGGGCGACAAACAGGAAGAGTCGAGACAGAAACTGTTCGTCCATGTGCTGTGGTGTCCCGGGGGCCGCTGTTTGGAAAATTGTTGAATAGAGGTTATTTGTTACATTGTTGATTAAAGACACAGAGTGCTCATTGTGAAGTGTGTAAAACATAATTACCTGGAGGAGGTCTTCCATCATTGATGTTAAAAGCTGTAGCAAAAATACCAAATGGAAAGGCACCGATTCCAAATGACATTTGGAAACCCCCATCTCCAAAACCAAACCCTTGAAAGCCCTGTGAAACAAGCATTTCATCATTAAGAAGGCCTGTGTGCATTCTCTTCATGTCCAGCCATATCCACAATATGTGAGGTCCAATTTAACACACAATAAGTGTGAGATGAGAGATAAGAGTGAGAGATGTGACGCAACAGTTAGTGCAATTTGTAATCATTCTCAAGACATCTGTACACGTCGGCCATCAGCAGCTAATAGATCCCAGTGGGATGTTTCCTTTTGTCAATGAATGAAGCACAGGTTTACACTACAGCACTCACATCATCCCATGTAATGGTTTCATCATCAATGCCTGACATCGCACTGTAAAATTGCATAAAGCTGAATAACATTTGTAATCAAAGTAGTGATCTGGCATAAAATCGTGAAATCATCAACCTTGTTATTACCATGCAAATGCACTTGTGTACTTACACCACGGTTTTCTGGCTCAGGCCTTTGCCCTTGTGGTCGAGGAGGTGTTCTTTCTCTACAAAATGAAACCACATTTTGTAAAAGTCGTTACACTCATTTGCACTGTTTTCAAAAAATGTTATTGATGCTATTAATCTCAACCAGTGGTATTGTGATTACATGACACACAAGATTTAGAGTCAGCCTGACCCACTACTACACAAAAGTACATACCTGGGGTCTTGTTGACCTGTGCTTCCCCGCCCATATAAGGGGATAACTTTGTCTCGGCTGATGCCTGCTTTACACACTGGACACACTTGTCTGTTGGGTCTGGTTTCCAGCCACTGTATAAAGACAAAGATTTTAAAGGACCTGACTGCCTGCATCAGTTATATACCAGCAATAACAATGCACTGTCATTTGAAAATAGTGAAAAGGAGAAATCAAAAGGAAGGGTCAGCTTACCTGATGCAAGCAAGGCCAACTGGTCAAGAGGAGACGCAAAGGTGAGAGTTGAGGTGTTGGACAGGGAAGAGGGTTGATTAGTAAAACATAATATGTATCTTTTACCAAAAAGTGGTATCCACATAAAAAACATAATCTTACTATTGAACATTGAGGCTGAGCTCGAAAGAAGGAAAAACAAATGACAAATGGCTTCCTGCTTTGGCATTTATCTTCTCTTTGAAAATGAATGACTAAATTGGCTCCTTCAACACTGATATCAGGCCAGATGCAAAATCTGTGACCTGTGGTGAACGGACAGAAGTTGGCTGGAGTTATATGTGAAGGACTGGACTTGGCTATGGAGGCTGGAAACTATGTGGAAGGGGCCAAGATGATAAAATGCTTACGCCTACATATGCTATATAAGCAGAACTACATCTTGTATTTACCGACTATACTTTTAGAGAATTATAATAGAAAGCTGGAAAAAGCAATTGAATACATGTGATAGGAAGTTTTAACAAACATTGATTTTATTCTACAGAGACACAATATTTGACATGTCCATGAATGTCCATGTCTCAGTCTTAATGCAAGTACAAAACAAATTTTACAGACCTGGAGGTTTAAGTGTAAACCAACTTTCTTTAACACCATTACTATTGAAGGGACACGATATTACACAAATGGTGTATCAGCACAATACAACACAACAGATGATGGTTGTTGTTGTTGTTGTTGATGTTGTTGCTGTTGTTGTTGTTGGTGGTTTAAAAACTGATAGTATCCAGCAGGATGTAGGCCAGCAGACCGGTATAAACCCAGCTCACCTCTTGTTCAGTAACATGAAAAGTGAGATTAACTGGACCAAGCTAGATCTGGACTACCTGTGACCCTAATACCTTAACAGAGGGGGGCTATGATGCAAAGACATAAGCCACTGACCGCAGACTTACCAGAAGAGGTGTCCACACAGGCTGATCACTGCATCCTTGGCGGTGTCCAGACATATATTACACTCAAATGTGCTGTCCTGGTTGCCCCCGTCGGCCGCAGTCGAGCTGCTGGATCCGGGATTCGGGTTTTCGGTGGCCCCGGTCGAGGCCGAGGCAGGAGGGGGGGCAGCGGTGGCCATTTAAAAATAGATCCACTCAACAAGGAGGTGCAGGTTGGCACCCTGCGCCTCAAAATAAGAACATATGAAGGCCCAGTGGACGGAGGTTTGTGGGCTAGCAAAGACGAGAGACTCAGCTGGACACAAACAACTCTTAAAGTGACCGAATAACTCGACTGTGCGTGTGCTAACTAGCTAGCTTCCATCTACATAAATAGTTACGGAGATGCTAATGCTAACAAGACTGGGAGGAAATGACAGTTTTACTGCCTGAAAGAAAAACCGAATACAAAACACCCAGCAACAAACACTAAAGCGTTAATCCACAGTGTCGTTCAGAGCGTGGTTTTCTAACAGAAGATCAAAACTTGTTGAGAAGTTGAGAAAATATTCTAACTGCTGGTTGCATCACACATCCACAGCTCTACAAACCGGAAGTCGCTTCTGGAGGAGGCAGGGGGCGTCGCTACGTCTTACATGGGAATCTGCTGCCCTCAGTCTGGTCTGTTAGGTGCCCACCGCAACCTTCCAGCCTTCTGCAGCTTTAAGATGCTTATAATAAATAATGGATCTATTAACTTCTTTGAGGCAACACAATAAGCAAGCACAGACCAGGGGCAATATTATTATTCATCTTGTTTTGTCCACCAGGCAAATACATTTTCACCTTTTAGCTCTGTTCAATCAACTCCTGAGATAAACAGCTAGCACTTAAATGGCTAAAATATCCACTGTGGTATAGACAGAGCGGAACAGGGTGCATAAAAATGATTGTGAACCAAAGAGTAAAACCAAAACAATGCCCTAAAAGGCACCTAAAAACTCTGGAGAGCTCATGGAACTACAGAGTCAGGTAATATTTTATTCATATGGGCTGCTGCTTTCACATTGCACTTTATAATTGTTCCCATTGTTAATGAAGAAATATTCATAAGAGCAGATTTAATATGTTTAATCAATTTAAAAATACAACAATAAAATACAACAGTATCTCTTGCTTAATCAAGTCTGAGGTCTGAAATTTATAGAACTTTGCAGAAGAAAGTTAAAAAAAACTTGAGAACATAATTTATTTACCTTAAAAATGTTAAATGTGCATCAATTTCTATAGCAAAATAAAGACAAAGGTATTTGTTTTTCAACATTCAGTAGAGGGCACATAATCACACAAATTCTTCACTTCAATTATGTTTTAGTTCATAGTTAGCTCAACCATATTATAGTATATTGTAAATGATCAATTTTATTCAATTCAAAATAGTTAATTCATCTCAAAAATTTGACCTGTTGTGCAAACATAACAACATCCAAACACACCAGCAATTCATTCACACACAGACATAATAAAAAATATCTGACTATAAAGATTATTTTTTAAAGATAAAAAACTGAAGAAGTAACATCCCTGGCCAATCCTTAGTTAATCAATGTAGTCCAAATTACCAAACATGATCATTTCATGCAAATGTAATATTGTGTTAAAAATTATTGAGGTTTTATCCTCATGATAAATAAATCACTGATACACACATTTATATACTGTACCCAGTATATATCCTACTATACACATTCAAGGTTAAACATGCCATGACATAAGACTGTGTCATTTTCACCCAGCTCTGTA
Organism: Centropyge bicolor; assembly: GCA_037975185.1. Classification (NCBI taxonomy): domain Eukaryota; kingdom Metazoa; phylum Chordata; class Actinopteri; family Pomacanthidae; genus Centropyge; species Centropyge bicolor. Next base: position 8,421,599 of record JBBMOC010000019.1, on the reverse strand, counting down.
ATCATGTGCTGCCATATACTCACTGATAACAAACTCGATTGTGGATCGCTTCCATTGACTTAGACCTTGAGTGATTGAGAACACCTGTGCGAAAATCCTCTGCCATTGCCTCCTCTATCCTTGATGTCAAAGACCTCTTTAGGGTTTGTTTAAAGTCATTGCCAATGAACACATAGAGAACTGGGGATATGAAGCTGTTTGCTGCAGCCAGGGTGGCCCCCACCCTCAGGCCAGTTTTAAGTACCTCTAGGTTGTGGTTGTTGAAGTCTAACTCCAAAAGGACAAAGCTGTGATAGGGTACCCAGCAGAAGAAAAATGAGAAGATGAGCGCCACCATAACTTTGTAAGGCTTTGTTGACTTGATGGTCAAACTTCTCAGCTTCACTCCAAGCACTGTGCAGCAGAAGACAATCATCAGGAAGGGAATCAGGAACCCGCAGATGAATCGAGTCAGTACCACGGCCTTGTGTCTGGAATGGCCCATGTAACTGGTGTGGCACTGAGTGACTGAGCCATAGACCGTGACTTGTCTGAAGATCAGTGAGGGCAACGTTAGGAGTGCGGAGAGGAGCCACATAAGGGCAACAGCAGCAAATGCTTTTCTCACTGTGCGGTGGTTATGCGACCACACAGGAAATGAAATCATTATACAGCGATCAGTGCTGATTAGAACCAAGAGAAACACAGTGCTGTACATGTTGAGAAACAGGGCAGAGGAGGTGAACTTGCACAAAACCTGTCCGAAAGGCCAGTGTGAGCTGATCATGTAAAAGACTTCCAGGGGCAAAAATGCACAGAACAAAAAGGCTGAAATGGCCAGACTGGTGTACCAGGTGGTGATGACTGTTCTTTTCATTTTCCATCCACAAATCCAGATCACTAATGAATTTCCTCCAAGGCCAATAACAGATATGATGATATTGACTGCCACCAGAACGCGAGTCAGAGGAGTCTGAGATATACTGAAATTCAGTATGTCATCTGTGGTGGAGTTCATCTCAGTGTCGTTGACTGGAGTGTAGTCGTCATAGTCAACATAATCCAACTCCATGCTGGCTACTTTTCCTGAGGTATGGAGCACAGTCTTTCTTTAGAAACATATACACATATAAACATAGATGATCATAAAAGTTCCCAATTTTAGCGAGAAAATATATTATAGATTGTTACAGAGAATGGACGTAGCTACTCACGGTATGTCTTGATGTGGAGGCAATCACAATATAGTTCCTTCCCTCTGAGTCCTTTGCTACAGGATGCAACTTCTCACTTCTGTTTCCTGGGCAGTGTTGCTGACGAAAGTGGCAAAACAGAACATAATTAATAGTCACGGAACAAATGACAGTTTGATCACTTCTTGCTGACTGAAACATATTCTGTGTTTGTGGGTGGGGGTGTGGGACCGTTTTCAGAATTCAGAACTTGGTCACAGAGGTTAAAATAACTAGCAAAAATTACTGTTTTTCTGATGCTTTTAAAGGGATATGTTAAGTGTTACGACAGCCAATAAAAAACTTTTGCAATCCCACAAAGGAGATCCCCTTCACACAGCCACACTATGATACAACACCATCAGCTCATATTTCTTAACCCAGGGTGTGACTACAAACCATTTTACCAGAATTGCAGTATTTTCAAAAAGGTCAAGAGTGACTTCTTGTTCCTGAAATCAGCAGTCAATTCATTTATATTAGACTATAGGGCTACAGAGAGAGAGAGAAAAAAAACGTCAAAGAAAAACAAAACAAAACATCTAACACCCGTAATAAACACTGTAATTTTAGATACTGTACACATTATATTTTAAATATTTTAAGTTTATCATACTATTTTATGTTGCTTATTAGGCTGTATAGTGTACTGTAGGAAGTTATATATATATATTCCAGTTCCACAATATTACTTGTAGGATTAATGTTTATCATTACGTGCAATAATTAATTTATGATCATTTATAGCATTTTACTTTCACATCCCCTTTACCGAAGAAAATTTTTTGTTCCTACCTGCCATTGAATAATGAGGAGCAGATGTGAGTATAACAGACTCACAGACACCTATTCTGACTGAGAAGTTGTTGCCTGCTTATTATACACATGTCAGAAGGACTGGAAAACACTACCAGCCAAGAACATCGGGTTATAATATCGCACATTATGAAAACTCCTCTTCAGTTTGGTAACTGTAACATGACAACAAACCTCAAATGTTTGTGGAGGTGAGCGACCACACTCACACACACACACACACACACACACACACACACACACACAAACACCTGTGCCCTGCTTGCCTTTCAAACTAGACTGATCATTTGTGAAATCTGTCCATTGGAATTCACCTGAGAAAGGATATTAGCAAAGGCTATAGACGTATATGTATATTTATCACTACTAGCAGTTGTAGTGTAACTCTTTTATCTTAAATGAACAATATCAAGAACTCAGAACACAACAAATCTCAGAAAGAGGAAGTTTTTGGCTTGCACTTCACATCATTGTTGCAACATATTTGAAATTGTGAAAGTTTCTATACTCAGAGGGGATAAGGAATGTTTCTTGAATAATTTTCTCATATAAACTGGTATGACATATTTGAAGTGAGATTTTGGCACCATAATGTCACAAGCCTTGAACCAGTAGTGATATTTGTTGTCTCTTAATGTTTTCAGTGATCTAGGAATAGAAATTTGTAAATGCAGCTCTATCATCCATGTAGATAGTGAACAGTGAAACAGACAAATACATGCACACATTATGATAATAAGCAGTTCAACTTTCACATTCTACATTGTTGTTGGAAGTAAACGTGCAGTTCCCTAAAAATCATATGATACAGTTACGTAACAGAAAAGAGCTGAGTTAATTGTTTTCAGTCAAAGAATCATAAGACAACTAATAAGCAAAATCACTTTGAACTAATCTCAATTTTTAGATACTTTTTCTTTACTTAAATATTTCCACTTCATAACACTTAATACTTCTTTCATTTATCTGAAAGCCACAGTTATAGATACACTGCATTTTACAGGTACAGAGATATTCATATGAAAGAACTAGAACCTTGTAGAACCACTATTCATTTATTATATTTACACACAACAATGTTCAGCTTATGATGCATTGTGAAAGAATAAACAACCCAATAGACTTTAAAATTGTTCGAATTAGCCTCAACTACAACAATAAAGTGGAGTTTATTACGACGCTGTAGTATTGATACTTTTACATCAGTAAAGTCTCAGCACTTCTTACTTGCTGGCATTGTAAATTCTTATGGTGCACCATATTTCAAAAGTGCTAATTATAGCAATAAAATGAATGCACTTAAGTAACAAAGTAGAATATTTATGAATTGCCACTGAAGTGTTGTAGATGTAAAAATTAGCATAAAATACTCACTACACATTACAAGCAGCCTTACTCAAAAGGGTACTCTCCATCAGGGCTTCTTAGGAAATGTCAACAAATGAAAGTCTAGTCATTATGCAAATAGTGAAACGAAAAGCTAGATATTATCTGGTTCCAACTTCTCAAATAAGATACTTGGCTGTTTTTCTTTATTTTATTTCGTTGTGAACTTAATGTCTTTGGGCTTTTTGGTGAACTCTAGTTGGGTTATGTCTTGCATGGACTCTGGCTTGTATACAAATGTATACAAATGGGAATCTGGGAATGTGTTAGTATTTCGTGGCATGTCATAAACTAAACAAATAACGAATAAAAAAAAACATTGATTGAAAAGAATAATTATTAAATGAACCTTTAGTAGAAAAAAAAGTTTATAAATTTGTTTAATGAATATTCATATACTTTATTATGAAAGTATGTTTACATAAACCGGGCATGCGCAAATGTCATGAGACAAGCCCCTCCCCCGGATTGTGACGTGTATTAGCCCTCTATCTGCTCTCCTCTTTCAAACTGCGACATTCCGTCAACATGGCGACCACGGTGGCGAACAAGTGTCTCAGTCCTCTGGCTTTTCTCACCAGGAGGCTCTCAGCTCCGGAGTTCATCACCCAGTGCTGCTACCACAAGAAGGTAAAACAACCTGTCTGCTGTAGCTTTCCTAAAGGAGGCTGTGTCATAGTGAGCTAGCTGCTATTTGGTTCATGTGTACAGATGTTGTCTTGGGTGCCTTAATGACAGCATCATTAGCCGGTGCCTCATCATGTTAGATTGAGCTAATTAACCACAAGATAATGAAAATAAAAATACTCTAAGTTACATCAGACTGCTTTCATAGGGGTTATATATTTCAGGGAGTTTGGCAGAAAGAGATAAATAGGCTCTAATGAAATACCAGCATGCTGAATAACATTATTTGTTTCATATTATAGCTGTTATTCATGTCATTGCTTGTTAGTAAGTTGAAGACTAGAATAACATCACTAATCTGCCTCCCAGCTGGCCTCTGCCTTTAATACTTGAACCACATCCGATTAATGAGCTTTCATGAGAACAGTGTGCTATAGACCTGTAATTAGTCTGTTATACCTATTGAAGAATTGCATTTTCATCTTATTTCAACACAATGTCCAGATGTAACATAACATGTCCAGTTTGGGTGTCTATGTGTTATGTGACTGCCTGATGCAACATGGAGACACAGGCGTGTGTTTTAATCAGATAAAAGAAACTGTATATTTAGTTGCTGGTAAAAAATAGATGAACTGCACTCACTGGATGTCTGAACAGCTTAAAGCTGAATATGCCTTGTACTGTTTTTTTTTTTTTTTTTTGGCTATGTCAAACTGTAACCATGAGCATCCTGTTATGTACCTGCTGTCCTTTGAAGATGCACAACACAATGTTCCATGAAAAACTTTAAGATTCTAGAGAGAGTTTAACTTATTCTTAACTTGTTAAATGTATTTATTCTGTACCATCAAATTGGTTCAAAAATCTGAAATATCATAAATATGTGGATAATTCAATTTTTAGAGCAAAGACACACAAACATACTACAATGTTATATCACATGTATTGAATATTGCCTTTTTTTTAGAAAATGTATTGTCATCGTGATATAAGCTCAGCCGCTTCATTGTGTGGGTCAGAATGACTCAGCAACTCCGGGGGCAGGGGGAGGACAGGATGCACGAGTTGATTTAGTTGACAATGAAATCCGGTGCTAATCTGTTTATTTCAATGTCCCTTGTGTAATGGCGAACACACGTTGTTGTGTAACAGTGATGCTTAAGATTTCTAGACATTCTTTTTCTGATTGTAGGAGACTGCAAAAAGCCTGCCAGGATGCTACTGTTGTTTCACTTCGTAACATTTATTTCACTATTGTAGAAATAGTCTCAACAGTTTCCCTAAACCCACTTTGACGCATTGTTTTTTTCCAAACATGGTGTTTCCTTTCTCTTCCGTCTAAAGGTGGTGGATCATTATGAGAACCCAAGAAATGTGGGCACACTGGACAAACAGTCCAAGAATGTTGGGACTGGCTTGGTGGGAGCTCCAGCCTGTGGAGATGTGATGAAGCTCCAGGTATGTTTGTCACTAAACACGGATGGATTACATTCTACTGTATATGCACCTTAAGCTTTTAAGCCTGAATTATATTTACACTGTTTAGAATATTTGTCAGAACCACACTCAGAGCACTGATTCATTACATTCTTCCTTTAGCATGGAGAAGATTTAGATTTAGTTTATTGCTATAAAGCATTTCCTCAGTTTTTTTTTTTAGTTTTAATTTTTTTTTTTAGTGTGTAATTTACTTGAGCAGCAGCAGCAGGAACAATGATTTTAATCCACTGGTTGAAAATGAAATGGCCACTTTTAGTTTTTAAGAACTATCATAGACTTGTTAAATAATGTAAGAGTACTTTCCGCCTTTGGCATTTGGGTAAAACTCCAGAATCTCTCATTCTGACAGATTGAGGTGGATGACGATGGGAAGATTGTGGATGCCAGGTTCAAAACCTTTGGCTGTGGCTCTGCTATTGCCTCCAGCTCTTTGGCGACAGAGTGGGTGAAGGGCAAATCTGTGAGTGTACACACTGCAGACATGACACTTCTTTCTCTGCCTCTTATTTATTCACGTCTTATCATTGCCTGGAAAGGTTTTTGTGGTTATATCGGAACAATGTGCTTTTCTTCCCAGGTGGACGAAGCTTTGATGATAAAGAACACCGACATTGCCAAAGAGCTCTGTCTTCCACCGGTTAAACTTCACTGCTCCAGTAAGTTTTCAGTGAATCACTCTAATGATCTTCTTCTTCTCCAAACTGCTCTACGCATATGTGGATATTTAACCTTAATTGAACCTTTAATTGTTCCTCCTCAGTGCTCGCGGAGGACGCTATCAAGGCTGCCCTGGCTGACTATCGCCTCAAGCAACAGGACAACCAGCAGGAGGCAGTCAGGGCCAGCATTTAAACACTCTGAGATGGGCATCACTGTTTGCTTCCTGCTGCCAGGAAGAGAAGTAGCAGTAGTCCAGCATCACCTCCTCACTTTCCTGCAGTGTTGATGAGACACACCTAATAATGTTGATGACATATGTACACCATCGCCAACCCCATGTGTCAGTGTTACACCAGGATTAGTCTGTGCTCCTCTAAACCTGCATACTGTACCTATTAGCCTGTCACGTAAACGCACAATGTAAGCACTGTCTGGGTTGTTGGTACAAAGTTGAGCCTTATTTTTGAGATTGTGATATTTGAAGATTTTGCGCTTGAGGAGTGGTGTTTTTGAATGGTGTGATGGAGATATGGATTAAAGCTCACAGCTGATAGGAGTATCCTATGTGCACCCCCAAGCACTGACCTTTTGATATGCAATTTAGCAAAGTGGCTTGTAACAATGAAAGGGTCCACTGGTTTAAAGTGTAATTCCTAATTATTTAGTAATGCTTCCTTGATAATCCGCAATAAAGTATTGTAAACATATTTTGTTCTGAGTGCAATTTTTTTTTACTTTGATCAGCCTGAATATTAGTATTAATAATATTAACATTTTGACCTATCAGAAAAGTACAGGCAAAGAATTTCATTTATGAGAGCTCCATGGAAAACATTTCAGTGATCTACATGGACACTATTGTGGTTGTGGAACTGATTCACCTAAATGAAATGCGGTCGTTGTAAATGCCATTAATCACACTTGTGAACTTCCTGCTGTAATGTCAAAATATCTGTAACGAAAAAGATCTGTTAAGGAGGAAGTCTGCTGATAGTCTGAATTTAAGTGTTTTCTCAGGAAGTGGTTTTCTAAAATATTAAAATACCAATCTGTAAAATTAGTACTCAGTGTTTTGCACAGAAGTACAAAGTATTTGGGCTCATACCAGACAAAGTTTACTGAAGTGACCTTTATGCAGGAATGTTTAAAGAATTTCGACACACACGAAGCAACACATCCTTAAATCACCCCATAGAAGGGAACATGTTTTGTACCAGATGCTAGTGATGCTCAACGAGATAATATGGCATGAAGGATACATCCAGTCAGAGCGAAGCAACAGGCTGCTACGTGTATCTTCTCTGCAATAATATAAATACACTACAAAACACTTGCGATTGGAATTTGGCAGCTTCCCACAATAATCTTGTCGAAAACCGAATGAAGAGCGACTCGTGAATTCAGTCCCTTAAACAAACACATTCAGGTCTCAAGTGTTCAGAGTAGCTAGAAGGCGGTTTTCTCTCCTGCGATCAGCTGAAGTGTTGCAGAGTCATTATGAATGTGCAGAGAGGCAGGCCTGAGATTCCTGCCCATTAGGGGCTCCTGTGAATCATCACCCTCTGATTCTGGCTGCTCTGGAGGATTGAGCTCAGGGCTGTCTGCTGCTGCTTCGCTGTCACAAAGTTCACTCAGCTCCTTTTCCACAGGGACACTTGGTAGCTGCTGGCCCAGGACGCTGCCATCTGGTTTTGAGCTGTCCTCAGGACTGCGGCCTGCTACTTTCTGACCAGGGTCACTTTCCTCTGCAGCCTCAACAGATTTAATCGGTGTGCGCAGGCTTTTGGCAGCTCTCATGATGTCTGCCTGGAGCTGCTTGTGAGAGTCCACTGGCTCGCTTTGCTGCTCAGGTGCAGGTTTTTCTGGCACTTCATTAAAGGGATTAGCACCTCCGGTTTTGTCCCTGTGGTCCACATACATTTTGGAGGGGAAGGAGGAAGGGTAGTAGGCATTGACTTTGCGCCTGCGGCTCATGAAAATCGCCCCACAGATGATTAGGAAGACGAGGAGGATAAAAGAGCCTGCAACGAGGATAAGGAGCATGTTCTCCTCCATGAAGTTCACAGCCTGGCTCAGAAAGTCACTTTCCACATGGGGGCCAGCAGGCGTGGTTTGGTACTCAGAGGAACTGGTGCTGGTGGGCAGAAAGGAAGTGAAGTTACCGAGCTCTTCCTCATCTGTGCTTCCCTCCAGGGAGCTGTAAAAAGGTAGAGGTGTGGCCGAGCTGCTGCTGATGCAAAACACAACGCACAGAGCAGGCAGGTGAAGGACCATCGGGAGCATGGTTTCCCCTCAGGATCTGTAAATAACAGTAAACGGAGTAACGGAGACGTCAGTGCCATATGTAAAGACAGTTAGTGCCTCCTGTGTATCACCATTGCATTTGAGTCACAGAGCTCAGCATCTGTTTTTCTGACATATAAATACCTGATGATATTTGAAAAACTCATTTAACTCAACTTTTCACTGTTCTGAAGGTGTTTCCAGAATCCTCATAGACTGAGATTGTAGCTGGGAATGTTATACTGTATGTCCATGCTTCATTTGTGCATGAAACAAAATTATGCATAAGTTTTATGATCAGTTCTATTTGTATATGTATTGTATTTGTATATATTGATGCTACATTGTATTATTTTATATTCTTTCTATTTGATGTAGTTGCAACTTGGAAATGGGTTAAAATCATTTTTATTGCTCAGCAGATAGAATTTTTTTTTCATCCAGCTGGACAGAGGACTCTTGGAGGAAGAGCAGAAGGTGTTGTTGAAGGAAAACAATTGCTGGCAAAATGGCAAAACACATGCTAACTCGGACGTGATGGTAAAACATACTGTACGTGTTTTTGCAACCAATCGCCTACATCTCAGAATATTAAATGTATTTTGCATGTACAATGAGCAGTTTAAGAAATGCTCATATTTGTAGGAAGGTGTAATTTAAAGTTCACCAAACTCACTGATCATTAGTCTTTGCTAATTTTCCCAAAAGTTTAATACATTGGCTTTGTTCCAACTTTCCCTGAACTTTTCACTCATTTACATCAAATGAGTTGCCTGAACACACACATACACATACACACACACACACACACACACACTGTGTTGTATCTGAAAGTGTAGAGTTAAAGATGTTAAAGACATGTTTTCCTACATACTCTCTGCAGTACTGGGGAGATGGTAGAACTCATGGAAACAGATATTTCTAATGTCATGGAAATAACTCTTCAGACGGGCCTGCAACATTTCATTTCCAATGACTCCACTGCAACTTCCAATAACTCAGCCATTAAAACTAAGTCAGACACAAAAACAAAGAAGACTCTGGTGTAATTCTTACTGTTAAGTGCAACAATATACAGTAAACCCAGGCTGGTTCCCTTTGCTTCATATACCTCAGAGACTCCTCCTCTTGTGGGGCTTATTTTCAGGTGCAATCCCACATTTTTCATATTAGCTTTTCCACCAATAGGATGCATACTCTCATTAATTTGGCCTCCTGCCAAAAGACACTCCCTCTCACATACTGATATAAACATAATAGTGTCCCAACATGGCCAAAGTAAAATATGGATAGGCCTTGTTCAACTGTCATCACCAAATAAAAATTACCACAGGGGCAAATGAATCAGACCATCTGCATTGTTGGATACCACAAGAAGGTAAATGGGAAAATATGTCTTTTTCCAAATTGGGTGAAGCGATCCTTTAAACATTGCTTTTGCTTGCTCTACTTCTTTATCTGGATCCTGATCAGCTCTCTGCTCAGTCTGTGTGTCAACTGGCAGCAGCTCCCACACTTTCATCCTTATTCTGCTCCATCTGTGTGCAAGCTGGGCCGCCTGAAACTCTGCTCTCGTCTGCAAAAAGGGGGGTGGGTGGGTGTTTCTTTTTGCTGAATTAATTGCACACTCACTCCAGACCAAATATACACAGCCACACATGCAACCAGACACATAAACATACATAAGGCGGTCATATGCACACATACACACATGGAATGAATCCTCCTTATAAACAAAAAATTTGACCAAGATTCTATCTTTGGTCCACTTTAATGTCTAAAACTGACACAAAAAACTGACTAACTTTCTACAGTCATGTTCCCCTCTGAGGCCAGATGCTGCTCTGAAACCATCATGATGCTGTCACATCACTTCTTGCTGACATGTGAGCTCACATCACGTCAAGAAAACCCCCAGTGCTTCTTGCTAGTGCATTTTCAGGAAAAACTATCTGAGACGACAAAACATTTCACTCACCATCCACTGTGGCAGAAAGAAGTGTCGGAATCGCCTCTGATTGAGGATGAGTGAAACCAGGCTGGGGAAAAAAAAAGGGAACTGAGAGAGGGAGAGAGCTCAAGCAAAGAGTGGCAAACGCTCGGTGAGCCACGCCACTTCTGCAGTTTCAGATTTCAGACTGGAGGTTTGTCTGGATAGTGCAAAAAAAAAAAAAAGATGTCGTTAACCATGAGGACAAATCCCTCCTTCTGCCTCTCCACTGTTCTCCTCCCCCTTTAGTTTCCCCAAGAGTGTCTGAGGCCTGCACACAGATTGTTCTTGTTAGGTAGGAGTTTATAATGTGGTGTGGGGGCAGGGACCTCTCCTCCACTCTCCTGTGTGGCTCAATGGATGTACAAGGTTGAGACAACGCTGGCAGGATGGAATAAAACTTTACGACTATAAAATCGTCATCATCAGCAACGTGCAGTGTGTAGTCTTTTAAAAATATTCCTCCATGTTTTCTGCAGAAGGAGCCTCTGATTGACAGCCTGACCCTTCCTGCAACCTCAGCCTCTGACACTGATGACGAACACCAGGCCTGACGGAGTCAGAGAGCAGCTTGTCAGAGTGACCAGCTAATGCAGGAAGAGGTTAATGTTTCCTGTGTGGACAAAACCCCCCGTAACAGCCAGGACAAGGGGGGATTTCTCTCCGCAGCTATTAAACTCACACGGTGTGTGTGACCACTTTAGGGAGAGAGTGTGACTGCGTATGAGCGAGCCCACATGTGATTGTGCGTGAATGCATTTTTTGGCACGTTCGCCTGTGTTTGCAATCAGTCAAGACAAGTCGAGCTTTATATGGTAATCGGGAGCACCAGATGAGGTCCTGCATCCTCCAGGTTTACATTCGTCTCAGCTCTGTTGATAGTCACCGGCGTCTGTTTCGGTTGCACGTTGCTGAGCATGAAAAAAGGAAGAAGAAGAAGAAGGAGAAGAAAACACAGCTCCACGACCCTAATAAGCATTCAGGGCTCTGTTTTCTTTTTGCAGGAAGGGAAGTGAATATGAAATCCAGTCCAGGGTAGAAGAAAAGCCTTTTTATAAAGCCTTTCATAAATAAGGGAACTGTCTTAGTCCAGAGAGCGATCAGTTTTATTATGACTGTTAACCATTTAGAAACACACAAGGGCACGGAACAAAAACCCCTTTTTCACTTGAGCGCCTGAGCAAAGTTCTCATTTTCAATCTCAGAATCACTAGGCATCTGTTTGAGGGAACAAGCAAGAAAAACTTCTATAACTCCTTATTTTACAGGTCTGTCAAGTCAACTCATTGTCTAATAATGACATAGGAAAGTTGGCAAAAAATAGTGGCAAATATACAGAATTCGACTGGTTTAAAGTCCAAGTTGGTGTAACTGAGACGTTCTTTCTAGGAAATTTCTCTGGAAATCAACAACTGCTTTTAAACTCAACACAACCAACTAAACAAATAGTCTCTGAACTTTGTCTCTATTCTCCCTGTGATAGTGCCAAATCACAAAATTCTTTCCAGAACTCGTTGGGCAATAACAGACATGTAAGATAAAGTGTTGCCAAGCCGTTAAATAAGTCATTAGTTTAATAAATTATACCAATAAAGAAACTCCATCTTTACACAAACACCCACATAAACAGAGTCACGTAAAGTTCACCATTATTCAAATAACAGCCTTCACACAATTAAACCTCACTTCTACCAGAATAGCACTTGTAAACTGAGCAGTGTCTGTGAAGAACAGTAATCCCTTGACAAAACAAGACTTCCTGTCTCCTGTCGCTAAGTGAAACACCATCAGGGCTCAAGTCAGGATGTTTTTAAAAAAAGACATCTTTGATCGCTCTCCTCATCCTGACTTAAAGGCTCAAGTGTCAAATTATGCAAAAAGTCTGTCCTCTCGCCTGGAACACACATTTGATGAGCATGAAACACCAACTGTTTGTTTTGTGTGTGGTTTCTATGTCTCTTCCTCCACAGAAATAGGGCTGTGCAGCGAAGCCAAACCACCGACATCAAAGAGGAAGTATGAGTCTGTTCAAACAGCAACTGTTTCCACATCACCGACATCAGACGGATCCGTCCAATCGCGGGTCTGATGAAAACATGTATGTAACAATAATGACGATTCCTATGATTCTATCCGTTACGGTCATTTTCTGGAAGGAAGCTGCTGAGAGTGAGGTTATCTCCCCCATCCTCGTCGCTGTCTCCACCCGTGTGGATCACCAGGACTCCATTAGTCACTGGATTGCGTTGTCTGGTGTAGGTGTAGTTCCTTTCGGGCAGCAGGGCTGAGATGCACATCAGCTCTGTGTCCTGCTGAGGCTTCCTGGCCCTGTGCTTCCTTGTTGACAGCTTGGTGCAGAGGATAATGGTGGTAACCATGAAGAAGGTGGCCAACACAGCCAGGGAGGCAATGGTGATGAGGCATTGCTTCACCGTGCCCCAGGTGGAGCAGGGTTGGATGTCAGTGCTGGATGGGCTCTTTGAGACTTCACAAGGTGCGGCCGTTGGAGTCGGTTTGGTCGTCTGGATCGGCACCTTGATGAAGATGGCGGTGGTGGCGTTGGCAGAATCGGTTAAGAAGGAGATGGTGGAGGGCTCAGCGGTAGACCCTGCTGCGTCAGTAGACTCTGACGTGGACAGGCTGGTTCTAATCACAGGCTGAGATGTAGATGACACCTCAGTGCTGTTGGTGGATGTCTCAGCTATTGTGACAGGTGAAGAAGAAAAAGTGGGGTCAAACACAGGTGTTGACTCGGAGGTGGGCTTTGCCGCTGTCACTGTGGACGTAGCAGAAGCTGAGGGACTGCTGAGGTTCTGGATGAAGACTGGAGTCTGAGTAGAATCAGTAATAGAGGTGGGAGAAGATAAGCTGGATGTAGCTTCAGGCTTAGTGGTGGATGTGGGCTGCGGCGAAGACACAGTCTCTGTTGCTAAAGATGTTGCAGAGGCCGTTGCAGAAGTTGTCGCATGAGAAGAAACCACGTCAGTTGAAGTGGTGGGTGACTGTACGTGTGACTGATCCCCTGTGGGTCTTGCTGTTTCGGAGATTGTCGTGTTGTGGGAAGGTCGTGCTTCACTTGCAGCTGCAGTCGCCGCTGTGGAGGCAGGTAGCAATCGTGGACCTGAGCTGCTTGCAGGTCCTGCTACGACGTACGTAGCCACCAAAGCAGTTGTGTTGTCATTTGAGCTGCGGCCGCTGTGAGCGACGGTCGGCTCTTCTGTTTCCACTGTGGGTGGAACAGTGGGGTCTGGTGTTGCAGGAACACTAACTTGTGCAGGTTTGTGAGTTGGCTGCCAGGTCGCAGGCTGCGTCGCCGGTTCATAATATCCACTGATGAGCTGCGTGGTCGCCTCGCTGGGTTCGGCAGTTGAGTTGACGCTGCTGGTTACTGGGATGGAAGCGCTCATTGACTGAGTGGAAAACAGAACAGATACTCCCCACAGCAGAGCCAGACACATCTTCACGCTGAGCTGCATCATTGTTGATTAAATGACCTGAAATGATAGAAAGTATTCAAATGTACAAGTTGTGGATGTTGTAGTAAAAAGACACAAACATATGGAAACATTGACGTGTCATGGGTCTGCTTGTGGCATCTGATGATGAAACGGTCATGCGTCTTTCACCACACCCGTTGCTATGTTTGCACAGAAAAAAAAAAACAGAACTGCTGCATTAGAGTAAATCTGAAACTTTCTATTAAGCATCCACATTTTATGGTTGCATTCTGTATGAGAAAGCTTTAAAGTGCAGCTAAGGATTCAGAGTGAGGTAGGAAGTGAACTATGTAGATAAATCAATCTCCTTTGTAATGACAATTCTAATAGTAAATATCATTTTTACAGAGCAGGAAGTAAACTTTACCCAACACCATTACATAAAGGGAAACAGTAGATGCCAATACCAGCAACATTTGAGCTGAACATAGATTTTAAATGCGTCCTCAGAGATACCTGTCAGTGTTTTACCTTGCTGCTGGTGAAGCACAGATGATGGATGTGAACATAAAAAGCTGATTAACAGTTGAGTTCAGCTCATTTCAGCCTCTTGGAGTGATCATCCTCAGACCTCTGATGTGCTTAGAATGGCACTGCTTTGTAGAAGAAACAGGAAATGTTCACACTTTTTTAGAAAAAAAAAACACCTCTACGTACCAAAAAATGTGAGATACACACACTTCCACGAGAAACCACAGCTTTAGTTTGCATCAACGAGGAAGTAAAATTGATCACAAGCTTCTCTTTAATGCCCTCCATTGGCTCAGTCACCATGTTTTAAGATCTTGCATCTACTCATTGGCAGAAGATGTGTCTTACCTGACTGGCAGAGAGCTGCTCAGGTTCTGCTGTCCGGAGGATGTTTGCTCTGCATGTCCTGATACTAATTTATACAAAATAGCAGGAAGTACTCAGTTCTGTAAACAGCTTGTTTTCACATACCCGCTTCTGATCACACTTCTGTCTAAGATCTTAAAGCTGTGCGACATGTGGCAGAAGAGCAGCAACTCAGGAACTTCAAGGCACTGATAACAGACCACAGTGACAGAGGATCAGATGCACGAGGACATCACGCTGAGCCTAATACAAGCGGAAGTTAAATCGGCTGAAATCCTTGTGATCAATCAGAAAGTCCATGGAGTGAATGGATTTGAAGTGGCAGTTTAATGCCCTGGTGTTCAAGATAGGAAGCCTGGACTGCCACGTTTTCTACCCTGCAGGGAAACAAATGTCCTTCTAGTGTCATAACTTCACTTCCTGTGCTCCTGAGTCATACTGAGATGTGGTTATAAAAAACTGTCGAGGTTTCGAGATTTGATAAAAAATTGACACGAAGATGAATGTTTGTTGTTTTTCACTGTTTTGAACGTTGCCATGCTTTGAAAAAAAAAAGATGTATGATGAATGATGTATACACTGAAAAAAAAAACTTTTAGGCAAACATGTCCTGAAATGACTTTGACACAGGTAGGACAATGTTGCTGCTCTATTCTATCTATATTTGCTGATCTGATGATGATGTGATGCAAAGATTATGTTATTATATCTTCTATTGAAGTCACAGAGGCCACGTTCTCAACTCAGCTTTATCAGACAGTTGAGTCATTCTGAAAGACTACATGAGTTAGTCTGAGTCAAACATAGAGCCTGTATTATGTGCAGCTCTGGTTGCCCTTTGTGTTGTGGCTTGTGAAACCATCAGCCGGCAGCAGTGCTGGAGGGACTGCAACCAGAGTGACACATAATTCAGCAGCTTTGCTTGATCCTAACTCAAACAGTCCTTCAGAATTACATCACACGCTAATAAATAAGTCAAAAATGTTTTCTTCTCAAGATTTTCTGAAGTACTCAAAGTAGATTTGCCACAGCAGAGGAACCAAAGTCATCTGATGGACTTGAATGACCTCATGGCTGCTGCTGCAGCACCGCCAAGAGGCAAGAGAAGAAGTAACAGCCAATTAAGGAGGTGTTTAGGCTTTGGTGGAGGTCCGGGCTGAGGTTGAGTCAGAACTGAAACGATTAGTCATTTGACAGTAAATCAACCAGCGACTTCTCTGATAATCGATTAAGTCATTCTGGAAGCTAATATACCCAAGATGCACTGGTTCCAGCTTCTCCACTGTGAATATTTGTTATCTTTGGATTTTGGTCCTGTAAAGCTATTTGAAGACTTCAGCTGTGATGGGCATTTATCACTATTGTCCATTTAAAAAAAAAAATAGATTAGCCAATTAATCAAGAAAATAGATGAATTGATAATAAGAATAATGATTAGTTGTAGCCTTAGCAATTAAACAAATGCAGTGGAATAAAAGTCACAAATGTCCTTATGAAATATCATGCAGTAATGGCATTGAATGGAAATACCTCAAAAATGCACTTTGGTACAGTTTTTGAATAAATACACTTGTCATTAAATCTTTCTTGGCACCACAGGCTGAATGTTACTAGCTGCTCAGATACACACCTTCAGCAAATTCTGTAGATGCTTTTACCAGCTCGAAAAGTTCTACTCTGATTCTTCACTGGCACAGATTCCTCCTACTGACACACAATGAGCTCTACTCTCCACCTGCAGGGATAGAGATTGACAGATTGATTGAAACAAATATAAAGAAAGGAAAAGAAAAAGGTGTTCATGTGTAAAATCTTTATTATGTGCACAGAACTGTTTGTCAGGGGTTCAGTGAAACACAAGCTGGGTGAGTGGTCCCTTCCCAACACCAAATATGCACTGGAGAGGGCGACTTTAGTTTGACCCTTAACAGTGACAAGAGGCACCACTACATTTGCACAACATTTACACCAGAGAGATGCAATTACCCCCCACCCCCCCACCCCAGAAATCAAACCCAATGTCAAATTTCAAGCCCAGAAGAACAGGAACAAAAAGAAGAATTCAGGAATTCTTCCACATTCATAAATCTGATGGTTATCAATGAGCAAACTGGTGGGAGGGGAAAAAGTTCAACAGCTATTGTTTAAAAAAAATCCAGCTTGACTAAATCAATCTACCAGGTTGTGACTGGAATGTACGACAGGAGAGAAAATAAAAGTAAAAGCAGTGCATGAAACAGCACACGATTCATATTTGGCAACACAAAAAAAAAGAACAATGGAAATACTGATGCTACATACAGTTTTTTTGAGTAGTAAGTACAAACTTCACATGAGAATGTTTTACCACAAATTTGAAAACGACAAAAAAAAAAAGTTAAGACTTTTCCTTCAACAAAAATGTCTTTTCTTCAAATGTGTACATGAGCGGCGAGAGTTTTTCCTTTTCTCAGCGTGTGTCGGGGCGAAGTGTGAAACTTGATGAGGAAAAAAAAAAAAAGTTCATCTTGGAATGTAGGCCTGGTCTCGTCACGGAGGACGATGCCAAGCTCGATGAAGCCGAATCTGTTGAGAATCTGGCCGTGGCTGACCTCGTCCTTTTCCGTTCTCTCCAAAACAAGCGACGGTCCTGGGAAGGGGCCTGCGTCTTTACATGGCCACCTTGGCGACCTGCTCTTCCAGTCTGGCGATTCGACGGTCTTGGAGGATGACACGGTCCCTGAGTGACTTGAACTCGCGGAGTACCTCTTCCAGTTTATCCTCCATTTTCTGGTCAAAAACGGAAAGAGAGCTCGCTTGACCAACTTATTTACTCCACATTTGACTCTAATGAAGCTGCCACTGTATTTTCTATATTTCAAAATAAATTTCTAATGAGCAGAGACTTTACAGGCCTTGAAGCCCTGCAGCAGTTAACAATTATCCTTGCCGTTCCAGTGAATTGTGACCTAAATACCAAAGCATGTGCTGATCCATAACTTTTGTGAATTGTTCCAACCATAATAATTACTGTGAACGAGGGAGTCCAAATGTCAGCACTTTTTCTCTTTTTCTCATAATCTGTTCTAAGAATCTGCTTTAAGAGCCCAGCTTTCAAGAAAAGCAATAATAAAAATAAAAACTGCAGTTACAGGACAGGAAACATGATTTTGAGCAACAACACAAATATGACATTTAGATGTTCACACTCACTACTGAGGGCTGTGGAGAAGCGTGCTTCTGGACAGTCGAGATGGTTTCTGCTTTCGTGGCTGGCTTGGTCTCCAGGACGTTCGTCTTGACCACTTTCAGATCCCGGTTTTTGGTGGAGACGTAGCCGTCTTTGAGCGAGATCAGGATGGGGCCTCCGTTCTTCCCGGCGAACCACTCCTCTGCTTCCAGGGCGGGGTCGGGGCCGGCCGTGTCGGGATACAGGTCGTCCTGGAACAGATCCGACTGGGCAGGTGGAGAAGAGCACACAGGAAATGACATGAGAAGAGGAAAAACAGTTTTGTAAAAATCAGCATTGAAAGACCAGCATGTTTATGATGTCTATGAACACAGACTGACCTTACGAGGGACTGTCATGATGATTGGTTCACATTTTCTCTCGTGTAATTTGTAAAACCTTTAGAGAGAATTCATATGATTAGAATCGAACACTGTTAACTGCAGAATATAAAACATGTAAAACTGTCAACTGAATTATTTATCAGAAAGAAATACATTAGTCATTCAGCCAATTACTTGAAAATCAGGTGAAAATTTGATTGCTAAACTTTAAACGTAGTTTAGTTTAGACCATTTATTGTTTTTTAACTCACTTAGATGAGCTGGTTTTGAACTATAGTATTCTGTACTGTATTTTAGTTCTGCATTCAGGAGCACAGTCTAACTGAACAAAAGTTAAAAAAACAAAACAAAACTGTTGTAATACCTTGCGATTTCACATTTGTTGACATCCAGGCCTCTCTTGGGCATGTATCCCATGCCTCTCTGGGGCTCCTTGGTGGAAAAGGTGTTGAGGTAGTGAACAAACGGTGCCTCATCAGTGATCTCAAAGTACCGAATGCTGCTGTCACCCTGAGGACACAAAGTTGCAGCTCAAAGTCAGTTGTTGAATCGAACTATTGGAAGCAAGGGAACAAAACCTCTAAATCTCTTAACGAGGCTGCTCACCTTCCCACACAGATAGACTACGTTGGTGTCTGGGTCATAGAAGGGCAGCAGAACTCCGTTGCTGGAGTCCATCTCTTGAACACATATCGGCTCATCCATGTTGTCCTGGAGACACAAAATTCATTATTTGGAGGGATACTAAAGTGTGGAAGACCCTTGAGTTGTCTGATTTACTGCCCATGATTTTAGTCCAATAATCTGTATGTCTGTATTAGTTGCTCCTGTGCTCAACACTACAGCCAATACTGAACAAGAACAAATCCTATTCTGCCAAAACATCAAAAATGATTGCTGGAAAAGTGAGATCACTGTGTTAATGTTACCCTTTGAATTTAACCCTCAACTGCCCCCAACTGGAGATGAGGTGTTACAGCCTCAGAGTGCAGACACAATGAAAACTTGCTGTTATGGGGAAAAATACAACCTGATTCTAAAAAATTTGGGACACTGTGTAAACTATGAATAGAAAAGGATGTGATCATTTGCTAATCCTTTTTGACACATATTCAATTGAAAACAGTACAAAGACAATATATTTAACGTTTGACCTCATACACCTCATTGATTTTTCTTTATATATACTTATTCTGAATTTGATGTCATGTTTCAAATAAGTTGGGACAGGAGCAACAAAAGACCAAAAACACCTGTTTGGATCATTCCACGGGTAAACAGGTTCATTGGTAGCAGGTGATAGTATCATGATTGGGTATGAAAGGTTCATCCTGGAAAGTTGTTCACAAGCAAGGATGGAGAGAGGTTCAACACTTTGTCAAACACATGATTGTATTTGTTGATGACTGCATTCTGTTTTCATTTAGGTTTTTCACAGCGTCACAACTTTTTTTGAAATTGGGGTTGTAGAAAAAAATCTTCATTTCTCATTCAGGCAGCACGGGAGAAACTGATATCTGAACATAAATGAGGGGCAGGAAGCAGTACAAAACAAGGCTCTATAGTCATATAGATGGCAGTGTATATGTGATGTATCAGTGTATCAAGGGTAGAATGAGATCCACCCTGGTGACGTACAGTTTTCCAGAGGGCTAGCTGGCGCTCGCTCATGCGGCTAAATCCAGTGGTGAAAATGTTTCCGTCTGCTAAAAAGATGGCTCTCATTGGTCGAGCTCCCTCATGAGCTTTGTCCTTCTCCTGAAAGCACAAACACACTGGTCAGATTGGTCAACCATGTTTGTAGGCTTTTGGTGATTCTGGGAAAGATGACTCTGCACGGGCAGCATCCAGGGCTCCAAATCGTCTGCAGCTTTTCCACTTACCGCCACAACCTTTTTTTTGCGGGGGTCGATGACGCGGACCTTCTTGTCCTTGCAGGCGGTGCAGAGTAGGCTGCCGTTGCGGCTCCAGCTGACACTGAATATAACATCGGGGTGCATGTCCTCCAGGTTGATCATGGCCTCTCCCGTGCCCACGTTCCAAATGACGATCTGGTTGTCGCACCCTAAAATGGACACGAGCAGCACAGCCTGACCACACGCACCTCTGTGTCCAAGTTTATTTTCAGCACTGTGTGTCACACAAATACAATGTGACAGACGGCGATCCATGAAATAACTGGTCAGATTTGGAGTTCAGCTGTGCACAGTGGACAAATGGCAAAGACAATCGCCTAAACAGACATTTCAGTTTGAGGGCTCAGGGTTGACCACAGGCCTCGGGCGAAGCTTACCTGCGCTGAGGAGAACGTTGCGAGCAGTGGGATGCCAGGACACGATGCCGACCCTCTTAGAGTGTCCCTCCAACACAACCACAGGCTCTGAAAGGGGAGTTTCCAGTCCATTTTCAGGGATCTGCCAAACCTGAATCAGATTTGAAAAACAGTTTAAGGCACAGCAAACTAGGAGCTACAATGAGAAAAATCTGTCCACTAAAGTACTTAATAGTAGATTAAGTATAACTTTGTCAGGAAATCTATTGGCAAAGAAGTTATAAAATGAGACCTTTGCCTACTCTTCACCAACAGTATCACAATCTGTCTCTCTGTCCCTCCCTACAGCCACACTACCACTTGCACATTCATTGTCATTCTCGTCCTGTCCCCCAGACGCCCTCTGACTTTTTCTCCTGTCCCAGACATCTCACTCCCACATCCAGTCACTCCTGCCCCACAATAACCCCTTCCCCTCCAGTCCGGTCACCTGTTTCCACTCTCCATCCTCAACTCTGCAGACATTCAACCAGCTCATTCTCACTTATGTATGTATATGCATGCACAGAGTAACACTATGATTATTCAGATTTTTTTATTCCACTTGATATATGTTTTAGGTGTAAAATCAGGCGAATGTGTCATTGCTTTAATTAATTTACAACTGCTACTCTGTTACAACACAAACATAGTAAAGCAGGAAAAAAACTCAAAGCTCATGTGACCCTTTTTCAGAAATTAACCGTGTCCTTACCATGACCGTGCAGTCCTCAGAGCCGCTGGCGATGACAAGGTCATTATGAGGACACCAGTCGATGTCCAACACCGGGCCCGTGTGTCCACATACTGTAGGATAAACCTTGTCTATACGGCCAGTCTACGAGACAGAAGACAACTTTTATTACAAGGGGTTTAAAGTGTGAGCTGCAGAAGAGCAAGTTCTGGAAGCTGATATCTAACAGAGAGATATTCAAATAACTGAGGGACAGGGTTAATTTAACTGTCCTGTGACAGACACTTACTGACTCTTCTGTGACCATCATATTGCAACTTTATCACATATGTTCTCATGCTGACATGCACTAGAGAGCTAAATAATAATTCTACATTTACAAAAAAATTACACTTAGAATCAGGAATATGTTTGATCCTCTGGACCTGTTACAACCCCAAAAAATTATTTGAATGTGAAGACACAGCAAACACATTTTTAGCATTATGACCTTATCCATTGTCATAATGGATGGACACCTGTCATTTCTACCCGGACATCCCAAAGTGATAGCATCATCTCCAGAAGTAGAACATTATACAGTGGAAATAAATCAATCAACCCAGCGGCCTATAACAAAAGTACAGCACCCATCCCCTCTGTGAGTATCATGTGTTCAACTGTAACATGATATCCATCAGATGCCTTTACTATAAGGCAGATTTAAACATTGATTATCTATGGATTGTACTATAGATATGAGCCTTGGGGGGCAGTGGAGCAGGGTCACAGGGTGTGTCCTGAAGAGAACAAGCCTATAGGATTGATTTGCTCTGTATGCTACTGTATAATATGATCATGTTACACTACAACCCTTGTGTCTCTGGGTATGCTTTACACCCTCTGTGTCTAATTTTGCGCTTCAGTTGACAGTGACAAGTAGTGACTTATTCCTCCTTGATAGTGAAAGCCCCTTTGTATCAGATTTTTGTTCACAGCAGAACAAAATGCCAGAATTGAAGAGCGCTGCTTTAAATCATGCTAATATGATGCATACAGATACTTTATGCACCTCACAGCTCGTCCTTCAAAAGATCTTTCTGAAGGTGTGACTCACCTTTTGTAGGGGAAGGACGAGAAAAGCTCCACCCCCGCTGGCGTCTATGATGATGGCAACAAATTTGGGGTTGACAGCACAGAAGGAGCTGTCCCATGTGACCCTGGACACGCGGATGTCATCGTAGCACTGGTCGTTCCTCACTGCCTGGCCAAAGACGTGCCGGAACTTGCTCTGTCGCACAACTCGGCGCAACATATCTGCAGAGAAGAAATGAGTCAGAGTTAGTAAGTGTGAGTGTCGTTGCCCAGAAATGTGCCAAATCAAAAGTCATTCTGATGAAAAAATAAAATGACGCCACAGAAGTAGGTGGCCATTTTGCCACAGAAACTGATGTTATAAAACCTAAAAATGAGCATCCTCCTGTCATCATTGAACAACCTGAGGAAAGGCTGGAGTACTGCCAGCACAGTCTGATCTGATATTCTGCTTATTAACTGTGACTGAGGTTGTTCCTTGTGCATACCTGCTGGCAAACATTCGAGGTAAACTGTACGTAAGATGTTCTTTTTCCAGCTGTGTTTACCTCTTTATCTCAGTGAAATTTTCCAGACTGACGAGTGAGCAGCAAGAAATAATGCAACTGTAAAGCAATGAAAGTGCTACCAGATGTCAAACTATTTTAACATTTAACATTTTAAATGAGCACATGATGAGAAAAATGAAATCCTGTGGACATTTTCCTTGTTTGAATATAGGATTTAGTCAACAAATCAAACTTGTGGCAAATTTTGTATAACCATGAGGCTAACGAGCTATAGATTCTCAGTTTTGAAATTGTTTATGTTGCTATCTTAGTAAGAAAGATGAACGGGCTGGTTGGTTTGGGCAGATATAGATATTTCTTAATGTCATCCAACAAAGTGTAAGAAAAGAAAGTTAAAAAAAAGTACATTAAAAAATCCAATCAATTCCTTTGACAGTGTGTGGATGTCATTCAGAGCACTTATGCTAAATTTACTGTGACAAAATGAGAGCACCAATTTAAAGTTTTAGTGGTCATTAATATTTAAGATACCTGAGCCCAATGGAGTTAAATTATCTCCACCTCTGCAACTTACTGCGGAACACAAATCTGCAGCCGAGCAGTTTCTATCATAGAGCTATTTCACAGCAAAATTTCACAGGCAACTTCTCTTGGTATTTAAAAAGCAAACCACTTCCTGTCTTACTTTTCTAATTAAGGGTAGCATTATTTCTTGTGTAACTAAAATAGAGAGACGTTTAATTAAGATGACAGAATTGTGCTGAACTCCATTTTCTGAACGGATGCAGGAAAAAGGTATGCACTATGAGAAACATCTGCAGTGGTGTTTTATTTTCACCACATCACCTCCTGTGAGCACACAGATAACCTGCTGCTGCTCCATGATTCTGGAGATGCTCTCAATTGTTGATTCACATTTTAATGATCGCAGTGTGGCTCGGTGCATCCTCAAGCATGTTCACCTCTATTTCTTCTTTGACTCTCATTTCTGCCTCCAGCCACAAGAGTAGTCATTTGTAGACAATTGTTGTCAGAACAAATTTGGCATTTTGCCAACTTTTGAAATGGTTAGATCTGCAGCCAAAACATGAAAACTAAACACAAGATGAGGTCTCCTAAAACTTGACTTGTCTCAGTGTTGCCTATTGCAATGCCAAAAAAGTGATACCTGAGGGAGAATTTCCACCCTTGTAGGGACAGGCTTTGCCGTGTAATTATGCAGAAAATATAGTGCCTCTGGGTGGTAATTAAGCTGCCAGTCTGAGGTGGCATACTGAGCCGTTATACAGGCAGCAGGATTTTTTCTCCAGTTATCCACAGGTCTGCCATCGCACTAAACCACCTGCTTCTTCACACTCAGTCACGGATTTTGAAAACGGAAAAGATGAATTGTCGCCTTTTGGATCTAATACAGAAATGAGGATTTTTCCAAAATCTTCCTCAGTTTTGCAAATGACTGGATAAAACTTGCATCAGTGCCATCAAATGTGATCTCTGATTTAATGCCATTATTTTAAAATTGCTTGCTGCTCAGGCGTTGGAAGTTTAAATTGATGAGACTTGTGATGGTGTTAGACTTTTTTAAATAAATGTTTTTGTACATGTTTTTGTTTGCATTTTGAATTATTATCATGGTTTTGTATAAAACAAAAACAACAACTAATCTAACAATCTATTAAGCAAAATATGAGTGAATCCACCTACACAACAATTACACACCCACAAAGGGGTTTTCAATTATTTGGCCTGATTAGATCTTGTCTCAGGTTTGTGTGGGTGCATACTGTGATTGACACTGCATTTATTATGATTTGTGCATGCTTAATGTGTTGACTATGGACTCAAATAAGTATTTAGACTGTATGGTGTCTTCATCCCAAAAATAAAAACATTAAAATGCCTGATGCAGAAACAATAATGTAAAAATGTGCACTTATCATATAACTTCAAGGAGCATAACGGCCACAATATAAACTGTCCAGACAGTCCATGTGATGAAATCTCTGTGCATGAACAGAAAGCCACTACACACACACACACACACATACACACACAACATACCCATTCTGTGCATGTCACCTTAAAAAGCCTGTGACTATTATTATCATCTGAGACTGACATATGAGAGAACTGAACCATTTCAAGGTGGATTACCAGACATGACCCCTCTCATGAATCAACTGCTCGCCCTGGATAAAGATGATCCATAGCACAATGTCTCACAGGGCCGTAAAACAGCGATCATGTTGCTGCAGGGCTGCACAAAGCCTGAACAGCACAGGACTACAGTTTACGGCTGACCAGAACAGCGTGTTCCCTCTGACAATATTAGTGCTCCATTCAAGAAACAGCTACC
Organism: Centropyge bicolor; assembly: GCA_037975185.1. NCBI lineage: Eukaryota > Metazoa > Chordata > Actinopteri > Pomacanthidae > Centropyge > Centropyge bicolor. The sequence continues at coordinate 8,396,293 of JBBMOC010000019.1, read as the reverse complement.
CTCATCCCAAATATGCATCTGATCAAATGAGTAGCTTCACCTCCTGCAGGCTTTACTTCACACCATGCATACATTTGAACATGCTGCCCTCCACCACACCTCCACCTAACACATACTAATGCATTGCTGAGCATCATCATGGTGACCACTCAAGTGTTATCAGGCCAAGTTTCGGCATGCACAGACTAAGATGCAATATTATTGGTCATGAGTAAAAACTGGAAAAAGAGTTTAATGGCTCTTCAGATTATAATACAAATGCAATCTGCAGCCCTGCAGGAGTCTGGCCTCCCTTTCTGCTATATCTCTGTCTGCACAACGCAATTAAATGGGTGCAATCAAATATGCAATGTCCATCACTTAATCTGAGGATAAACTCATCGGCAGGTTGCATATTTTGTGATTTATGCTGTATACAGAGATTGATCTGATTCAATGGAGAAACAGCTGCACCATGCTAACGTTAAACAATGGTGGCTGGCTAACGTTAGCTTGGTGTGTCCCCTCCTCCCCTTTAAAACAAGGCAGCTAGCTACTAACTAAAAAAAACGGGACGATAATGAGGCTCAGCTGTGATTTTAAACCATCTTGCCAGCAATTTCAACGTTGTAGAAAACGCTTTAGCGAAATATAAGTTAGCAACTCTTGCTAACATAACGTTACCTTTACTGAAACAAGGAGTATTATATTTTGGTGAGTAACGTTACGCCCCAGATGTGACTTTCACTTAAAAACGCCACAACACAATGAGGTCAAATTTAACGTCTATATTCCTATTAAAATACAGTATGATATGTAAAATGAAGTATGATGTTTAAAAGGTGGCGACGGTGATTTTAGACCGTGCTCCACCGCTGTGCCCCGCCGGCAGCTCGGCAGCTGTGCCGGGGCTGGTCCCGTCTCAACAGCCGCTGACACACCGCGAACAAGGAGGAGGCAACCCGACATTTTCTTTGATATATCACACAAGTAACCAAGGGGCTTGTATGTTATGCTTATATGGAGCTTTCCACTCAGCGTAAAACATGTCATTTTTGGTATAACTGCTCCATTAGCCTGCCTGTGTTTTGCATCCTAACTGCTCATCAGTTAAGCTAGCTGCTAGCTGTTAGCCGCTAGCTGCTAGCTGCTAGCTGCGGTGGACCGCCGCCAGCTGACGCAAGTGCAGATATTTCCACCCGAGGTTTCAAGGCTGCTCCCATTCCCAAACCCATCCAGCCAGCTAAATGGATGCTGCACAGCCCCGAAACACAAGATCACATGCAAACATGCAGAATGCAAAAACGCGTTTCCAGGCTTCCTTACCTCCTAAATCTATGCAAGATTTTCGGGTAATCAATCACAACACATGAATCTGGTAGTTTAGGCGCGCCCTTATCCTGCAGGACGTTGCTCTAGTGTGTCTTGTCTCCACCAAAAAAAATGCTCTTATTCCCCCTCCTGATTGCAAATATGTGGCCGTGGACAGTGTTTTAAATCGAGAGATGTTTCAGGATGCCAGATGGCAAACAGAGCATCTCCTGTCCTGTCCTCACCTGCGGAAGACTAGCAATCGTCTCCTCTCATCGTTATTAAATTCAATAGGATACGTTGCTGCTGCGGCACATGCGCAAAGGAAAAAGTCAAGATTTAATTTGTCCAGGCTGTGAATGGGGGGCTGCAGGAAAACTGGGTGTCTCCCTGCATCCTCCTTAATCCATCCTTCTACTGAATCTAGTATTTTTGTTCAGCTGTGCAAAAATGTGGATTTTCACTGCCAGCTGCATCTTTTGTATAACAGTCCCTCCCCTCCCCCTCTGTCCCACCCCACCCCAGCCTGTACAAACACAATAAAGACCCCCCTCCCTCATAGTGTCTGATGCACCCATACATCACAAGTATTAACTATTCCCTCTGTTTGCATGTTCAGTAATCACCTTATCACAAGAAGATATTTGATCAAATCTCGTAATTGAAGTTAATTCTGCAGTCTCAGTAAATTGATGCCTAAGATGTGTGGATGGATAAAAAGGTCTTAAGTTCTAATGCTGTTTTTTTGTTTGTTTTGTTTTTTTTACATCCTCTTCCAAACTGCAAAAAGTCAAAAGACATTTGATTTGTTTAACTATTATGAAAGTTCATTCTCGATCTTGGGCAACTCAAAGGCCAGATTCACTTTCTACTGCAATAGTGAATTTGACTATCATAACAAATGTCTGCACAATCTGAAAATGGCTGTGACAACTATTGTGAAATAAGTCATAAAGTTCATTTAGTAGTTATGATAGTAGTTGACAAAACAGTTCAAAGGCAAGATCCACTTATTACAGTAGCTTTTTCCACCTGGTCTTTGTCAAGGTCAAGAACCAACTTTTAGAAATAACAAAGTCTGTGATGCACTCTATCAACCATTCCCACTGTTTGCCTGTTCAGTTATTACTCTGTCACAGAACATATTTACACTCCTTCAGGTTGATTAAATTTAGCAACTGGAGTTTATTCTACAGTTTCAGTCCCTGCAAGCCAATGCCAAAGAAGCGTGGATGAATGGATAAATGGAAATAAATCTAATTATCTAGATTCTCTGGTCAAACTGCAAAAAGTCAAATGAGATTACGATTATCAAGCATAAAACAAGTATAAAAATTCATTCTTCATTCCTTAGAAATAAAACAATACAAAGGCAAGATTCACTCACTACACAAGCTTTTTCCAGGGCTTTCAACTGTATCATTGGTCTTTATCAAGGTCAAGAACCAACTTTCATAAATATTTTATAAACCAACACAGATGAGAAGTCCTGAAAGTGCCACAGAAGAAATTGCTGAGCTTACAGTGACTGAGACTGTGAGACGGTGTGATACAGCGTAAAGCCTCAGAAAAGGCGAGAAAGTGGACACTGAGTTGGGATTACATAGTCAAACGAACATGACGATGCTTATATGTGAGACTTTTTTTTTTTTTTACATAAAACATTTTTTTCAGATTTTTCACAGTGATATATTTATCACCTTGTGAGTTGTCTACATTTAGATTATTGATGAATTATTTAGATTATCAGGGTGTTACTGTAAAGGTTGTTTGTAAATCATGAATGGGAAATGTAGAAGAAAATTTATTGACTCTCTTTACCTCCTTATCTCTAATCGGTCAAGGGGTTTGGATCTTATCCCAGTATGCATCGGCAGAGGGCGAGGAAGCACAATGGACAGTTTCCAAGACTGCCACCGGGATTATTCAGATAGACAGACACATTAATACTCTCATTTACACCTCGGGGTAAATTGTGTGTGGGAGGAATCTGAGGTTAACACAGGGGGAACATCCGAACTGCACACACACCAGGATTCAAAACCCAGCACCGTCACTGGTGAGGGGAAGAACATGGTCAACTGATTTGACTAACTGGCAAGAAGAGAAAATAAGGATTTCTTTTTTTGTCTTCAACAATCATGTAAAAGCTCCTGAGTCACAGTTCAGCCATGTGAAAAGTTGTTTGTGAAAACCCTGCTTTTGCTTTATATTGAATTACTCTCCCAATCATACAGGAAAAAACAGACTCTTAATCAAATTAGGCTTAAATGTTTAAATGTCCTATATTGCATGACAAGAGTCCTGTTGTTACATTACTGGCAGAGCATGGATGCATCAGCTGCTTTTAATAAAATACTAAACTACTGTGTTAGAAAACAGGTGCCTATTTACATATCCAGCAGACACAAAGCAACATTTGCATTAATTTAGAGACATGCTTTCTGGCCACCTGGTGAATCTAAGCCCAATATTCACTCTTCTTTTAGCTCTTTACTATGTTCAGGAGTACAAGTACCCTCTCGTCCTAATATAACACTCATGCTTTTTAGTCACATTGACAATGTCCTTACCTTTCTTTGGAGATGACTGAACTTCTGGTGGTCTCTCTTTGGATTTCTTTGGGACATCAAAGGCGTTCTTCATCTGAGATACCTTCACACTTGGACTCTGCTCTGCCACCCGAACCTGAGCTTTGGGTCCTTCAGGTTTGGCCCGGCTATGATGCCTCTGCACTTGATTCCTTTCTTTGATCATTTCCGCCACAGGCTTGTATGACCTCACCTCACTCCCACCATCTACATCCCTGTCACCACTGTAATCAGTTATGTCTTTACGGTTATCATAATTACCACAGTTGTCGTTGCTGACCTGTGTGCTGACTCTTTCAGATCGGAGCTCAGGGCAGATTTCTCTTTTCCCTGAACAAGCAGGTTTCGGTCTTTGGATTTCATTATCTGGCGTTACCTCAGGTATGCATAAAGTCTGTGTGGATTCAAAAAGATTTGGGGGCTTTTTGGCAACAGGAGGAGGTGAGCTTTTAAACCTGGATCGTCTCTCCAGGAATACTCTTCTCTGCAACATGTCCAGGTCTTGCGGCACTTCCTCGGGGGACAGTCTTGCCATACGCACACAGTAGTCATAGTCGATCATATCTCCGTACCGATCGTCCATGCGTCCGAGCGAAAGATGTTCCCAGGGGCTGAGGTCGACTGACAGCGGGCGTTTGTTGGATGGGACTGTGTAAGTGCCCCTTTCATCCCACAGCAAGCACATGTCCTGATTAGTTGGAGCATTGCACGGAGGATCTTTGTTAAAATGAAACGTGTGTCTCCTCTTGACCTTCTCTTCAGAACGCAGATGATCTTTGCCCCTTCTCTGCACATCAGTGGACATTAATTGTGCAGTTTTGAGCTTTATAAATGGGTTTTTAGGTTTTTTGGGGACAGGCGGAGGTGGACCTTTAACTTTGGGCTTTTCCTTTGGCACAGGCTCATCTTTTGAATCGGGCACGGTGTCTGGCACCATCCGTGAATTGACCATACTTGTACCAAGTTGTGCTGCTGTTGATGTGTCTCTCGTTGGCAAGTTATGAGTTACAGGTGGAGGGGTGACAACAGCTGAGAAACACAGAAGCTGGCTCTCCCTCTTTAAGCTTGCGTTCTGTATCTTTCCATCGCCGCCTTCATTCCCTGGCAGAGGAGGACAAGGGATCAAATCGCATTGTTCCAATGAAAATGAGGGATTGTCTTGCAGTAGTGTTTTTTCGGAGCAATGGGGCTTTGGGTGAGAGTCGGTGTCTTTGCAGAGCACTTGGCTGTCCTTTCTTTCTAAACTGAGAGTACCTGCTTTAGCCCTCTTAGAGACAGCACCGGCAAACCTGCTCTGATGGGACCGATCAGCTCCTGCTTCCTTTTCCTGAATTTTCGATCCTACCTTTTCTGAGCGTGGTTCCCAATTTGACTTCATCTCTCTCTCCCCACCTGGTTCCTCTTGTAAAATCCTCTCGGTAGCTTCATCAAGCATGTCTTCAGTGCTGTTTCTTAATCTTTTCACCAAGTCGCTGTTGTTTCGTGTCTCCTTATCCGTCTTAGTAGAAACTTTCCCCTTGCTGTGTTCATTCATGTTTCGCTCCCTCTCTGCTTTCCCTCTCCCAGTTGTCTCAGTGTGGGCAGCTCCAACATGACTGACTCCTTTTAGCTGACACCTGCTGCCTGTCACTTCAGCCAAATGTTGACCCATTTCCCTCTCAAAACGTTTTCCATGTGCCTCCACACTGTCAGTTGTGTCAGATTTTCTTCTGCTTGTCTTCTCAAAAGCCTTTTCATAAGGGGCATTCAGAGGTTGTGGAAGGCCAGTGTGGCTTGCAGACATGTCTTCCTCAACTCTTCTTTTAGTATATGATTGATGATTATCTGTTTTTATCCTATTGCCAGTAGTGCTGTTATTTCCCCCTTCAGGTAACATCCAAGTCTTATCCTCCTCCACCACCACAAAGTCTTCTTCATTAGTGGGATCGCATGAGGCTGTTAGACTCCTGGCTTGAGTATCAGGACCTAACTTGCTTCGACCAAGTTCTGATTTTCCCTGCTCCTCCATAGCCGTACTCCCAGTGCAGGCCACAGCTTTACTCTCAGGGCCTCGCTTTTTGTTTGAAGTTTGTCTTGTCTCCTTAGGGCTCAGGGCAGTTTTTGACTCCTCTGCAGTTCGAGTCATACTCCGGCTCTCCCTGTCCCCACCCACCCGCACTCTCCTGGTGTTCACAGGGTGCTCCCGCTGACCTAGAGGCCTGATTGGTTGCTCAGTTTGGGGGTCAGTACGTGCCGGAGTGAGTGCTTGCCCGGTGGCCAGGCCACTGACACCGATCCCACTAATCCGGCCAATACTCTGAGGGGTCGCAAAGTTGCCATTGTCCTGATCTCTGCTCTCCTCTTGTTCCGCTGTCTCCGAATATTCTGTCTCTGCAGTTTGCTCAGACCAGTCTGAATCGTTAGGAGACTCCTCATCCTTTTCTGACAGTTTCTCCAGCTTCTGGCCCATGGCTGTTGTTCTGCCTCAGCATTAGGACAAGAGAGAGACAAATGTCAAAGCACAGCAGTGGATTTATAAGTCGCAATGGCGTAATGAGGATGACTTGCCTCCCCATCCCCATGAAATGAAATCACTCAACACGCATTGATGTCTATTTTTAACTATCTTGAATGTTTCTCTATTTTTGTACATTCTTCTATACGGCTCACATTTGCCCCACCAAGTTCTCTCTATCTATCTCTGCCTATTCTGTCGAACAGGAATGCGGCGGTGGCTATAATTAAAGCTGGTCTGACCGCTGCCAGTGAGTCAGGAGGCCAAAAAGGAAACAAGACAAGTGAGATAAGAGGTCAGCCACCAGGTGCCAAGGTCATATCATAATAAGCTCAGAGAAATTGTGATCCAATAAATGCTGCCAAATACATGAACTATAAATCATTTACAATAATTTTGATGCTCTGAAACCAAATCAATGAGTGGATTACATCATTTTGGTTGTCACTTTGGATAAAAGCTAAATGAAATTGTAGAATTTGTGAGTCTTCTAACTCTTTTTGTCAACACGTTCCTTCAGAGCCAGCACAGTGTGAGACACCATGCCCTGTCAATTACTGAGTTCTGAGACAAGGTCTGTCTGTCCCATGTGCCCCTCCCTTCAAAGTATCTGAATGTTTACGGTTGTTTTGGTTACGGGGTCTACAGAAAGGTCACCTGGAATACGTGATTCAAGTCACAAGCGCTCTGACTTCTGAACTTAATTGTTTGCCTGGGGCTCGATGAGAACAGAGTTTAACCACCGACATGATGGATGGTGGAAGAGATATTATTACAAAGGGAAAATGGCTTAACGGACTTAAAAGCGGCATGTGGATTCTGAGTATTTTTAGCTCACAAACAAGTTAATATATGTGCACAAGCATTGTTACACCAGGTAGGCTGTGCGGGAGCATTCGCTTAAGTTAATCCAGACGAATCAAATCCGAAACTGACGTTCTTTGATTGTTTGTCGGCTGAGGGATGAGTGAGGAAGGAGAGGTGACTAAACCTCTTCACCCTGCATCTGCAATCATGCGCTCTGCTGCTTTAAGCTATTTCAAGCCTGAGAGGCGTTGAGTGGCACTTCATCTCTTTCAAGCCTGTCTATTTAACCAACCCGCTCGTCCACGGAACGTAAATGAAACCATTCCCCTCGAAAGTGTGACTGTATATCTATAAATTATGGTTCTTGATATCTACAACCCGAATGAGTGGAAAGATTGTGGAGTTGCTCAATTAATTTGTAAAATAGAAATTACAAGTTTAATAAAAAAAACAAACATCTACACACTGAGCCAGCTTTAACATCTGAAATCAGAGTGCATGAAACAGTCAGCAAGAAATCAGAGAACTTAACGTTTGGCTAAAGTGATAAATGGTTGAAAAAAACTAACAGTAATGGATAAACAGTTGAAACAGTAATGGATGAATGGATTAGATAGATAGTGGTGTCAGTGATGAGGGACTTGAGTTCATCTGACAGAGCTGTGGGAGCAACAAGAAAAGCCTGGAACAACCTCCTTCTCCATCATACATTGACAAGTAGAATTTTGGTTTTAATATATACCAAGAAGTTTGAACTTGGTCCAGAGCTGAGTTTGATGTGCAGAAAGCCCTTCTGAATCTTTTACATTACCTCACTGATTATACTTTCTCCTGTCGCTCACCTGGTTCCTTTAGCATTATAAGAGCTCTCATTTACAACCAGCTGACATTGTAAATGTGTAGCTATGGTTTTCCGGTATGATGTTGCTCACAACAATCCAACAACTCGACAGATGCGCGCGCTTGCAGCTTTAGTGTATCTGAAGTGTTATTTTGGGATGGATGTGCTATGATGGCAACAGTGGGAGGCATCTGTGACATTGGCTTGTGAAACTCCCTCCCTCATATCACTCTGTCTCTCTGTCTATTTCCCATTCTAGTGTCTCACATGCAACACAAAGCACATAATTTATCAGAGACGTGCGACTTTGAATACACAAACTGTAAGTCCATTCTCAGTATAGGTTTTGTTTTTTCAGTCAGAGTACTTTGCCTTTCCTTTAGAGCATTATGAGCATGTAATGAGCTCAAATTTAAATACTTGGTTTGACAGCGTGACACTCAGACACACAATCTCATTTGACAGTAAAATTTTCATGGCTGGACTCAGAGTCATAAAAAGATAAATGCTGCTACTTTATGGTGGCATGATGGATTTATGCAGTGTGTCGGCTTATAATAAGTATCACCACATACAAGAATGGCACTTCTGGACACCTCAAGATTCTTCTATTATTGAGGTAGAAAATGTTAACTTGTTTAAGCTGAGCTTAAACATTTAAATTCTCCTCCTGACCTGTAACTGTTACTGCTTGCCATGACAATCAATACTGAGTATTCTCCTCTTGAACAGCTTAACTATCTGCAGGTATGAAAGTCATCTAATAACTAAAACTATTACACTCACATAACATCATGAATTATAGGTAGACACTCACCGAGGCTGATGTTTCAAACTGATGCTCTGCCTGCCCGTCGTCCTGTTCGACTTTCTGGGAGATCTTGTCCTTCAGCCGTCACCTGCCCCGTGATGTCAGACTGACTTAATTTGACTAATTCAATGAGTGCTCTCTGCCCTGTCCATTTAACTACAAAAGCAAGTAAGGCCAGAGGCAGACACAGCACTTCGACAGAGTGATTCGTATGTACAGTATACTGCTATAAATGTATGTTAAAAAAATGAATTTTTAAGACACAGTAAAATTCTAAGACTCCAGATCATTTTGCACCAAATTCCATAAAAACAGTCGACTTCACTGAATAAACAGATAATGCAGAGGAAATGGTTTATTTCCATGATAAACATTAGACTGGACATCATTTTAACAAAATGTAAAAAAAAGTGCATTACACATGAACATTGGCAATGTACAGTACAGTACACAAAAGTTAACAAAAAACAATTAACGTAACAAAATCTTACTCCCAGGTAGGATTTTCATGTTCTACATTTTTCCACTTGTCTCCACCTTGCATGCTTTGGGGCAGACCTGTGCTCTATAAATACTCTACAAATGCCTGGATCCCCCTTTAACTTACAATATATCTCAATATCCTTCTGCACAAAGTCCTCAGTGTGTGGCTCTTAAGTAGGATTGTCGGTTTGATGCCTGCTGCCTGGGAATAATGCAATAAAAAAATCCCATCATTGCCGTTTTTTAATAGAGCCTGAAGACATTTGCCTAAATTAGAGAAGGCCCAAAGTCATTTTTTTGCTGTGGTACAAACACGAGAACTTAATCATGAGCACGTCTCAATACACAGTAGCGTTTATCAGTGCTTTTCTTAATATTGGCCACATCTGCAAGCTAATGTACTCAATAGCAAATTGTAGAGAAAAATATATACAGACTGGTAAATTTCAAAGACTTAAATTAATCCTATCTAATGTTTGAATGTAAATGATAGTTCTCATTCCAGCAAGTAAGGTTCGTCAGCCAGCTATTGAACCAATACAGTGTACCACAAGTTTCAACAATATCAAACAAATACAATATTATTATAGGCTATTAATAAATGGAAGTCCATCAAGTACGTATGTGTGTGTTGGGGCGGAGGAGGCTGCTGTGCATGAGCTCGTGTGTGTGTGTGAGTGTATGTTTGCATACGTTAATTATGTGCCGAGTTATACATTGCAAAAGAGCGTGGTTATTATTGGGAGTGAGGGTAAGTAATGTACAAAAAAGCCAGACCATCAACACACTCACAGAAAGTTTGCAATGCCTGTGATGCTTTATGATGGAGCTAAGGCCAAGGTTAAGGCACTTAAATACAAAAAACAAATTCAAAACATGAAGCAAACAAACCAAACGTTGTGCTGTGGTCTGGTAACACAAATAAAAGGATTTAGTGCTCGTAATATCACACACGGATCAGGCCCACCTGTCGAGATCGTCGCCATACCGAGAACAACTGGCTTAAATTAGAATCGTATTATAATGCATTAAAGGAGCAGTTCAACATTTTAGAAGAATATGATTATTTGCTTTCTTGCTGAGAGTTAGACGACAAGATCGCTACCACTCCTCATGTCTGTCAGTAAATATGAAGCTACAGCCAGCAGCTGGTTAGCTTAGCTTAGCATAAAGAGAGCTAGCGTGTCCAAAGGTTAAAGAATACTCCGCCTAATAGCACCTCTAGTTTCCAGTCTGCTAAAATAGGATAACCAGTTCCTGAGATCTTCTCACTCTCTGCAACAAAGCAAATGCGTATTTCAATCCAAAAATATTCTTTAAATCCGTCTTTCACAGCAAGCTTGCCACTTTCTAACTTTCTATTTCCTAATTCTTTCAGCTACAATATTTATTATTAATAACAACCTTATGGTAATTGCCACTTTTTTCTGTTTGAAGTGGTTCTATTTCAAATGTGTTGGTATCAGACGCTGTCAACAACTTTAAGTGCGTGATTGTGCTCATATGGCCATATGAGGCAGGTTAAAGGCGAAACCAAATCATTTAAATCTAACTAGTGGAACGAACCTGCAGCTCAGTGGGATCCAGTTAAGGGAGGAGAAGGAACAGAGGATGCATTGTTGTTGAAGTTTCTACCGATCTAACTAAATAAAAAACAAAAATCTACAAAACAATATACAACAACCCTGTGGTTAAAGAAGGATTAAAGTAATTTGCATTCATCCTTTGCACAGTTTCCATTTCTTCCGAAGCACTCAGATCTTGAAACACAACATTAACACTTGCATGTGCTTTTCCTGCATACAAACAGGCATCATTCAGTACCATTCTAGCACACCCAGCGTGCCAAAAAACAGCGAGAACACAACATCAACCAAAGAGAAGAACTTGCAGAATAAAACCCTGTGGCAAGCAACTTTGGATTTGTGGCACAATTTGAATGCAACATGCCTCAAGCTGACTAAATATGGACAAAATGAACTAATGATTGTTTGAGATGTCAAAAATCTTTAAAGGTTTGCAATTTTCTCGTTAGGCTACATTCAAAATAAAGGAAATCCTGTACTGTAAATTAATTTCTAATTTTCACACTGCAAATAGAAATAGTTAATTTGGTCATTTTAAACTTGGAATAATAACTAGAGTTTTATTGAATTTCACAAAAAATTAAATTATCAACAATTTTTACAGCATCATCTGCTGTTGAATTCAACTGTCTGATGATTATTAGATCAAATAAACTGCACTCACAAGGATGTAACTACTTCTTTGAAGCATACTGTAGATTTTTTTTTTCTACTTCTGATGTCTGTATTTCTGCTTTAGTGTTCTCAAATTAATTTGATTAAACACAGCTATAGATCTGAATTATGTGAATGATAGTAGAGTTGTGCTCAAGTGCTAAATCTATACATGATTAATGTGCCTTTTCAAACAGTTGTGTTCAGGGAAAGGTAGCCTATAGTTTTTTAACATGTGACCAAAAACTTAACTGAGTGAGCCACGGTTACCATGACAGCCTCTTAGATAAGTGACCTCCCAGATGCAGGCTGGGTAGGCACGGACAACATTGATTCCAGTAAAGTTGGGATGTTGTAAACATAAATAAAACATAATGTGATCATTTGTTCATCCCTTTTGCTGTACTCTCAGCTGAAAACAGTATAAAACTATTTGTAATGTTTGACTTCATCAACTTTATTGATTTTGGTAAAGTTGTGACAGGAGCAACAAAAGACTGTGAAAGTTGTGGACTGAATCAAAAACACCTGTTTGGATCATGTATACATGCTGTATAAAAGATATTACTACATGGGCTCAGGAGCACTTTGTAAAACTGTTGTCAGTAAACAAAGTTTGTTTGCAAATGACTGCATTCTGTTTATATTTAGGTTTTACACAGCCGCCCAACTTCTTTGGAATCAGGGTTGTAAGATAAGTATGTACAATATATCAAAACAAAACTATGTTGAGCTTCTTTGCCATCTAAAATCATTCAGGTGATTAACTGGACCTGGCAACATGATATGGCTTTGGTTACATCAGGAATCGAAAAGAAATTTACATTTAGGCTTATGAATGTTTCTTAACATCTGAATGTAATATTTTCCAACAACTGAAACTATTTTTTAAAATTCTTTTGTCATTCTTACCTGTATAAGACGACTGTTTCAATGACTGATTCAATCCATCCATTTTATAATTGTGCATTTTGTTGTCACTTACAGTGACTAATTTGAATTCCAATTTTTTTTTCAGCATTTCAAAAACGTGAAAATTAAAGGTGAAGATATGTTGTGTAATACTGCAAAGTCATGCATGGGCTAAAGTGAGCGCTTTAAGTACATGATTACATTAACGGAGGAGGTCGGGGTGAACCCGCCACTGAGCAGAGACAACAAAACAGTCTTTGACCAAAACAGTCCCGAGATGCTTGTGGTCCGAGGTACGATGCTTTACGAAGAGGCATAAAAAAAATTTTAAAAATTAGTATGCTTTCACATGAAATGCCCTCTCATGATGCAAAAGCAGCTGCGGCAGGAAAAATATAAGTGAAGGTAAGTGAGGATTCAGTCATCAGCGGCAACATGAGGAGATACCGAATGCAATCAAATGGGCTCAACTGCACTCATTCACTGAGCTCCTTCATGAATACTGCTGATGAGTTGGATTGAAAAACGTACAGTACACTGACAGAAGCATGGTACTTCAGGTATTCTTCTTTCCATCAATATCAAAGTGCTGCCTGTAACTTTCTCAGAAGTTAGAAAGCACACTGTATTCTGTCTGGGGAATATCCAAAACCTGTCTGTTGAGGGTAAAATGGCAGCATAACGCTCACCTCCACTGGGCTGTGGGGAAGAGCGATGATCTTGTATGTGTGGGACTGGCAGGCTCAGAAGAGACCAGATCAGTCAGGTCTGAGGGACATGTGGAGGACATGGGAAAGTCTTCAGTCCTTACCTGGCCAGAAGCATTCAAGTCTTTAGCGTATAGTCAAAAGAACCAGCCTAATCTGGATCTTGATGCCAGCAGACGATGACAGGACACCCCCTGTAAATGCAGAGAAGGCTGTTGCAGCTTGTTACAGTGCCAGGACATGACAGTACAGGTCAAAGCTGAGCTTCGTTTCTGGTATGACACCACAGCGGCAGTCATTGAAAGGCCCACAGCCATCGTTGGTGTAACTGGTGGAGGCAGTAGTAATCCTCCTCCTCCATTTCATCCACGCTAGGGCCGTTGTATTAAGGCAGGGGCCCCACTGGGAGCTGGCCCTCCATGCCCAAGCTTGGTAGCTTCTCAAGCCGCTCTGCCCTCTGTCGCATCAGTTCCAGACCAAATTCTATCCCCAGTCCCGGCATTTGCAGCTGCAGCTCCACCCCACCACCGGGTTGTAATTGTAACCCTTCAGCAGAAGTCGCACTGATGGCCCCCGCTCCCTCCCTTGATATTTGTTCTCCCACGTCGTTCCCCTGTGGTTCGTCCATGTCCTCTGTCTCCACCGAGCCACGGTCTGGAGGCGTCTCCTCACAGCTCATGGGTGAGACCGGTTTCTGGCGGCTGGTTAGCAGGACAGGTGGGACGCCGGGGGCACAGGTGGCACAGCGGTAGAGAGGACTACAGGGCTGCACCAAGTTAGGTGGGACAGCAGCAGCTTGCAGCGACTGCAGAATTGGGGTGGAGGCAAAATTGGTCCCAGGTGGATCTATGCATATGGTGGGGACAGTGCAGTGGCGGGAGGGGTTAAGGCGGTGAGAACGGCCTCCTGCTGGACGGTCACAGCGGCGCCCTTGTGGTAGACGCAGGCAATCTTTACACGACTGATAGGAGGGCTTCACTTTTAAAGGGTTTCCTGTGCTAGCACTGTCCTGAATGGAGCAACATTAGAACAGAACACAGGGTATGGTCAGTGGCATGCAGAATATTTAAAATGCAAGTTACAAACATTACATAAACTTCTTACGTTAGAGCAGTTTCAAAACACATTGTTAAACAGAACATGACCCAAGTTCAAAGCTATATTTCTCAACTCACGTCAAAAGCTGCAGGACAGCTGCGCTTGGCAGCTAGGCGGTTGCTGTTGTTGGTGTTCAGGTTAGCGAGGCCTAACCGGCTTTCCTCCGTCCTCTCGCCCTCCTCCCCTGCCTTCTTCCCATCTGAACCTCCAGGTGTTTGAGCCAACGCTGCCATCTCAGCTTCCTCTTTCTTGGCCTCCTCCTCATCCTCTTCCTCTAGAGTGCTGAACTCCAGTCTCAGTCTCATGTCCTCCAAGGGGTCGAGGCGGCCACACGTCTGAGCTGCCGTGCCTTCGCCAGGCAGGGCTAAATGGGCCATGGGGAAACCCTCGTCCTCCAACAGGGCGTCCCTCTCCACGTCTTCAATCTCGATGAAAACTCTTTCCATGCCCAGCAGAGGGGGACCTCGCACTGGGGTGGAGGGCTCGCTGTCTAGTGCAGAGTCTGACAAACGTCTGAAGTAATAATTATAGTTAAGCGAGTCAAGGGGCTCCATCTCCAGACCCATACCCCTGCAGGGAGATGCCCCGCAGCCTCCCCAGGCCTCTTCCTCTCTGAGCACCGGTGTCTCCTCCCCACCAGTGCTGTGGCCAGAGGCTTGCAAATCGTCTGATCCCTCCTCGTCTGTTTCAGGCCTCCATAGCTTGTTATGGCGCTGTTTACTGTGAAGGCAAAGTGTCTTTTATTTACAGATGATGCTTCACAAAGCACCATTACAATTTCTGATGCTAGCAGTATGTACTGGCTTTATAAAAAGCAGCTATGTATAATTAGTAACAGCCCGCAAGATGAAACCTCATAGCTGTCAATGCGACTGCAGGTAGCTAAGCAAAGTGCAAATCTGAGTGAAACCGTAAACCTGCTTACCTCGCATCCAGGATTCCCTCGTACTCTGCCAGCTGTCTCATGAAAGCAGCATTTGGCTGAGCTATACTCCGTTTCTGCTTGACAAAGTTGTAGGCTTTCTCCAGAGACCAGCCGTACTCCTTCATTGCATAGGCAATAACCGTAGAGGCAGACCGGCTCACCCCCATCTTACAGTGCACCAGGCACTTGGAATTGTTCTTCCTGTTGGACAGAAGACACTACTTTACATCCCATTGTATGTACAGTTGGTAATGTCTGCACTTTAGCTTTTCCATTTTCACTTTACCAGCCTTTTTTCCTTCATGTTAACATGCTTAGAGGACTGCGTAGCAAGCAGACTAATCGCACCATTTTACTTTTCTCTCTGTATTACTTGGGCAGGAGAAAAATGTCCCTTGTGATCACCGCCCCAGTGCTCAGAGAGCCAGTAAAACTGTGATAACGAAAAAATGATGACTAAAAACTCTATTAATACCAAAGAGCTGTGGAAGCACAGTTCTGTCGACTGTTTTTTCTTGGATAAAAATCTGATGTTACAGTTTATAATCTGTACATTTTCTCCATCAAATCTTGCAATACAGCCCCCCACCCAAAAACCACCATCTCACTGCTGTATATTTCCACGCAGGAGCCTTACTTGGCTTTGACAATGAAGTTGTAGGTGTCGTTCCAGTGGGCCAGCAGATCGGTGGCCTCCTCATCGTACACACGGACGTTGTGATAAGAGAACATCCCTGGGAAGAAGTTGTCAATCTCTCTGGTCACATTGAGGATGTAACCCACTCTGCAACCACATCATAACAAGTCAGTCTTCACTCCACTGCTTGTTAGTTTAATTCAACTATAAGTAATTAACTGAGAATACATCTGGTTAACATGAATAATCAGACTAATTATCAACCAACACTGCGGCACTGAATCAATTACTGACAATTACTGTGAACAGGTTAACTTTCTATAATTGCATTCTTCCTGTCAGTCACCACAATATTGTTGTTTTAAATTAATTGGGTGCTATCGTATTGTGCAAATCCAGTATCTTGTCTGATGTAATAGACACAGCATGGTGCCAACATTTAAATGTGAACCAACACTCTCTCTTTCTGACTAACACAGTCTCTGACACATTGCCCATTCACTTTTCAATGCGGGATCCTCCTTCACACAGTGCATTTGGCTTTTCTAACTAACGTCTTATTTAGGAATTTTAAGGTAATTACACATGTATAGCTTTTATTTAGTCCTATATAAGAATAAAAGATTTAGGATTTAATGAGAAAAAGATATGTTAGTGTTAAGCTATCAGCTCACCCACAGTCACGTAGTTCTTCCAGGTTGGAAGCGTTCCACTCAGAGCCCTACGGAGGCAAAAAGATGGAAACTTATTCAGCATAATTTCTGAAAATTACTCTTGAGTAAACTGTATTTTACTGAGCTAAGTATAAACTACAGTGCGCCATTATTTGGGTGTCAGCGTAGAGGAAAAGAGAAGAAACTACAGTAGAAGTACGATGTAGAAACATGTAAAGACAGCATGAAGTAAAAAGGGTTTAAAACAAATAAACCCTCTCACCAAGTAAACGTGGTCAAAGATAAGCGTGGCCTTGTCCATCTGACCCAGGATCAGAAGCATCTCGTTGTCTATGAACTCCTTGTACTCTTTGAGGTTACAGCTCATATGCTGCTCCAGCTCGTTACGAATCTGAGGACAGAACAAGAAATAATAATTTACTTTCCACAAAAAAAAGCACCAAAACATACTGAATATTTATCACAGATAGATAAGGTGATGCTTAAGACTAAGGTCTATCATCTCCATGACAGACCTTAAGAAAAAACGTAACAAGCAAACAAGAGTAAAACCCGAAAATCTGATGCATTCAGATGATTCTGCAAGTACCTCCTTCGAGGTGATGTTCTCCAGGTCTTGAAATGTCATGATGTTGCGCAGCTTGGCTTTAATGAGACACTCAGTTCTCTCTCGTTCTGTTGGCCTGCACATAGTGAGTCAACACATCAGTGCTGCTGTCTGAATGGAAATTAGCATAACACTGTAACATGTTCCCACAGCTGACAACAAAGGACAATAACAAAAGGAGAACAGCTGGTGTCCAAAGCATTGAAATCTATTCCATGACTAAGGACGTACACACACCAGGCATGTTGGAGCATGATGGAACAGACAATTGGTCTGTTTGGCCACGTGACGCTGATACTGTTTGAATTCAGACATGAAATCTGTGTGAAATCCTGTTCCAGCATTAGTGTTAATCAAACCAGGTATGGCTGTGTACGCCTGGATTTCCCATATTTTCCATCACGCTTAAATCCAAAACTGTTATGTCACAGCCCATAGGGTCTCACCGGTCGACAAACATGGTGGGCGAGTCGGGCCGGGTGGTCTCCAGGTCGGTCATAGCGTTCCACTCGTTGACGCAGCTTTGCTCCGAGGTGATGCAGCTCTCATAGAAGGCCATCCACGTGAGAGCGATGCCCCCTGGGAAGTAGTTGAAGCGGCGTGACACCTCGCATGCCTTGTGGAGGACCTGCAGGGCAGACCTGCAGAGGCACAGAGAAAAGGCTTTATCGTCAAAAACATGGATGGAGAGCAAAATAAGCAGGGTCAAGAAGTTGGCTCTCGGGAAGAAAAACAAGGCAGACTTATTTAGTGGTAATTCTGATAAGTGACCAGCAGGTGGCGTGGGGCTAGACTGAC
Organism: Centropyge bicolor; assembly: GCA_037975185.1. Taxonomy (NCBI): domain Eukaryota; kingdom Metazoa; phylum Chordata; class Actinopteri; family Pomacanthidae; genus Centropyge; species Centropyge bicolor. The sequence goes on along the minus strand of JBBMOC010000019.1, from coordinate 8,378,378 downwards.
AGAAGTCTTTGAACTAACAGTCGTGAAGCCCAAATATTCATGCTGGATCAGGAGAGTCATCACAGTGATGATCATGGTGAAAAATTATTGAAAAAAAAAGATTAACTCTTTTAATATTTTAAACACATTTTAATTTGGTAGATGTGTGAGGTTGAACTCTTTTACACAGTTTTGGGGAGATCTGTCTAAATTAATCAAATGGCTGGATGTCTATGAGCACTCACACCAAAGGCAGAGGAACTGTCATTATACCCCTTCAGTAATAGACATGCACGTGTTGTAATTTACATTTTCAAGTCCCATATTTCAGCAACAAAGATATCAAATAAATTTATAACCCTCTAATTTACATGTGCCAAATAATAATATAACATCTCATTGTGCTGTATGTGTACTTTTATGTGGATATGACTTGTAAGACAAATAACTGTTGCCATTTTGATGGTATGATTAAGAAAAGTTTACAAAGCCTCAATGTTGGACAAAGTCTGACAGATATCTATTACCTTTTTGTGGTGCTGCTACTTGATACCTTAAGTGACCTAACTAGACTAATCTGACCATTCATACTGTACCTTTACACTGCGCACAGGCATAAAAAGAAATCCATGTGTGTACACAGGCAAAACAAAACTCTACTTAACTTGGAACAACATTCATCAAGCAAGGACAACATGTATTTCTCCCTGTCCCCACACAACAAACACAACAGTAATCCCAGGTAAACATGAAGGACTCACTCACCACATGGCCTGCACAGATACAGGCTTGAAGACATGTGACCGCCCGGCTGTGTTCACACTGAAACCTCTGGCGAGGAAGAGGAGGAGAAGGATGATCAGTTTGAGTCTGGATGGTGATGAAGAGTGATTGGGGGGGGGGGACGAAAACATAGACTGGACACGGCTCGTTCATGGGACTATTCAGGACACCGACCAGTGGAACATTCCTCCAGCGTACAGAGACAATGTTAACAGGTCAGCAAGAACAGTTTTCACAGAGAGAGAAAAATGCATGTAATTCCCGCCTCTGCCACTGGTGGGCAGTAAAACCTAAAAGGCAGAGAACAACCAAAACATGCAGCTGGACAGTCAGAGTAAGACCAGAAATTATACATTAGAATCCCTGCCTCAGTTTATAGTTGTGTGTTTAAAAGGAAAGGATCCACTAGCAGTTTTTTTGCTTTGTAGATTTCACCAGCTGATTTAATTATTAATCATTCCATCTTTCATGAAAGGACAAACTGAAACTTACCCATCTCCATCTAAATGTATGTTGGTATCGCTCCACAGAGGTAGCACCATCCCAATAGAGCAATCTTTACTGTAGATCACAGAGATTCAAGGATACGATTTTAAACAAATCTAATAATCAGATTCAACCTTACTGAATGTCAGACTGGAGTGAAGTGAATTACCTGTCCTTGTCTGTGAAGTCCATTCCCAGGACGATATTTTCCTCTGTGTCTTGATGGCCGTTGGTGTAGATGACGACCATGTAGCGCACCCGGTCTGACCATCCGCTCTCTAACCGTACAGCCTGTGGGACAAAAGGAGAGTATGCAACAAACATGCATTTAGGAGGAAAATATACAGTATTTACTGGTGGTGTCATAACATTATTGTACAGAAATGTGTGACTGCATGATCAGATAAAAAGAGAATTTACACTTGCTGTACTTTATATATTTGAACTGAATGACTTTCCAGTGTTACAGCATCCACACAAATAATACAAAAAACCTACTATCCAAATATGTAAAAAAACGTGAGTAATAAAGTGGGTGTTCTACTATCATACTGACCAGCTTAATGCGATCTTCAGACCGGAGGATCTTAAACATGACTTGCAGATGTTGAGGTAAATCACCTGGAAGTAAAACATGCATTGAGACTGATAAGGCCTGAGGTCATCATCACAGTCTGTCTAAACGTGGACATTCACATTTTGTTCAGGTCACTAAGATCTTGAAAGAGAAAAGGCTGAAAAATATTCTTGCAGACTTAACAATAAAAGTAATGCACAAATAATGCACACTTCAATCACTGACATGCTTCACTACAGACTCTGGAATTTCTAACAAAAAAACTAAAGGTCAAATACAAACTGATCATTCAGCTTCTTCCATTGTTCATTCATTGTCGTTTTTCATTTCCAGTGGGAGGAAAAATGAGATTTCTCTCAATGAAGACCAATGTGAAACCTGCGACCTTCCAGCTGTGCTAAGCTAAAGTGCTTAACAGCCAAGCCACATGCAAACCAACTTTTAATTTGTCCCGCATTCGTCCTCAAATGACTTCAGATTCAACATCGACACCAGATGAGAAACTTGTGTGTCTATAAAAGAACTCTACTGATGTTAAAACCCTTACAGAACATTTTTATTTTTAGATCGTGCAAGATTATGCCACATTTGAACATCACTTTGATGTGCAGACAAACAGCGGCAGCAGAAGAAGCACTTAGCTAAATCTGCTGGAGCCAGTGATGGTAGGAGACTTTACTTAAGCTCTCCATATGTTTTGCATTCAAAATATTATTATTTTAACTAGTAACTAAAGCTGTGAAATAAATGTAGTGGAGTAAAACGTAAAGTATCATTTTTTTTGTCTGAATTATATTAGAAATTCGTGTGAAAGCAATTACCTCAGATTTTGACTTAAATACAGTAGTTGAGTAAATATACTTAGTTACATTATACCACTGGTTAAAGCCTACAAGTTGGATTGACAGTACATGACATATACATATAAAAAAACATGAGCACAAAAATCTGTAGTCATTTAGAAAATGTGGGCACCAACAGTGGCAATGCAAAATATCTAAAATTCAAAATATGACTTTATATGTTCTTCTGTCTCTTTCTGATCATATTTTGTTCTTATTTCAAGACCAGTCTTTTAAACAATTCCCAGAGATTGCAGATTCCTCTTCATATTTTATATGGTGAATTAATTTAGTAAATGATTGTGATAACTGTGCTTTCTTCCTACAACTTTTTTAAAACTTGAATTATCTTCCATTCATTAAGTGCCCAGTATTGAAATAACAAAAAAACAGATACATATTTCTTTGAAACAGCTCTAAGCAGACCCAGCTAGGGAACAGTTCCTAAAACAGTTCAGAATAAACACAGACAAAACCCACAGAGAGAAAACTCACCTCAGCAAATACAATTTTTCCTTTTGTCCGGAGCTTGTTTGGGCAAAAAGAACAAGAAACAAAGCTTCTTCTGTCTGCGTGTTTGTTCCTACCTGCATGTTTGTGGTGGGTCGGGGTCTTTGGCCCTTGTGCGCTGCCGCCCTGCTGGAGGAAGAGGGCGGCTCCTTTGACCATGAAGAAGCTCTCACTGAGGCTGGAAAAAGCAGAAGTGGAAAATAAACTCAGGGTTAACAAATGCCATTAAAGAAGTGTCTTTGTAGTTCTCTGCTTGTCATTCTCACATTCTCTCTATAATAAAACACAAGTTAGGCTCTGAAAACCTGAACTGAAGCTTTGTTTTGTCTCAACCTCAGCTTCATCGTCTCCAGATTCCTTTAGTCTGACTTTCTCATCCATACAAGGCTCACACCACTGACCTCTCACATTTCTCCACAACCAATCTTTTTTGCTTTAAACTGAATAAGGAAGAACAAGAGAAGGACTTCAACACATAAAACACAAGCACAAAAACAAGACTCACAGACTCCACTATTTCAAAATAAAATGACATAAATTCTATCTGATGCCAGTTCCTCACAAACCACCCAATTTTTTTTCTCACAATATTGAAAGAAAAACCCGCTCCCAACCATTAAAAAGTGTTGGATGAAAACTCGTAGCTTATTGAGAACCTTGCATTGACTGACTGAATGGATACCTGTGCAACACGTTCTTTGTTTCAACTGAGAAAACAATTCAATCATTGATATCAGTGTTTGACATGTAAAATAAAAAAAAATGTTTGGAAAGAAAGCTGCCATTTTTTTTCTTAAAAATAATCAAGATGCTAAAACCAATGAAAGAACCAATTTTGGTGGAAGAAATCATGATTTATCAGTTTTCAAAGATGTAGGAGTCTTCATGATGTTCTAAATAAATCACAATGGCCAAACTGGAGTAGAAATCACACTTTCAGTCGTGAGGAGTGCTGCGATGAACAAAGCTGAGACAGGGACTTGAAATGGCTGCAGTCAGGATACTGTACGTACAGTGAGCGGCCCGGTGTAGGCTGCATACTTATTAAGTCCTCACTGGTTCATTGAGCAGGACGGGAGGCTCATCAGAGACTGAAAGTCAGCAGAGTCCTGATGCAGTGACTTTTACAGCCCCGTGTTTTTACAGCATGATTAACAAAGTCGCCTTGATTGGTTTGGCTGACCTGCGGCGAATCGAGCGTTACGGCGCGTGTGCTGTAAAAGCTCCTCTCCTGTCTGACCTGTGTCGGACGCAGCGCTTCGGGGTCGTGACTTTGTTAGGAAAGCTGCAGCGGGCAGGAGAGCTTTAGCGTCTTTTCTCACACAGAACAGAGTCCGGCTTTGTTCAGCCGCACTCTGGCTCCCCTGTTCGACCAACACACACAAAGCCTGGTATGACTAAGTGGGACCATCACAAGGCCTTTTGTTTCAGCTGCCCTGCTATGTGGTGTCATTATTCCTTTTCAAATTGAAGCAGAAGACATGTGATTTTGAGACGATGCTTGATAAGAAACAATAACTCTGCTTATACAAATTTACGCTACACATGAGAAACATTTGTTGATTTCAAAGGAACAACCTCAAACTCTTGACATCAGTCTTTTTCTTATGGGAAAAAAAATGATTGAAATAAAAAAATACATCATTACACTTGAAGCTTGAAGACTGATTGGGGTAATTCCAACCTCTCAGAATTCAAGCTTTAAAATGTGGCAGACTGTCCTGAAAATGTAACATTTCACGCTTTAATATCTAAGTCTGCTATCACCTTTTTTGTGTGTGAGAACTTACATGCGACAGATCTCCCTCTGAGTCACAGCAGCTTCCTCCACAAAGTGAGGCAGCACGGTGAACATGCCTTTATGTGACGGTTTCACAACCAGATGCATCCTGACAGAAGTTACTAGACTCTTTGCAGCCTCCTTAGAAAATAAACTCTCCAATTTAGTCTCCTCTTATTGACATCCTTCCATCCATCTTCTACACCTGCGTGTTCCTGTCCTCGCTCAGGGGACCGCAGCCTCTCCTAGAAGCGTATTTCACTCCTCTCTTCCTGGTCCTGGTCTGGCTGGTCCTTTTCCTCTCGCAGCTTTCTCTCCATCTCGGCCCTGAAGCCTCCCCGCCCGCGCTGCCCCGTCCCCTCTGCTCCCTATCTCCTCTTCACAGCGGCAATCAGCTCTCCCTATGCAACGCTCTCGCCACAATACCATCATTCATACGAGCGCTGCGAGGCGGTGGAAATGTTACTTGGCGTCAATCTCAAGTCTGACATGCAGAATCCTAAATTAAGACTCCACGCTGATGAATTACTGAGCCACAAAAAACATGTTAGTCATTCAGACGCTCCAGACAAGGCATGACACGACTGTTTCAACTGTGAATGACCCACTCACACACACACACACATACGCACACACGCGGTGAACACAAAGACAGAGTCTGTGCCAAAAGCTCTGCAGACACAAATCATGACTTATTGTGACGTCGGTTTGATTAAAGAAAAGCTTTGTGACGGAGTGGGAACAACAGTTTATGCACTCTCTCTTACGTAACCGAGTAGAGGAAGCATTTTTCTCCTTGTTCTCTCCTAGAAACTAAAAGGCCACTAGAGAATATAAACTGCCAACTGATAACTGATACTGTATGACACACAGAGAGAGAAGTGAATCTTCAAGAGTGAGGACAAGACAAGGAACTCGTCACCTGCCAAAATAGCTTTCTATAATCAAGGCACTTCTTTGACCGTCTAATTCACTGCATAAAATCAGCTGTTTGAAGTGTAACTGTCCTTGCCAAACTTGTTAGAGAACCATTACACCCATTATAGAATCAATAGTGAAACAAGTATTTGGCAGAAACATCATGGTCATGATTCCAAAAAAGTTGGGACGCTGTGCAATAATACATTAAAACAGAATTTAGTCATTTACAAGTGGATGTGTTGTATGTATTAATCATGTATTAATCTCTTTTATACATTAATGTGTTTGACAAAGTGTTGAACCTCTCTCCAATCTTGCTTGTGAATGACTGAGCCTTTCCAGGATGAACCTTTCATATCCAATCATGATCCTATCACCTGTTACCAATGAACCTGTTTACCTGTGGAATGATCCAAACTGGTGTTTTTGGATCAGTCCACAACTTTCACAGTCTTTTCTTGCTCCTNATTCACTGCATACAATCAGCTGTTTGAAGTGTAACTGTCCTTGCCAAACTTGTTAGAGAACCATTACACCCATTATAGAATCAATAGTGAAACAAGCATTTGGCAGAAACATCATGGTCATGATTCCAAAAAAGTTGGGACGCTGTGTAATAATACATTAAAACAGAATCTAGTCCTTTACAAATGGATGTGTTGTATGTATTAATCATGTATTAATCTCTTTTATACATTAATGTGTTTGACAAAGTGTTGAACCTCTCTCCAATCTTGCTTGTGAACGACTGAGCCTTTCCAGGATGAACCTTTCATATCCAATCATGATCCTATCACCTGTTACCAATGAACCCGTTTACCTGTGGAATGATCCAAACTGGTGTTTTTGAATCAGTCCACAACTTTCAGTCTTTTGTTGATCCTGTCCCAACTTGTTTGAAACATGTTGCTGCCATCAAATTCAGAATAAGCAGATATTTACAAAATGAATTTGATGAGGTAAAACATTAACTATATTGGCTTTGTATTGTTTCAATTGAGTATATGTCAGAAAGGATTCACAAATCATCACGTTCTGTTTTATTTTTCTTAAACAGCGTGCCAACTGTTTTGGAATTGGGGTGGAAAGTACTGTAAATGTAAAGTAAATGACATCATGTCATCTTTTCATTAACTATGCAATGGCTCCCATTTGTAGTGTTCACTTCCAGCTTTCCTATGAAATGGAATCATATTTTACACAAAACCTTTTAAAATTCGCTGACAAAATGTTTTACAAATAATTGAATGTCAGATTAATATATATATACTCAAAAAGAAGGATTTCTCATTGAACATGAGGAGTTCCTACTTTTAACTGTTCCAGTCCGAGCGGATTATTAAGACAATAAACTACGTTGTTAAGACAATACTCTTCAAATATTAAAACATGACAGAGTTTTTTCTTTGTAGTCACACAACCATCTCAAATACAACCAGAGACTGAAAATTACAGCTGGAGACATCAAGGTCTGCTGGTGTTTCCCCTTGTTGTTCCTACATCTCACTGACCACAAAAACACATTCCACAGTCAGAAACACAAAACATCTGTGTGTCATCTCTGCCTCCACACATCTTCAAATACACGACCTCTCAAACAAACATCTTACCTCTGATTATTTTTCCGGTCGTCATCGCTTCCAAAATCCTAAAAGACAGAAACAAGGCAGATGATATAAAGACTGCAACACTACAGTTGTGCAACAACACTGTCAAATGAATGCAGAGGAAAGGCTGAGGATTATTCTTAAAAGCACAAATCTTCATCATTGTAATATTTGTGTCTGCAGACCAACAGAAGTGGATAGCTGTTCCTGTTGAGGCTGGATTAGATGACTGCACTGTGCACATGTAACTGTTGTTTGGGTCGTCTGGAGGCCGACACTCATTATGAGAATGATGAATCTTTACCGGGGAGAAAAGCTTTGTGTCTGTATTGGTTAGTGTGATACATTCAGGGACTGACTGGACCATGATAGGTGTATGTTTAGTTAAATCTTTAAGATGTGGGAGGGGACAGTATTGCCAATGGATTTTAAGGACTATGCAATTGGACTAAAGCAGGGCTGCCCAAAGTGGGGCCTGTGGGCCAAAGTCAGCCAATCATAGGGTCTCATTTCGGCCGGCAGATGCTTCTCGTGAAACACTTAGTTTCATGTAAAAATAAATATAGAAGTCGCTTTTTCATGAGATACAAATGACCTTGTCTTGTAATGATGTATTTATCATAATCCGAGCACAGGGGACACAGTGACACTCCTCCTCGTTAGTATAGTGGACAGTATCTCCGCCTGTCACGCGGAAGACCGGGGTTCGATTCCCCGACGGGGAGTAAATGACATTTTTTGCGAATTTCCCAACTGAGTAACAAATAAAGGTAAATCTTGTCTTATGAAGTCAGTCAATTAAGGGAACTTCAGATTTGAGTACCATTCTAAATTTTAATCACTACATTAGGTTTGCTTTTCGCCTGTGGTTCACCATTAAGTTTCAGTTTTGGCCCTCCAAGAAGAAAGGTTTGGGTACTCCTACAGCCTGCCAGCGCCAACTACTGGACCTCAGTGCTGTGATCTCATCTGCTGTGAATGTCCTATAAAGCCGACAGTTGAATTTGTTAGGACACCTAAGTTCAGCGAAAACACATCCAGAACATCACACCCATCAACATTTCCTTCCTGCTGGCTGTAACACAGAAAGTGATATTAAAAGCTTATCATCAGAGGAAGAATGTCACTGCTTGTTTTTATTCAGTCAGCCTACTTCAGAGCTCATAATCCACTTTCCTAAAACTAGAAAACTGGAGCACTAACCCTGATGTTATGCTTTCACTGGGATGTATAATCTGGCGCTGCTCCATATTTGAATGTTTGACTTTGTTTGCTGCTAAGATTTCATTTTGCAATTTGGGATTTGACGTCTCAAAAGCCACATAGTCAGTGCTACCTGTCATTTTACAAAGACAAACCTACGTGCAGTTTTCTAAGGCTAGAAAATAAGATACTCTTTTTTTCATGGTGATGCAAAATATTGACTGATAAGATTTGTGTGTGAGGTGTGTGTGTGTCTAATTTGGCTTCTCCATATTTGAATGTTTGGCTTTGTTTGCCACTAAGATCTTGTTTTGCAAATGGGATTTAATGTCTTCACAGCCATTTTGCAAAGATGCTGTTTTCTAAGCTAGTAAATACAATACCTTCTTTTTTTTTGCAATGTAATGCAAAATATTGACTAATAAGAAATTTGTGTGATAGCTATTCTGGCGCTGCTCCCTATTTGTCCATGTCTTAAACTCCACAAAATCAGTGACATTTTGCAAAGATGAACCTGACGGCAGTTTTTAAAGCTAGAAAACAACAGATACTCTTTTTTTCATTCAAATGAAAAATTACAAAATAAGATTTCTGTGTGAGATGCTGCATTTAAAAAAGTTTAAATTCAACATCTCAGTGGCATCACTCATTCCATTTTTCTCTGATTTCTGCAAGTTCTTGAGCACTTGAAATGAACTGTCCTGAACATAAACCTAAAAAATTGTTGTCGTTTCCCTTTAAAGTCTCCTCCCCCTCCTGAAGAGTGAGGCTGCATTACTGCAAAATAAAAGCCCAATAACAAGGAGGGACAACAACCTGAGCGCAATGGCAGCAAATGTTTGTGCAGCAGCAAAATGAGCACTTTGTTCTGACAGCTCAACCCCCCCCCCCACCACCTCCTCCCCCCCTGCAGGATTTTGTTTACAAATCCGGAGCCACAAACAAGTCTGTGCAGGCAACAATGCAACAAACACACACACATACACACACACAGCAGTGATGATGTTAAACAGGCTGTGCTGATGGGGGCTCACACAAAGACGGGAGCCCCGGCTCCTCCACCTACCTCCCCCGCACTGCTGTTGGTCGTGCTGGCCGAGGATGCTGCACTGGGGGTGGGAGAGCGCTGCAGAGTCACCAGGGCCATGATCGCTGGAGGAGGAGAAAGAGGAGGAGGAGGAGGAGGAGGATGTGGGAAGATGTCAGATTGTCTCTGTCACCGGGGAGAAAACGCCGAGTCAGACCCTCATCCGGCGGCTTCACAGCCCCGGCGCTGCTCCCTCTCGGTCCCGCTCCGTGCGTCCTCTGCGGGCACCGGGGTCCTCATGAGCGGGGAGTCACCGGTGGTTTACCTCCGTTTGTCCCGTCCGGTAGCGGCGGAGCGGCGGATCCAGGTTTCATCGCCGGTGCGCAGACAGACAAACAAAAACACGGCGCAGGTCGCGAGCGGCGCAGAAATGACATGCAGCTTTACCGGACGCCTGTGATTGGCTGGCCTAGTTCGCGTGCGCGCTGTCATTGGGCCAATGTTGTCAAGGTGACTGGCCAGACTAGGAAGTCCCAAATATAAATATTGATAGAATAATGTTGTGATCGTGTTATGAAACGACCATAATCGATTAATGTGCTCATTATCTAATCGATTCATTGTTTGGTTGATGTAGTTTAACGTCAGAAAATGTTCTATCACCACCTCGAGTCCTTAGTGATGTCAACAACTGTCTTTGTTTTGTCCGGAAATCAAAAATTTACTCTAATGCTAAAACAAGGAAGACAATTTTCACATTTGAGAAGAATGTCTGGATTTGATCCGAGTCAACTTACTGAGCAATCAAATATATTATGATAATAATTACAGATTATCTGAAAAAAAGAGTCTAAAGCTGATTTGATTTATTATAATGTTAAGACATGGAAGACAGCTAAGTTTCACATTTGAGAAGAAAGTCTGAATCATCACCTTCCTGATTAATCAAACAATTGATCCATAATACCAATACTCAGATTCACTGGGAAAAAAGAGCCTAAAGCAGATTGACTTTGTTATAATGTGGAAGGAAGGAGAAGAAGACAGCCAGTTTTCACATTTGAGAAGAATGTCTGGATTTTGTCATCGTCAACATAGTGATTGATTGCGTAAATTGATCAATCAATACAATACTGAGATTCATTTTAAAAAGGAGACTAAAGAAGAACACTTTAATTAATAAATGCACCTTGCTACATATATAAATAAATACAATATCCTTTTTTGTCCAAAATGTACAAAAAAATGTGTCCATCTCTTGAGGTCAAAGTGTAAAATGTGTAGCTCTATGCAGAGTGTGCACAGTGGGTCATCATTTTCTAAAAAGTCCCTCTGTTGCTTCTCATGGCCTAGATGGAAAAAAACGGTAAACAAACCAGTCTGAGCCCAAGTGTGCATCCGCTCTCATTAGACATGGGAAGTAGGCCTACCCTCAATTATCACTCCCAGTCTGTAATGAGATTGTCTGGTTGTTCTTCACCCATCATCGCTCAGAGGATTCAACCCACAGTTAAAGCAGAACACTGTGGCGTCTGCAACAGCTTGACAGTTAACAAAATATCCTTTCTTTTCCGTTTTGTTCATTCCCCTGGGTTGATCTGCCTCCGGTCTTGGGGGTGAGCTGTACTGGTTGTCTGGCCTCCGGTCTCCTGGTCAAGACCGGACTCCTGCAGACCCCTGCCCAACGTCTCGATGGGCAAGATCAGTGATGCAACCCCAGCCAGCAGACAACAGCCACAGTACATCGACAGGGTCAAATACACAGATGTCCTGAGCATCACCTAGGAGAAAAACACAAAAACTGAGGAGCCAGGAGGAGAAACATACAGGAAGGAGTCTGATATCAGACTGGTGCTGCCTGTGCCTCATTTTGTCTCTGCATACCTGTGCCACAAAGGGTGTAATCAGGGAACCTATCCTGGCCATCGCACTGCAAGTCCCCATTGCTAAGGCTCTGTTTTCTGTAGGGAACACCTACAGAGAGAGAGCATTCGTCGAGTGCAAATGATCTACAAACAAATATTTAATAGTAAGGCGGTAAAAGGGTGTGTAGATTTACCTCTGGTGTGTAAACAAAAGCAACTTGGAATCCTCCAGAGATGAAGGCTCTGGCAATAAAGATGAAGACTGTAAGACTTACCCTGTATGAAGAGAAAGACAGAGAGTATGAAATCAGCCCTGATGTTTTATGGCTGTTGTTCCAATATCATAAAATGAAAACACAGAGGCAAACATACCTCCCAATACAAGCATATAACGGCAGGATGCACAGAGAAAACATGAAGAAACACAGCGCCAGGCTCTGCCTCCTGCCAATACGGTCAACCGCCAGAACGATAACCAAGAGACCTGAAACAAACATGAAAAGGCAAACATATATTTTATAAATTGCAGTCAAGCTTTGAAAGAAAGATTACAATTAAATCCAATTGCAGTTCTACATCTTTGGCTGCTCCTTTATACAACACATTTCTGTATCTCACTCCTCCTTATATCAACAAGCCCTTTTAGACTTTAGGCCATAATTATGCAAGTGTGTAAATATAAATTTAAAACGGAAATATATCTTTATATGTGCACCAAATTTCATGGCATTAGAAATATGTTTAGAATAATTGTATAAATACAGGAAAAGGAAATCCATAATAATGACCTCATTTTATCCATGTTGTCGCAGATTTAGTTCTGGATCAATAACAAAGAAAAGTATATGGGCTTTTGTCAACAGGACCTCAGCTTCAATTACACAGCACAGCTCTGAGAAAATGCTAATAGGGAGCATTTTACCTGGGAATTCAGCCAAGGTTGTCCATAAAAGGTCTTTGTAGTCAGCTGATGTCAAAGATTTGCATTCCAGACTACAGCTCGGTTCAATCTTGACCCCTTGGGTTGCTGTAAGGACGAAGGACAGTTTGGTTTTTGGGATTTGTTCAAATTTAAGATGTGGCTGATCCACAAGGAGTAACTGCTACTTACCCCCACATGAATCTCCAGATTGAAACATCTCAGTTGTCAACAGGACTATCCCATAATAGGAGAAGGCATTTGCAAACCTTTGAATGAAAAAAACAATACAATGTTCAATACTATGTACAGTACTTAGTTGTGCACAAGTAGTTGAAAATAAAGCATCAAATACACGACTGGATTTACTCACTGGTGGACTAGTTATGGGCCCATTTCCCATCTCAGCATTATTTTGTCAGGTGCCCTAAATAGCAACCACACTTCTGCAATACGACCTGACATAACTTTTGTGAAATAGATTTCAGGTAATCTGACTGAGCACAGGTTTACTTAAGAAAACATAGAATTTAAGCACAATATCAACTGAAAATAATGTCTTCCACATATATTTTGACTGTTAAAAATTCAGTAGATACTGTATTTAAATACTCCCAAACAAATTTGCACAGTCAAATAAGCGCGACCCAACTGAGACACAGTGAACCTGGTGGCTTTGCAAGCAGGTGCCCGCTTTGCCCAATTGTTAGTCCAGCCTTGATTGAATAATTACCTGTGATCAAAATACAAGATTAAGGAAAGTTTTTAAAAATACAACATGTAAAATGTGTTTCTTAAGCTAACCATATAAACAGAAGAAGAAGAGTAGTCCTCCGATACTGAGGAGTGAAGAGATCTTTGATCCGTCCACGATCATTCTGTAAAATTAAAATGACAACAATAGAAGGCACATTATTAATATTGACAGTGAAGCATTGTATTGGACACACATCTTCTTTTTCTGACCCATATCTCTGCAACCTCACCTGTTTATATGCAGTCATCCTCCCTTTAGGCAGGGTCTTGCCATTCTCCTTGGCAACGCGTGTTAAAGTCGCCATGGCCTTCTCTGCCTTTCCCGTCAGCACATCAAAGCGAGGACTTTCAGGCAGCCACTGTGTAACACAGAAAGTTCAACTGACAGTTTGACCCCTAGCTGTTTTTTCGTTCAGGGATCTCTACCTATCACCAACATACGTACAAAGCAGAAGCAAAGAAATATTGCCAATGGTATTGTGGACAAGCCGAGCAGCCACCTCCAGCCGAGAGTGGGCATTATCCACAACGCCAGCAGGACCTCGAACACAGCGCCAATTGCCCAGAATGCCTGATGCACACAAACACATCAGCCAGGAGGGAATCAAAAAGCAGTGTAATTAATCAGATCAAAGATTCAACACTGGAATACAATAAAAGTCATGCATCAATAACACAAAGCACCACAGTACCCCAATCAGCATGATGCAGGTGCCTCTTGCCTTCACTGGGAGAAACTCGGAGTACAGTGTCACCCTGAAAAGAGACCGAATGTTTGATGTATATCACTTCATGACTACAATGTCCATCTGTTCAGTGCAGGCCTCATGTCGTCGTGTGCAGAGGAAGCAGCGAACTCACGACTGAGGAGCTCCTCCGAGGCCGAAGCCTACGAGGCCCCGCAGGAACAGGAGCCAGCCGTACACTGGAGTGAAGGCACTCAGCAGGCCATAGAACAGAGTCCAGCACATACAAAGCATCAGACCCTGTTGACCACAGAGACACACAGAGAAATACACGAGTTAAACATCAAATAATGTAGAAAATTCAATAGATCATATATGAAAGACCAGATTTCAGACTCACTACTCTTCTGCCATACTTGTCAGACACATTGCCCCATACAGGTGAACTGAGCCCCATTCCGACAAACACCACCTGAGGCAGCAGAAAGAAAGATTTTACACAATTTTGCACCATTCAAAATCAATGAGCCACCGAATAAAAATGTTCTGAGAAGACCCAAATGGACTTTACCGATGTGATGAGAGCCACCTGGTAGCTGGGCAGCCTCCACTCACAGTGCAGCTGGGGGCCCAGGATACTGAGGATCATCATCTCCATCGCGTCTCCGATCTGCTCTCAGAGACATGTTACATGAGAGATGTACAATACATGGACATCACAGCAAGGAGCTTCCTTTGTGTTCTAGGATTCTTACCCATGCCAGCCCGGTGAGGAGACAGATTTTCCACTGGAACTTTCCAAAGCCGGTGACCTCCAGTGCATCGTCTACTGTGAAGGTTTCTGTAAAAGGGACAAGACGGTCACTGCAAGTTCACTGTCTCCTGTCAAGACATGTATGTAGAATCACTCAAATCCCTGACTGAACAGGAGTTCATAATTAACAGTAAGCAGTGGTGAAAAGAAACTAAATACATCAATCAAGTACTGTAATTATGTACATTTTTGGGGTTTTTGTAATTGAAGTATTTCCATTTTATGCTACTTTATAATTCTATTCCACCACATTACAGAGGAAGTATTATATATTTTAGCCTATTGCATTTTTTCATGGCTATATTTCAAATTAAAATTTCATAAACAAAACATTAGTTAAGTTTATAGATTAAACTACCAAATACTTTATAAAGCAGTTAAAATGATCTCCACCCTGACCAGCTAACATTTAAGTACAGCTCATATGTTACACACGCCAACAGTAATGATGCAACAATATAATCATGAAGCCCTGACAGGCCTGCTTCATAATGAGCATGTTTACTCTTAATACTTTAAGCACATTGTGTTGGCAACACTTTTGTATTTTTCCATGAGTAAAAGAATAAATGCAAGACTTTTCCATTGTGGCTCCACATTGTGGCTTACTACTGTTAGTTGAGTAAATAATCTGAATGCTTGTTCCGCCCCTGATGGTAGATCAGTTGATCCACACTGCTACAAAAGATCTCTTCCTCTGATTATATGTAAATTGTTTCCCAAGTTTTCCTAACAAAACAAGCACCGTCCGGACCAACTGGTTTTCAAATTGCAAACTCTAGACATATTTATATTAAAATCCCACCTTGATGATGTGTAGTTTTCACATGAAGGACAAATAGTGATCTACAAACCTTCCGTTTTGTCAAATCCAGATCTGGATGCAGATTTTCTTCCCCCTGAGTCAAGTCTTACTGAAGCTACAGTGCAGATCTCATTGTCTGTGCCCTGGTCCTCATCGCTCTGACCCACAAAATTTGCCTCACCACTAAATGTCAGTGCAAACAAAGGAACAACAAAGGAAATTCAGCAATTAATAATGGCAAATGGTTGAATTCCAAGTTAAGCATTTATATACAGTACATACCCCTGCAGTAAGACCGGTATGTAAACAAAGCTGGACAGGTTTTCCCACAGTGTGATCCCAGTCAGCATTAGAGACACATAAGGAAATACAAAGAGAATAAAAGAATAAAGTCATTTTGTTGTTTTACCTCAGTTCAGGATCTCTCCAACGCTTGTAAGCTATCCTTTTTGGGTCGCTCCACTTGTCCATTTCACTGTTGGATGTTAAGAGATCTGTGACTATCGCACTATCACATGGCTGTTTTGAGTCAAACCTGTTGGTGCACTTCAGCTTCCAGTGTGACACCCAATCAGAGAACAATACCTGGGGAACAGACAGGGGAGGAGTTTACACCAGGAAACAAGTCACCAGTTACTATTTCAGGAGTGAGTGGACAGAAGTTTTATAGGTTGGGTGGTGACTGAAGTGGGTCAGTGATACTTATTTATACATTGTCTCTAGAGGACTTGATTCATCAAAATAATAATTAGGAGTGATGAGACTGAAAATAGTGAATCACCATGTTGCATATGCAAGATGCAGGACAATAAAAACTACCAAGTCAGTTTCTAAATGTTTTCTTTTTTTTATTGTCACTAATTAAATTACAAACAAAAATATAACCCATAGAGATGTATCAAACTTTATTAATCTCTCCTCATCCCCATCAAAACTCACACCTTATGTTCTCATTCAGTGTGATTTACAATAGTACAACCGTAAGATCAATTTACTGATGACCACAAGTTACAGACAGACAGACAGATAGACAGACAGACAGGCAGACAGGTAGACAGGCAGACAGAGAACTTTATTAATCCCTTTGGGAGGTTCCCTCCGGGAAATTGGCAGAGAAACCACACAGATCACACTATTCCTGCATCCACAGACAGATCCTATCTCATTGAAGACTACTCTTAATAGATGTTGTAAAATGAGGCAAGATTTGATAATGATTCACCAAAGGGAGGTTGACATAAGGTGCAATTTACAACTGCAGTACTCAGTAGCTGTTATAGCCTGGAGCTGCCAGCAGGTTGTGCTCTCATCCTTCAGGTATTGTAGCTACTGGTTGGTCACGTGACAAAAGAGATGTCTCTTATAAAGGTTTAGAGTTGTGTGTCTGTTGGTTTATATTCACACACACACACACACACACACACACACACACACACAAAATCCTAATTGTAATTAGACTTTCCAAAATCAAATGCAATCTCCTCTTGTATTACTTCCTGTACCTAGTATATAAGAATGCCAGACTCAGACTTTATGAGGCTTTGACTTCAGTATGCACTTCAGGTCTGCTGCCCCTCTGACAATTTGTTATTATGATATAGTCAGACCTTTTGGGACCTCGAGCAGCAAATTAAATGAATCAAGTCTTTAGAGTTTAGATGAAGTCTCTCATGGACAACATGACATGAAGCAAAGCAGATACATTGTTTAAAGGATTAAATTTTAAATTTCATATTTACACTTGCAGGAGGACATCCTCTAAAACTGGAGGTTTGTGTGTGACTGTTGGACACTCTCACTCCTCAGCAGCCCTGCAAGTGAATAAGGCCGACCCGAAAATAAAAGCTGTAGAAAAGTAGGACACAGTGAGGACATGCTGAGGCTGCTGCATTATGGGACGGTCATAAATACAGGTAGAATATACAACACATCCCTCCGTCCTCACATCTCTCTGGTCACATCAGCTGCTCGGCCAGACTCACACAGAACAACACAGGACGTCAGCAGAACCGCAACATGGACCTAAAGGTAAGATTTGATATCTACACCAGAATATTGCAGTCCTGTGAGTTTTAAATTTGACCTGTTAATGACCTATCCTTTAAACAGATATCCTGTTGAAATTAATCACTAAATCAGCTGGTTTTGTGATACTGTTCTTGAATTATTGTGCGATTTGTTCACTGAATGTTCCACTTCTGAAACTAATAGCCTCACAGCTCGTTCTGGCCTTCACAGTCCTGTTTGCTCACATGAATAAAGGATTAGTTTGAAAGTTTAGTTGTTTGGGACTAATTGGGCCTGTGAATATTTATTTGGTGGTGGATCAAGGATGCATTGTGATCCAACTTGTCCTTAACCCTTCAGAAACAAGACTGCAATAGCCCATATCATTTATCTCTTGTCTGAGATCTGAGAGAGTGTTGCTGTGTGAGTGAATCCTTACTGTGTGGTCTGAAGACTGAGACATTAGGCTTTTATAATCACTCAGGCACACTATCAGAGTGGAGCAAGGCTATGCATGAAATCAATGCAAAATTAAAGGAGATACAAGGCTTTTGCATTATCATTACAGCTGGGTATCTCACCTTAATAGTGTTTGTATCTGACCTGATTGTTTCAATACAATAACTGAGAGTTCTGCAAATTGACAGTTGACAACGCTCAGATTCTTAGTCTTCTTGACACTCTGCTCTTTTATTGGTATATTTTTTTTTATTATACTTATTCTGTATTTCATTCGCACTTTATAATTAAATTTATTTTCTGAATGGAATGAGTGTTTATGTTTAGGCTCACAATAGTAAGGTATGAAAAGCTTTTTGGCATCAGTATCAAAGCTTAAATATAAAAAAAAGTCTTCAAACAATACACATCTTTTATTAGCATTTTATTTTTTAGGTTATTTGATTTAGGTTTCTTGCCCACATATGATAAAAAAGTATATATTGAATTAAAAGCAAAACCTTCAGTTAGAAATATTTTCCATTCTTCGTAGATGGATGACAATTGTATGTTTCCAATACATATATGTTGTTATAACTATACAATGGATTGTTAATGGGGAAGTTGGAAAAAAAACCTCTCTTCCATCGCCTTGTCAAAGATGTAGAATTGGATTGTTGATGCAGGTCAGAGCTATGCTGATATGTGACTCTTACCTCAATTGATAATATTCAGCATGAGCCTTAATTAATACATTGGGTTTTCAGTTGGTGGACTGTAAATCAATAAGATGGCTCATCTGGCCATCCGGTGTGTGTGTGTGTGTGTGCTTTATTGGAACCTTAATAGGAAAAGCATTGGTCCTCTTTAAAGATTGAGTAGATCCTAGAAATCCCCTAGTATTTGCATAATGGATTACGTTATGTTAATGAGGATTTTTTTCCGAAATGCTCTCTAATGTCGCTGTGTGTTTTGGCCTGTCTTCAGGCAGTAACGTAAGATGCCTTTGTTGATGCTTACAGGAAGCACAATGTTAAAATTTAAACAGACAGAATGAGAGGGCAACGTTACGCTGCCTGCAGGCCTGTCACAACTGAAACCACAAGACAAGGATGAGACACAGATGTCTTAATGATGTCACTTTGAACAATAATATGCATTAGAGATTTGCTTCCTTTCTCTCCCTATATTTCCTGTTAGCTCTCTATTGCATTATTTTTAAATCAATGCAGCAAATGCCAAAGTAAAGTAGTTGGATTTAAAACTGCAAATGGGTAAAATCCTCTATGTTGAAGATGGCACCAACAGAATACATAGCAATTATAGTAGCACATTACTGTAGGTCTGAAATGACAAAATCAGCAAACGACTAATCAAAAAACTGGTCTGATGGTCGTGGCTCTAATGAGAAGTTCGTAATTAGTTTGAAATGCATCTGCCTAATCAAAGATCAGTAATCGAATACGTGTGCAGTAATTTTGTGGGGAGGAGGCTGAGGACGGGTCTCTGGGAGGATAAAGTTACCACATCCTTGTATTACACACACACACACACACACACACACACGAACACACACTCTTCCTTAAACACATAGTGTGGCTGCTCAACACTCAGGTGAAGCGCTGAATGAACGTTTGCTGCCTGGGCTCCATGAATGTTTAACCAGCCCAGTGCTTCCAGAGCCAGGTAGCTCATTACTGCCTCATTACCTACAATGCAGGGACGCCAGCCCGGCAGGAAGCAACAGGGACACACTCCTTCCTCCTCCACCACCTCTGTCCCGGGCCTTGGTACGGGGCCTGCTCCGAGCCAGTGCTTGAATCACGGACTGATGCAAACCTGAGCAGCAGAGGAGACAGTAGATTCTCTGGTGAAATATCTGTGCTGACCTCCACTATGGGAGAGCTCGCCGGCTACTAAAACCACCATCACAGGTCGTGTCTGAGTTGTATACTGGAGGACTGAAGTTCAAAGTAATTTGGATTATCGATTGATTCGACCATGACGCATATGGTTTTGGGAGAAACAAAGGTATTTACATGAACATGGCTTTTGTATCATGACGGCAGTTGTGTTTTTGTACTTAAAGCCACTATGTGTCTATTATAGCATCTTATTCTGAATCTTACTCTTCCAGCCAGATGCAGAATTCTTTATATGATATATGATGATGTGTATTGTAAAAGGGGTCAAAAAATCAGTAGAAATTGATCATCCCACTCTGCAGTTTCCTTCAGCTCTATGAAGCATTTCAGTGTCTTTCAGCTTATTGTTTTGGTTTTACAACTCTCAATTATGTGAATGTTTCAGCTTGTTTCACTGACCCCGAGTAGAGAAATAAAATATAATGATGCTTTACATGAAACTATATTTTAATATCCAGAAGTAACACATTTTTGATTTGTTGATCCTGGACTGTCCAGTGAAACGAAAATGAAGCCTAACAAGTTAATCATAGCATGTTACCGTCGGTCTCGTGTGAAACAGTAGCGACAGAGGGGGTACTGTACTTGACGGGTGTGATGGAGGCTGCTGATGGTCAGGTTTCTCTAGACACCTGGAGCCCCCTAAATGTGTGTTGCCCTGGGTGATGTGTGGTGTCAGTCAATGGCCCACGAGGAGCGCTATCTCTTTCAGGGGCCTAACTGCCACTTTGTGGCTGCGTAACAGGATCCCGCACCATACTGGATAGACAGGGACAATGGAGCGCCCTCTCAGGTGATGGTCTCTGGGTCAGATAGACTTTCCTGTTCCGCTGTAGCCTGACATCAAAATTTGATGTTTTACGGTAGTTGCTCATGTTGTTTTTTTTCTCGGTGTGTTACCATATACACGTGACTGTGCTTTAGTCATCTGTGCTCATATATTTGCCTTGAAAATTTAAATGTCCTCATCACTGTACAGTTTACATCAGATGGCAATGTTGCAAAGAAAAGCCACCTCTTATCTTGTTGCTCTATCCTTTTGCAAAATTGTGCATCCTCATACAGCATATTATGTTTTACAATTAACCATGTCTTCTGCAGAAGTAACATTTCCTTTGAACGGCAGAAAATCTCAGCCTGCTCACACAGAACAGTGTCTGAGACATATCAGGCTGCCGGACCTCTTTTAATTTTTACATCTGTTACAAGTCATGGAGAACCCCAACAACAAAATGTAGTTTATCAAAGAACATTTGGCATCTCAGAAGACTTTTTTAGATGTAATTTACAGACACATGACCAGATTCTCATCCCATCAAGAAATGTGAAAAGCATGTGAGAGACCCATCTGTGATGGAAATAAAGACAGTATTAAAATCTTACTGTAAGCTGGTATTTAAGGTAATGTTAGGTCTTTAAAAAGGCTTATACTTTATTATTACTATCAGTTGTTTCACTTTTCTTTTTTGTTGTGTAAATTTTTGATAAAAGGCCTCCTCCAACAAACAGGAAAATCTGTATTGAGTTTGAACCACTGAGGGAATATTTTGTTAAAGATAGTACAGTTGTGGATGTTCAGTTGCATTTTTTTGATTTGATTAAGAAGATCAACAGGCTCTTGTTTTTGATGAATGTTTTTGATGAATGACCTGTTGCAGCCTTTCACCATCACAACACTCTGTGATTTAGATTTAAAATCATGAATTGATAAAAAGGTTTCATCTAGTAGATGATGAAAAAATCTGTGAAATGTGATAAAAAAAAACATGAAAGTATTTGGTCAGGCAACATCTATATTAACTTATCTATCTAGAAACACACAAATACATATTTTAGAATGAGTGATTTGTTTCCTTTGTTGCACACTCACTACATAATTGATGGTTTCCTATTGAAGGAAGCAGAGGCTGTAATCTATCAGTGTTTCCTGTCCTTTCCCTTCAATGAAACCAGATGTTCAGTTCAGAAAAGGTACAGAGGCACACACACACATCAGGGACCTTCAGGGTAGGTAACTTTTTGGCACTTTTTTTTCTACAAAACTCTGCTGAACATTTGAACAATCTTAAGGTTTTTTGGGACATGATTCACTGTGACATGTTTCTGTAAATGTGCACTGGGTCAGGAGAGCAGTAGCTTGTTTTACTGGCCAATGATCTGTAAGTGTCAGTTACTACTGACTTGGTGACAGGTCAGCTTGGCAGTGATGAGAGCCAAACTACTGAAGCATAATACTCGTGGCTCTTTCATAGCACCTTAATTAAAGTGCATTGTGTTTGCTGATTTTTTTTTTTAACCTGGCACTTTCTCAGTTGTGTATTTGTAAATAGGAGAGGATATCTTGCATTTATACATATTATAATTAATGCAATAACTTGTTTGTCACTTCATTTTTACCGTTTTTGTTTCGTCTCATATCCAATCTATGAAAGTTTAAAGGGAGTGAGCTTGTGTTTTCCCTGCTGTGAACAAGAATTATGACAGAGAAGCAGATTAGATAGTGGAGGCTGAATTTAGACTTGTCATGAGCAAAGAGGATGTAGCCAAGGCCACTATACAGGCTCTGACTGGAAGCAAAAGATATAGGGACAAACAGGCAGGAAATGAGTGACCCATTGGGAAATATATGTTGTACGTTGTCCGTGATGTTGCGTTCTTGGGGGGTGTCAACCTCAACAATAACTGATAACGGTTGAAGAAAACAGGACGCAAAGGAAAAGGATGGGACATACAGGACTGGTCTTGAGGGAAGGAATGAGAGCAAAAATAAAGTAATATCTGTAGACGCTGTTAAACAGAGCAGTACATTTGTAACATCAAGATCTCATTAATTGCATATAACATTGTAATATTACTTAATTGTGTTGCGATCCCTTGTTTCCTTGTCACTGATGTGTTCCTGCTCTGGCACAGAGCCTGGAGGACCGGTGTAACCAGATCCTGAGGAACATGGAGGCCTCCCTGACAGCCCGGGATCGCGTGGGCATCCAGGATTTTGTTCTCCTGGACGCCTACACGAGTGAGAGTGCCTTCCTGGACAACCTGAGGAAACGCTTCCACGAGAATCTCATTTACGTGAGTCTTCCTGTGCTTTCTCTTACTCTAATTAAACTTCACGTCCTCGACCTTCAACACCACGAGGTCCTAACGCTGCGTTGCCTTGTGCTGAATCTGGCACCTCGTGTTGCTGAAACAGCAGCTCCTGTACGTTTAATTTGCAGAGTGAGCAATCTAAAGGTCGCCGCTGTTCGTAAGGTCGTGACAAGCGATTAGCCAAACTTATTGCTTTTGATAAGAGGAACAAAATTACTTATCAGCAGAGTGATGCATGGACACCACACTGCTGGAAGCCATGTAACATTTGAGAAAACAATCATGTATTATGAAATATGCACAAGTTGCAGAACATGACTTCCTTTCCTTGTCTTTCTCTGCAGACCTATATTGGGACTCTCTTGGTGTCGGTCAACCCATATAAAGACTTAGATATCTACAGCAAGAAGCAAATGGATACTTATATGGGTGTGAACTTCTTTGAGCTGCCACCGCATATGTAAGATATTTTTTTATTCTGTGTGTTGGCATATTGGAATTGGATGTGAAAATGTCAGTTGGTTGGTCCACCACTTTGATCCAGACTGAGATATCTCAAAAACTATTGGACCACCATAAAATTTTGGATGGACATTCATAATCCCCAGAGGATGTATCATACTGACTTTGCTGAGCTCCTAACTTTTCTTCTGACATCACCAGGAAAAAATTTTGATCATGAGTGAAATTTCTTGACAACTATTTAGTGATATTTCCACGAATTCTGGGCCAGACATACATATCACAGCATGTTAGATGTTTTTATTTTATCATCGTGAGCTTGTTAGCATGCTGACGTTAGCATGCAGATCCAGTAATGGGGCTTACTGTTGTTTTATACAGTACATGCAACTTTCAATTGAATGAAACATTGAATCATTATCATTATCATCATATTATTATTAGAAGGAAAAAAGACAGGACGTCAATGTGATGTAAGAGTTTACAAATCATGAATGCATGATCCAAGCACCAATCATGATCTACAGTGTTCAGCAAAAAAGTCTACACTTTAAAAGGGGGCTGACTTTGACCTGTTCCTGTACCGTTAGTTACGCACTTGCAGACAACGTCTTCCGCACCATGCAGTCTGAGTTCAACAACCACTTCATCCTGATCTCGGGGGAAAGCGGGGCCGGCAAGACCGAGGCCTCCAAGAAAATCCTGCAATTCTACGCTGTCAGCTGTCCAAGTACCAAACTCCTGAACAATGTCCGTGACAGGCTGCTTCTCTCCAATCCAGTGCTTGAGGTCAGTGACATGGATATGTGTGTCAAAGCTTTTGTAAGTTTTCATTTAGAGCATTTTTAGCATTTATCGCCTTTTTTGTTTTATATCCTCCAGGCTTTCGGAAATGCCAAAACCCTGAAGAACGACAATTCAAGCCGCTTTGGGAAATACATGGACATCCAGTTTGACCATCAGGTGGACTGAAATATCTTCATTAAATAATTACAATGCAAATAACAACATTAAGATGATTTGAGACAGGGATGACCAATGTAATACCTTTCTCCTGCAGGGTGGTGCAGTTGGTGGCCACATCCTGAGCTACCTGCTGGAGAAGTCCCGCGTGGTCCACCAGAACCACGGAGAGAGAAACTTCCACATCTTCTACCAGCTGGTGGAGGGAGGAGAGGAGGATCTGCTCCGCTGGCTCGGCCTGGAGAGAAGCTGCAAGCATTACAGTTACCTGGTGCAGGTCAGTGGCAACAAAACCTCATTTATCTGGTGCAACAAAAATCTCTTGACTCAGACTTTTTTTATCATTTGTCTCCAGGGTGATTGTGCCAAAGTTAGCTCGATCAATGATAAAAGTGACTGGAAGATGGTGCGTAAAGCTCTGACTGTCATCGAGTTCAGTGAGAGTGATATTGAGGTGAGGTTGTACAGTAAATCTTTAGACACTTTAAACTTTATTTAAAACAATGAATGACACGTCAACTATTTCTTTCTGGGTGTAAAACAGCACCTGTTTGGAATAATAGCGAGTGTGCTCCATCTGGGAAACGTCAAGTTTGAAGCAGACGTTCGAGGATACGCATCTCTCAACAACAATCAGGAGATGCACTGGGTGTCAAAGGTGAGCCCCAAACAAACTGTTGTGGTTTAAACCCTTCAAATGTCTCAATGCAACTTTCTGATTTATGATGAACTTTGGTGTCTTTTTTTTTTTTTTTTTGCTGTGCAGTTGCTGGGGATTCCTACTCAGGTGCTACAACAGGGCTTAACTCACAGGAAAATTGAAGCCAAAACAGAGGAGGTGACTTGATTTCTTATGTTTAACTCAAAGTGTAAAATATGTTGACTTTGTTCACAGTGTTCATTTTTAATTATCTACATTTTTCTGGCGTTAAAGGTGCTCACTCCCTTCTCTGTGGACCATGCAGTATATGCCAGGGATGCCCTTGCCAAAGCCATCTATGGTCGCACTTTCAACTGGCTGGTCAACAAGATCAATGAATCTTTAGCTAACCAGGTAAGAAAAAAATCTTGTCAGATTGAGATTATGGAAATGAGGAGAAAATTGGAGATTTTATTGAGTGTGAAGCGGCAGATTGTTCAGTTATGAGTCTGAAAACAGGCAATTCTGGAAAAAGCACATCTGGCAAAATTTTCTTTGGGCTGATTTTCTACATTGTAATTTTATTGGTTTAAGGTAACACCGACATATGAGCTTGAATTTCTCCAGAGAGGTCTGACTACACAAGACCAGAATTCATATCTGTGTCAATTCTCTGTAGGATTCCTCCAGGAAAACAGTAATTGGTCTGTTGGACATCTATGGTTTTGAGGTTTTCAACGTGAACAGGTAAGATCGTGCACAGCAGCGATGACTCTTTGGCTACTGTGTGAAATGAGGAATCTGGTGCTGATCCGATGTCTGTGATTTATTTTTAGCTTTGAGCAGTTTTGCATTAACTATTGCAACGAGAAGCTGCAGCAGCTCTTCATCCAGCTGACCCTCAAGTCAGAGCAGGAGGAGTACGAGATGGAGGGGATTGAAGTAATAACACTATTATACCTTATATATGTTTTACGTTTGTGGGTCAGAGTGCTACTAATGTGCAGAAATAAAGTCACAATACAAAGTACTTTTTAATCACTTTCTTGTTTTTTAATGCACAGTGGGAACCAGTGCCATATTTCAACAACAAGATAATCTGCGATCTTGTTGAGGAGAAACACAGAGGAATCATCTCTTTATTGGTAAAGATATGATTCAATTATGGTCCTACAGAAAGACAAATATACTCACCAACAAAACTAAGGCATGTCTGAATTATTGATGCTTGTCCTCTCATACAGGACGAAGAATGTTTACGTCCCGGGGAGGCCACTGATCTCACCTTACTGGAGAAGATGGAGGAAAAGATTGGCGGTCATCCTCATTTTGTCACGTGAGTTCTACACTTTGTCTTTACAGAAAGTGCACATTGTTTACACATGGTCAAGGAACATGACCCAACACATTACATGACCACAACACTGTTAACTTCTTCCGTCCTGCAGACATAAACTTGCTGATCAAAAGACGAGGAAAACACTGGAAAGAGGAGACTTCCGCCTCTTGCACTACGCTGGAGAGGTCACATACTGTGTTGTTGGTGAGACATGGAATACATCTGTATGTTATACTGATTTTCTGGTCAAAAAATGGATAAAACTAAAGTGCCCCAAAATTATGTATAGAGACAAATATATAAATGAAAATTAATAACAAATGAGTTACTATCAACAATGAATGAGTACATAAATAAAGGAGGGATTTTAGGTGCAATGTATATTTTATTTGGCTACATCTCTTACAATAGCTAGTATATGTAACGTAACAATGGAGTGTAATTGAGTGTGTTTTATTACTTATGAATTCAACTTTATTTTTTATAAAGAGAAGATATGAAAAGAAAAATAGTCACACTAAAGTTTGTCTTTGTTGTTTACACTGTCAGGATTCTTGGACAAGAACAATGATCTCTTGTATCGAAATGGGAAAGAGGTAATTTCATTTAACTTCTATTGTATAAAAGCAGGTGATAGCATTATAGGGTTGGTGGTGTTTCCTTGAAAACTAATGCTGTATGTCTGACATGCTGGGTGCTTATACAGTTTTCCCTTTCTCCTTAAGGTTATGCGACAGTCCAAGAATGCTATTATCAAACACTGTTTTCCTTCTACTGAACCGGACAGCAAGAGGAGACCTGAAACTGTAAGTATCAATTCCTATAAAACTGTTATAAACAAACCATCAGCACTCGTATGTGACCCATTTTACCATGACTCCTCAGGTGGTAACTCAGTTTAAGAGCAGCCTGGTGGGCTTGACTGAGATCTTAATGTCCAAAGAGCCCTGGTACGTCCGCTGTATCAAACCCAATGAAGCCAAACAGCCAGGTGAGGCCTTGTGTCAGCCTACAGGCAGCCAGCACATGTAAGTCAGACCACACAGTTTTGACACCTGAACTCTCTAGATGACCTTTGGCGTCCCCTGCAGGACGATTTGATGATGTGCTGGTGAGACATCAGGTGAAGTACCTGGGGCTGATGGAGCACCTGAGGGTCAGGCGTGCTGGGTTTGCTTACCGACGCAAATATGACATCTTTCTCCAGAGGTAGTCAAGCTCTTTTCTCACAAAAAATGCACATGAAGTTACTTTTGTTCTTGCAGTACTACTACTGTTAACATCAAGTATAAAGTACAGTAAGTACATTGTCTTCTTCTGCGCTCAGATACAAGCCTCTGTGTCCAGACACCTGGCCCAACTGGAGAGGGACGGCCGCTGAAGGTGTGCGGTGCCTGATCAAACACCTGGGCTACAAACCTGATGAGTACAAAATGGGCAGGTAGGCAGATGTTGATGGATGGATGCCACTGACTGTCTACAATGAGATACATACATGAGATCTCATTGTCTGCCTCGTTCCCTTAAGGACTAAAATTTTTATCCGGCACCCAAGAACTCTGTTTGCAACAGAAGACGCCTTTCAGGTCTGCAAACATAAGCTAGGTGAGATACTCTGTAAATTTAGTTGTATCACTACATCTTACGTGTGACAACACTCCTGAGGGTGAAACTGTTACGCTCATTGTTGCAGCAACAAGGATTCAGGCCAAGTACAAAGGCTACAGAGTGAAAGAAGACTACCTGAAACAGAGAGAGGCTGGTGAGAAATTGTCTCCCTTTATATGACTAAGCATTGATGAATATCTCGCATGACAAAAGCCCTTTAAGATATCACTTTCTGCCACCTTGTATTATCTAAATAGCCACTAAGATCGAGAACTGCTGGAGAGGTTTGATGGCAAGAAAGGAGCGCGAGAAGAGGGCCTGGGCTGTCAAGGTCATCAAGAAGTAAGTTAGCACAATGAAATTGATTGTAAGATTAAATGAGACGAGAAAGATATTGTGAGGTTTTTCTGTCCATTGAATTGTTTCAGGTTCATCAAAGGTTTCATGACTAGAAATCAACCAGGCTGCGTTGACAACAGTGAGTATCTGGCGTATGTGAGGCACAACTACCTCACACGTCTGAAGGAAAACCTTCCCAAAACAGTCCTGGAAAAAGACTCTTGGCTCACCCCTCCGCCTCTACTGAAGGAGGTGGGTGACTTTTTTTTTTTTAACACCACCTATTTCTAGTTATTAGTTAAACAGCTCATGTAAGACTGTATTTTTGTCCAGGCTTCCCAGCTCTTGAAGAAGGTCTACATTCGCCACATGGTGGGGAAGTACGTTCGAGGAATCACTCCACAGAGGAAAGCGCAGGTACAGTAAGGGCGCACATGCATTCAGAACATATCTATTCTACATGTAAAATAACGTCATTTCAGAAGCACTTTGTGGCCAACAGGTCTGATTTTCAGACAAATTTACTTTAGTATCTTAACTTTCTGCCATCAAACTGTTTCCAGCTTTTGTTAAAAGTGCAGACGAGCTTCATGTTCAAAGGAAAGAAAGAAAACTACCCCTACAGTGTGTGCAGGCCGTTTGTGGACACCAGGATATGTAAGACTGAAGAGTTGCTTTCTTCTCATTGACTGCACTTATACAGTATAACATAGTAATGAGCATGTGATTTTGAATGCACACGTCGATAAGCAAGTTGTAAAAGGAGTTATTGAGACAGTATTGTGTTATTGTCTTTAATCTGTTTGGGAAATTTTCTCTCATGGATTCTAAACAGTTTCTATTATTTCATTCAAGGTGCAGGGGACATAAACATCAAAGTGATTCAGATGATTCAGCACGAGAGCATCAAGGTAAACTAACATTTTACTCTGTATCTTTGTCCTTTTTTTTTATCCGCTGTGACCTTGTGTGTGTCCCTCCCACAGTACAGTGTGCCAGTGGTGAAGTACGACAGGAACGGGTTCAGGCCTCGTATCCGGCAGCTCATCTTCACCCAGGAAGCTGCCTACCTGATCGAGGAGGCCAAGATCAAGCAGCGGATAGATTACACTTCTCTGAAAGGTAACGAGTGACACAATTAGACAAAAACAGCATCGTTATTTGTAGGTAGAGTGAAACACAGGCTTGAAACTTACTGTTGCACGCACATGTGAATAAAGTTTAAAAGTGACTCTTTTTTAAACAGGTGTGTCCGTCAGCAACCTCAGTGACAACTTCCTGATCCTTCATGTTACATGTGATGATATCAAGAAAAAGGTAGACATATCAACAAACTGGTGTCTGTAGGTATCTAAAACAACCGTTGGTTTCCTGGAACCCCCCTCACAGCAGACCCCAGATCAGATCAGAAACATTGATGAATCTGCTCATTGAAGGCTTAGAGATTATATAATGGACATCTAACAAATGATGGATGCCATTTTTTCTCCTCTAGGGGGATCTGGTTCTGCAGTGTGAATACTTGTTTGAGGCCCTGACTAAGCTGAGTGTTATTGCCAACAAGCAGAACTACATCAAAGTGGTCCAGGGCAGGTACAGAATCTGAATCTGAATCTGAATCTGAATCTAACGCAGAAATCTAAAATGTAAAAAGGATGGATGAGCATTATAAAATTGTAATTGTCACTTGCAGCGTGCGATTTGACATCCAGCCCGGCAGAGAGGGGTTTGTGGACTTCAAGAGTGGTCAGGAATCCATGGTCTACAGGGCCAAGAATGGCCATTTGATGGTGGTGAGTGTGGAGTTCATCATCATGTTAAGATCATTTACAATTAGAATTTGTATAAACAATTCACCCAGCTCTTTACTTTTTTTTCCTCAGGAATCTACAAAAACCAAGTCCAGATGATGTTGCCAGTGATTTGGGATGATGCAGATTTTAGTAACAGTCAGTGGGTGATTTGAGGGGAGATGCCATTTCCCTTGTTGGCAAAATGACCAAAATGCATCCCCCTCATTGACCTGCCATTCCTCCCCTCTCCATCCCCTAGTAGCAGAGAGAGAGAGAGAGCAGGGGCAGAGGGGTTGTTGAGTTGAATGGGTTCGTCTAGTCTGCCTCATTCATTGATCCTTTATCTAACTGAAGTTTGTTTGATAAAATCATGGCGCTGTCCCTGGAGTTGAAGTAGCGGATGAATTTGTAACTGCACCTTTTTCTCCAACCTTTCTGTCATTTTCTCCTTGGCTCTATACATTGATATTCTCTAAATTATTTACCCTAAATACTCAATTCTATACTATATATAGCCTATAACTTAGCCACTAGAGAGTAGTGTTGCCTTCAAGAGTGTGTAGTCACTGGAGAGTAAGAGGATCATAGAGACACTCTGCCTGTTGTGTTCCTATAATATTCCTATAATACTTATATGATCATTCAGTGGTATGTGTGCTGCTGACAATAAACCCTGAGACCAAACCACCTCTGTATATTTTAGAGGAGACAGTTCCACAAATATAGTGTGACCCCATTAACCACATTGATCGTTCTGCTGCTACAGTTACATAATAAACCAAACGGTTATGCCATTAAAACTATGGTGTGTTTTGAAAAATAAGTATTATTAACATCTCTACGTCCACATCCAGTAAAAGAATAGGCCTACACAAAATATGTGTTTATCAAGAATTATGCTTTGCCCCGTGTTCAAATTGAACAAATCACCAACTGGTAGCAGCCATGTTTGTTCTGTAATCCTGCTCCATGGTTGTTGCCAATTGTGTTTTATGTCAGCTGATTTTTACCTTTTGCATCTTTATGACAATGTTATCCAAGTATGTACGCAACTATTACACAAGTACTGCCAATATCTTCAGCAGACATCAAGCTCATAGTGAAGCCCAGCCAGAATATCAATGGGTCTGCTTCTTCCTTGAGTTTAAATCATCTCATTTATGAAAATAGAAGCACTTGCAATCTTTTTTTTTTGTATTAAAGGTAACTGAAATTCTGTTTTGATGATAACTGTAGAAAAGATTTTACATATGTGTGCAGCCATGAACATTTATAATACCTCACTCAAGTTGTATGTCACATTAAAACATGTTAAACCACAATGGGCACTTTATGTGTAAAGCATCTGTATTTTTTTTGGGGGGGGGGGGCATTTTGTGGGAATTTGTTCAGTACAGAACAAAATACTGGGCTGATTTCTGAGCCAACAGCTCCTCCTATTGGTCTATAGCGTGCACTGCAGGCTGCCTCCTCAGGGATTGTTTTTAGGCTGCATAATGAAAAAATGAGGACATGATGCACTTGTTTTCTTAGTTATTAATTCAGTCTTAACCTCTGCAAAATACAGGAGGCAAAACAATGTGGGTCTATATGTATTACTAAACCGTTATCAGGGGAGTCAATAAAATCAACATCATTATCGTCGCCTCCAGACAGCCAGTGGCCTCCCAACATTAAACATGTCAAGTGAAGTGAAGGTCGACAATCACATAAACCATAAGTTCATTTCAAATCATTTCATATCCATAGATTGGATCTGAAGGCACTGATACTGCGAGTATAGAATGTGTATAATGTACAGTATGGAATGTGTATTATATCATTGTACTGATACCATTTGTTAAGACTATTATTTTTCAAGTTTTATTTAGCTATTAGCTCCATAATTGTGTCTTGATATGTTGCACCTTTATCTAAATGTGATGATAAGTGAGTAGAGTAAGATCAAGAGCCAAGATGACTTTATTCAGGTCTGTCGTACAATCTGAAATGTATTAAGCAGATAATATCATACAGTACAAACTGATTGGCACTGAAGTGAGAGATGGTCAAAGGTAGCCATGTGAGGTTAAATGCAGCTGAAGTAGTTATCATAATGGCCTCTGGTTGATGATTAAACACATGTTTGTAAATGTGATTGAAGGGCCAAGGTTTAGAAAAATGCTGAGTATTTCGACTTGGGACAAAACTGTAGAAGCAGCCAAGAGAGGAGCAGAAACCTTGGCTAACAATTCCTGTCATGATGGAAAGATTCACTGCTGTAATATTTGTCCTTCTGGCTTCATGTATCTGCAGGACATTAGGTAAGTGATCACAAATTGTTCTGTTTCATCCAGTTTAGATCCAGTTACCTTTTAATGCTGTCTTATTCAGAGTTAGAGGAAAAGATCAGCATCATTTATGTATGTTCACTACAGTAATGGGAAATGACTGAAAGCAGGAGTAAACAGCTAACTATTTTAGTATTTGGACATGTGATGGTACATTTCTAAAAAGCAGTAGCAGCGTGTGTGTGTGTGTGTGTGTGTGTGTGTGTGTGTGTGTGTGTGTGTGTGTCAGATGTCAACAGCTGAGCTACAAGAACTGCTGGACCACATTTAATTTTTAGTGTTGCATAGCAGAGTTTTTACATAAAGCCATCCCTCCTTATTCCTGACAGGTCAGACATGTGAAGGACAGTGTGGGAAAAAATTAGATTCATGTTCATGCCACCCGACATGCACGTCCCTGACGAACTGCTGTCCGGACTACCAAGACTACTGTGTAGAAATCTCTCCATATTCCGGGTCCATTATGGGTGGAATAGATTTTATTGTCCTTGATGCAACTTTCAATAAGAGCTCCGAGATCGTGTG
Source organism: Centropyge bicolor (assembly GCA_037975185.1). Classification (NCBI taxonomy): domain Eukaryota; kingdom Metazoa; phylum Chordata; class Actinopteri; family Pomacanthidae; genus Centropyge; species Centropyge bicolor. Next base: position 8,345,356 of record JBBMOC010000019.1, on the reverse strand, counting down.
CAAGTAAGACTCTCTTTCAACCTGTCCTGGTTTTACCATTGATTGATTGATGGTTCAAAGAAATACAATGACTTGGTTGACATGAACATAACACTTGTAAAAAGAAAAGTCTTTTCATCTTTAGCTTATTTCTGGGCTTTCAACTCATACCCAAACAATTATGTGATGCAGTTGAAATACAGTATAGAAACTTGCTGATTTCTCTTTTACAACAACAGGTTCAATGCTGAAACCAACACTCTGGGTTATGTGGATGAAAACAGTAGAGGCCATTGTATCTCTCCACTGTTGTATGAGACAGGGTGGGTTCCTTTCATCATCTCCTCAGATAATGGCACTACATTCAACAGAGTTGGAGCCTGGCTGTCAGGTACAGTGATTGTCTGCGTATCCTTGATATATTTTCCATTTGGTGTTGAAATGACATTAATATATGACTCATTTCAATGTGTTGCTACAGTGCACACAGGCAAGTTAGATTCTCGGTTTAAGGCGATTCTGGTCAACTCAACAAAATGGCAGTATTATGGCACACCTAATGTTGGAGGCACTCTTGAAATGACTTGGAATACGTCTTTGGTCAGAGCGGAGAAGGTCAATATAGAGGTGTGGGGATACAGGGAGACAGGTGAGTACACCTGTATAGAGGCTTCATGGGTCACGTGACTATTAATTGGGTACAAACATTGACTCCTGTGACATGTTCTCTGTAGGACAAGCCTACACAGATGCCTGGCAGGGTGAGTGGAAATATCTGTACTCACTTGCAAAGGATCACAGCAACAATGGCTCCTTCAGCTTTTTGCCCAAACCAGCCCAGGATGACTTTTCAAGCTGGGAGCTCGGAGCCTTACGTGTGAGCAGCAGCGCCTACCCTGACGGCATGTGGTACGTGCAAGCACTTCCTATAATACAGTCAGCTGTGATAAATGCAACTCAATTATGGTTTCACACGCATCTGAATCCTCTAAAGATCGATGAGTATCAGTAGTCAACAGCATTTCTCATGTGTTTCATTTAGGAACGTACAAGCCGCCTGGACTGAGGATCACGCTCTCGCCTGGCATCTGGGGGAGAAGTTTAAGGAGGACTCAGCACTTTGGGCCACAGACAAATGTTTAGCATGGGACCAGCTGGAAAATCAGCTGCCCAACTTCCTCAGTGAGATCATAGACTGCCCCTGCACTCTGGCTCAGGCGAGAGCAGACACAGGGAGGTTTCATGTAAGTGTGAAGAGGAGTATATTTAGACTTGGCAGCACTCACTCCGAAGGTCTAATGACTCAAAACTGGCCCTGAAATCATTGCTTCAAATTGCATTGTGTGAATAAAACTAAGGATGAAGTAAGCACAAACAAATACTAAAGCAAACAAAAGCTAAGACAGATTTTCTTGGCTGATAAATTTGAATTGACTGCATGTGAGTGTGAGGGGTCACATGGTCTTATACCATCATGTCACAGATTAACATAGGCATAAACAGACAATCATTACCTCATTCCAAAATTAAATATAAATGTTATGCAATAAATCTTAGATAAACTGTTCAGAGATGTTATCACAGTATTGGGAATCGTAATTTGTGCGCCAGATAAAAGTATGTAATGACTTTATGTGTTTCTGATGCTTGTCAGTGGTTGTAACCTTTTACTAATGCTCGCTGCTTATCAGTGCAAAGTCAAGGGAAGGTCACCCCTTATCTGCAAGCTGAACACGTTTCAGAGTCGATCTTATTGCCTTTTATCTTACAAATTTACAGTTACTCTCGGGTTACTCAAAGCCATTACTGTCTTTCAATGGCTGATAAGTGACTAATACAATTTTAAGACTGCCAAGTGTGCGGCCAGTGCAACTTTGTGTTTTGATGACGATTCAATGTGAATCATTTAATCACTAATTGTTGGTGTGGACTAGCAACGTGAAAAACTGAGTGGTTGCCTTTCTCATATTATCATAGTACATGTAAAGTCGTTTACTAAGAAATTATTAAGTAATACTTAACAGATAATAACAGACAGAAATCAAAATTTTGGGGGCCATTATTTTAAACTGTTTAATTAATATATTGCTACATGTACATGCACAAATATGTAAGTAAGTAGCATTCATGCAGTTTACAGTGAGAGAGAAATATTTAAATATACTATTTTACTCATTTGATGTCACATTATTAGCATCATTCGGTAAGTTAAGGAAGCTATATTGTGTTATTTTTGTGAAATGTGATTTAAAATCTTTCCAGTTTGGATCATCATTAAACAAAATGTTGAACAGTGAAGTGTCAGGTCAGATATTTCAAGCATATTTACTAAGCACATTCTTTACGTTCAATATAAATTTGTTAGAACTGGCATTTTGTGTGTCTGAATAGTTTGAAATATCTAACCTCTGCATGACAACTAGTTTGTGTGGTAAAATTCACTGATGTGTACTTTTCCACTTCTGTTACACTGAGTTTATTAATGAACACACAAAATGCACATCTGGTCACAGACGCTGTTTTTCTCTCTCCTCAGACTGACTATGGCTGTGACATAGAGAAAGGGAGTGTCTGCACCTACCACCCCGGGTGCGCTCACTGTGTGAGGGCCATACAAGCCAGGTGAGTCCTGCTTGTGATGCCCGTGACAACAATTTCACAAAATGTATCAAAATAATTTGTAATGTATTAGCAACATATTTAGCAGGGAATGGCCACATGGCACAATTTTATTTTATAACTTGATAACTAGGTGGTACAGGTGGTAACATTTGGCTGCACGTGGTGAAGAGGGGACGACCTCCAGAGTTTAGATAGATTAAAATGGAGTCATGTGTAAACTCACTTTCTTATGTAGCATATTTCAAAAAATATTTGCTAATAAAATGTTCACATCTGTCCAACAACTTGAATTTCTTTTTTGTTAAAGTGCCTGAATGTTAACAAACCTCATTGCTGGAAAATACTGTAGATAAGGATTTTGTGAATTCTGTCCAAGAAAAATGCATTGATCATGCAGATTTTAGACAACAGTGAATATTTGTCCCAGAAAATAGCCATGTTTTGGTATCTTCATTGTTATACTGCACTGTCATCTTGGGGGCTGCCTGTTTTTTTTTTTTTTATCTACACTGTTAAACTCAATAACCTCAGTGACATGTCTACACCCGGGCCACCCTCACCCTTACACTAAGTAGTAGTAAATCCCCATCATCAGACAGCAGCTGACTCTGGGCCAGATCCGCCTCCAAACTGGCAGATCCGTGTTACAGTCACACCTGTTTTACTGCCTCTTTCTAGATAAGGCCCATGTACTGGCAACGTACACTCAAGAGTGGGGTCATACCTTTATCCATCTTGTACTCATGTGCATGCTAGTACATAAATTGGTTATACTTGCACAAACCCTCTATATGAGATTAAACCATTTATCTGTGCTGATTAATGGATCTGGAAAAAAGAGCACTTGGCCATTACTGTACATTCATACCTGCTGTGGAATTTGACATCCTTGCACGGATAGGTCAATGATCCAAACAGGCTCCGCAGCAGAGCATTAGTTGGCTGTTTCTGCCCTCCATGCTGATGCTGACAGGGGAGCCCTTTGCCCCAGGTCCTCTGTCTGGGTCTCTCCAAGGCCATAGCGCCTTGTTTTTAACTTGTGCCCAATAGAATTTGTTCATGCATATCGATGGATAAACCATATCCTTACATGGTAGCAAGCTGAATTCCATGGCATGTCAGGAGATTGTTAAATATCTCTTCACCAGGAAGCAACATTCAGAATTTCGGTTGGCAGACACAACACCCCATGTGTATTGCCAATTGAGCTTCATTAAAACTCATCTGGGCCTCCCGAACATAGCCTACTTCAGAGTTTCCACTACAATACCTAAACCTTCTGATCCCTTGGTGATGGAATACTATAATACAACTACTGACTATACTGCAATAAATGTCATATTCAAACCTCTTTATGGTTGAGATCTTTGTTGTAACACACAATGTTTTGGTTCAACAGTCCTAAGTACGCAGCAGGACAACAGTGCTGCTATGACAGCTCCGGCACTCAGGTCCTGACGGCAGACTCCATCGGGGGCAGCACTCCAGACCGAGCCCACGACTGGGGCTCGCCTCCGTTCAAGAAACCCCCTCGAATTCCCGGACAGTCTCACTGGGTCTATGACGTCCTCAGCTTCTACTACTGCTGCCTGTGGTCTGACAACTGCCACTACTACTTCAAACACCGGCCATCCAGCGACTGCAGGCGCTACCAGTCACCCAACTCAGGTGAGCCAACCACGGCCTTCCGGTTGATGTTTTTCATGAGATTAGCGTTTAGTGTCGAGTCGTAAATTTCGTGTGTTGTTCCAGCTGTGGTGTTTGGAGATCCCCACTTCATAACATTTGATGGTGTCAGCTACTCCTTCAATGGCAAAGGGGAATACACTCTGGTGGAGTCAGCACAGAAACAGCTGACAATCCAAGGCCGAACAGAACCTGTGGATGGTGAGCGTCTTTCTCAATAATCATCAGTAAATGCTAAAGAATGATAACAAACATCTCTCTATATATAATACACATCACACTATTCCCTGCATCATTGATCTGATTCTCTCGCCATCAGGAACAGTAAATGCAACAAAATTGACGTCTGTGGCCATGAAAGAAGCTGGCTCTGATGTTATCGAGGTGCGGCTGGTCAGCGGTCACGCCGGCCTCCAGGTGCTGCAGAATCAAAAAACCCTCTCCTTCACTGAGCAGAACTGGATGGACCTGTCCGGTGAGACCCTGATTCACCTTCCTGCTTATGATGAAGTCATTGATTTTACTACCCCTAATGACATTTCATTAAATTTATTCCCTCTGTTTTTATTATTGTTAATTTGACGATAAGTGTGAATTTGGATATGGTCCTCGTGTTTGTGATGTTGTGATTATCTCTTTATGGTCAACCTTTGGATTTGTGGCTCACAGAGTGTAAAGATAAAAAGACAGTTGCAAAGATAAATTTGCATTGACAGCATTGACATAATTGAGTGCAGCTACCTGCCAAAAAGGTGCTTCATCAAACAGATGTTTGAGTGCTAACAATGCATAATATTTTTTGTTCTAGAGCATCTTTGTTTGCAATAATAAGTTAGCAACATCTGCTAAAACTTTCATACTCTCACATGATTAATCACATGGTTAATATTAGGGTTTCATTTTGTCCAGGTTACAAGAACAGCCTCCATTATAACCAAATCTTTCTTCTAGGTGTGTTTGTGTTTTCTCCAACCCCTACAAATGTGACCGTGATGTTCCCCACCGGAGCCGGGGTGGAAGTGCGCCTGAGAGGGGGAACAATGACGACCACTGTGCTTCTGCCAGAGGAGTTCAGAGACTCCACGCTCGGACTGCTGGGAAAGATGAACGGCGACGCCAAAGACGACCTCATTTTCAACAGCGGGGCACCTGTGCAGAATCACAGTAATCCAGAGGAGGTGTTCAACTTTGGAGCAAGCTGTAAGAAAATCTTCACAATCTATTTTTCACTCACATTATGAATGATCATGGAAATTCCTGTTTTGGTTCCCTCCATGTTATCCTATGTCTCTGAACTAGTCACTAAGCACTTTGTGGTCATGAGCATGTGTCTTCCTTTTTGTCTTGCAGGGGCCGTCCACAACGAGTCTTCCTTGTTCACATATGATTCACAATATCTCCTGGACACATATTTCTATGTTCCCAGACACGACCCTGATTTTGTTCCAGTGTTTTCTGTCCCTGAAAATCCAGGTGATCCATTAGCCAGTCAGGCATCTGAGATATGCTCTGGAGAGGGATCTCAGTTCTGTAGGTATGTAGTTACATTTACTCATAATAATGGATGAATTAAATATTATTGTGTTTTTATGAAAAAAGCATCGATTTCAAAAGCTCATTCAAAATGAAGTCACTTAGACTTAATGATTTTTCTCTCAAGTCTGACAAAATAACCGCGAAGATGCCAACATAGACTGTGAGTTGCATTATAGGAAATGTAGGATGGAGCATTTGCAGAGCTTGACCCATACAGAAACTACAAGTAATGATGTTGTGGCTTCTGGTGATTCAATTTTCAACTTTTGTAAATCAACTTCAGTGAAATAATCTTGTTAACGACAGCAGCTCGTTTTCTGATGTCTGTCCTGTAGGTATGATATTCTTGTAGGTCGCAGTCCAACCTTGGGAAATGCTACCATGGTGTCTTTCCAGAGTCACATTTCTCTTGTGCAGGATCTAAAGCCCGGTGAGTTCATGAAAAGAACATTTCCAGTGATTATTATGTAAATTATTTCCTTGGTTTCACAGTGTTTGTTATTGTCATTTTGTGCAGCGATAACCTGTGGATGGCTTTCACCACCAACTAATGGGAAGAAGGAGGGGAACAGGTATTTACAAGGCGCAAAGGTGCAGTTTTCTTGTGATAGCGGCTACAGTCTGAAAGGGTCGGCAGAGCGAGTATGCCAGGAGAACGGCCGGTGGTCTGGAGAAGAGACGACCTGCGTGGTTTCCAGTACGAATAAATGATGAAATCCGTCTCGCCAGTCATGATTTCATGATTAACGAATCAGCGGCGGCAAATGTGTGAATGTGTGTTTGACCTTGCATGTGCATGTGTGTATGGGTGTTTAAGTGCCTAAATTGATTCATCAAATCAGCTCCAATGTATTTAGTTGTTTAGATATTTCAGTCTGGACCAAAGTGGCTAGCCAGACATTGCCGTACCGAGAATCTCCAGTGTGACTTGAAATAGGCACAGTTTAAAGTTTAAAGTTTAAAATAAAAGTGAAACTGAATCAAACTCTTGAACAAAATTGAATCAAATAAGTGCAACGTTCCCATTTTGATTCTTTTTTATGGACGTTTGTTGCATGTGCTCTCTCTTCCTGTCTTAATCTACGTATACAATAAACTAACAAACTAATGTTCATATTTACAGGTAATATCGCAGGAATTGTGGCCGGTTCAGTCATTGGAGCTATTGCACTGATTGCAATTATAGCAACACTCGTACTCAAATCCAGAAAACAGAAAAGGTGTGATACAGTAGCTTCATTATGATATATAATTAATATGTAACATAACATCTAAAGTGCATTAATGCATGTGCTTAATGGAAAAAGTTTGAGGTTTTCTCTTTTCACTGTATTCATTTTCTTTATTCTTTTCTATTTCAGAAAAAAAGCTGCACAGTTAAAAGAAGCTGTGACAGTTGAGAGCTTCTAAACCTGATTCTCCCTTTGCTGTTATACTGTACATATCTTCATCACCTGGAAAATGAAAAACTTGCATGCACAGAATAATAAGAGACTGACCTTGTAGCCATGATCCAGACTTTGATATATCATAAGGTTGAGCAAAGGTCCTTGCACAGTTAAAAAGTAACTACACGCTACATCTGCAGAAAAATATTACCATGATGGCTTCTGTAAATTTTAACCTGTGTTGCACGTTTGACCGCTCTCACCATCACAGCACACATGCTGGGGTGAAAAGTACAGCTTGATATTTATTGTAAAGTGAAAACACTCCACAGTTAGTCAGCACGTTGGATGATCTATGTAAACACAATCCAATCAATCACTTACTGTAACTAGTAAATACTCCTGACGAGGGTGAAACGCTGATGATGCAACCTGCTACTGTCTGAACATTATTGTTAATACATGAAGTTTACTGAAGATAAAGAAAATCAGCTCCTCAGATCACCTCTATATTTACGAGAAAACAGGAGAGATATAAGGCACTTTGCACTGTGTATGTATTTGTGTGTATTGTCATGAAATGCTGATGAATATTGTTATAAAGTTTTCAAATTTGTTGGACAATAAAGTTTTTCCAAATACAATATATTCTGTAGTTTAATTTCAATTTACCATCAATCTGAAAGCAGGTTGCCACAGTTTATATAGCACACGTAAGACTCAATATATTATAATACACAGACAAAACAGCACATGGTCACCTTTTGTTTGAAAAACAGGTAATTTTTATAAATTAGGTCATTCAAGATGGTGTTTCTATCAGGCAATGTGATCACTCCAGGGATTATGTATTTATGCCTTCAGCTATAGTTACATGGTGACACTGTATTTCTACCATGTATTGCTTGATATTTATCTGGTTAATACCTTTGGCTGCTGCTGTGGATGAGTGCAGATGGAAAGAGATGATATTGCCTCATTAATAAATCATTTTCCTCACTGATGGCAAAGGGTTTGATTGATTTCCCGAATGGTCAGCTCATTATTTGAGGACACAGCTCCAGATGCAAAATTCCTCACCGGCGCTCGACAGCGTCGATCTTTCAGTCCATCACTTTGTCTTGGATGTAAACAAGTCCTTTGCGTTGTAATTTACCCTACATACATCACATGACACTGTTTGTGTGGCATTGAGTGTTTTTCTTCAATCTTGTGTTCGTAAACTGGAAGTGACTCCGTTGTTTACTGTGTGACTCTGAACGTTCACGCTGTTCCAGTACATAACACAAGGCTGTGATTTCAACGGACAAAGGGCACCAGTATGTGACGAGACTGCAGAGGCCGCTGCTGAATAGACTGTCCGCTTGCTGCTTCCAGAGTCATTCACCAACAACTTGCCACAGACACTCCAGAGATATAAATACAAATAATTAGCATTGTCCTCTCCAGGTCCCGGGGCAACGCAGGAGTAACACCCCAGCTCATGACATACCAAGTCATTCTCACCCCTTAGATCACACTTAATGCTGGACAAGTGTTAAAATGAATCAGCCGGGTATATAAAGTGTGTGAGTGGAGCATTACAGATGCCAAAGCAACCTTTTTCCTCAGACCTGCTGCTCACTTTCTTTTGAGGGTAAAAATACAGCTGCCCTATTTAGTGTTCAGGTCATCAATCTGGGCTTGTTTGTCAGGGTGGAGCTACAGGCTTTGCACTTTCAACATCCTTCTCCTTCGTTCTCAGCTTATTTTCCAGGACATGGGCGAACGAAATAAAATATTATCCCGTCCCATTTTCCGCCGAGATGTGAGCTGGGATCCTTTCCCAAACTGGACGCAGCCGAGTCGCATCTTCGCGCAGGATTTTGGCCTCCCTCCTTTCCTGGAGCCCAGTGATCTGGACTGGATAGACTGGGCGAAGAGGAGGCTGGGATCTTTCTCCTGGCCTGGGTACACACAAACTCCCCTGCTGCCTCCGTTCAGTGGTCAGCACCCCGCGGCCTGGAACCAAAAGGGTCAGAGGCAGCTGACAAGCGGGGTGTCAGAGATCCGAACAGGGCAGGACAGTTGGAAGATTAACCTGGACGTCAATCACTTCTCACCTGAGGAAATTACAATCACAACCAAGGACGGTTATTTGCAAATATCCGGTATACTGTGCACGCTTGATTGTCCAGACAAATTATGTGACAAAACTTAAAAGCATCTTAAGTTTTAATGTACCTAATGGACAAATCTCGAGGTAATGAGTTTGTGCTTTTTACTATTTCTGTTTTTCCTTACAAGGAAATCATGAAGAAAGGCAGGATGAGCATGGATCGGTTTCAAGGTGCTTCACCCGGAAATACAAGTAAGTCCTCTGAAAAGTTGGTTCCATATAATTTCAGATCTCTGCATGTTTTATTATAACTGTTGTCTTTTGTATCGACAATCTTAGAAGAAATGCTTAAACTTTTAGATAGATTTTAGAGGTCAACATGAAGACAGATGATAGAGCAATCTTGCAGCAAGAATAGGTTTTATTGACGGATACACAATATCATACGAGAAAAAGTGGGATAAACTTCCTCTTCATTTCTTTAAGGCTGCCACAGGGGGTGGACTTGCAGCACATCAGTTCTTCGCTGTCTGGGGACGGAGTTCTGTCCATCGAGGCCCCGGCCCCTGGGACGTCCACCACAGACCCGATAAATGAGATAGTCATACCTGTGCAGATCAGACAGACGCAAGATTCTGAAAAGTGAAACCAGCGAGCAGAATCTGAAACTGCAGTCAGATGTAGCCCAAGTTTCGTGTAGTAACTTTTGCAGCACTGGCATGAAAAAGAAGAACTCGTCTATTATTTACTGTAACGACAAGTTTGTTTTCCTGCTATAAGATACTGTTTAACCCTTTGATGCACAACATGGGTCTAAAGTGACCCGACTGAGTTTTTATTTGCTGTATCTTTGCAATTAATTAATTTCATTACTCAGCATTCCAGGTATTCCTCAATTAACTTGTTTTACATCATAATTCATCCTTCTTGTATATTTTTCTTTTTTACATTTTGAATAAAAACACTTTTTATATCACTACCCCTCTAATGCGCAACATGGGTCTAAAATGACCCGTATCCATTTCCCATGTTATTCCATGTATTGCTGAGTGTTTCTATGCTGAATGTTTATAATCTATGTATTTCATCATTTATTAATCCAACTATTCAGTACATTTTAATTGTTTTATTTAGCACAAATCATCATATTAAGTTTTCTGTTCTTCCTTTATGAATAAGCATAGCTTTTGTCAGTCTTCATGAAGTTTTCACACATGGGTCAGAAATGACCCACATTTGTCTAACATATTTACTGTAGCCCAGTGTGGAGAACTATTTGAAGATCTGAAACATATAAGTCTTATTTTACAATAATTATAATCTTACCTGATAAGAAATTTGATGTGATAATTCTGCATAATTATTGATTATGTTTAAGGTCATTTGAAGACTAAGTAGCTCCATATCTTGTCAGAAAGGGAAACATTTTCAATAGGCTACTTCCTAGACAACTGCAGAAGACGGTTCATCCCTAGTGACTGTGTCACCATCGACGAGCAGCTGGTGCCGTTCCGGGGCAGGTGCAGGTTTCTACAATATATGCCCAGCAAGCCGGCGAAATATGGGCTAAAAATCTCAGCAACATCACGATGGACAACTTTTTCACCAGTGTCCCTCTGGCTGAGAAGCTCCTTGAGAAGGACCTAACAATTGTAGGCCCTCTCCGACAGAACAAGGCTGATATCCCACCTGTGATGAAGCCATCCAAACTGCGTGGATCTACAGCTCAGAGTTTGGATTCAGAGGCAACATGACCATGGTGAGCTACGTCCAGAAAAAAGGAAAGCCTGTTATCCTTTTGAGTACAATGCACGACGACAAAGCAGTGGATGAGAGCAACCAAAAGAAGAAGCCAGATGTGATCCAGTTCTACAACAAAACAAAAGGAGGTGTAGACACAATGGATCAAATGGTTAGCACCTACACATGGTAGTCATGATAGTCATGCCACACATGAAGAGGCGCATGGAGAGCACACCCATACTCCAAAAGTCCATCCTTGAGGCTGTGGGAAGATGCAGGATCAAAAAACAAAACCCAGACACCACACAGCCACAGGAGGACATCAGGCAGGCCGGCCAAGGGAAGAGGAAGAGGTGTGCAATCTGCACAACTTCCAAGAACAGAAAAGCCAGCAGCTGGTGTTCCCAGTGCACCAGGCCTGTGTGTAAGGAGCACAGATATGTCGTGGTCATTTGTGAGGGATGTAAGAATTGAAATGGCCGTTAGCAGTCTACTGTGATCAGATGTGTTATGTTAGTTGATTACATTGTTAAATTATCAGTTAAATTTTATCTACTGCACTGTGATCAGTTGTGTTTTATTGTATTTGGTCACAAATAAAATTACAATTGTTAAACTATCTATTCAATATGTACTGTGATCAGTTGTTATATTTTATTTGGTCACAAATCAGATGGTAAAATGGTTAAAATATCAACCGTTCAACTGTTATCAGAGGTATGTGTCTACAGAATGTCCAGGTCTGTGTATGACAAATAAACACATTTCAAATATAAAATATATAATTATTTGGCCCAAAGCATTGCTAAAGTGATTATTTGAAGCAAATTATTGTTATAGTATGAAGTAATTTAATTCAAAATCACACTTGGGTAAATGGGTCATTTTTGACCCATGTGGTGTAGTAATCCAAAATCTATTTATATTCCTAAAATAATAAACAGACAATGGAAGCATTGACCTTGTACTAATCAAAAACAAGATATTAAAATTATAATTGGGACATTTAATAATAAAATAAATTGATTTAAAAAAAATACAGCAAAGAAACACTCACCCAGCCTGAAAACACATGGAAAATGAATGCGGGTCATTTTTGACCCATGTTGCGCATTAGAAGGGGTGTTCATATGTTGTGCATCAAAGGGTTAATGCACTGTCACACGCCTAGTCCCATGACACAATTACTTTTGGTTTCACAATTAAAATGCAGACTCATCATAACACAGAAGTGACTCTGAAAATTAGGAATTGTTTTTGCTTGTCAACACTTATAAAAGTATTAGCATGAACTAGTTTTCTAACAACATAACCTGTTTTTTTTTAATGGACTTCTAATGTCATCATTGTGTAAAAATGTTAGCAGCTGTAGTTGTGACCTTGCACAACCTAAGAGATTGTGGAGATTACGGCTGACAATACTGGCCAAGAACGGACAGTGCACCACAGGTTTAACTATCCTGCATAGTCACTGATTATTTATATCTAAACAGGTAATTTAAAGTATGTACATCAAATAGTGCTTCTGTGTAACAGGGCAATATCATAGAGAAATGAGTAATTTGGTTTAATTTTATATTGCTTTTGAGAAACACTGTAAAACCTGAACTGAAGGTTCAATTTGTAAGTTGTACATGGATGTGTTTGCATAACCAGACTCATGAAGCTGTCCTGGTATCACATGTGTCAAATAGCTTCAGCCACATGAATAAAAAAGAATGTGATCATCTCCTTCAGTGTCTTTTATTACTGATGTATTTGTGGGCAGATTAGAGGATGAATAGGAACCCATTTAATCTGTATTGATTATTCATCCAGTGCTCTATTTCTAATGGCTTGCCCATCATGTTTGTCAAATGGTCCACAAGAGGTCCCTGAGGTCCTGTTCAGCGGAATATCTGGACATTATATCCTGTTTGAGAGACACTTATGTTGACAGTATTCAAGATCTTTTTTTTTTTTTTTCTTTTTTTTAAAACACACATTTTCTCAAACACTGAATATTGCACCAACTCACTGTGGTCAACTGTCTTCTACGGGACATGTGATGCCAAATATTAAAGCAAATGTACAGCAGCCTAAAACTGGATGAAATGAAAGTATTTGCCAACTGGGACATTAGTGTAACATCTCAGCAAATTCAGTGGAGAGGGTCAAGAGTAAAAAATCAGGTGACAAGCTGATCTGATGAAGGCCACTCAACAGCCAACAGTGACATCTAGTGCCTGGACTGGGTTTTACATGACAACGTAATTACTGTTCAGTATTTGTACTGTATGTCAACGCATGGATTAATGTAATGTTGGAATCAATTGTTGAACATAGAGACGATATAGTGAAAAAGGAGAGGTTTTTGTTTCACACACAATTGATGTGAGGATTAGTTTCTTGGTTTGGTTTGTTGGTTATTCAACCAATGTTTAGCTGTGACATGCAAATACTTACAGAGTCACTTAAGAGCAATTTCATAAAGTAGGAGACAGGGATTTAATTAGAGTTTGATAAACAGTAACATGAAAAAATAAAAGTGTCACTCATCTCTTTATGTGTTTAGAAAATCAGAATAGTAGGAGATGTAAGTTAGATGTATAAGCAGAGAAAAAAGTATGTACATCCCTGACCAAAGATTAATGTATTTTCAAACAGATGCTATAGAGAAATTGTACAGATTCTTTAAGCCACAGAAATATCTTGAGGTTTATTCAAGATTCAAGCCAACAGGGTGAAAAACAATCACTTTAGATTAATTCGATTAAACCAAAACATTTCCCCTACTTTCATCGTTCCCTCTTTTGTCCTTCCTGACCCACACATATCATTTCATGTGCCAGCTTTGATAGAGAAGAGATTACAATGTCTTGAAATCAGACAGTAAATTTGTGTGTAACTATGAGGCGACACTGCTAACTACTAAGCCACCGCTGCCAATTTTAATGTAAATGGCATCATAAATTACAAAATAAACATGAAAACTTGAAACAGGTGATTAAGACCAAAAATCCATCAGGAAAATGTTCACTGAGGTGATGAATCAAGTAAGAAGTAGAGTCATTTTCTCATAGACTACCATATAATAGGACTGCTTTTTGTAACCAGAGGAGTCGCCCCCTGCTGGCCACTGGAAAGGATGCAGCTTTAAAGCACTTCCACATTGGCGTCCACTTCTTTTACACAGTCTACTGTTGCACTTAGTGTTTGCCATCGTTACAGAAGAAGTACCAATAGTTCCAGTAGCAGTGATGATGACACTGTGGTTGATAAATTCAGCACCACGGACAGAGACTGCATTTAATGTTTGTGTCTGTCGCCCTCCAGAGGCCGTGTGGAGTAATGACAGGAATAATTGCTTCACTATTATCATAAAAGATCAAAATACGAGTAATGTTCACAGAGGAAAAAAGAGACAGAAAAAAAATCTCATAGTTATCATGAAACACAATAATAACGAAAAAAGAAAGAAATTTATCATAAAGCTATTTCATTTTTGAATATGACTATGTAGTAGAACTTCAAAAAGAAGTGAATTTTGTGTAAATGTATAATTAAAAAATATTATTATTATTACTATTATTATTGATATTATTATTATTATTAATTATAATATGATAATGATGATGATGATGATGATGATGATGATGATTTACATGCATGCTGTCCACATTAGTGTCCATTGTTCTCACCACATTAGTAAACTTCATCAGTGATATCTCTCATTTCTGAAGGATGATCTTATGGTGTGAAATGACTTCAGCTGTGTGCGTGTGTGTGAGTGTGTGTGAGTGAGTGTGTGTGTGTGTAGTATTGCGGTGTCTCTTTAAAGGAAGGGGGAGTGTAGAAGAGGGACAGAGCAAAGAGATGAATAGAAGGCACCAGAACCACCTACCATGACCAAGTGCGCTGCAAATGTAGGACACAAACTGGAGTGGAATACAAACGGATCATCCAGCCTCAGCATCGAGGGAAAACCATGTCGGGATGTGCCTTATGTGATGCAAACCTTTTTCAACATGGCACCACATGCGAGCATTGGAAGCCAGGGAAAGTGTTTTTCCTCCCAAACATTTCTCGCATGTTGAAACGGAATAGCAGAGGGGCAGTGAAGTGCATCCCTGTGCTATCTATCTCCCATTATCAATGGTAGGCATTGCATAATTCAGCCTTTTATCCGGCGGAGACGTTTGGTTCCTCCTCTTTGGGAAAAGAGGGGGACGCCAGAAAGAAGCACCACCATCCATCCATCCATCCGGCGGCTGCCTCTGCTCGGCGATGCCCTTCTTTTCTCTCGCAGCAAGAACTTGCAGACAGTAGCAGGGGGAAGGATGCATTTACAGCTGGATGTTGCATGCTGCATTCAGGGAGATTCGGCAATAACAGCGGCTCTAGCAGAAACGGCGAGTGCGGCGGGCCTGGGAAGCACCCAGCCCCACTATCTCCTCCTTTTCCTCCCCCCCTGC
This sequence comes from Centropyge bicolor, assembly GCA_037975185.1. Classification (NCBI taxonomy): domain Eukaryota; kingdom Metazoa; phylum Chordata; class Actinopteri; family Pomacanthidae; genus Centropyge; species Centropyge bicolor. Next base: position 8,329,850 of record JBBMOC010000019.1, on the reverse strand, counting down.
AGGACCATGCTTGCGTGAGGGATGAGGCTGTGCACAGGGACACCAGGCCAGAGCTGCGGCCTACTTCTCACCAGAGCCGGTCTCTCGACTGCAAGACCCGTGAACGCATTGCCACCATCACATCAGCATCTTTGGTACGAAGCTCTCTCTCTCTCTCTCTCTCTCTCTCTCTCTCGCTCCTCAGTTTGCATGGAAAATACGCGTGCGTGTGCGCGCGCGCGTCTGTGTGTATGTGTGTGTGCGTGCGTGCAGGCGGCGGGGGGTGAGGAGGGGAGGGGGTGTCTGTGTTCTCAGCTGTACATCTGTAGTCATGGCAACCGGATCCTGTTAATGGATGTCATTTTTTTTCTTCCCATCCTCAGCTTCCCTCTCTCTGCCTCTGCTTTTTATGTGTGTGCATTGCATTTATATGTGTTCTATATAAACCTCTGCCCTGGTGTCTGTTACCAGTGAGATTTTTGTCAGATTGTAAATGATGCATCTCCACGTCTCCTCATGGAGAGTCCTTTTTCAGATTGGTGGCGTCATATGAATGTTACGTATTCATCAGAAATGGTGCTGAAGTGGCTGATTGATTAAGTGTCTTTGCTTTATGTGATCAAGAGTTGATTCTAATCAAGACTATATATGGGATTAAACAGCAAGGCCTGTGTATATTGTTGAACTTCATCTATTTTGTGTGACACTGATGCTGAAAGACACACAGGATTGTCAGGATTCTCTGTTATTTATCATCTCTTGTGAAGTTCTGCAAACTGATTACTTTTCAGTTGCAGAATTGTTGTTTGCATTGTCCTGTATGTGCCCTGGTTTTAGGCCACAGCCTCTGAATTACCAGCTGTCTGTCTCCACCACGGCAGTTGTTTCTCTTTGCCTGCTCCGTTTCTTTTACTTCCTGCTTCCTGTGTTCCTCCTGTCTAGGTCATCAGGTAGATCCAGGAGCATGAGCAGGACTTTGAGCTGCGGGAGCAGATGTCTGGGTATAAGCGCATGCGGCGGCAGCACCAGAAGCAGCTGATCGCCCTGGAGAACAGGCTAAAGGCCGAGATGGATGAGCATAGGCTCCGGCTGCAGAAGGAATTAGAGACACAAGCGAACAACACTTACATTGAGCTGGAACGACTGGCCAAACGCCACGCTGCTCAAACAGACAAAGAGGTACGGCCTCAACAGCAGGTGTTATTTATGAATGAGGTGGAAACTACAAAGTGATGTGATTTGCTTCAAGTCGAACTCACGTCTGTGATGGCGTTTTTTTGACAGTTAGGAGATCAGTGCAGGGTGATCATTTGAAATCTTTTAATGTCTCTTCACAGATGAAGTCAGCTGCAGCTGAAGAGAGGAGGATCCAGCAACAGATTGTTGCACAGCAAAAGAAAGAGCTGACTACTTTCTTAGAGAACCAGAAAAAGGAGTACAGGCTTTGCAAAGACAAGATCAAAGAAGTAAATATCATGAACAAATAGAAGTTTATGATCTCACACATTATATCTGTTTAATGTGAAATACATGAGACTGTCTTCAGATAATGCACACTCCTCTCACTCTGTTGTTTTGCTTTGTGCTTTTTATTTGTGGGTGTGTTACAGGAGATGAGCGAAGACCCTTGTACACCCAAGGAGGAGAAGCAGGAGCGTCTGTCCAGGCACAAAGAAACAATACAGCGCTCTCAGGCTGAGGAGGAAGCTCATCTGCTGGCCCAGCAGAGGCTGGTCTACGACCGGAGCTGCAGGGCCCTCAAACGCCGGAGTCTGGTCAGGAGGCACGAGTTTGAACAGGAGCAGCTGAGAGAGGTAAAGATCCCCTCTAACATTACATAGCATAATGTATAATCAGACTGTGCACATGATCTCAAAATTAAATATCGTAATTTTGGGTTTGACTGTTCGAGTTTTCAGAAGAAGTTTGGACATTTTGTGAAATGATAGTCGTCCAAATCAAGTTCAGAATCCACAGATAAAATAGTTTCTACTCTGAATAACTTTCCAAAAATCCAAGGGTTTTGAATTTTTATCCAAATTCGTTTTTGTATAACAAAAAATTGGCACTAATTTGCAAGCTAAAATAATTACATTTTATGTGGCTGTTGTTTAAGCTGTCATTTATTAATTGGTTCAAACTGTATTATCAGTTTCCTCAGGAAACCCTGTAGTTGTTCTCACACTTTTACAGTTGTATAGTTGCATGTCATCTGCATTGGTGTTTTTGAGAAGACAATACATTTATGAACCATATCAGCAAATATGTGATATCAAAAAGATGAGGACCAAGCAGTTAACTTTGAGGGACACCACAGTCATCATTCTTGTTTATCTTTTAATGTCCACAAAGTGAATCAACTAGCCTCACTAAATGGTGGAAAGCAGAATATATTTTCATTCAAAATTCATTAAATTTCTCATCCCAGGAGCTGAACAAGAAGAGGACCCAGAAGGAGATGGAGCATGCCCTGATGATCCGGCAGGATGAATCCACCCAGGACATGGAGCGCAGGCAGCTGCAGATGCTGCAGAAGCTGCGTATCGAACTCATGCGGCTGCAGCACCAGACGGAGCTCGAAAACCAGGAGGAGTACAACGGCCGGCGGCAGAGGGAACTGCACAGGAAACACACTCTGGAGCAGCGGCAGCAGCCCAGAAACCTCAAGGTGCCTGGAGCTTTCTCTTTGCCGCTATGCGGTTATTTAGTGAGTTGATATCCAGCAAACGTCATTTCAAGAGGTTTTAAAAGTTTGTTTACAAGAGAGTCATGCAACAGTTTATTGTTAAGGAGAATCATTTTGCATCCACGTAAGTCAAAATCAACAAGCAACACATGAAACACCAGAACACTAACATTTATTTCTCTTTGAACCCTCTGTAGACGCTGGAGATGCAGATCAAGAAACAGTTCCAAGATACTTGCAAGGTGCAGAACAAGCAGTACAAAGCTCTTAGGAACCATCAGCTGGAGGTTTCTCCCAAAGGCGACCACAAGACCATCCTGAAGAGCCTGAAGGAGGAGCAGACACGCAAGCTGGCTATACTGGCGGAGCAGTATGAGCAGAGCATCAACGAGATGATGGCTTCACAAGCGGTACGAGGATCCTGAAGCATCTTGTCTTGAATAGCAAAAGTGGGCCTCATTCATCATTTGTATGTTGGATATTTATTCGTACACATTTGCTCTTCACATCATGTGCATCAACTTCCTCCAGCTTCATCACACATTTGAATTTGTCTTTAACGCTGCAGTTGTTTTGTGAATCTTTTTGCAAAAATGATTGGCCTGTAGTTTGATAAATGAGGCCCAACCTGAGCTTGTTCCTGATGTGTTTGTAACTACCTCTGTCTCGCTGCGTCTGTAGATGCGATTGGACGCAGAGCAGGAAACAGAGTGCCAAGCTCTGAAGCAGCAGCTGAAGCAAGAGATGGAGCTCCTGGACGCCTACCAGAGAAAAACCAAGTCACAGATGGAGACCCAACATGAGCGAGAGCAGCAGAAACTTGAGCAGAAGGTCTCCATACGCAGAGCGCACCTTGAACAGAAGGTAGGTTTAAGATCAAAGCCATTCTCAAATACTTTGAATAAATGCAGCATGATACCATACTGTTTAAAAGTCACCTCAGGGGAGGGAGGCAATGTCCAGAGAGATGGTTTATATGTTGACAACACTATTACAGCAGCTTTGTTTGGAGATTTTACAATTAAGTGCCCTGCTAGTGACCCCTAGAGGCCGCAATGTTCATTACAACCACAAATGACAAAAGTGTTGTGGGGAAGGTCCAGTCAGGTTCTGTTACCTCCGGCTCAAAAATGTGAGTTTGCAGTTGGGAAAACCCACCAAGCAGCTCCTCATGGTTGGGCATGTTGCAAAAGTGGGAGCGGATCTAGTTTTAGGTGAATCTCCCATGTATCACACCCTTGTCCAACAGGTGAACAGAAGTGGCTGGTCATGTTTGTTCATGAGGCTGGAGCCAGAGGAAAAGGATCATATACCTTACCAAAGGCCTTTATGGTTCAAAGGCTTTGCCTCCTCATTGTCACGGGCCCCACAGACCCCAATGCTGTATGCATAAATTGCAAGAATCTTTTTTTTTTGTCAAATATTTTTGACCACCACATGGGGCCAAACTAAAGAAAATCTCAGCAACTAATGAATTACCTAAATTTTCATGAAGACATTTATAAATAATTTCAATAAATTTGAACTACTTTGTTGATCATCTGATTAAGGGCCACCACAAGGTTGAAATTTGTGGTAATTTGGTGAAATTTGTGCTCTCCAAATATTGGATGGAATGACGTGAAATTTGGTACAGACATTCATGCCGTCTCAAGATTAGGGCGCCATCTTCAGATCAGAAACTTTTATTTGTCCAATACTTTGGTTTATGCCCAAATACTTGCAAGACGAGTGACATTCCCATGAGCCCCTGCTGTAGTTTGGGCTTACTGTACAGTTAAGTACTCAGTAAATATCATCGCTATCTGCTAATTAGATTGTTATTCATTTCTTTAGTACAAGCTGAAATTTGATTATGATGTGACTATGACTATATTCACTATTTTTATTATTGATCAATGTGCTGATTAATTTATTGTTGAAATTGTTATCAAAATGTTTGCTTGTTTTGTTCGACCAACAGTCCAAAGAGCGATGATTTTCAGTTTACTATCACTTATTGTATTGTCGCATTTGATGAGTTTGAAGTAATGCGTTGATGATCAATTGATAATTAAGACAGTTACATAATGATTTTATGCTGAATGACATTTGACTTTTTTCATTTCGAGCCCATGTAATGAAACACTCCCCTAATGTTTTCCGACCACAGATTGAAGAGGAACTGGCCGCACTTCAGAAGGAGCGCACCGAAAGGATCAAGCACTTGTTGGAACGGCAGGACAGAGAAATGAATGCTTTTGACACAGAAAGTAGAAGCCTCGGCTTTGGGAGCCTGGGATCTCTGGACTTCCCCAAAGAAGACAACAGATGAAAGTGGATTTATCTTTAGAGGACAACATATCCGTGCCCTTTTCACGTCCACTTGACCGTTTGTCACGTCCACGGTGACAAAGCTGGATAACTTTCTCTATTGCTTTTCTTCTCTCTTAGATATTGCATCTTCGAATCGAGGTGTTAACGTGCAATGAGAACTTCTTTTGTGAAACTTGAAGGGGGAAAGTCAAACAAAAGAATCTACAACAACATGTCAATAAAAATCAAACCTAGTCAGTGTAACTCAAAACGTATGTGTTCAAAGTAACAGACTCTTTCCTCCATGCCATCTCCTCCTTTTGGTATGAATTGAATAAATCAGGAAATTTTAGTAAAATTGGCACTTTGATATGTTTAAGTAGAAACCCATCATGTTCGTATGATGCTTAATGTGTGTGTTACATGGAGGGACATTGTGGAATGTGAGCTGCGGACTCCACCGTGGTGTTAAGCTGCTTTGTCTTTTTTATTAGTTTGATTTTATTCTGTACTGTTTTATTTTATGCTCTGAATGTGAATATTACTGTATGGGGTCACTGGATAAAGTCAGAGTTTATTCATTTGATTTTTTTTTATTTTTTTATTTTGGTCATACTTCCATATTGTGCTTATGCATACAGTATACTGTGGTCCCTCACTTTTTCTAGGCAACATTTCTTACCTTTTCTTTTATTTGATATGTAGGATCAATTGGCATTAGCTTGATCAACCCGTTTATCTTATCACAATTCAAGATCCCACTTGGTAAAACTGCTTATTATTGCATGCACTTTAAGGACAAATTCAGGTTGTGAAGTGAAGCATGAATCTGTCAAGAGATTTTAGCTGTTTGTAAATAAAAGCTTTTTTTTTTTTTTTTTTTTTTTTTTGGTTTTAAGCCTATGGATACTGGACATAAGCGCCATATTTGATATGATAATTTCACAAATGCCTTTCTTTAAGTTGTGCCTGAAGCAGATTTTAGTTACGTGTTTGTTATATCTATATTTTATTTACTGAGGCCGGCACCATTTTGTTTTGGTTTCATCTAAACTTGTGAATCATTTAATGTTCACTAATCAAAGTTCTTGTAAAGGAAAATGGTGAGAATTGTGCTGTATAACTTTTGATATGAATATTTGTACATGAGAATATAGCTAGAACATACAGAGACACTGGTCTATTACTGATAACAGAGCTTAACGATAAAGATTTTGCTTCGTTTTTGTTTTATAATATAGAGATATGGTCATACAATAGCTCAATATATTGCTAAGTCAAATCACTAGACTCTCAGATTGTATAAATGCTGGTGAATGGAACCACAGACTTCTTATAATATCTTATAAGATCTTTTATGGATCAGCAGTTCTACAAACACAACATGTGGGTCCAGGTTGCGTTGGAGTAATTAGTGTCTAATGATCAGATTTACATATTTTTTGCCATGTTCATTATGGTCATTGAACAGGTTGCACAATGTTTCCATTTATACTGAATGGATGGATAATTGTTTGGTGCTTAATTTCTAATACCACCTTTAGCCTTGTAGTTTTTTGTCTTGGAGAGACAATTGATTTTTACAAAATGTAAACGTGAAGCATTTTGAAACTCCCCGCCCTCTGAGTCAAAACACTACTAAGTTTTTCAAACACTCATGACATATTTAGAGTACCCCATGCAGTGAAACCCTCTAAAAATGAAGTATATGTATGAAAAATAAATACTATTTTATCACGGGTCAGTTTTTGAAACATTGTTTAATGTGGTGGTCTTGAACGCAACCCTGTTATGTTCGACAGGTATTTCTTTACCTGTATTTTTTTTTCCTTTTATTTCAGAGCCACAACTTGTATTAATGTTCGGTCATATTTCTCACAGGGCTGAAGGGTGGAAGACGTCCCCTGAATTAGTATTTTAAACAGAGGAATATGACGTTCAATTTCTGATGGCAATAGAACTTAAATGCTCTTGTTTTACACGTAGAAACCTAAATTCTGAACTTGTTCTGTTTGACCAGAGTGTGTTCTGAAGTTGAGTGGCTCCTTGAGATTTTTCAGCCTTTTACATTTTCACAAACTTTCTGAAATTTGATGAAAAGGTTTCTCATATGCAGTAAGGCCTTTTGTCTGGTCACATAAAACTGAAGCCTTGTGGACAAATGGTTCCATAAAAAAGTGCTATTGGGGTGCTTGAATAAGGTTTTTGCCTGAGAGCTTCAGAACAGTTATGAACAATTTGTGTGAATTTTAAGTTACTACAAAGATGTATTTAGTTAGAATAAAGGGGACTTTCCTAAACAACCTTATTCACCATTTCCTGTGCAGTTCAAAGACAAAATAAAAGAGATTCTGTTGAAAAAAAAAAGGAGTCTCGATCGACATCCTGCATCTAATGACAGTGCATTTCTTATTGTTTGTGATTGAATTTCCTTGAAACGCTCTCTTATGTGGTTGAGGTCTTCTCACTTTTGCTTTTCTTGCCACCGCTGTGACCTATATTCTATCAAATGCTGTTTGTTGTGATTTACTGTAAAGCTACCAACATACATGCAGGTCAAAGATAACTTGTGAAAACCAGAAAGGGGAACTGGAGGTGGGAGGGAAGTTGCCCTGCAGAGCGTCCAGGCTTCCTTACATTTCAGGGTAAACTTTCTTGATTTAGGTGTTGATTTTGGGCTTTTTTTGGGGGGGGGCATGTCTGTAGTGTAAACACTGGCAGGAATCCGACTGTAGGTTCTTTGAATTGTCGACATCTGCAGCAACATCTGCAGCAGTTGCCTTCCTCACCGCAACCCCTCTGTTATCCCCTGGGGCAACTGGAAAGCCCCGAGGAGGGCAGTAGAGTGGTTAACCTTTACCTGAAGTAGTGCTGACAGGGTTGTGGTGCGTCGAGTTCCCCCTGTCCTTTCTCAAGTAGTCAGTGGTTTGACAGAAATGTGGCTTCAAGTGTGGATGCTTGAAACCAACATGTGATCACCACATATCACAAAAAAAAAAAGGTGGGGATCATGTCAGCTCTCAGTGTTTCAGTTACAGTGCAAATTAACCTGTTGCTCCCACACACAACAAATGATGCAGACAGCTGGAGAGACACATCACTGGGCGCAGAAGCAGAAGTGACCATCACTCCTAGAAGTCAGCGGTGACGATGATGAGATTAAACAACACTTGAAAACCCCCTGTTCGTGTTATTTTATTGACATAATCATCCAGTTCCTCCTCACATACTAAACAACTCAGTGGAGGATGCAACACCCATTGTCACATGTCAGCATCATCATCCTCTAATAATACGAGCAGAGCCGGTCAGAAACTCTCAACTTGCGGTGTGATGACACCGACATATTGCCTAGTGCAGCGAAGCAGACCCTCCCCTTTACGCACTTGTAAAAGTTTCTGATTGAGAAATGCATTTCCTGTGACCTTGCTGGCTTCCTGTTCAAATACCCGCATGAAAATATTGTTGCAAAAAGACACATGGTCTGAGGAGCAGCCGTCACAGTTCTACTGACAAAGTTCAGCAGAAATGTTCAACATGAAAAGTTCATCTCAGGCTGCTTCTCTGGGATTGTTTTCATGACACCTCTCATTTTTTTCAGGCCCAATTCTGCTCTAAAATCCCCTTGTTTGTTTGAAACTACCCCTCCCTGCCACACGTTGCAGTTTTCAAGAATTTACCTTGCATTTTCTCAAGACTCACCTTAGTCTTTGCTGATTATATTAAGATAAACTTAACTGATAACCTTTGTAGCATGTGTGGTTTTATTGTTGAATTATCAGAGTCATATTTAAGCCATAAGTCATATTTAACCACAAAACCACTTTTTGGTATTAGATTGCTACTGTATGACGTGCTTTTACTTGAAATTAAGGAACTTCACATTGCTCAAGGTACATGTGCTCTCACTATGTAGAAAGATCAGCACTGTGCAATTTCATGCACTGTGCTGAGCTCACTTTTACTTTTTCACACCCATTAGGTTCTCCCCTTCTCCCCCACGCTCTCTAGGTGGCAGCAAAAAAAAAAAACTGTGTCAAAGGCTGACCTCAGTTCTTTAATCATTTTCATACATCTCTGACACTGTTTTCCAAAGTCAGCAGCTTAATGTTCCTCGAGCAAATTTAAATGTGTCACATTTGTGTGTAGTTTTCCAGGCACACATAAAAAGGAAGTGCTATTAAAAATACTTTGTGCTACACCATGGTCATGGTGATAAATGTGATAATAATTAGACCTGACATGCCTCCTTTGTGAAAAAGGCATGTCGGGGCATGAAAGAAAAAAAAAATGCATGTCTGAAAAAAAAAGGAGGAAATTCTGGGAAATTTGGTTGCCTCACAAAGTGCACGTCATTTCCTCCTATGACAAATGTGTGGTTTCTGTCTTTTAAAAAAGTTTGAAAGGAGTGTGATTATGACGAGTCCTCGCAATTTGCCTGTGATACTGAGAGGAGAATGAATGGTCATGTAAAGAGCATGCATTTTCAACAGTTTATGGAACCAGCAGCAAGTAAGTTCTATTCCTTTTCTATTAAAACATAACAGACAATTAAACACAGTTGCATCTTTTCTTACTTCTCTATTCTTCACACTATTGTCGGTGATTTTATAGCTGCCTACAGGTGCCTGAACTGAAACTGATTGAAGTTTCAGATTCAGCTTTACCGCCTCACACTTTTTTGAACACTTGTCAGCATCAATGGGTTAGATTTAAACTGCTTGTAGAATATATGAAGAGACTGACTGAAGTTTGTTGGCAGCTAAACACACCACAGCTCCAGTATATGATTTGATTAAATGTCTGATCTGATAATATGGCAGATTTGTAGTATTTCACTCGCTGTAAGTTTGCAAAGTGAAGAATCTATTTTTATCCCTCCTGCCTTCCACTTGTGGCTTTAGCATGAAGTTCCTCTCACCACTGGGATGTAGGATAACCTTAACTGACCAGTTCCTTTCTCCTCAGCGTTACTCTCTCTCCTGCTGGTTATGGCTGTTGATTCAACGAGAACTGTGGCAGCAAGCAGAAACCAGGAGTGTGGGAATTCTCTGCAACAGACTTTGAAGCTGACCAGACTCGTACAGAAGGAATCTGTCGACCTAATCAAAACATATGTGAGTGCAGACATAAATCTGCTGTATCTTATTTTGCTGTGCTCAATTCAGCACTCCACCTTTAAAAATAACATGCAGACTGTTCCTGCTCCTTTAATCTTACTGTGTCTTTTTGCAGAAAGCCTCTCAAGGTGAAATGTCAGAGCTCTTCTGCAAGGTGTCAGTCAGCGACATGCCTGACCCCAACATCTCCGGCCTGGAGCCCTCAGAGAGGATAGCGAGCATCTCCACGCATCTCCAGGCCTTCTTCCCACATTTCAAACGGGTGTACGAGCAGCAGACAGACTTACAGTCGCCGACGAGCCCGCTGCTGACCGAGCTCAGCACCGTCAGCGCTCGCAGCAAGAGCCTGGCCGCCCTCATAAACACCTTTTATCAGAGCCTCTTCCCAAACCTGCCGCTACCGGAGCCGGCGGGGGGGCCGACGACACTACCTCCACCTCAGAACGTCTTCCAGCAGAAGGTCTACGGTTGTGTCGTCCTGAAGACCTACAAGGAGTTCCTGTCGAATGTTTCCAGAGAACTGCGGACTCTAAAAAACAAATTGTGCAGAAGGAGGATACAAATAAATTCATTCTTCTTCTGAGGATGACCTAAGGCTGGCCTTAGACAGTCTGCTTTCAACAACGCTCACACTCACTGGGGTTGACAAAGACTTAAAAAGATAAGTGAGTGCGAAGGTGGCTGGTACATCAGTGTAATGAAGCCTATTTATGGTATTTAATATTTATTTTCTTGTGTGTTTCTGGTGCGAGGAGTGCTGTTCAAAGATCAAGAGTGTGAAGGTATATGTGCAAGTTATGTATATTTAATTTGTCTAATATGTTATGTAAGGATCTCTTTTGCTGATGTAAACTTATTTGCTGTATGCAGAATTATTAAAAGTCACTTTGCAGCTGTACTTCTTTAAGATCTTTCATTTTTTTGCGTGGTTGCATCAAAAATGTCATTTTCAGGAACATGGGAGTGTCTGGAAAAAAGAGCTCTCAAAAAAGTAAAGTCATGCATTAGACGTCTTCCTATTTGACTCAATTCGAGGAACACTGTAAGTTTCTACGCTGTAAAACATTTCATGTTTTTGAGAAGTGCAAATAGAACTAAATATAAAAGATCCTAAAACTTGTGCACAAAGCATCATGTGCTGAGTTCTGCACAGAATCAGTCCATCAAGAGGGGTTAAAAGAAAATCAGGAAGCTGCTGAGACGCTGACTGTGTGATATCAGCTCAGAATGACGCATGTGTTCAACACAAGGCTGCATCAGATAGGAAAGATTTCATGAAACTGGCGGGCCGTCTGGCCGGTCACAAGGTGTGGGTGTGTGTGGGTCAGATAACTGTATGTGTGGTTTGCACACTTGCATCCTCTTATAGATGGGGATGCAAGTGTGTGAAAGGTGGGCGCGGGGAAAACAGAAGAGACGTTGTGCAGAAAAACCCTTTTTTTAAATAGACGGTTTTGCAGACACTACGTGCAAACTTGTCATCTCTATACACATATATATGCAACACAGATACGAGATATTAGTTAGAATGAAGTAATGCTTAACTAAACTTTCCTCAGATCACAAGCTCTCAGGAAACTGGAAGTAGATGGGGGATTCACTCTAGGTCATGAATCAAGTTCCCTGTTATAACTGCTGCTGTATTTAAAGCGCAAACACAGAGGGTACCTCAGGGCAACAGTCATTCTTCAGTCTACATTATTCATTCAATTTCACTACCCACTTAATGCTTTACAAGACCACACAGAGCTATGAGGACCATTCTAGCAGCAAAATGCAGACACCTTGGACAGAAGCTCTCACTGTTAAACACTTTCTAATCCACCTGACTTGCATGGGGGTTTTTTAGCCTGTTGAAGGAAAACCAGACAACCTGCACAGTTTTCAACATGCAAACCCCAACAGAACTGGACAGAGCTGGAGATTTAACCTGGGGCCTGTTGCAGTTGCTTTAACAACCGATCCACCTGCCATCAGTTTACAGCAGATCACCGCGGAAATGTGTCGACTTCTGCACAACTGCAATACGCTGAATAGATTTTGTCAGACTGCTGTTTCCAAGGTCAAGAAGGAAAAAAAATCACTCTCAACTGCATTATTGTTGTCTGTAGGGTGCTGACAGGGTGAAGGGCGAATACGCATTGTTCCCACATTCACGTTTAGATGTGAGCTTAAAAACAAGGCAGACATGCTGAGGCCATGCTTCAGCTCAATGCTCACATCTGCATGCTACTATGCTGAGTGACAATGCTTACATGCAGGTACAATGTTTGCCATGTTCACCATCTCAGTTTGCATGTCACCGTGTAACTGTGGCTGATGGAAATGGAATTGGTTTTACAGGTATTTGGTTACAAACCAAAGGACCGGAGCAAACTGATATTGTGACTTAATAACAGCACTAAACGTTAAGGTATCACCAAAGTCATTACAATTCTTCCTGAAGGGGACACAGATATTTGCAACCAATTTAATCCATCCAATATTTATTGATAAATTTCAATAAAAAACAAAACTTTATGGTGACAAAAAGTCATCAGAATTCTTCATCTGGTAACCATGAATGAAAGATTTCAGCCAATCAAATTGGAAGATGCAAGATATTTAACTGAATAAGTGAAAGCTTTGACCTGCTAGAGGAAAAGTCAGAGGCTCACATCCACAGGTCATCCACTAATAACCTTGATTATCTGCACAAAATTACATGGCTTTGCAAAGTTTAGAGCAAATTATACACTTGAATTTCCTATATGACCTCTCTTGTCCATATAAAGAAACATATTGACTATAAAGTCAAATTTTTACAAAAGTATAATGCTGATCAAATTCCAACCATTTTCTGGCTTTTAAGATGGAAAATACCTATTAAGCTGCTGTTATATGATGGATCCTGTTGTATATTTGCAGCATCGTTTCTCTACAGAACCAAAGGAAGATGAAAAACATATCAGTATGAACACGAGCAGAATTAGATTAGTAGACTTTGAAACCTGAATCAATTACACATGGCATATTTTATTGTAAAACATGAACAGCTTTACAAAGTAAAAGCTTCAAGGATGCAATGACGTTATCATTTGACATGCATTACTCGGTCAGACCTGTAGAGGGCAGTATACTCCCATAGCTGAATACACTGACTGAAGCATGAAGTCAAAGTGAATCAGAAGTGCTGATGGGTCTTTGGACATTTTATACAGTCTATCACTTTGCCTTCACAGGAAATATCAAAAAAATAAAGTGTCAGTATACATTCAATACACAACACAAAGACTGCATGTAGAGGAAAACAAAAAGCTAAGGACACAAAAAGAAAGTATTGTTGAATGCCTCATAGAAGAAATTAATTTAAAGAAGTCAAATTTAAGGCAATTTTAGCTGTTTTATTCATAGTTACAGTAGAATGAGCTGGCAGGAAACTGACTTCCTATTTATAATCTGCTTTCAATAATAATGACATGCTTTAATACAGATTTGTTTATTTTTGTCGTTTCCCCATTTTGCTTGAAAGGATGAGCTTTTTTTCTGAGGCTGTTGCTAATAATAAAGTGCATTTACTACAAACGTCACACTGACAGATTTGAGCCCATTATATTTGTTGAAACAAGTTTTGAGATTTAGCCAGAAATTTCAACATCTGATATAATATTTCCAAAACTTCTGACGTGATCAGGCTGCAAAAACTTGTTGCATTACCCTTTGGAGTGCAGAGGGTCTGTGTTTGAGAGACCAGTTAGACACAGCCTCTCGAGATCTCTTAGATCTGATATACTGGGATCAGGCTAAGGCTAAGTAATAACTCTGCTGTTCATAAAACAGTGTGCACTGATAATCAGTTTGCAACAAGCCTTGTGTTGTTACTTCCTTGCATCGTTAAGGTCATAACTATGGAAATAAACAAATATTAAATAATATAATGAGATCATATACCACAGAGCACTCAGTTAATAAAGGTCCTTCCATGAGTCATTTATGTAGGTGGATCTTTCTGACAAATCCTGGTGTGATGCGGTAACTAAACTTTAATGTCTCTGTGACTAATAACTATGTGAGTGTTCTTAAAACTTTACAAATATCTTTATAAGGCAAAGCAGGATGGAGATAACGTGGATTCAACAAAGATAATTTTATGACTTATAGCGCCTCCTCTCCTAAGCATTAATCAGGTAGTGCCTTTAAGCATTTAATCTTGCACGACAGCACTCCCATTTCCTTTTTATCAGAAACCAACTTCATGAACTGAAGTCAGATCTGTTTCATGGGGTCTTTTATTGTGCAAATGTTGTGTGCAGAGCATGCACCAAGTGTCATATTTGTTACACGGATAAAAGGCATTTCAAGCTATTGCATTACTATTATTAGACACGTCTACATATAGTTAATATAGTCCCTGATTGTTTAGAGCTATTGATTTATGGCGTTAACATTTTCAAAGGCTCTTCAAGCATCCATATGTTCATGCATAGAGTCAAACTGTCTGATACTCCAGACATAAATATTTGATTATTGCTTTGTTCAACTACTGACAGGTTGATTGTTATTTCACTGATTATCTCATATTATTGCTTACAGTTAAATAGACTACACCTACTACATCTGCAGTATACATATTATCTTTGAGTTTGCATAGTTATTCAAACAGGAGTAAGGCATATATTCAATGCAAGCGACAAACCAGTGTAGGAAACAGCAGATATAGTAGAACCATGACTGTGCGTCCCCAGGGATTTCCCAGAGTCACTGCACAGTGTAGTGTACCAACCTCACTTACATAAGGTTGTTGTGTCCATTTTCAGAAAGCGAATGTTCATTCTTGATTCAATTTCAAAGCCATTCAGCAACTATAAAAAACGAGAGATTACATGATTTAAAATGTATATTGCTGACAATGTCCTTATCCTTCAAAGTGGTAAGGTTGACTTCTTATTTGAGAGTTTGCAAAGACTAAATTCCTACTGTTTGATTCAATATGATCCATATCAACTATAGGCACATATTTTTCAAAGTATGTCAATTAACTATGAAAATGTTTTTTTTCCATGAAAGTGTGTATTCTGTGTACCAACCTTGAGGAAATGCTCAAACGTAATTCCCTCATAAAATTCATCAGGTTCCTGCGTGTGGCAGAGTGAAGTTAGTGACATTGTGCAGACAAACAGTGCAGTGAATGTGACTTCATGTTATCTTGTGATACTGCACCCTACATACCATGTGACCCATTGAAATACTGGCCACCTCCAACATGGCTGCATCAGCAATGCTTTTGGCTGTGTCCTTCTCTAGTGTCTCGCTCAGAGACAACAGCTCCTCCACCACCTGGACGGACGTGAAAACAACAGGTGAAATGACATCACATTACTCGGAAGGCTGGAGGAAATGAAATGTCTCCTTCCTGCACTCATCAGCTACAATTCAGAGAATCTACATCTTCAGTCGCCTTCATAACTGAAAATGATCAAATGATGCAGATAGAAACAGACACTGATCACACTAAATAAAACCCACTTGATAAACTCATGGTGACTCAAGATGATTTCTGCAGACTATGAGCAGAGATCGTTGTGATCTTCATTGGTTATATGAAAACTCAAGTTCACTAAAAAGTTTTAAAACTGCATTCATTTGTCCACTGTGAGCTGAATCTTACATGTCTGTACTCCTCCAGGGTTATTGTCCCGTCGTTGTCGGTGTCATGCATGTTGAATAAAACTGCAGAGAAAGAGACGACTGTCAGATTCACAGCTGAGCATCAGATAATGAGCAGCATGTGATTAGTTTTAAGACACACATCTCAGTTTCTCCCTCCTGACGCTCTCACGCTGCTCCTCGGTCATGTGCAGCGACGGCGGCCTGAAATGGGACATGACCACCAGGAACTCCTCGAAGCCGATCTCCTCAACCGTGCCTTCGCCATTCTGACGGAAGTTCCTAAAGAAATACAGAAATGTTAACTTTTATCAAACCCCATATTGCCTTTGCATGGGTGAAAAAGTCCAGCTATGATCACTGTACCTTCTGTCAAAGAAGGCTTCTATGATCTGGGAACGGATGGGATTGCAGGCTAGATCTGGGATTTCGTTGAAGTGATCTCTCCTGAGGGTGTAAAAAGGATTTTAGGGAGTGGCACTTGTTGTCACACAATGCATAATTGCGAGTTGCCAACTGTACTGTGCCGACATAAAGCCTGTTAGGCCGGTTTCCAATTCAACAGAAAGATTGTGAAGCTGACTTCTCAAGAAAAATGATTAGCTTAAAAAAACAAATCACACACTGATAACGTGAATATGGTGCTGAAAAACTCACACAAAACTCTATCATAAAAATCTAACTCACCGCAGAGTTTGTTCATTGTGGCTCAACTGCTTGAATCTTTTATGCAGGATCCCGATCTGTTCCAATGAAACTGGAAACAAGATAACAAGATAGGCAACAAGGTAAAACAGTTAAACGTGAATCAGTCAGACATTTAAATCTAAAGTTAAAGTTTATTGAGAATCTGACAACAGCTCTTCATTCCCTCATTTACTAGTTTTACTTTCAAGGCAGCAGATTTGAATATTCATAGTCTATGTAAAACACTTTCTATCTGTCATCCTGCAGCCTTTCAAAAGAGGCCACAGGTGAGTCTCTATCTTCTTCACTGGAATTGTTTTGTCAAAGCTTTCAATACAGTGATCTATTATTAAATGCACCTCTCTGTGTAAACTGGGTAAAGTTACACTTGCTTTAACTTGCAGTGTAAATTATTCATCAGTGCTGCACCAAACACACGGGTTTTCTTTGGATACACACACAGATGCTGGACATGTGCAATTAAGGCAAATCATCTCTTTGCTTAACACATAAGACATGGTGTCAAAAATAGTCGGATTCTCCCTTTAAGACAAGACACTGCATTGAAATGAGACTGAATGAAAAAAAAAGAAAAAAAGATCCGGTGCAGTGATCTCATGTTTTCACACCTCCCACATGTCTGACAGATGTTTTTAATGATAACATCAATGCACATCATGAAAGTAATAATAAATATGACAACTCACAGCCGGTCTTCTCCGACAGATCCACATATTCTTGTTGACCAGGTGAGGACTGTAAAGCACCCATACCTCGAGAGAAACCTGCTCCCTGTCCGGTCCAGTTTTAACCCGGGACAGGTCGAACATGAACCAACTGCCGCTGCGGTTGAATCGGATTTGAGATGATCAGGTTTGAGGACGATCCATGTCCACCTGAATGTGAGAGCTGGCAGGTCTGATCCTCTGAAAACACACCACTTCCGCAACTAGCGACTGATGACGACACATTCACACGCGCGCACACACAGACACACACACAAAGAGGAACAACAGGCTGCAGCTTCAATTATTGATGCGCACTTTATTTCTTATTCATCCAACATTGACTGTGTCCTGTTTATTTATGGGGTTCAGACAGAGAAGATGGACTGCACATTCTGTGATGTAAGATCACTTAAGGAAAAGTACTACACTGTCAAAATATTCTATTACAAGTAAAAGTCCTGCATTCAAAATAGTACTTGAGTAAAAGTATTGTCAGCGAAATGTACTAAATATAGTAGTAATAGTAATAGTATTAAAGTAAAATTACTTATTCAGCAGAAAAGTACTCCCTGTCTGTGTTTTACTAACATATATGATGTTTTTAGATTAATACTACTGCATTTTACTGCTGTACAGGTTTAAGGCTGTGGTAATTTTAATACTTCATGTTCTGTTGGCAAGTTTAATCTACAAAACTGCAACATATTCTAGTCACCATATAGACACAGTTCTGTTTTTTTTCCGTTTTTTATTTTTTTTAAATTAGTGTCAGTACAATTTTCAGCTTGTCCAAGAGGGATTATACATAGTTGATTTAAATTAAGAGTTTTCTCAGCCCGCAAAGGAACACATCAGTTTATGAGAAAAAAAAATTGAATTCAAAATCATCAAATTTGGAAATACATAGAGCTTACTGAACTGGAAGGGTATGAAAAAAATGTAATCAGTAGATAACCAGTAACCAAAGTGGTCAGAGAAATGTAGTTGAGTATAAAGTACAGTATTAGTATGCAGAAGTATAAAGTAGCATGAATTGGAAACCTGATGTTTTCATAGATATGAGGTCATAGAATTAGTGAATATGAAACTCTCATATCCTGGAGCTCAGCTGCTGGTCATGTAGATGTTCAAATTTGATTTTGGCTTAAAACTTGAGGATCAAAGGTCATTCTTGAGCTTGATATGACTGAAAGCTCTTGAACAGCTACTACACTGAGGTGAGACTTTTTTGTCAACTGCTGTTTACTGCTGCAGATCAAATGTCATGTTAACTGTAGTCTGTCTGACATAACGTCGCTTCATATCATCATGAACTGGATGTTGAAATGTTTGTGATCATTAGAAGTCAGAGGTGAAGCCATTTTCATTTTTGCTTTATCAAGAAGAGGAAGTTGTGGCTTCTGATCTTTGATTCATGAGTGTGCATGTTGTCAAAACTTCCTGAGCTAAGCTTGACAACCTGCTCCCACTGTCAGACCCAAATGAATCACTGAACAACACAGAAAGAAAATCAACTGCTACAATCAAAGAATTAAAGCCTCACTCAAAAAATTGCTGCAGCGTCAGTTTAAACCATCAGGAGGTGTGCACTTCAGGACACTGTTGTCTAGAAAACAGCCTGTTGTGTGTGTATATTTATTATGGGGTGTGGCCTTAAGTTCACCTTGTTTGAATGCTTCCAACCACAGAGACAGTTGACAGCAGGTAACTCCCCTGTGTGAGTCTGCTAAATTAAAAGACTGAGCACCTGAAACATGTCTTATAAATACTCAGATGCAAAAATAAAGTGAAGAAAAATAAGCTCAGGTCATCTGTATGATGTGTCAGTATTTGTCCAAACTATCTCTCCAACGTGTATTTATCAAAAAATATCCAACTGAAGTTTATATTCTTATATTACATATATTCTCTGATGTTGTTTGATTTTGCATTGCAGCTTACACAGAAGTGCAATATAAAAATGCATCCAAAACACTGATACATGAAAAGTTTTAATAAATTAGCACAGCTCAATGACTGGAGCTCTGCTTCTTTTTGAGCTTTGAAAGAAACTTGTTCGTGCACAAAACAACCTGAACAATCATTGAAGGAACAAACGTGAAACAAGTTAGATGCTAAATATGTTATTGATTAAAAGTATGTGGTGTTAACTCAGACCACATGGTGGCAGCATTTTGTCAACTATATAACACCAGTTTCTGAATGTACAGAAATGTCCCTGATGTCAGTTCGTCTTCACCAGAATAGGGACAATCAATACATATGGTGTGTTTGTGTGTGTGTGTGTGTGTGTGTGCCCATATTGTGCAACTCTCTTTACATGAATTTACCTGAATGCATTGTTAATTTCATGGCACACATTCTCAGCACTGTATGTACTGTCGAGGCCTTGTGCAGGTCTTTATTGAATTGTAGTAAGATGATCCTGTTTGGCAGCTGTTCCCAAAGCTGTTGCGCCCCAACGTCTGCGAGTGTTGTCTTGCAATCACGAGCAAAAGCTGTCACTGCTAATGACCCTGCAACTGTCAATGACTGAATCAACAGGCATCGTAAGGACAAGAACAACACATCTGAATAGCTTGAATCAGCCTATCCTACTTCCTTATGCTGCTGATCTCCATTCTTCTTTTACATGTTAACTGACTGATGCACAGTAGAGACCACCTCTTTTTGCATTCCTTCCAATCACCATACTCCTGGTTGCTTTAAACAAATGGGCCAAAATCCAAGTTCCATTTCTCTTAAAATCAGATGCATGCATGTCTAATAATTCTGCACAACGTTGTATCCACACTAGAGGGTTGTCAGAAATCTTTAAGCACAGGAACTCAACAGGTTTGGCAGCTTCCTGTCTCCTTAAAGACGGCCTTATCAGGAAATCTGAAAGCCCCATTATGACACTAATCAATTATTAAGTAAATGAGGGTGTAGTAATAGAATGGCACGATATTGAGAGCATGTTGGTTAATTATAATCCGCCCTCAAGACTTAATCATCTGCTTGTGAGAGCTCTTTATGCTCTCTGCTCAACGTAGTATCACAGCAGTTTGTGAAATAGTCAAGAAATTGAATATTTAGGATTTGTGTACATGGACACTTTCCAATTTTAAGGTTGTTCATGAAAAAATGGACTGAATGAATGGTCTGTTGGCCCCTATTCCCCACCATCCCCTCCAGTGGTGGAAGGTAACTAAGTACATTTACTCAAATACTGTTCTGAAATACATATTCAAGGTACATATACTTTACATGAGTACTTCTATTTTATACTACTTTATACTTCCACTCCACTACATGTCAGAGGCAAATATTGTACTTTTTACTCTGACAGCTGTAGTTGCTACTTAGTTGTCTAGTTACTACTAGTACTACTACTACTTCCCGGGCTAAATATTTAATGAAAAGTCGACTTTTTAGAGATACGTGGTTCTCATACAATATGATGTACTGCTGTAGATTAAATCAGCCAACAGGATATAGTCGTTCAGATGAGCTCAACCTTAACTCCAACAGTAAAATGCAACATTAATGCACCAGCAATATTAATAAAAAATAACATTGTCTATAAAATACATACTGACTGGGACCATTTCTCTGCAGAATGACTACTTTTACTTTTTGTTACTTAAAGTACATTTTACAGATTATACTTGCTTACATTGACTTTTGGGCTTTTGGAGTATTTTCCCGGTGTGTTATTAGTACTTTCTGTGTGCCATTCAGCAAATTGAATAAGCATTACTTTATTTAGGAATATGCAACACATGGGTAAAAGATAAACTAGAATAAAATACAGTTTTGACAGAAACTTGAGACTAGGATAAGACAGGACTCGATGTTGTATTCTGCTGGTGCATATTGATACACAGATTAGAAATGTATGAAATGACATACAGCCAATAAAATATTTAGGGTTTTTAGGGCCTGTTTTCTGAGGTGTGGGACTCCAGCGCTTCCTTGCACAAGAATACCATTATGAACAGTTTTTAATGGCTCAACCACAAATAAATATACAGCAGGTTATTACTTTGAATGCAATTCAAGATAGGGGAATGCACAAGGTCAAAGATTCTATCTTTTACGGTCTCTGCTCATTTAAATTAATGGCCATCACATGCATATTGTAGATTTGGTTTTGGTTTGTTTGGCCAACACTGTGCCATTTAAAATACGAGCAATCTATTGTAAAGGGAAAGTAAAGGAGGCTAACAACAGTTTTAAATTATTCACTTAAATGTAAGCCTTTGACCTCCGACATCAGAGCAGCCAGAGCATGTTCATTTATGTTCCCTGTGCAGGGGAATTCATGCATCTAGTAGCACACAATCAACGTGATCTGAAGAATTCAACAATACATTTTCTTTTCTTTATCAGACTCTGCCCTTGAAATGTTCGGGCCCCATAAAAATTGCCTCACTTGCTGCGTGTTGTGCTTGTGAGCGTAGCAACTATTACAGAGCACACTTCGTTTGATGGCTTGAAATTGATTTGAATAAAGACTCTGCTCGGGAGAGAGTGGGGGGAGAGAGAGAGAAAATAAGGAGGTGTTTGTTATATACGGAGACAAAAAAAAGGGGCGGAAAAAGCGTGGCCAAGGAGAGAGGGCAGCCTGAGCCTGCTTTGCATGCACGGGGGCTTCTGTGGGAGAAGGAGTTGACAGGGCGCCGCAGTGCTGCCTCCAGCTCTCAGACAACAGCTGCTCAGAAAGAAGAGACGTCCTGAGGGTGCTGCGACACGTCTCGCTCTTTCTCCATCTCTTTTCACCTGTCTGCCTCTTCCTTTCGCCGAACAGACATATGCTAGACACATGTGCAACTCACTGACTTCCCCACATTCGCACGCAGCTCATTCTCAATGACACACACACACACACATCGAGGCATGTGGGGTGTGAGATTCATAAGAAATTGGCAGTCTGCCTGTGCTCAAACAAAAAAAACACTCAAAATAAACCAGGTAAAGCTGAATTTTTGATGGGATCTGCTGTTTGTTCTGCTCGCAGGGAGACATGTTTATGAAGAGTAATTATCATCAATTTAATGGGAATGAGGTGTCATTCCTCTCCTGCCCCAGCTGCTAATGACAGAAATTCAACTAGACAAGCCTTTGTATTAACATCAAAAACTACTATTTTTTTTATTTGCATTGGTGTAATTTGGTTGCTTAAGAAGTGTGTGTGATAGCTTTTGATCCATCTCCCCCTGCAAAGAATAGAAAACCCATTTCTTCTGAGTAATGAGAACCACACGCCGCAATATTTTTATTTCTATATCTCTTCGTGAGAGTGATGCCTTTATATCTCACAATAACACTGTAAGATTGCTTAATGTGGCAGCTCACACACTTTGAGATTGATGAGACCTCCTCACAGACAAGATCTCATTAAAGAAAGACCCTTCTGCAACACTTTAAATGTTTATGTACTCTGCGTGAATGCTAAACAGGGGGACGCTATTTAGCATTCATGAAGAGAATATATACATTTAATAATGGTTTATGAGAGACTGTAATGTAGTTGCAAGTGCAGAATAATGTATTTGTCAAGAGCCATAACAGATAACAAATGACCAATATAGTAAATCATAAGTAAAAGAAGAATCTCAGGATCAAAATTGCAGAGAACCTGTAATTTCAAATGCATCCAAAATGAGTGCAAATGTAAGAACTGTCACCTCACATTTATAAGGCATCCTATGCATTTATATAAATAGATCTGAATTTAAGATTCAGCAGCCAGTTTTTGTTTGAGTACTTTTAATTACTTTCATCACTTTAGAGGTGACCCATTTCTAAAATCAAAAACATCCAGAAAGGCCGGGCGGGGTGCTGAGAATTGAGTGAGAAATAATTACTGTATCTCATGAGAAGGATACTGGCTGAAAAATACCTTCTGTCTATGTGGGTGAAAAGAAAAAGGAAAAAAAAGAAATGTTTTATCTCACTCTTGGATTTTACAACCCGTGAATTTGTGTCCAACTGGGAGTCGGAATGACAATGCTCGCATTGTCGTCTTAATCTTATTACTCATTCTAGTGCCATGAATCAGGAAAGTAATTTCGCTGCTTTCTTTTCAGTTTGCTTTTGAATTGATAGCACATTAAGATGAGCTTTTTTTTCTTGCTTTTTGCCCTTGGTTTGTCAATACAGAAAAGGGAGAAGGAATTGCAGAGGCGTGGACGGGGCATGCTCTGATCTCCAGACAGAAAGAAATCAATTTCAGAGTACAAGCAGTTCAGAGACAGGCAAAGACGAAGCTAAGTTACAGTGTAGGACAGTAAGGTTGTAGAGAGGTTTGAAGGTCTGTCGGTTAAGTTTAAGAAAGATAAAAGTCAGTGTATCCCAATCAGAAAGACTTAATTAGGATAAAATAATCCATCAGAGCTAATCAGTGTCAGCTGATGGCAAAATGGCGAAGAGAGTAACACAAGTGGTTTTTCCAGCTCCATCTTTTCTGGATGGGGAATCCCTCATCTCTTCCAGGACAGATGGGAGATGCAATCCTTCAAGTGTGTCCTCGGTCTGCTCTTCCCAGTTCGTCATGCCCGAGGACACCTCCGAACAGAGCCTAGCTTTTTCACGAGATGCCTGAACCCCGTCATCTGGCTCCTCGCGAAGGAGGTTTTTCAGAATCACTGAGCTCTCTTTAACATAGACCACCCAGTGAGGGAAAAACCTCATTACAGGCCCCTTGTATTTGCAATCTCGTTCTTTCTGCCACTATTCAAAGCGTGTGACCGCAGGTGAGGATTTGACTGATAAATTGAGAGTTTTGCATGATAGCTCAACCCTCGCTTCGTGCACAACATGCTCATACAAAAGGCTGTCAGCCCCTAACTAATGATCAATCCCACAATCCTTTGCGCCATCACCCTACAATACCTCACCTGACCTGCTCCGCTTGGGGCAGCTTTTCCCGCCTCTCCTAGTTTGAGCAATCAACCTTTTTTCTGCACATTCACACCTCTCCGTTGAACATCGAATCCAAGGAAGGCAGAAGAAGAAAATGATCCGCAAAAAGAATAAATAACACAAAATGTTAGTATTCAGCACACTCATTAATTTCTTCCTAACAAACTGTGCATGTGTCAGCAAAATACTGAGGCTGAATTTATTTGAATCACTAAGCCCCATTCCCCTATTACTGTTAGGTAGAGCAACAACCAACCAACTTTCTCACTAGAGATCTTTTCCTACTTTGTTTTTGACTATCCAACTTGCCTATTAAGCTTTTCAGAGTTTACAAGAGTGAGTTCATTCCAGTGTTTGCATCCTGGAACAGTTTGCAGTTAGATGTTGTTTAGATGCATACACCAGATGTGATGATAGAAGCTAGTTTGATTTAATTGCCTGGAAAGTTGCATGTTCCAGGCAGAAAGTCAGTCGATGTCAGGCACTCTCAGTCGATGATTCATGTAACTTAATAGACTGGAAATAAAGGCTTTATTCTTGTAATGCACTGTTGGGATAGTTGGTCTGTAACTTATCATTAATGAGGAAACGTGTCAGCAGATTTTAACCCTGCTAATTTGGCTGCTTGGCTCACATGCTTGTTCTTGCCTCTTAAAACAGTGTGTCTCACTTTTGAAAAGCTTTTAGGGTGAGGACTAACAAACGTGGTTGATGTAAAACGCAACTTGGGTAAGTTGGGTCTCCAGATCTGATAAAGAGCAGGACTGAGCCTCTAACGTTAGATTAAACTCTGACAGCTTCCACGATTGGCTTCCACTCAGTGGGAATTACTCCGTGGTGGATGTGTCAGTCAGGAACAGGGTTTCCAGAACAAACGACAAACTTCAACCGCACAATCTAAGGTAAAGTAGTTTGCTGATGCTGGGAGCTCTTGGAAGTACCTTGGTTCCTGCTGGAGCTGGTTTGTCAGGCATGTACCTTAGATAAAGACACGGTTTAACCCAATCCTTGCTTCTTCTGTTCTTATATTTTCAGTTTTCTACCCATGGTGCAATAGTTTAAATGCAGTTCAGCACGTGGAGAAATCCATAGCTTAACACACCTGCTGTGTGTAGTTATGTTCGCTAATCTCCTCGTTACAGTGTTTCCCTGAAGTTACAGTGAACCAAAGAAGAAACTGATCCGGCTTCATTCTGCTGCTGGCTGCACAGAATTTGCCTGGTCCTCCTGGGTAACTCTTCAGGAAAGATAAGTGTGCCGGTTGCCTGCGGCACAGCGCTTACAGCATGCCCCTAAGATGGATCACCTTATTGGCTGCTATCTCCCTTCTTAAATGTTTCTTGGTGAAGGGCATGTTGGCCTTGTTGTTGAGCAGCCACCTCATGGCCACTGAAAGTTATGCTTGGCTCTAACCTGTAACACCCACTAATGTCTTATTGGCCAATATCTAAATATCAAATGCAGTAACGTTTTATGCCCCATAAGAGGCACAAAATGTGTGTTTCCAGTGATTTCATGGTGAAGGAATAATAATATGCAAAGGTCATATGTGGAAATGCTGAAATACTGAAATAAAATCGTACCCTTATTGTTGCATTAAAATCCTTGCAGCTGCAGATCTCAAGGATTCAGACCCCTTGTTCTGACCTTACATGTAATCAAAGCCTGTAACAGAAGTGTTTATGAGCTCCAGGCTCTGAATGCCAACATATTAACTGGTTTTCTTGAATGTTAAATTAGGGCTAAGTGATGCTTTAACCTGTTTAACC
The DNA here is from genome assembly GCA_037975185.1 of Centropyge bicolor. Classification (NCBI taxonomy): domain Eukaryota; kingdom Metazoa; phylum Chordata; class Actinopteri; family Pomacanthidae; genus Centropyge; species Centropyge bicolor. The sequence continues at coordinate 8,304,031 of JBBMOC010000019.1, read as the reverse complement.
TCACAGACCCTTCAGCGGGTTCATTATTTGAAATTCAAATCATGAACTTTCTGTTTAATTTTCAGCGTAAATGTAAAAGAAAGTCATGATCTCAAAGAAACCAAAGAAGCAAAATGTGTTATATGAGAAATATGCATGAAACGGTAATAGGACATATGGAATTTGCCATTTTAAGTAATGGTAAAGCATTAAAAAAATGGCATCTTAGATTTCAATATTTCACTCAGTATATACAGTACGTGATGTGCATATCTATGCATATATTTTGATATCAAAAGCAAGGACAGCTGTTCAAGCCCTAAAAGAGAGAATATTGAGTAGACGTGGGGCGTCACAGAGGTGGCAGACTGTATACTGCAGATGAATATGTGATGATTGGATGGAGCACAGGAGCTTGTGATTATGAATTACTGTCGACTCATTTGGGCCAGGTTTTGTCTCTTGTGCCTTGATCTGATTACTGATTTTAAAGGAGACCGAAGTTGTCATATTTTACAAAAAAAAATGTTCAGTGTACTTTGGTGCTCTTCTGTTCCGACGTGACCCTGAAACCAAATTGAAAACTTGGTGAAACTGAAACACTAGAAATTTCTCAAGTCAGTTTCTCGCAAACCTCCCTTGAGACAAAGGTTTGCTGTTTCAACCTCTCCTGACCCCACAACTATCTAACAATCACTCTCTGTGCAATGTGTATGCACCACTGTTAACTCCATTAACTCCCGTGTTAGAACAAATACTGTAACAGTGTGAGATTGTGGTATTTTCATAACACAATTCAGTCAAGCTATTTCATTCAAAACAACAACTATTAACCTTATGGTACTGCTAAAGCAAAGTCAGGGGATCAACAAACTCAGTAGGAATCAGCCTCTGGGGACCATGAATGTCTATCCAAAATTTCATGGGAATCTTTCCACTCATAATATATTTTATTAACAGTTTTAGTACTGGTGCAAATTCCCAAACAGATATTGCAATGAGGCAAATTCTCCAAACCAGTTGACATGCAATAAAGCCCACTTTGCTGAGTTGGCAATTTTTGGCACAACCCTCCACCTATAACTCCTTTTTTCTGTCACTCAAATGTTAATTTATTTCTCCAATAAATTTATTTGTTTTCAAAGACTTGAGATCCGACTTGAGACTTAACATGGCAAGACTTGAACATAGAAACAGCTGCAGGTTATGCTGAAAAATGTCAGTGTGGTGACTCCATCCTGCATTATTCAGCACTTTAAGGCTCCACCAAGGCCAGAGCTGGCACTGTTAGCTGGAGTGAATACAAACAGGGGGCTCTGGGGTCTTGGGATCAGGACCTAGAACTGCTGTTAGCTGCTGTGCCAAGGTGAGAAACCTAACAAATGACTGTTGTTCAGGTGATGTAACTTAAATCAAATCCATTTCTATGACATGTGATGTTAATGATGTTGGTGACCCCCAACCTTTGTTTTGCATCAGGTCAAATTCCCTTTGAGTTCATGCTGTGTTGCCATGTAGAGAGCAGATTGCTATTAAATCTACTGAACCTTCAAAGTATGAATTTTTTTTTTTGCTGTATGTGACTCTTAATGTGTTTACTGACAACAGTTTTACAAAGTGTTCCTGAGCCCATGTAGTAGTCTCCTTCATACAATCATGTGTTTGACAAAGTGGTGAACTCTCTCTACCCTCCCTTGTGAACCCAATTTCATACCCAATCATGATCACCTGTTACCAATGAACCTGATTACCTGTGGAATGATCCCAACAGGTGTTTTTGGATCAGTCCACAACTTTCACAGTCTTTTGTTGCTCCTGTCTCAGCTTGTTTGAAACATGTTGCTGCCATCAAATTCAGAATAAGCAGATATTTACAAAAATCAATGATGTTCTTGAGATCAAATATTAACTATTTTCAATTGACTATATGTCTAAATAGCAAATTATCACATTCTGTTTTATTCATGTTTTACACAGAGTCCCAACTGTTAAGAATCATGGTTGTAGTTGTATGTTCACAGTGGAAATGTGACAGGGTCATAACTTCCCCTTTTTTCTCTTTAATTAATCTCTGATGTGTAAACAAAGACTAACACACAAAAAAATGTGTTAAAAATTCACATAATAAAACAATGAATTTCAATATACTCCTGAAGGTTAATGCCGTGTCTGTGTAATATCCCAGCTTGCATTGCTTCCCTTAAAAACCTTCCTCCTTGATTCAGTAAACAACACAGTCATGTAAGCTTACATAAAAATGCTTTGTCATGAGCCAAGGTCAGTGCTGTGAGAGCAAACACAAAGAGCTCCTCAGCCATACCTGTCTGCAAATATGCAATGTTTACCTGTATTATTACAGCCATGCAGGCTTTGGATGTCAGGATCCTTGGTCTTATTTTAACCAACAAAGATTGTTGCACTAGCCAATGCCGAGTTTCTACTATGGTTCAAAAAGATCTAAGAGTTGAAGACGTTGTTGATGATGAATAATCCCTTTATTTTATTAAGTGTTGGTTAAAACAGAAGCAACCCAAAGTATCATTTCTCTGTCGTCATCCTGAACAATTCCTGCTTGTGCAGCTCCCTGAAGCCAGTCAGGACGAGCTTCAAAAGGCTTTTGGCCATCAAGGGAGTTTCAACCGGTTTCATCCTTCCTGTTGCTCTTTTTTTGTAGCTGCAGCACGGGGGAGAGGAAACAGTCCTCAGAGAGAGACAGAGCAGCGTTTCAGTTTGAAGGGACGGCTTATTAATATTTAAATCAAACAAAAAATAATCTGAAGAAAAACTGTTTCATGGGTAATACACTGACTTGTGAGTGGGTTTAGAGGCTATGAAAGAAACACCTGTAGAAGTTCAGAAGCTTTGTTTTTGGTTGTAGGAAAAGAAAAATCAAGCCTTAATCTGTCTATTTCCTGCTGCCGAGAATAAGCTCGAGCCACCTTGGATCTGTGCCCAGTGATGCCAACCCTGCACAGAACAAATCCTGTTTTGCATGCTCACCTTGAAGAAAATCTTACATGAGGTTCGAGCGAGGGAATTGGTTCACACCGAAAGATGCTGACTCTCATTTGAAAGTTGAGAAGAAAGCCCCTCATCCCTCCTCCTGCTCGGCCCCTCCGCATCACGGCGATATTGTTTGTGACCTCCTCCTCCTCCTTTCCTTCCATTCACTCTCCTGCGCTGTGTGAAAGACTTGACTCGCGGTGCTCGAGCAGGAGGTGACCGGCTCTGCATTATGTTATCCGAGGCTCGCTCTCTCCCCGGGTGCCTGCTTAGCGCTCAGAAAAGACCTGTTGTGTTGAGATATCGGCCTGTGTCCCGCTGTGCCGTGGCACGATGGTGATCAGCTGTAATGTTTACCTGCTGCATTGCGGTCAAGGTCAGAGGATTGTGATGGCTCTAGCCCAGTTCCTCTTGCATCAGCTGAGGCCTGAGGTGAGGAGCTGTTGAATATGCACAGACGGGCATGTGTCTGCTGTTTTGCCCACCACCTCCTTTTGAACTACAGAGTAAGATGGATGAGGGATTTCGAGGTGGTTCTGAGTGATTCTCTTCAACCAGGCTTGACAGGAAGTGTGTGCTGCTACAGAGACGATCAGTTCCCATGAGTCTTGTTGGCAGGGGCGTGTGCCATCGTCGGGCTTCGCTACATAAGCTTGTCAAGCTGTTAGCAGAGGATGTCTGAGATAAAGAGAAGGTTACACATTGTAAAACTAATCCTGCAAGCCATCTACTGGGCTCATGTGCGGTTGGCTGAGCGTACAAGCTGTTGGATGCAAAAACATGAAGACGAGGGTCAGACATATTGAGTCCGTGCGTCGATATAGGCCCGGGCTAACCTTCGCTGTCATTGCTGTCTTGACGTCTGCCGTGTTCTTGCTGCAAATACAGATTTTAATTGTTTATCAGGGCCATTATCATTCAGTCACAGTCTGTGACGCCGACATTAGGGTAATCAATCACGATGCGTCCGACAGCGAGACTTGACTCATGACATCTAAAAATCCCAAACACAAAAGCCAGAGAAAGCCATATTCGCAGCTCTCTGGTGCTTTGAAGCTTTTTTTTTTTAAAGTTAGTTCCAAGCAAAAGCTTCAAGGAGAAATTTGCAGTGATCTCCAAATCAGAGACCTCTTTCATACAGTGCACCATTACATCTGGCCGATCAGATTTGGGCAGCAGGAGCGTCCGGCTGATCCAGAGAGCAGCTTTTATGCCCTGTCTCACTCTCCAAGCCAGCCTCTCCAAAAAGATCTGAAAGTTGGAAAGTTTACCAAAGACGTCCATGGTGCATTTTTGTGATATGTTTGCATGTGTGCACCACCAGGAGCAAACAGGTTACACAGCTTAAAAGAAAATCTAATTATATCAGGTAGCTTAATTTAGTGAAATTCACTATGTTAAAAAAAGTGTTCCTCTCTTATCTTTACCAAACTGTACTTGAAAAGTAAAAAAAGACATTACCATTTAACAGTTGAAATCTGCACTTCTAATTTGAAAGAATCCCCCATTTAGAAATCAGGCCACGATTAAACCTGCACACATTTAAGTGCTGCACACCCACACAGGTGTCTTCAATAATTCTGGCTGATTAGACCTCTGCTCAGGTTCAACTTGGGTGGAGCTGTAATTACATTTACATGAGGGCACCACTATGCATATGGGAGTGATAGATGAGGAGTTCCTTTTGCACTTCAGGATCATATTATGGTGTTATGTAATATCGTGGCACACAGATTTATATGATTTTATGTCATCTTATAGTACTTTTGTCTGGAACCAAATTACATGTCAGTCGTCTAAAACTGTATCAGACAATGCTGTGTCACAGTATCATCTGTAATTGCATTGTCCTGTATCCTAATGCATTACTTAAAAATGGAAATTGTTCCAAACAGGTGTAAGAAAATGAACATCAGGTAAAACAGATGTTAGTCAGTGTTTGTCTCTAAAGCCAAGCCTGTTCACCATTTTACAGTATAGTCCAAATGGTTAATGAGAATTATCACACTCTACATATAATGAATTTGTTGTACAGCGCAAGAATTAAATAGTGTACAATCAAGGGTCATATAACTGCTCTGGGAAACACAAAGACTAAGACGAGGAGAACTTCACAGGAAACACAAAGCTTTTACTGAAAAAGCAGGTGGTCACACACAATCCAATCAAGGCAAACAATTCCAGGTGAGGAGCAGGAACAAACTAAGAAATCAATCAACCAAGCTGTGTCAAAAACCATGAGAACAAACACTAGGAAAATATGCTGGACAGCAATGAACACACGAGGATCAAGAAAGACAGGGAGTGAAAACAAGGAAGTGTATGGACAGGGTTGACTATATGCAACATCAGAGGCAGGTGAGTAAAGAGACACATATATGGAGAGTCAGGCAGGTGGGAAGACACACAAGGCTCAGACCAGCTGGATGTTACAGGTCACCAACCAAGATTTATATAAGTTACTCATTAGATGACTAAGAAAAAAAATGCCTGATGAGGGCAAAAACCTGAGCAGCGTCTGATTTCATTTTGATTTTGCTAGTTGACACACAATATAGTATTCTACATGGAACTATCTGTGACTCATGAGCTAGTGAAAAAGCATTGTTCTGCAAAGAGGTCTAATCAGGTAAAATAAGTGAAAACACCTGTGTGGAGATAAACCACTGAAAGAACTAATGGTGTCCTATTTTCTGAACTGAAATGCTTCATCATGTCAGGTGATCTATTATTAGAGGCCTCTCACACATAAAGTCAGGCTACAGTATCTTGTGATAGGTTGACAAGCTGCGTTTAAGCACAGTTTATATCACATTCAGCTGCAAAAGATGACACGTCTGCACAGTGCATCCCACAAGCTAATGTCTATTATCTGTAAGCAGCAGCTTGAAAGTTTGATCCCTTTGATTTTCTGTCACATCAAACAGAAGTAAATAAAGGGAAATCATGGCTGCTGGGTTATTGAGCAGACATGATGTTCTGCCGTGTTTACTGCTCAGTCAAACGGCTGACAGAGGAGGATTTCCTCCGTCGTGACAGCCGTGTTCTCCTAACCCATTCTGTTTTTAGTTTTCCCAGAAAGGAAAAATGAATGGCCCTTCAAGTGTGCAGCCAAAAAAACCCCACAATGTGTGTGCGCAGGTTGAGTCTCAGCAGGTTGTTTTGTACGTCAGGTTTCAATCTGGATTAACACCCCCTGCTGAATAAGATAGGTCTCTTTGTGGCATAATTAATGTGAGTCATGAATAATTTGTCATTTTTTTCTCAAGGTGAGGAATTTTTTTTTTTTTCAGATAAAGATGGACCCACAGAAGCGTGACTGAGGGAGAAAAATAACAAACTTCTCTGTCATCAGAATTAGAAATGCTTTGTTGGCCAAACTAGTTTTAGAATGAAACTTCCCTCATGTGTCATAAAATCAGTTTGAGGGATGTTCTGAGCACAAATGCCTTGAAGTGAATGCATTAACAAAGGATTGGACAATTTTAGTTCTGCTGCATTTAAACATAGAATATTGTTAATTTGAAAGATCTTTGTAGTCTATATCAACAATAATTACACAACAACAATTATACATTCACAAAGGGTTTTGAGGGATTTAGAAACCCAGTGAGAAAACCCGAACGTTTCCTTCAACTAATGCAGATATTTTCTCCCTGTTAACCTCCTTCCTGTTGGTTAATTAACTAAATGATCAACAGCTGATGCCAAGAACAAGGTCAAGCTCTGTTTTCCCCAGTTTGCCAAAAGAAAAGGATTAGGGCTGGGAACAGAATTTAACAATGTGTGTGGGTGTGAATTTAGTAAAATAAATGATAATAATGATTTTTAAAAAAGCCTGAAGTTCTTACAGCAAATCCTGGTTTAATTATGTCTAATGTTTTTGTCCACATGCCAATATGTGCTTGTTGCAAACACATTTCATTTGTATTTTTATGCTTGTAAGACAAATTTATGTCTGCACCTTGTTTGCTCCATCCATTTCTAATGCCAGTATTGGTCTATTGTTTAATATGGCGTTGCCACACAGAAAAGTCAAATAGGCAAAAAAGTACTAAATCAAAATCTCATTCTTGCACAATAGCTTCTATGTGGATCTGCAATATATATTCACAAAATAATCACTCAAAAGTGTGATTTATGTGAAAAGTAACTGTTGAAATCCATTTGCAGACGTGAGAATCTGCTCAACTTGGTTGACCAGAGTCGACCACAACAACACGAGACTTTACAGATACAATATCTTTCATTCTGCCTGCACTGATGTCAACTTCGCCAACCACTTTGACATAAAGGTGCCACAAGATTGGGACCCTTTGAATATCTCATTGTGTGCAAAGATGAGTGGTTCCAGTTTCGTACCCCTTGTCCACGTGATAAAGCTAAACCAGACAGAGTGATGCCTTCCATAATAATCGTGTGCGTAAATAGGCTGCGGTAGGAGCAAATCAACCTGTAAACATGACGGATAGACTGAGAGCGAGAGGCAGTGACCCCCCTTGCTTGTTTGGAGGGAAATCATATTGCTGTGGCAGAAAACATACATTTTGACAAACAGAATTTTGATTAGATCAGCCGATAGAGGACAGGTGCAGAAACACTGGCTGTTTTTTGTAGGACTTTCTCAGTGTTATCCTTGTTTTTGTAATCTTCTTATCACATCTTATTGTTTGTCAGTAATTTTTTTCACAACACTAAGAACACACTGAATTGGCTGAACAAATTTTTAATCTATTCAATTTATTCAAAAGAATCTGTTTTTTTTTTCAATCAAAATGAATGAAAATCTGAAAAAGACACAGAAGTCAATGTGCACTGAAAAATAACTCAAACTATTCACTCATTTATGTTCCATTTCTGTCTCTGACAATTTCATATGTAGATGACAGCATTTCATCATTTCATTTCAGATCGCTGTATCATGGATGGTCTTATCATTCACGAGTCTAAAGCCCTTGACTTTGAGGGGAAGATATTTATCTGAAGGCTCGAGATGAGCTGCACCACACTGACTCCATTTTCCATTGCTTCGAAACAGAGAGACAGACTCTCTTGAACCTTCAATGTCTTTGTGTCAGATCACTTTGAGAAATGAAAAAAGTGACCTCAAGTATCTGGGTGTCCTGATTCAAAAACACAATGTGAAATGAACCCTGCTGCACACGTGCAATTTACATGATTGCAACACGCAATCTGCAATATTACAAGAGCAGTCACTTCTGGAAACTGATCTCCCTGTGTGACGTCTGAGCTCATGTATAGAGGAGATTAATATGGCGATTGCGTTGAAAGATCAGGTTATTCATGAGAAGTGTTTTAATAGCCCTGATATATCTAAATCAGACAGCTGCTGTCTCCACATAAATCTTCCCACTCCTATTGAACGACGCCTCGTCTTAATTGGCGGGGCAGTACGGGGAGAATATAATCAGCTGCAGGTTGCATAATAAAAAGTAAACATTGTTTGAATTCCTGAAAAGCGGACAGGGCTATATGCAACAGAGTGAACGGTTTAGGGATTTGCATTTTTTAAGGTACAGATATGATAAATATGGAGATAAGGGAAGGTAATGTATGGGAGCAGGTGGGAGGCTGTTAGAGAAAAGGCAGAAAGAGCAAAAAAAGGAAAGAAAAAGCCGTAAATTAGAGACAGAAAGACAGATGTAATGGCTTATCCAGACTGGAGTTTCACCATTGTTATTCATAGAATTGCATGCTTGGATTAGGAGAGGTTTCTCTCTCACGCAACGTTCTCATGGCCTGAAATTGGCACTTAATTCAATGACGGTGCAATGAGATCTGGCATGATTAGAGAGAAAACAGCATTGGCACGGCCTGGCAATGAGCTGGATGGCATGAAGACATCTTTCGTTGTTTTGCAAACACGTGGAATGAACATTACACACAAAGTATATTTTCATTGAATTAAAAGTTCGCATTAAAAACCTATTAAAATTATCGAATAAAATTCCTACTTTGTTTCACATTTCGCCTGTATTTGACTTAGAGACAGACAAAAAAGACTGGGTGAGAGGAGGATGAAAAACCAAAATAAACCTGGGCCACATTCAAACCCACGTCACGGTTTGCTGGTTTGTACTTCAGCCCAGTGAGCCGCCGGGGCACCGTAATCTCTTTCTTCACACAGTTCCCTTTGAAATAAAAACACTGTTATTATCACCTGCTCCATCAAAGCGGGTTCTACCAGAATCCTCTGATAATGAAATCTTACTTAATGCATCTTTAATGATTTTACAATCCTACTTGCTCCCGGTATATATGATTGATGTTGCAACCTTAGACCCTGCAGCAACAAGCACAGTCCAGAGAGACTTGCTTTATTAATGCGCACATTAGTGGATATGCATTGAAAAAGTGTAACAAAAGTGGAATCTCTCACTGGAGTGATGATGTTGGTTGCAAAGCATATGTCTCATTAAATAAAGCTAATGTTCACCAGGCTTGTGGGTTATGATCATATGCCACCCTACACCCTGCTATTTTTGACATTCAATCAGTGTTTCCTGTTTTATTTTGAAACTCACTTCTCCTCTTGTTTCACTAAACTTTACTTCCTGCACTTCCAGCCTTTGTGATTGCTGATTCGTTTCACCTGTCCCTCATTAGTCTCTCCTTTCCTTGTGTTTTCTCAGTGTTCCCAGTTTTCCTGCTCCTTGCCTGTCATTTGATTTTGATTTTTGCTGCTGCTCCCTGTTGAATTTGTCTGCCTGTTTTGACCCTTGCCTGCCTCACCATCTTGTAAGCTTCATACCTTCTCCCATGTGAATAAATCATATATCTACACCAGCTCTGTCTCCAGAATCTGCATTTAGGTCAAATACCTTGTATTCCTGTTTTTCCTGCATGCGTAAGTGTGACAGCAGGAAAGAAAGGCTGACATTATTATCCCTGCATTTCTGCACATCCACCTCACCACGCTCTCAGAAATAAATCTCAGTATCAATCAGACATGATTCAGCTTCTTTTGAGAGGACAGATCGGTGAGTGAGTCAATCCAGAGAGCTAGAAGACTGAGTGTGTAAAGCTCAAAAACACCCAGATAATCTTCGCTGACCACGAGTTCTGGCTGAGCATCTGATCCCCCCACCGAGCCCTTGGGTACCGATGGCCGGTGTCCTATCAGGAACAGTCCTTGTCCGGAGGCATGTTCCAGAGATAACAGACCCACATGAGAGCAGGGACAATAAGCAGATGAAAGGTCTGGGAGGAGCTGAATAAACACTGAACTCAATAATATTGAATTCGCTGGACAAACTCAGAGAAAGCTCATTACACGTGCAGAAAAATCTGAAGCCATGCTGTACATAAACAAAATTAATCATCCATACTTTAACAAAAGCTTTGTAGATGCAAGATGCATTTCTGCATATTATCCAGCATATAGGCATGTCTCTGTTAAAAATGATCAGACTCACATTGTGTGTAATACATTGCCACTGCAAAACCAGCTTTCATCTGTTCTGCATGACGATAAATGAGATTAAAGGAACAAAAGTGAAAAAAAGTCCCGCATTAACACACAGCAGAGAAACATATCACCGACAAAAAAACAAGCCAATAAAATACAGAGGAGTGCATGTCTACTCATAATGAGTGTGAGATCAGATTTTCAATCCAAAGTGGGCCTGACTCTAGCAAAAATATTTATAAGCAAATCAGTAAATAAACTCTTGGCTTGGGAATGAACACAGAAGCCCATGCATAAATACATAAATGCATAAATTGTCTTGCAATAAATTAGATAGAAACTTCCTAAAGTAATCTTCATACAAATAAGTGTTCAGCCCCAGCGCTCGGCTCATTCGGATACATCTCGCTCCCGTTCCTAATGTAGACTAACAACGTAACACTGCTGCATCTGCTTCGCCCGTGTGTCGACTGGCTGGCCCAGCGCTGTCGGGATTTCCCATCCTGCTTCACTGTGGTAATTGAAACTGTGCAGGTGTGAGGCCCAGTGCACAGGGACTTCATTAGTAAAGAGAGAGATTTTACCTGACCCATTTTCAGAATACCCTGAGTGCTACAGAGAGATGTTTTGACGTCCCAGCTCCTGTTTTGACATAAAGAGGAAGGGTGATTAATTTATTGCTATGGTATGTGAATCCATAGAGAGCATCTCTGGGTCATTTCTCCACCTCTTGTACTCCCTGGCCCGGAGGCCGGCGTCGGCACAGCTGGTGATCAATCTTCAATGCTTCTCCTTTAAACATAGTCAAATTCATGCTTTAGCTTTTATTTATTTATTTATTTATTTTTACACCTAAATCATCCAAAATCTCCTACAATGTGATTAATTCATGAATCTGGGTTTTTTTTTGTTTGTTTACTTTGCAAAAACATCATATGATGTTACAGTCGAAAAACTCACTGCGGAGCGTCACCGTTCCAGTCAAGCTGAGACAGACAGATGTGGATCTTTTAAAGATCTCCCCGCTGATAGATTAATGCAGACGAGCGCGTGGAATTGCCTACTTTGGAAATCACTTTGCTGTGAGCTGACTGTCCGCTCACTGGAAGGAAGCAGGCAGGCATGAGTGGAATATCAAGTGTCACACAGATGACAATCACTGTTACTGCTGGATGTATAATACACCCTATGAAATTAATAACCAGGTATCCATTGGGGATAAGAGCGATTGTGTACCTGCACAACCAATCGACAATGACCTTGTGCTTGTGTGTTTATTTTTTGTGCAGGTGCAGTGATATGAATGAATTGATATGAACTCCCCTGTTTACATTAACAACAACAATCTCAACAATCTCGACATAAAATTTCTCACTTGGCTTGATTTAGTCTTTGGTGTGTCATCACAGCATAATCAAATTATCTCTGAAGTGAAACTGTTGTTTTTCTGCACTAGTTCAGGATAGTTGTTTCCTGCCAAATCTCTCAACTTGGCGTTCGACTACAGCCAAGACACGCAAGTCATTACTGAGAAAGAACGCACTGAGACAGAAGCGTAGCATCAAATAAGTTTGTTTTATTTGTTTGTTTTGAAGAGTCTTTGGTTAAAATGAAGAAGCATGAAAATGTATGACTGTATGGAGTGTTTGTGTGGAGAGAGAGTTGATGACAGAGACTTCCAGATGTATTCAGGCTTAACAAGAGTATAATTAATTGTAGAGTTCCCCTCCCTGACAATCTCTGAGTTTATAGCCACCTTCAAGACACCGATGTGTGAAAATTATTCCTTTTCAGACATAAGCTGTCAACTGTGACCAAAGACTAACATTTTGAAGCCTGGACTTGTTTTTGGTTTTATGGTGGCGCTTCCTCTCCGATGAAACTGTCCCGGAGTTGTGTCCGATCCTTAATGAGTGTGGAGTTGACAACTGGCACAGACGTAATGGGTCATGAAAAGCTTATTTCACTCTGTGTCAACTAGGGAGGCAGATTTTGATTCATCCCAAATCTGCATACCCAATTTACATTTCAAAAGGAAGCAATCCTTTTAATTTCCATGAAATTGGGTGTCTATTAGAGGGTGACTTAGATACATGCAATACACGAATCAGCCCAATAGGATTCTGACTCAGAGGACATCACACATGGGAAATAAGCATGCAGATTATTGATGTATTAACCTCTTCTCATCATCTTTTTTTTTTTTAACAATAACATTACCTTGCATAATCAGTAGCTTATCAAACAAATAAATATTTAAATATCATGATCCCTAATGTTTGTTACATGATAGCCAGGGGTTTCTGCAGGAGACTTAAAAGAAAACTTTCATGTTTTATGAGGTCAGGATTTCTCTTATCAATCAGTATCCAATTTGCACATTTTTCTGTATCTAATGCTTTCTGCAAATGCCCTCAGTGGCTCGCTCACAGTTTTAATGGTAGCTGAAATGTTTAATGCGGCAATATGATCTTGCCTTTTACTTCTGTTGCCCTGGGATCAGAGTCAAAAATTACATAACTTCTTATTCTGCTCAGACGGATCATCCTCTGATCTTTCCTGGGCAAGACAGAAGTATTTTGTGACCTAATTCTCCAAATATGCAATTGAGCGCTTGCGTGGCGGCTCTGTGAATGTAGGTCAACATGGCACTTCACGGTTCAGTCCTGCTGAGGGGCTGTAGGACTGAGGATAATACTGCGTATAGGAAAATGATTGCTGGGTAAATATGCCGTTTGTTCTGATGACATATCAGTTTTTCAGAATACGATCATGCGAGTGGTTCATACAACATCTATTCACTGCCACTCCACTGGCTGACATTCCCTCAGCTTTGAATAAAGACATTTAGTGATACAGACAGGATCACTCAGCCCTGCCTGTATGAAAACTGTCTCTCTGTAACGTCTGTGATCCAGAGGCTGATATGAACGCATTTGTTCCTCTACCAGAAGAAATTCTCAAAGAAATCATTTCTCACATGAAATTGCCTCACAGTTGATTTCTTCTTCTTTCCCTGTGAAACTTTCGCCACAAGGCTGCTCAAAGAGGCCACAAAGAGGCTTTTTGATTAAAGTACAATCCCAATTCCAAAAAAGTTGAGGAGCTGAATAACATGTTAATAAAAACACAATATGATGTTATGCAAATCACTTAAACATTACATTTAATTGACAATAGCGCAAAGACAATATCTGTTAAAACTGAACAAATACATGCTCTTTTTAAATTTGATGCCAGCAACACATTTCAAAATAAAGTTGTGATGGGGCATGTTTACCATTGTGTTGCATCACCTCTTCTTCATTTTGGGAGCTGGGGAGTTTCTGGAGTTTTGAAAGTGAAATGTTGTCCTATTCTTGCCTGATGTAGGGTTTCAGCTGCTCAACAGTTCAGGGTCTCTTTTGTCATATCTTTCGTTTCATGATGCGCCAAATGTTTTTAATGTGTGACAAGTCTTGACTGCAGACAGGCCAGTTTAGCACCCGGACTCTTCTACTACGGAGCCATACTGTTGTTATATGTGCAGAATGTGGTATGGCATTGTCTTGCTGAAATATGTAAGATCTTCCCTAAAAAAGACGACATCTACTTGGCAGCATATGTTACTCCAAAACCTGCATATATTGTTCCACATTAATGGTGCCTTTGCAGATGTGTAAGCTTCCCTGGGCACTTCTGAATTCGCATACAATCATAGATGCTGGCTTTTGAACTGTGCACTGATAACAAGCTGTGTGGTCCCTCTTTGTATGAGGCTTCATTAATTTCCATAAAGAATGTAAAATTTTGATTCATCAGACCACAGGACTGTTTTCAACTTCGCCCATCTTAAATAGGCTCGGGCCCAGAGAAGCCACAAGCATGTCTGGATGATGTTTATATATGGTTTCCTCTTTCCATGGTACAGTTTTAACTTGGATTCCTGGATGTTTTATGAAAGTGATTTTGAGCCCATGTAGTGATTTCCACTATAGAGTCATGTCTGTTTTCAATGCAGTGCCACCTGAGGACCCGGAGATTGGCATTTTGGTATTGACTCTTAACTGGTTCTTGGGTGGCTGGTCAAGTCAGAGGCTAAAGCTACAGAAAAGGGCCACAGTTTGTTGAAGAAAACAAACCCCAAGTTGTCGAGGACCAGATAGAGGGGACGGAAATCGCTGATGAAGAGAGAGATGACAGCAGATTACACGCGATGGCAACATGAATTGATCTTTCTTGAAGGGCAACGAGAGTATAGAAGATGGTGGGAAGAGATTGAAAACAGCGACAGGAGAACGAGCTCTGCTAAAACAAAAAGAAGAGGTTAATCAAAGGGTACAGTGACACACAATAACGTCTTTGTGATGAATCCAGTGTTTGAATCTAAACAATGTTTCATTTTCCAATTAAATCTCTTTGACAAAGACAGGCAGCGTTGAAACAGGACGACAGCTTTAGAAAAGCAAGATAAAAGAAAAACCCAAAGTGCGCAATTACACGGCTAGTTAAAGAAAATTAATGGAAGCAGTTAATTTGAAAGGTCATCTGTAACTCCGAAGCCATGACAAAGCTTTTTCTCGGTTGCTCTCGGAGTTTCTCCTCCTCAGACATATTTCGAGAGGAGCCATCAAAAGCGCGCCCGAGGACGGAGGAGACACAGGTGTTTCTGTTAACATCAGTCAGGAAAAATAAAAAGGAACAGGGTTGAGAGATGCAGCTAAATCCTCACAGTCCAAAGATCACTATGTATTTTTTTTAGTGTCGAGACAAAAACAAGATGGTTGTTGATGCCATTGCAACAATAAAGTTTTTATTACTATCATCCATTTCATTCAGACTTTTTGCATATTCATTTCCACAGCCTGGCTTCTTTGATATTTTTTACAGCATATGGGTAAAACTCTTAAATCAGTGTCCTTCAAAGAGAGTTTTCGCTCTTTTGTCTTTGATGAGATCTGCATCAAGAGGACGTGATTGCTGACTACGATAAGAGGCGAAATTAAATATGGGGAATGTCCTTGTCTGGCCAAAACAGCAAAAGCAAACCGCGGTGCTAATGGCCAGAGGGATCCCTGTGATGTGAAAGGCAATTGAATGTTTTACGACTCATTTCTGAGAAGACGATCATTTAAAGGCAATAATTCAAGGATGAACATTAAAGATGAACATTAAAAGTCGTTTAATTGAACATATCCTACAGCTGTCTTTGGCTCTTGTAGTTGTCCAAAACGGGCAGCCGGGGCGATTTAATACACTGAGGAAGGAACGTTTTAACTCGATGTCAACACAAGATCATGTTTGATGATACTGAATATGGTTCAACTGCACAGGTGTTTTATATCATTATGGCTGATTTGCTGCAAACTCCAGTGACTATAGTACTTTATTTTACTTCATATGTGTATACTTTTTGCCATTAGTATACAACAGATCAATGCACTTTGCTGTTTCGTGCTCACAGGAAATGATGGTGCAACCTTGGAATGCCACAGCCAATAACCAAAATGTGCTTCCAAACCTTTAATGACATTTTAATCTAGTTTTGTGTCACAGAGTCTCACCTCCATCCCCAATTTATTTAGACATTTTGCAGCTGTGAGAAGCTCCTTTATTCCATTATTATTATTCTCTGTGGTGTCCATCAACAGCACACTGAAAAAAAAGACTGTCTGCATGTTGCCTTATTTGAGTATAATTTATTTTCATTTAAGGATAATAATTTTGTCCAATGGGAACACACAGCAAAAAGGACACAGTTATAATTTGCTCAAGCATTTGATGTGCATACACATGACAAGATGTTTAATTAGCCAAAGCAGTTGAAACCACCAGTGTGTTAAGCCTTTAAAAGTTTCAACAGAAAAGCACAGATCACTAAACTCTCTCTATAAGCCTTGTTCACAAAATACACTTTGACATGTCACAGTAGGAGCTGCTCACAGCTTGGGAAAAAAAACTAATTGGATGGTGGTGAAAAAGCTCCAGGAACACCTCAAAAACAAAACAAAAAAAATAACTAGTATTTTTTTGGGAGAAACATTAGTGTCTATTTGTGAAGCTGAAGTTTGACTGGACAGAGCAAGTTTTATATTATTTCCTGATTTTATTTTAGTATAGCGATTAGTATAGTGTCTGCATCCATCCAGCTCATCTAACAGTAATCCTTTAAATATGAGTTCAGAGCCTTTCCAGCAGCTTTGTTCCACCTCAGGACTTTATGTGCAGAAATTAGCTCAACTATATCTAGTTGGTAACACTGGACTCACTGCACGTCTCCACGCTCCCCCAGAGAGCTGGTGTTCAGCCTTTCCAGAGTCAGTTTCTGGAGTCGACCAACACTTCTTCTCCTTCCTGCAGGTGATGAGTCAGTCGGTCCTGGTGAGGTGGGTCAATTTCTGTTTGTCTGGAGGCTCACCTGGGACCAGTCTGCCGATAGGGAACTTACGATGAGCTTGAATGCGCCAGACAACACAGTTCACAAGGTCACGGAAACAAACA
Organism: Centropyge bicolor; assembly: GCA_037975185.1. NCBI lineage: Eukaryota > Metazoa > Chordata > Actinopteri > Pomacanthidae > Centropyge > Centropyge bicolor. The sequence continues at coordinate 8,287,140 of JBBMOC010000019.1, read as the reverse complement.
TCTCTTTAACACAATAATGTGTCAGGTCTGTGAAGGGCCTCAAGAAATCAAAGAGCATCTTCAAAGTATTCAAGCTGTGATACAGACCTCACAAAACAATCAGCAAATTTGATTATTTTACTGCTTTCTGGATTACATCAATCAAATAGTAAATAATTTCAGATGAAGGGTCAAAGGACTCGCTTTGACCCTTTATCTGAAATTATTGGACCTTGTGCAATCTTTTAAAAGTTCTTCAAGTCTTTTATTTACTTTTATTTAGCTTATAGTTTTTCTGCACTTTTATTTCCTGTTTACAGACTGTTTCCGTAGTTTCTCCTCCATTAGTCTGTCAAGTACGACACTGAAATCCATTTTACTCAGAACTTGGAAAATCTCTGTTCAAGTTCTAGTTGGAATTCAAAGTCAGAAAATGATCCAGCCCAAGCTCGCACCTGACATGACAGCTATATGGTGGCATGCACAATGAATGGAAAGAAGAATAACCTTTTCTTTAATTTTCATTTAACGTAGTTGCGAAACACACTGTAACTTTGTTGTTTCCATTTCTTTTCTCTTGTTTGTTTTTAGTTGTTTTCTGCTTGATAGAAGTCTTTCAAGCATGCCATACAAGCCTCACCTCCCATTTCTTTTAAAGTGGGTTAATATGCTTGTGAAGTTCAGAGACTTTTCTGCAGGCGTCCATGTTTTCCAGAGCAAATGTACCTGGATGCATTTAGATTGGAAATCAGGAATACCCACTCGGGTCTATCGACTTCTGACTCGCAATGGAATGCAGTCGTAATCCTGTGCCTGCCCTTTAGTTTCGGTTTTCAATTAACTCTCTTTGACAGAGACAGGGAGCGTTGAAACCGGAATACAGCCTTAGAAAAGCGAGATAAAAGTACACAATGGCAGCCTTAATCCACTGGCTGCCCTTTAGACCCACAGCTCTGTTGGGTGCGTCAAGTCTATTGGGCCTTCGAGCCCAAGTGGTCCATCCCTGCTTTGTATCCTGCCTGCATGTCTGCCTTGGTTTTGATGCTCGCTTGTCTGCCTTTTTGATTTTTGTAGGACCCTTTGGGCTTGTTTGTTTGCTCTGACTGCCTGCGTGTTACATTGATGAACAAGCCTCTGCCCATCCACTCAGTGCTTCTACTCAACCTGCTCTGTGTGTGAGTTGTGCTGCAGACTTCCCTTTTTTTTTGTATGGAACTTTGGGATTTTTAGTCCAGTGAAATGATGCAGATTTTAGTAACTTTAAAGAAAGCTGAAATACTGACTTTCCTGAGAGATAAGACTCTTCATACATGACAATATAATTAGTGTGTTTCATTTAGCATTTTCACCATTATGTATACAGTTGCTGTCTGATAGGAAATCAGGCAGGATGGACCGGTCTGCTGGCACGTGGCCTCATGTTGGCCACGTGTGCATGAACTCGCATTTCTTGAGAAACACAATCTTAGCTAATATGTTTTCATCTCAGTGATGGAAAATTTTAAAAAAGAGGAACTTGAAAAAATTACAAAACTGCTACAGTCAGAGAAATTACATCATCAGATCATCCTGTTGGTGGCATGAGCAGCAAGAAGGAAGTTTCCTAAAGTGCTTACATCCCTAAAAAAATTCAATTACAGCTTTACAGCTTTCATTTTTGTATTTGCTGGAAAGTGCAGGAGGGCTGATTTGTGTGCCTCATTTTCACATTAAAATGTAACTGCTTTCAGTCCATCTTGTGTGACAGGGAGGGAGATGGTCAGTACCTGCCTGAAATCAATCCCAACCCTTCCTGTGATGTTCGCACTGACACTTCCTTGTCTGAAATCTGGCGTAGGCTTGATAATTGATCCTCAGGACAAATCTGTCAGCGCAAAATGGAGGTATTTGGATAATAGTTTGTTTTGTTTCACAATCAAACTCATCATCCTGGAGAGACAGCTTAGTAAACTCTTCTAACTGAGTGACAATCCTGCAACTGTGTCTTTTATATTAGACGTCCTGACAGGAGGAAAGGCAGTTATCGCGGCTTCCTGGGTTCCAGCAACCCTTCAAATTGGATGAGAGCATCTGCTGCTTCATTAAGAAATCCAGCCAGAGGATGTTCGTTCTCTGAAAATGAAGATGCAACCGACTTAAAGGTACCCTGTGGAGATTTCATTGTAAACAAAGACGGTTTTGTTTATATTCAGTGTTTCTGAATATAACACACTGTGTGTCCTTAAGGCCTAACAAACATATTTAATGCATTGTGAAAACCTCATAAAACATTTGCAAAGCCTTTTTTTTGCATTGTTTACATCAGCATGTGGGTTTCTTATTCTCTTTAATTGGTGCCCTGCTACATTTTTACACAACATGAGCTCCACCAGCTGACAATATTACAACACCCCCGTGCTCATGTGCATGCTCATACTGTACACGTGCAGCTAAAACAAACGTGCATCATAAGTACCGTCACATCTCGGATCACAATCTGGTTCACCTTCGCTGTTTTCCAAGGACAAACTCCAGTATGTCTACTCTTTTACGCTGATTGGCTGTCAGCTGACTACATACAGGAACTGCATGACATGAGGACAAAGGGGAGGAAGGAACACTACCGACCCTGTACAAACTAACCATCTGTTCAGAAACACTTCCTTTAAGCGTGTGCTGATTCATCAAGATTCACATTAAGAGGTGGTACCTGACCCAGCCAGCTATTGTGAAAGTCTCCTTAAGATTTTGGATTTGTGGCATTTCCTCTGAAAGTGGAGAACAGAGACCCGGCTCAAATGAATGTTCTCGTTCAGTTTTCTGCACGTGTCTCCTTAAAGCCATCACAATCGTGTTGATCAACTGCAGGCCAGAAAACGTTGACATGCCCACAGGATGATCAAACGTATTGCCTTAATATTGCCATCAGCGAGAGACTGAAGGATGTGTGGAGAAAACAGCTTATTACTCCAGAGGCAAGCGACCCGGAGAACTGTAAAATTGGTCACAGAAATGGTATTGATCTGGCTTTTCAAAGCACTGTTGTGACCAGACTCGTAATGCTCCTTTTGTAAATGCTCCCTTTCTGCTCATTCTTTCCCCCGAATATACCGGCTACATGTTGTATTATTATACAAGGAGAGAGACTGTTGCTGTTGTTGGATCTGGAATTAATGGCAGAGATTGAATTAGTGTGATGTAATTTGCAAAAGTAAAAGTCATCATCGGTCTGATCATGATAAAAAAAAAATATTGATTTTTGGGGTGTTTATTCATCGAAACTTTGAGAAAATCATCGAGTGAAGGAGATCCTCTATAGAGAGATTAAAAGTTTCTGTAATTGATTCTGAGTCGTGCAATTGTAAATATACATGGGACTGCCCATTCTCAGCGCGGGGTGACCTTGTCGGGAAAACGGGAACGGTCCTTACACAGATCCCCACCTGGGCTGTGGTGTAATGGAATGGGAGATGAGGAGGACGAGCCAGTGCAACCAGCTTGAGCAGACAATGACTGATTGTCTGGGGAATGCTACCCAACATAATGCATTACCGGCAACATAATTGACTTTAGTGCAAGACAAGATCCCCAAGGGCTAACAGTTTAGCCTCAAGGTCACAGTTTTGGGCGTAACGTAAGTATGAGAAGGATTGTGTCAAGGTGGACAAAAGAGTAAAATACACAATGAGATCTATTATCCTTGACCTTGCTTACAGTACAGCAGTGTGTATTCAAGAGTGCAGCTCGCTACATCTTATAACAACTGTGGATTTATTGGGATCCAAGACAATTCAAACCCTTATTATAATGTTGTGTTACAGTCTTTACAGGGCTGCTGGAGAAACAGTGTGTGAAATGCAGAATTGCAGATTTCCCGCCGTATGGTTATTCCATCAGGAAACGCTGTCTGTCAGTTAACGAGGCTCGCTGACTGAGTCTGGGGCTCAGTCTCTGGCCAAATGACAGCATATTTAGTGTCATCACCCATCAAGCATCTGTCAGTCTGCTGTGCCTCTCGCCCTGATTGATGGTCACCCCCTGGTGTATAGTGAACAGCGAGCTGTCCGACCACTGTGTCACTATCCGTGGTTAATGACCGGCTTGAAGGCTTCCATGGCTGAACAGAGAGGGAAAGTTAGCCGCATGTCTGCGCCGATGATTGCACTCAATGCAATTTGAACACATACACATAGCACATGCAAACAAACAGGTAAACAGCTTGACTACCCATGCATGGATTATTTATATTATCCCTGACAGACAGCTGCAAAGGGAATGATTATTTACAGTATATAGTTTGAGTGAAACTTTTTCGAGCAGTGTATCCTGGCATTTTATCCAGGGATTAGACTGTGGCACAATAAATCTAGCAGGGAATTCATGTATTTATTTATTTATGCGAAGTGAAATCCGGCAAGCTTTGTATTTGTATTCAGGATACGTGATGAATGTGCACTTAATGCTCATCCTTGGTGAGGGTTATTAAGCACCGTTAATGTTTCACTGCGAGATGCGGCGCGTTATGAAGATGGACTCCAAAGCAGCCACTCAAAGTCCAATAACTTGTCCTGGTGGTAAAATGTTCATCGACGAAACAATCTGTGTCATGATTTGCTGCTGTGTGGGACTATGATATTATGCTTCAGCAGCGGTCCACAATAAAAGAAGACACAAACGTAATGTTTCAGTCTGATACTCTATGAAAGTGGAAAGGCAAGACAAGTAGAAAACCAGAAAAGAACAGAGAGAAATCTGGCTTCTATCGTCTGTAAAATGAGCTAAAATCTTTAATCCCTGGTGGGTAAGCCCTGTATCTATCCCAGGGATACAGAGCAGAGAAACTGGATATTGGAATTAAAAAGAAAAGGAAACCATTTTACATGGGTTGTGCAGCAGTCGGCGATTTTCACTCACATCAAATGGGAAATAAGTAGTTATTCATTTTTCCCATTTGATATGGGAACAATATCCAAGCAGTGTGAAATGAGCTGAACAACTTGATGACCAGTTTTATTTAATACTGAATAGATGTCAGAATGTACGTGGCCGGGGAAAAGGGTAAAACTCAAATAAAAGAAATGGAATAAAAAGAGCCGGTGAGAGCTTTTCTCTGCACATCTTTCCCAAGAGGCCCGTCTTCCACCAGGGCCTTGCTATTGAACATGAAAGTACCCTTAGAGCTGTTTTCTACCTGTCAGGATGTTTTTGTGTCTGCTGGGGGGCAGTGCCCATGTATTCCTGATTGTGGGATTAAATGGACGGGGTAAGGATAGCGGGCGAGATGACATCGGCACTCTGTCCTCCAGACAACATGATGGCATCTGAGCTGTTGTTGATGGTCTGTTTAACCACGTCTGGTGATGCATTTATTTTGTACCTGCTGCCAAACTGATCTAATGAAACAAGTCAATTGGACAGAACAGACATATATAGATAGAAAACAATGTAAGAATACAAACAACCAGGTACACTTTTTACATTTGCTAAAACAACCCTGACTAGAAATTATGCAGTTTCAAATAACTTTGATTGACTGTTTATATTGCGGGAAAAGGATCTTGAATAGTTGCTATTTGCATTTTCACAGAATCCAATTTTGTCAGTGTATTAGTCCTGAATATGCTTCTTTCACCATTTAGAGAAGTCATGATTAGTTAGGCGACAAAATGTAAAGATTTCATACCATCACCATTTTACATGATGAACAGTATGAACCATCACTGTGTCTAAGGTCAAATTAACTGCTGGGAAACTGGTTCACTTTCATAGCATCGGCAGCGCAGACAGAAACAGTGAGAGACTGGCCTGAGAAAAAAGTGGAAAATTTAGCAGCTAAAGAGCCAGATATTTTCCTGAAGAGTTGGTGGTTGGAGAGAGTGACTATATTGAGTATACTATTTTCATCAGGTGGCCAGAAACATGTCTCCAAATGAATCATAATGTTTATATGTAACCGCTGGATTTGTATGTTTCCACTGCTTTTCTTATATATATAATGTTTGATACTTATTAAAGACACTTCTGCTGTAGATTAACTACTATTGTTGAGGATAATTGTCTAGAATTTATTTAAAATGCAACATCTTATTCTATCTTTGTAAAGCCCCGCTATCAGTTCCCACCTAGCCCTTAAATCATGAGTTCTCTGGACCACTTTGACTGAAGTTTAGAGGTAAAACACACACTTGTTTTTTTCCTAGATCACACTCAATGTTGTTGATTCTTAGCTTTATTCCTCTCTTCTTTTCTGCAGGACTATTGTAAAACATGTTTCTTGCCTCTAACATGGCCAATAACCAATCAGAACGTGGGATTTAGGGTTTGCACTGAGTGGCCAATCAGATTCTGTGCCAACCTTAGTCGGTCTCCAGATATGCCCCCAGGCAGTCAGAGGTATTCAGAGGGGTGCAGCAATTGATGTCCTCATTATATTTTAATACATCACTTGAATATGTGATGATGTAAAAATTCAATAAGCATTTTTAGGTGCTCCTCTGGCCCTCGTCTGGGCCTCACAGGGTGGGAGAAGAAATGAATTGCATCGCTATTGGTCGTGAAGATTCATGATGAATATTTCATCAGGGTGCCAGGGAATTCTCTCTATTGCTGTTAATGACAAAGCGTGCCATCTGCCACAGCAACAGGTAATTTAAGGAATCCATCATAATGTGTTGTCACAGACGTGAAGAGAGAATGATATGGTGACACTGCAAACTGGTGGCAGACAATACCCAAATGTCTGGTTGTCTGTTCTGGAAACAGAAGCAATAAGTTCACTTTCTGGGCTCAGTATGTTGCAGTCTGGCCCGATGTCTTATGCATGTTTTCATCACATTTTAATTGCAGAGGTTATGCAGCATGATGACATCACTACCCTCCTCAAACAGGCCGGTGCATTAGACCCTCAGTTCATGTATAAACTGAAGTGCGGTACAGTCTGACCGGACCAAGGACAAATTAGTGTCAGGGAGGTTGACGGAGCCAGAGCAGGTGCTCATGGTGAATGTGAATTGCGATAATGCATTTTATTATCAAATATTCATGAATCACTGTGCAATACAGCCCATGTTGTACGCCAGTGTCTTAATTGCCAATTACACCCGCAGCTCGCGGAGCATGATGGTGAAACGATAGCGAGTCCAACAGCACAGCAGAAAATGCTGAAATTCATGTGTCAGGTCATCTCTTAATACATTTCATCAACCGTAAAAAAAAATAATAAACATCTTAATGAACCTGTTTTGAAGGACAGTTGAAGGGTCTCTTTTGTTAGAAGATAAATGTAAGAAGGTGACCTCAAGAGTTTAATAGAGAGCACCACATCCATCCAGAAAAAAACAGTGAAGATTAAGAGATGTGTCATCTATACTGACATCTTAAGAGCCTGCTTTATGGTGGTGAAACACACACATCTAATGCTGTCAACACATCCTGTTTTATATGCGTATATCATGCTATATTCACTGAATATTTGCCTGCTATATACAGTAATACACTATTGTAGTTTCCCATTGTTTATTTAAGGTGTTAAGTTATTAAAAAATTCATCTTGAGCAAATATTTGAGTTGTCTCACATGAAAATTGACGATGTTCCTTCATAAACAGAGCAAGAAAACATGTAACTATTAGACTGTGTACGAAATTAAGATATCTGCATTGTATTATAAATATCTCCATTAGGTTTTATGAGGTAAGAAGCCGCCCTATTCTTAGCTTTGTGACAATCAATTTTAATATTTCATTACATCCATATATTGATTTTGCTCCTGTTTTTCTTGCTGACAGTATATCACATCTGCATGTTTTCATTAATCTGAATTACTTCTTCACCTCTCCTCTCGCTCCAGATCTCCACTTCTTGCCTGTGTGTGATTGTCTGCCCCGCCCTTAATTGGCCTCACCTGTGTCTCATTGTCTCCCAGAGTATTTAGGTGCCATTTTGTCTTCATCCTTTTGTGTCATGAGGTCCAGCTTTCCTAGAGTTAGACTTACTGTTTTTTTTGTTTTTAATCTCTGCCTGTGTTTGCCTGATCTCCCACCTGAGCCAAGAATTGAATTTTTGGAAAACCTGAACTGTCTCCTGAGTTGTCCTATTGAGTCCTCCTTCCTGTGGTTACCAGTTGTTACATCTTGAGGTTTCTCACTTGGATTTTTTCATCAATCAAATGCCCCAAAATTGCAAATATGAGCAAATCTGACTCGACTTAAATCTCCACTAACTGGTAGCTCTGGTACTACTGATAAGCCAAAGCACTTTACATACAAGCCCAGTTAACAGTGAAACACATATAGATGTCTCTTCTCTTTGTTGCAATTCTGATCACATAAAAGCCTTCTGCAGTGCCACCACATAGTTTCTGAAACCAAAGGTTCTTTAGTCAATTACAAAAGCAATCAATAAACCCAGATGAATCTTTGACGGCAAAGCTGTTTTGATGTAGGTGCTATTGATGAGATTTTTGAAACTTCTTTCTGCACTGTTAGTTTTATAGATTACATTTGCCATGCAGGGAAAACCGCTGTTCCAGTTTGTTTACTTTAAAAATGACCTGTGTTTCCTTAAGTTAAATATGAATCTCATTACAAGTAGACAGTTAGACATCTCATTGGCACTGACAAGAAGTAGACAAAATAATGGAGACAAGCAACTGCATATGCATATCAAGTAATTGAAACGCAATAAGAACTTGATTGTGTTGCCAGTTGTGTGTTTTACAACCTTGCATGAACCTCATGAGACCAACAGATATCGCTCCAAGTCGATGTCTTATTACGTGACTGTGGATGATGATTTAACAGCCAGCAACACACATTCAAGGTTACTTGTAAACCTTAAATTTCACTTAATCAGTTCCACCTTCTAATAGTAAAAAAAAGAGGAGAGATGGCGCTGTACAGCCTTACTGGTCCTGTAGTGTTAGCTGATCCTCATCCTTTCTGCTGTGTTTGTCTGGGCCCTATGGACTGACTGAATTTAGAAAAGTTTTCTCCACCCAGCGCCCAATCTTTCCACATTGACTTCCTGGATGTCAGCAGCTGTGGTTTTGATGTCTCTTACCTCTCTGCTTTCTGGTCTGCTGCCTCTGCAGACAATCCTCAGCCCTCTGGAGGCTTAATTTGATGATGGTAGGATGGATGGCAGGACGGAGGTGTTCTCCACCAGTAGCAGCCCTTGGGCTGGGATGATCTTCTCCCCTGCTGAATGATCACCATGGCTCCCTTTCACCCTAGGAGGCGTGTTTCTCCTTTCTAATTACAGCTGCAACGGCACGGCCATCAATTGCAACATACAGGCCACTCTCACACACAGTTCATATAATGTTGGCGAGTATGAGTGTGAGGAGTTTGATTGTGGCTGAGCTTTCTCCGTCTCCAGAGAATAGGGAACATTTTAGCTCAGCTGTTGTAGAATCTCGATGCCAGAAAAGTTTGGATGCAACACAGAATGCCCCATCCTCGCTTGTGAACAACTGAGCCTTTCCAGGATGAACTTTAATACCCAATCATGTTACTATCACCTGTTACAAATGAACCTGTTTACCCATGGAATGATCCAAACAGGTGTTTTTGGATCAGTCCACAACTTTCACAATCTTTTGTTGCTCCTGTCCAAACTGGTATCAAATTCAAAATAGGCAGATATTTACAAAAATCAATGAAGTTGAAGATATTGTCTTTGTACTGTTTTCAATTGAGTATATGTCAAAAAAAAGGATTGGCAAATGTTTGGAATCTGTATTGAACTATCTTACTTTACTGTATGTTCATGTTGAGGTTTTAGAGATATTTTGAGTGATGTTTTTCTTCTTATCTGTTGTGGAAGGAATATAACAACAAAAGCTTTATATGTTGTCTGCTCATTTAAAGGTTCATGGTATCAAGTACTCATGAACTCAGTGCCCATGTTGAATATTTGATAGTATTATTGTATTTGCTGCAAACACAAGCTTTACATGACACGCTGCATTTGGACATTTTCAAAAATCATTTCCATCTTTTTTCGAGAAGCAAATATTCCTGCCTTGGGTATAAAATAAGCGGATGTCGGTGCTTCTGTTCACCATGCGTTTCCATAATTTTAAAGTCTGCGTGAAAATGATTAAAGCGTCAGAATCTGAGCCATCACATACCCACCGTGTAGGGTGGGATCTGAGAGAGAACAAAGCCTGTTATTCCGGTTTTAAGAAGTTTGCTTGTCAGAGTACGGAGCCAGCAGGAGACTCAGGTGCAGCAGAGACAGACAATGCTTTCACGTTTGGAAGGGAATAGATCTGTCAGTCCTGTGAACCCTTGAAGAACCAACCAGTGGAACCATATGCCGCTCTCTCAGTTATCTGGTGTGAACCAGGGTGGAAAGATATTAACGCAGGGCATCATCATGCAAGATGGAGGAATACTCCAGGGTGATGTCTGTCTTCTGTGCTTTTTGAGGGGGGGTTGCTGTTTTGTTGATTTGGATGCATCACACTGAACATTCATCACATTTCAGCGATTCATACAGCTGGTTCTGGACACAAAAATGAGGGTTTGTGCTGCTTTGTTTTTTGGTTTAAATATATAAAGAAGTGTCTGCTCGTTGTCAGGAAAAGGATTTTTTTTTATGATCAGATTTCCCCTCTAATCCACTCTCAGCTTTTTAAAAGATATAAGGCTTATAAAAGATGTCTCCCATAAATCCTTGGCCTTCACAAGATTCCTAGAAAAAGAAATAAGTTAATATTTGATCAACCTGGATGGCTAAGTAAATGACAAGGTAACTTATTGGTTTTTTAAAGGAGTAGTTCAACATTTGAGGACACTATCAGGTCTGTATGTTAACTATGAAGATACAGTTAGTTTAGCTTAGCATAAAGACTGGAAACAGGGGGAGCAGCAGCTAGCCTGGCTTTTTCCAAAGGTAACAAAATTCGCCTACCAGCACCTCCAAAGCTCACCAGTGAATATGTTATATCTTGTTAAGTGTAATGTCTGCAAAAACTTAAGTGTAACAATTAAGTATTAGGTATTTATGGAGGGTGACATGAGGGACTATTTCTTTACTGGGAGCAGGGATTTCCTGAGTCTTTGTGTTACCTTGAGAGTACCAGACTTCAGGGGGAATTAGTGATCTTTAAAAGTGCTGGTAGATTTATTATTAGGGCCCGAGCACACTACAGTGCGTAGGACCCTCTTGTAACCTTTAGGAGAAATATTTTTTAGGGCCCGAGCACACTACAGTGCGTAGGACCCTCTTGTAACCTTTAGGAGAAATATTTTTCTCGCCCCACTTTAAACCCAAATTTCGGGCATTCCGCTTGAGATAAACGCGACCGCGCCTAGCCAAAACGTTCCGTCCCGGCGAAAAATTTATGAATCCAAGGTCTGCGCAAAAATACATGCGCCATACCGGCCCCTAGGGGCCAAAAACTGCGGCCCCCACCACTAGTTTGAGCTACGGGCCCAAAAATTGGCGTGCACAACAAGCATTGCAAGGCCTACGAAAAAGTCTCTTGCGACCGTCATGAATACCGAACAGGAAGTTCGCAAATTAACGCTAAACGTAGCGTTTTAGCGATTAGCACGCTACGTATTTGAACGAACTCGTCCTAGGGTTTTAATCGGATTGAGTCCAAATTTGGAGAGTGCGTACGAGACACACTGACGATTAAAAGTTATTAAAAGAATTTGCGTAGGTAAATGGGCGTGGCCACAAACCACGCACAAAAAACGTTAAATTTTCGCAACCTCCGAATTGCACGAAATTTAATGGGCATAAGCCCCGGGCCGAGACCGTCCCCGATATGTAAAATGTAATCCGGAATTCCGAACAGGAAGTTCGCAAATTAGCGTCGAAATTCCGAATTTAGCGATTTCACGCTACGCATTTTAACGAACTCGTCCTAGGGTTTAAATCGGATCGGCTCCAAATTCGCAGGGTGTGTAGGAGACCAGTTGAGGATTAAAAGTTATTAAAAGAATTTGCGTACGTCAATGGGCGTGGCCACAAACCACGCCCAAAAATCGTGAATTGTTCAAAACCTCCGACATGTACGAAATTTGATAGGCATAACCCCCAGGCCGAAACCGCTGCGTAGGTCAAAGGGCGTGGCCGCAAGCTCATCTGTTGCGCCACCTAGGGGCCCCAAAGTGTAACTGCAATGACTTTGAAGTACGGGCCCCAAAATTGGCGTGTACAACAAGCGTTGCTAGCCCTAAGAAAAAGCGCTCCGTAGCGGCCCCTAGGGGCCCGAAACTGAAACTGCACGTAGTTTGAGCTACGGGCCCGAAAATTGGCGTGCACAACAAGCATTGCAAGCCCTAAGAAAAAGCGCTCCGTAGCGGCCCCTAGGGGCAACAAATTTGCAACAAATTTGAGCTACGGGCCCGAAAATGCAGCGGTAGCGGCAGGGTGGCCGCGAGGGCCCGATCATCGCCGCTTGCGGCTTTAATTATTATTATTATTATTACCTTTAAATGAAGCCAGGATAGCTGCTCCTCCCTATGCTAAGCTACGCTGACCAGCTGAAGCCTGTAGCTTCCTATTTAGCACAAAGGCATGAGAATGCTATCACTCTTCTCATCCACCTCTTGGCGAGAAAACAAATAAGTATACTTCCCAAAATTTGACTTTTAAATGTTGTTACAGTTTCACAAATAAGCTCCAACTCCAATTTTATATTCCACATTTAGCTGAATTCATGTTTGATTATGAACTGCTTATTGAACGCCTGAAATATGCTTGGCATCAAGGAGCCCGAGGCTTGATTTAATTTCCAGCAGTAGGACATCAATTTCCATTTATCTCCCAGCCTGCTGTGGTCTATTTCTGACCTGAACATCTTACAAACTAGAAGCTGAAATGTAAAAGGGCTCAAGAGCCTCACTTGTTGCTGCCTTTTTTTCATATATTACACATGCAAACCTTCACATTTGCACAAATATGTTTGGACTTTTGGGTTAACACGTTGCACAACCTGGTAGAGTGCAGAAAACGAAAGTGATCTCATTTCAGTTCAGTCAGAGGCAGCAGGATGGTGGAGGCTCGTGCATGTGTGTGTGTGCACGTGCATGTGTGTGTGCAGCTTTGTGAGGCTGGAGCAGACAGCTGGAGAGAGAGAGAGAGAGAGCGAGAGAGAGAGAGAGGATCTGCCTCACACAGCGTGTCTGTATCAGATGAGAAGAGGAGGGAGGGAGGGGGTCACCCAGGATTCCCTTGAAGCTGCTCTCCAGGAAAAAAAAAAAAAGAAAAGAAATGTGACAAGATTTTGTTTGTACCTCGTTTACTGGATAGGACCAGCTCGTCACTGCTGCTGTTTTTTTTATTTCGTGTCATCGATTTTTTTTTTAAGAAGATGCCGAAACGGGGGAGAAAAGTGAGGCAGACTGTGTCGGGAAGAGACAGTTTGAAAGAACAGGACGCGTTGTAGGAAATGAGGGAAATAAATAGCGACAAGATTTAGTGCAAATATTAATTAATACATCCTTTTTTTAAATGTTGTGTGTGGATAGAAGGACAAAGTAGCCTGCTTATGCATTGCATCTAGATTTTAAATAAGAGCTAATTAACGTCTGAATCCTTTTATAGTTACTGAAACATTCCATGTTGCTTTTGCTCATCAAGTAAAAGTTTCATATGGCGTTATTCTAAAGAAAAATGGCATTTTGCTGACAGTGAGATGCAATAAGGTTTGCAGTTGAAATTGGATTTTACAAGCTGCAGTCTTGTGCGAGCTGATTCTCCTCATATTTTACAACGAGGCTTGAACTTTGAGGAGGGTTTTTTTTCCTGTTTCACTTGCTTGAGATTTTTTATTTTAGTTTAAAGATTTCAAAGGGAGTAGCAGAGGGTCTGTCTCCTAAAAAAAAAAAAACTCCGGAGGGCTATATGAAGATCGCCACACAGCTGTTGGTTTCCCCTCGCAGAAATGCCAGTGCGTGCTGTCACCACCAGGTTCATGTACAAGGGGCTTTGCACTATTCCAGATGTCCTCTCCTACCGGACCCCTGTCATCCTGCCTGAGGATGAGGTGGAAGGTGAGTCTGTGGATCGTGTTGTTTTTTGTTTGTTTGTTTTGAGTTGTTACATGTGAACGCAATGAAAAGTAGTTCAGGACCCTGGAGAGCTCCGGCCGGTGTGCGCTTCTTTTACTCATCCGCAAATCTGAGTGCACACAAAACTGAGGGTCTGCTTGTATAAAGGTTCACCAGTGCAGATGTTCTTCATTGTATTAAGAGTGTGAGTGATATATTCTGTCGCTTCAGCTGTGTTTCTTTGTGCATCTTGTTGCAAAAATGAACTGCTAAAACAATTTCCACACATCCTCTATTGCAGTAAATTTTCTACCCATCTTTTCCACCACATGCAGCAACTTCTCCATGCATGCCACACTGTCATAAACTCGTGAGTAAGCAACATCTGTATCCACCATCAGCATCATCCATCACCTGCTTATATCTGCAGTGGTGTTTTCGCTTATTGTAAATCGTTTGTGCTGGAGAGAGGAAAGACTGAAGAGTCAGTGAGACATGGTTTGAATTCTCCAACAAAAAAAAGGAAGGAGCCTGAAATGGAGGAAAAAAGGGGCTGTGATGGAAATAACTATTAAAATGTAGATTAAAACCATTTCTTGAAAATCCATAGCCGATGAAAGCCATTAATGAGATGGGAAGATTGATCCATTTTGAGTTAAAATTACATCGTCTCATCTCTCTCTGGGTTTGTTTGATGTACTGCGTTCAGCCATTAATTAAACGCCCGACCATCAATAGCACAGCGTTGTACTTGGGCCATCTAAAAGATTCACTGGAGCATTATTATCCTTCTCGCTGTAGTAAACGTAGGACGAAGAATGGAGGTTTTGTTTTTGGCAAACAGTCCCAACAATGAGAAAGCACAGCTGGCAGTGATTTGGAGCAAAGCCAGGCAGTCTACAACGAAGAGATAACTCAAATCAGATTTGATATCACAAAGTCTTTCATGCAAAGGGAATTCCATTTCCCCTTCCTCTGTCTGTAGGTTGCCCACAAGTGGCTGCCTGCCCTTGCTTTGAGCCACTCATTTGACATTGAAAATCCACTATCTGCAATAGCAACATAAATTTAATTAAAAGGCCGGCTATGGAAAAAGCAAGAATTGGAACAACAGCGAGATGGCGAGCAAAGGTGTGTGAAAGCACGCAGATGATGGCGATACAGCTTTTAAGATAATGGAGAAGTCATTCCGAGCTGTAGTTTACTAATTGAGAGCCATTAAATATTCAGAACGTAGCGAGACGGATCACTCAAGCGTGGATGTATTTACCCAGGGAGGATTCACTGAGCACATAACGCACTGCTACATTTACATGGCCTCACACCTCGGGGTAAACAGCCTTTTGTCGCCAAGCAGATGAAGTGTGTTAAAGAGCACTTTGCATGTAGTTGCTGATGGAGAGCGTTTCAGATGAACCTCAGCCGGACTGATGGTTCGAATCGGCAACCTACCACTTACTGGCCAAGTTACCCTTTAGACTCCAACCTTAACACACAGTGTGGGAGCTGCTGCTGTTGGAGAGCTGCTGAATGAACAATGCTCCTGTTTTGTCCAGGAGGCCTGAAATCCAGCCTTTAAATATTGTTCCATCCACAAGATGTTTAATTACAGTCAGGCAGAAGTTCCCCCGGTTGCTCAACTCACGTAATTACTCTCCCTAATCATATTTATGATAATGGCTTTTTCCATACAAGGTGTGTTGATGTACACCCAGTGTAATTTGGTGTGTTTGGGATCGCCTGAGAAACAAATTACAAACACATCACTGTAGCTGTAATATGTATATTATTAAGCTTTGGGAAATGGCTATACAGCTAAAGCTAGAAATGAGCACAGCAATGATGTGTCTTCATTTTGACCTCATATTATCTCTTTCATAAAAAATATGCCATAAAGACACAAACACTTTCAGCCTATCCAACACAGGCAACACGATTTTAAAACCACATCATTTTCAGACATTGAATCCACAGAACAATGATGTTATATAGGTTGACTATTATCCAATCACTGTACCCAGTAGAAAATGACTGTTTTTCTTATAATAGATTTTGGTTTTATTCTCTGTTGTACTTTACTCAAATCATTCTGTAACACCTGCACAATGTCTTCCAGAAACCAATATGATGGTTCAAATATACCCTAACAGTTACACTACTTATACCAACTTAATAAATGATTTGCCTGCACATATTGTGAAACTTTGAGACTGTATTAAAACTGAGCGTACAACCTCAGTGTGATTAAATCAACAGGCATTTCTCTTGGTGACATTGTTGCACAGACGTGCTGCTGACCACCATTTTTAAGTACCCGCTGACAAACACAACACACAAGGACAAAAAGGACCTCGCATCCTGTGCAAAGAGACATGGACGGCACATGATGCACACCCTTTGCAAACAGATTCAAGAGTTCAGTTTAGTTTTGAAACTGTAGCTGAAGACAAATTGTCAACCAGGAGAAAGCTGCACTGAATAAAATATGATGCACAACATTTTGAGTGTTGAAGCTGTGTGTAAGGATTTAAAGTTAGGTAAAGTATGTAAGTACTGAGTCAGCTTCTTTGTTAAGGAATAAACTGGAAAACTTTTTCTCCCAAAGACATTAAGGCCTCAATGGTCGACTTAATTTCACATGATGCGAGCCTTGGTTGCATTTTTAAAAATAATCGAGTCGTTTAAAAGTTAGAGGAAAAGAGTAACGCAAATGAGTTGCAGGATGGAAAATAATAAGACGCTATTCATCATTTAAAAATGAGATCTGTGACGTGGAATTATTCTCACATTTAATGAGGATTTTTTTCACGCTTTTTAACAAATACTTCTGTGAGTAGCTTCATTAAAATGTAATTAGAACAAATGATTTCACTTTAAATGCGTCAATTAATTTAACGATCATGATTCACCAATAAAAATGGGGATAATTACTCCAGTGGCACATTCAAGACTCCATAGAGATTATCTGTAAATCTCAAGACCTTTGTGAGCTGACATTTTCATTTTTTTTCACAATCATATCTGCAATATTTATTGTATTGACCATAACCAAACTGGACATTGGCTGCCATGTTTTAGAGAAATCATAGCAAATGCATTAGCGATAACAGTAGTGAGGAATACAGACACTTGCAGCGAATGGAGGGACGATTGTTTGTACTGGCCGAGCTTTCGGGAGGCTGATTAAGTACTCACAGCTCTTAATGGATCTGCGTTTTCCAGGGAATGTTTTTCGAACAGATGGTTGCCTAGGCGGGCAGGGTCAGGTGCGAGGCTCCCTGCCCTTTTCTTCGCCCTTGTGTCATGCAGTTGTCATAAACCCTGATATGAATTCAAACCATTACTACTGCGCGAGAAATAGTACTATGGCTTCTTCTGAAACAGCACGTATGCTTATATATTAGAGCTTTTCATCAAAAAGTTGATTAGTTTGAGGCGTAATTATACAGTCTTAAATTATTAAATTCTTAACCTTGGTAGGCAGTATCTCTATTATGACTCTCATTTTTTCATCACTAATTACATCTGCACCTGTGCTGCTTAAGCTATTCACACCAGTGACAGAGCAGTGATCACTATATTATACTCAACACATGCATTCAGCATTAATGTGTGTATTGACCCTGTGTGATAGTGTGGCACTCACTGAGCACTTTTCTGCAAATGTCTGTGTGGATGTGTGCTGTGCCAAGTGTCTCACCATTTAATGAGCACAATAAAAAAGAACAAGGTCCAGAGCCAAGATCGAGTTTGTCCATGATGCTTTGACTAACATACATTAAAATGTCTCCATTAGTTTGGTTAATTATGCTGAAATTTAACAAAGTAAAGCACATACAACATACAGTATGTGAGGTAATGGCCTGATCTGCAAATCAGTTGAAAGTATTAATCAGAAATATTCTGTTTTGCATTTGTTATGTAGATGATCATACATATTATTTTTGAGACATCGAACAGAAACCTGTTTTACACCAAGACAAAGTATTAATTACTCTAAAACACAGGCCATAACTTACAGTAAACTGGCAGACCCTTTAACTGCACATGTGCTGAAACTGATAAGACTTTAACGGCTCAGCAGTCATGACTTCCCCCAGCAGTTACCCTCTTGGAGGTCTCTCCGAGCTCGTATCAGTCCTGGGTGCATCGCTGACAGAGGATGTGAACAGTATTTATAGATCACAGCCAGCAGGAGAATCCCCCAGACATCAGGCATTGTAGTGGAGTGTAGAACGTCTTCCACTTTGTATGCAAAGCCGTCTTCTATTGTGCCTACAAACGGAGGGGTTTTTGCAGCAACATTGTAAACAGATGAGTTTATGTATGTGTCACTGTATTACAGCTGCCAGGGATCTATAACTGTACTCTCAACTGTACACATGCAGTGGTTGAAGACACTTGTTCTACTAAATAGCAAATATTGGTCTTCATTTTTGGGGGGGTTATTTTAACCAGCAACCACAAGATTAAAAAACAACAGACAGGACACTTGATGCTCCATCATCTTTGCTGTTTTTTAAATGTCTCCCCCTGTGGTCAAAGACATTAACATCATTACTGTTGATGTCATTATTGTTTTAGACATCCAGAGAGATTCACAGTTTCAAACAACATCATTTAACACTATTATAAGATATTAATTATGAGGTTGCGTCCTTACTCTCCCCTTGTCTGATCGTCAACAACGGCTATATTTCATTCACATCGTCTCACTCAGCTGGGAAATGCTTGGAAGCAAAGAAAATGTTAACAGATGAAAACTTGGCTGTTGGGCGAAAATATGAAATCAATAACTATGATCCTTCAATAGAAGTGTGAGGTGAGAAGCTGCAGGTCAAACAAACCGCAAAGAGTCAACTTAAGTCTGGTAAAGTGAAGGGTTCACATAGCACAGTCTGATCTGAGCGTCTCAACCTCATCTCTCTGTCTCGTTCTTGGAGATCTGGACTTAGTCTCCAGAGGAAAACATCAGTTAACAAGACCTTGCTATGCCAGAAACAGCACATTCATCTGTTTGTTTTGTTTTCAACTTTCATGTCATATCATCATGAAGAGGAATCTGGCCGGGCAAAGCAGTTTCACAAAGGCCTGACAAAGCATCAAATCAGAAACAAAAAACAAACAATAGCATCTTCAAACAAAAGATATCAGCTGAAGTCAAATCTGACGTCATTTGATTCGGTCAAGCCAAACAGCAACTGCTTCTAAAGTCAAGCTCTAAATTCTTAATAATCATTCTTTCCCCCCAGTAACGATCAGGTCACGTACTTTCAGCTCAGCCTGCCAAGAGCTGCAGGTAGTGGGAGTATTTCAAGTGCTTTTTGACAGCAGGAGTTGTTTTTAGCTGCAGGGCTCGTTCGCCATCTCCAGTGACTGCGCACGCCGTGTTTGTTTATGTAAATGTAATAATGGAAAGACGCTTTAAGTCTGTAGCAGGGAAGAAAGGTGAAGTGTAAACGTGTGGGACCCGTGATGATGGGCTGATTTATGTTTTTTTATTATGCGTGCGTTGACTCGACGACAGTAAAGCACAGTGTCTCACGTCTTGTCGCATCATAGTTTATCATACAGATTCAATCGGTGTGTGTGTGTGTGTGTGTGTGTGTGTGTGTGTGTGTGAATGAGGTGTTCAGAGCAGTGTTTGAACAGCACTTTGTTGGTCTTCAGCCATCGACTTGAAACTACTGTAATGAGTCACTTATGTACAAATCTAACATTGCACAAACCCATTAATCCACATTAGACTTTTATTGATGTCAAATTTTTCTTGCATTTTTCTCAACTAGAATTATTAGTTGTACTTAACATCAAAGAAGGCACTGCACAAATAAATTATAATTTCACGGCCTTTTCTATTATCTATTTTTAGATTTGCATTATTTTGACAGTATTTTTATTATATGTCTAGATCTATTTCTGCTCTACTCAGAGGGCCTTAATGTAGCTCTCTCTGCTGTTCAGCATTTTTTTTCTTTTTTTTCTCTTTTTTTTTTGCAGCCTCTGGTTAATATGATTCACATGTTTTTCCTCCCTTTTATTATCGGACAGAAAGATGTCATGGGTGTCATCATACCATTATTGGTGCAACCACCTGGGAGGGGCTCTTACTTAATGAAAAGAGGCTGATTCATCTTCCGGTGAATATTTTTATCCCGTAACAAGTTTTCTGTAACTACCTCAATGAGCAGCCTTTTGATGAGAATGATAAGAAGTCTGTGTTATTGATTTGAGGAACACACGAGATTGAAGTTGAGCATTTCAATTAGTTGTAATATTTTGTTATCCTCTGGGCTTGAAATCAGAAGTTGCTGTAAAAAAAAAAAGTCATGTAAGCTGTACAATGCCTCCATCCCTTTCATCACAGCAACTGGCTGCGTCTTGGACTGATATGAAAGATTGTGTTTGATCCTGACTAACCGAGAGCAATCAGTGGAAAGACCTCCATTTTCCCATGTAAATTAATACTCAGATTTTTAATATGATCAGACTTTGACTATGAGAAAATACAACTTGACCTGGATTAGAAACTGATTTTACCATTTGATGTGACCTGTATTGCTGCAGTGACTGTGAATGGTGTCGAAAGTTATGTCCGAGCACATCCAGTAACTTTGGAGCCTGAAGAGCCCCCTGCTGTTATCCTCTTCTCTTCAGTTCCTGTGGAGCGAAGAGAGCTCTTCATTTACCTCCTGCTGTATTAACTCGATTACTTGTTTCCTTTGCAAAGTCGTGATGGTTCACTGAAGGTGAGAGAGGGATTTTTGCAGTGGACTGGACAGACGCCGTGGGGCTCTCTGAGTGGCGGTGCATGGCATTTCCTCAAGGATGTTTGGTTCCTTGTTTAAAAGGCAACACCTGAATTCTCATTCACCTCCTTCGATGCATTAAAATGATGCAGAGGAGCTCGATTTTAGTTGCTTTCTGTCCTGTCATCATTGTTCAGTTACTCTGCTCATTAGCAGTGATACAGGGTGATGGCTTCTCTCAACACAACCAATAACCTGCAATAGAAAAGGAAGATCACAGCGACTATAAAGGATATAATTAGGAAATCTTGTAAAACAAATTAGCTGCTGTTTTATCAGCAACAAAGTTTCTCACATGTTAATTTCTCCCATTTTGGAGAAACTAAATCAAGCATGAAATATGAGTGTCAGAGGGAGTTTGGCTGAGGGCTGACAGGCCTGGCAGAGCAGAGCGTTCCCAGCAAAATTCACAGGGAAGCAGAGCAAAGTTCTTTTGAAATCCTGTCATTGATAAACCTGGATCACCTTTGTTGTTTGAATCAGGACTCACAACAAACTAATGCCAGTGCACTTCAGTGCATCCGTTGAGGTAGATACACAGAGCCTGGTCAGCTTCATGTATATAAAAATCTCAGCATCGATGTGGTGCTGGTGCAACTTGTTGGTAATTCGAATGATGATTTTGGAAACAACTGGCCGGCTAATGTTTTATTCAGTCTGCAGATTTTGAAGCGAGCCCTCAGCTTGAGAGCTCGTGAAAGGGAAACCAAATGTGGCATCACAGAGTGCCTCTCATGGCGATGCGCCAAAATGCATTTTGCAAAAAAGTTTATGATTTGATGAATATGATTTTGAAGAGATTCTTGACACGCACCATTAAGTACAGATTTCAGTTAGTTAATTCATAGTAAGCATTTTTGCATCCATCACCCCTGTTGTGGTGTTAATTAAAACTTTGCCACTTAGATCAAACAAAAAGCAGAATGAAACTTTTAAAGTCTGTTTCTTCTCATCTCTTATGGATCTTTTCTCCTTCTCGTGGTTCTTTTTAAATACAAATGTTCAGGATATTAATGTGATTTGCCATGTTGGTCTCCCACTCTTCTCCTGGCACAAAATCACTATTTGGGATTTCCCCAATTATTGAGGTGAGGGAACGTCCACGGTCTTTCTGCCTCTGCCAGTGGCACCGACTCTCTGCCAGCATGCAGCAGTGGGCTTCTTGGCATCGACCTTCATCATGGACCATTTTCATGTTGTTGGGGTTTTTTTTCCAGCTGCACCAAAAAACGGCATGAATCATTCTGTTTGTCGGTCAGAAAGGTCAGTAAGATCTGTTGGTCCTCATGTTCTGTTTTAGGCCACTTGGAAGGTCAGCAGACTTTTAAGTCCTGGGGTTTTAGATCTTGGCCAAAGCACCGGTCTTTGATGTTTGGGACAAATAATATGAAGTGAGTTGCAAATTTTATACAAGCCCCTCAAAGTCTCTTCTGGGGGCAGTTTATTTCTTGGTATCGGCCCAAGAATTAAACTGTGTGCTGAGAAGAAAGAGAAGCACCTGTTTCAGTGAGATGATGAGTGAGAAACCAGGGTGATAATCTAACAGTGGGTCGAATAACCTTAAACAAACAGCTGTAAGTTGAAGAATAAATAAACATCAACAAGCCTGTTTGCTCTCCAGGAAACGATCAGCGTCACGATTCTGTCGGCAGCTGTTGGACTAACCTGCCATGAAATTGTCAGTCAATATTTCATTTTGTTCAGTTTAATGAACTGCTGATATCATTTTTGTTTCAGTAAACTCAAAATGTGGTTTCATGTAATGTCTCTTTTTTTTGCAACATGTCTAATACAGATTAAATAAAATAAGACTATGCAATGATTTAGTCAAAGGTAGCTACACTCACCACACATGCACATTTATCTGGACCGTCCATAAATCATCATGTCGTCATCCAATTTCTATGAGACAGGTTTTTCGGCTATACTGAAGCTGCAATGAAATGGACTTTGCAATTTGAATTTTTGTGTCAATGAATGCAGACTGATCACTTGGTCTGGTTCCATCATGGGGCTTGTTTTGAAATGACATATTGTGCATGTTAATAAAAGGGATGTTGGACATTCAATCTATGTTCTTTCTGTGCTTTGACCCTCCTATTTTTTCATGGGCCTTAATGTCCTGATCAACAGCACAATATGATTTAGAGGTGTTATTGATATGAATTTGAAATAATTTGTTTCCAATCAGTTCAATCTCATCCAGCACATTTGTCATTGTGGACACAACCATGACCGTGTCCTTACCCTTGTCTTGACTCTGAGTCCTGATGACGTATTGTGTTTGACTCAATGTTACCGTCAATGCCATTAGCTCAGAGACAGTCGCTCTTCATCTTTTCAATGACTCAGCACAAAAAAATATATCTTGACACATCGGGCATGTGTCACAATATTTCAGTCATTGACAATATTTTACAGCCGCTGACTTGAGCAATAACTCACCTCATCCCGCTTTTTAATTATATGCTTAATGGTGTTAAAACGAGTTGGTATTTCAGTAAACGCTCTGAGATCGCCCTCCTCCTATCAGCAGCATTAACAATAAAAAGTTTCGTCACACAGACTTTGATCACTTCCTACTGCAGGGGAAATATAATCTAAAAAAAAAATTCTGTGATTACACATAGTACAAGGATTTTCATGGCCTGGCCCTGACTTTAAATAGCCGAGCTTTTGTACCCTCAGGGCAGTATTTTGATTCTCTGATCAAGGACTCGCTGTCGAACAAAAGCTCTGTTGAATATTTTCTAAAAGCTCACTTGTACCATTTTTCTTTAACAATAGTGGAGGTTCTGTAGTCATGTTATGTGTGTATCATGGGAATACTCTTTGTACATATGTGGTACTGTATTCATGTCTAAATGCATTTGCTTCATGCTTGTATGTTTGCAGGCATGTGCAATATGTATTGTCATTGTCCTCAAAACACTTTATAATGATGTGTTTAAAATGGTTTACTAAAACTGTGACAAACATAAATTGGGCACAATAATGTCAAATAATAAGTTTTACTGTGAAGCTTTTAATCATCAGTTTTTGTTTGGTCTGTATCAGATATGTATGGCATATGTTTTTCCAAGGCTGTACTGGCACTGTATGGAGATCATATTATGACACTACCATCTACATTCCAGTATAACTGATATTCAATATGGGCCCATAAATGAAACTGCTTCTGTAAAACCTTGGCAAATAAATGTCAAACCTTTATGAATGTCAACTTTAAAAAAAAGAAAGAAAAAAAAGCATGTCCTGTGAAAGGATTAAATCTCATTTTTCATTTATGTAAATAAGCTAAACTGAACTAAAAATTGTGATTAAGAAATGTGGAAAATACAGTTTTTGTGTATGGAGCATCAGTCAAGCAATCAGTATTAACACATTATCAGTATGAGTTTCTAAAAACCAGATTAAATATGGGATTATGATTAATTCTACCTTTCCAGAGAAGTAAAAAAAAAAATGAGTTGTGTCTCTCGTGGTGGCATCTGTACATTTTTTAAAATATTCCCTCCTCGTGGTGGGAAACAATCAGTAGTCCAGCCACTGCTCAGCTGGCTCAGTGAATTCATTATTTGTCACTGGCATCAGGGGTCGTGACATTGAATCTAGGGTGGTGCTGAAGGAAGATAACAAAAACTCAAGCAGCGCGGCTGGCTGTAATTTAGACAAATATGTTGTGTCTGATATGTCAAGGTTTGGTTCAGACAGTGTCACTTGTTCGGGAGGACCTCGGCGTGTGCATCGCACACTGGCCTCTTGCAACTGGTTCTTTTATTATCCCACAGAGCTGTAGGCCGCCGCTGTGGGCTATCACTTATAAACATGTACACAAGATGGATGATAACTGCTTGTCCACTTGTGGGTTTGCATTCAAATTGCCGGTGCTGTTTGCCCAATCACGTACTTGAATGCAAATTACTCTTCTCCGTGGTGGAAGCACTTAGTATAATCACATGTTTCCAGTCCATATGAAGTTCAAATGAAGTGCCGTGCAAGCTCTTCGTTAAGCAGCAGTATTGAACTAAAACTCATGATTGCATGTAGAGATAAGTCTATGGCACAGCTTATGTATGGCATAGAATGACTGAGCATACAAGGCTGTAGTAAAGTGGGACTGGGTGGTTTTCACGCCAATCTTCATTTACTTTTTTCTTTTCTAGTAGATCAGACTATACGGTCACATCCTGCAGGTTAAATTGTTTTTAAAGGCCCGTCTTGTTTTATTGAGTGACATGTGACCGCCGGCGAGTGTTGAGGAGTCTTGTATATTTGAGGATCTACATCAAAAAGAACCACAGAGGTTTGGGGCCTTTGATGTGCGACTGCTCTTTTTACCACTTCAAACAGAATACCGTGATGTGGCGGCGAGGACAGGAGCCAAATGGCAATGTTTATGGATTATTTACCAAAAGTTGTAGTTAATTATAAACGTAGGAACCTGCTCGCTGCCTTCTGTCACAACCAATTGTGCTCCGGATATGGAAGCAGGTGTTGGCTCTGAAGGTGTCTATTAGTGTACGTCTATAGCAAACAAGGATGTGACCATAATATATATAATAGGCCAGGCTTCATAGCAGCACACTCCAGTTTATATACTGACTGAGCTTTGGGCAGAATGTAAACCTGAACAGACTAAATCTTAATTCACACAGGGGGCCACACTTTATAATTATTCATTCTATTTATCTGTGTTAATGGGAGAGCGAGTCTCTCTCCATGGTGCTAAAACATTTAATTACAGTCTCTCTGTCTCTCTCCATGAAGCATTCAACTACTAGTGTTTCTCAGTCTCTCCACAGTGTTGAAACATTCAGTGTCTCAGTCTTTCTCCATGATTTGGAAGCATTCACCTACCGTCTCTCTATCCGTGGACTGAATGGTTTCTGTCGCTCTACATGGTGCTGCTACAGACAGTCTGTGATCAAAATCACATAACAAACCTTCTGCAGTCAGTATCAGTATTTACTGCAAACTGCCATTACCAGCAAATTGTTCATGCTGAAGTATACTGGGAAATTACACTTTGTCAAAAATAGAAATCAACATGTAAAACTTGATGTGATATTTTTCAGTTTTATTTCAAGGCAAATTAAAGAAAATGGAGGTTAGTTATCCTAGCGGTTGTCTTTGATTATGGAAATTATGTTATAGAGTGTAACTAAAGCAGCTTTAACTTTTATAATAATGGAAAATAAACAATGATACCTAAAAAGGTGTCAGATGTGAATTTAGTAATGCAATGCATAAAAACTGTTTTTTTAAAAAGGAAGAAAAAAAATAAACTACAGTGTGGTGCTAGAAAGATAAGATATTCCTTTGTCAGTGCCTCAACAGGGAAATTTGCAGTGTTACAGCATCAAAGATAGACAGATAAATAGTGGGTATATTTAAAAGAAGTATTAACACTTAACTATAATAAGAGTAATGACAAATTAACTACAAGTATTAACAGTGCTAAAACCAGACTAGACAGTATTAATACATTTCAAAGAGAATATGAAATATGAGGATATGAAACACTATATACACTATAAAAAAAACTCATGTGTCATAACTTTTGACAGTAGCTCTAACTCACACCCGTACGTGAAGGCTGCTGTATAAACACATAATGGAAACCAGTATCTTAAAATAAAGTTGTCATAATGTAAAATAAGCCTTTGTATGAGAAGCTGTACTCAACCTTTTTCAGTAAGGGCACCCTTTAAAAATATGCAGAACCTCAGTCACTTGTACACACATACAAGTGGTCGATATGAGAGAGGGGGTGTGGAGTAAATGTGACTTGCTATCAATGGGAATCCTGAGCCCGGGATGATGCACACAAGCGCCCTGTGCTTGTCAGCAGCGGATGAGAGGCAGGCAGGAGCTCCTCAGTTGCTCCCTGTACTTGTTCTTGATGTAAGTTAGGCTCAAAAAATACTCCTGCATCCTTGCTGGCTAGTGACGGCTGAGTTGTTGTCAGGCGTCTTTTAAGTTTGCTCAAACCCGTGGCTTGATTTTGACAATTTCATACCACATACCAGGCAGAGAGGAAGTGGGGATGATGATGGATCCCCGGTAAAGATGAAACCGTACGACACGTAGCTGTCATCACACTGTCTTTCCTGCGTCTTCCTGCTGGCTCCGGCTCCCCTCGCTGCTGGGCTTCCTCCGGATGATGAAGCTGATGGCTCAGATTCAGTGATCTGATTGCCTGGGTGCCTTTCTTTTCAAAAGCTGTTCCATGCTAGTTTGTGTGCACCGACCACTTCGCTCAGCCTCTCATAACTCTGCATGCATCACACAGTGATGGAAAATAAACACTGTGTGCTAGTGCACATAGTGTGTGGTGATATTTTTTTGTGTCTGCAATGTCAGAATATTTTTTTTCTGATGGCATCTCAGTTGGGAAACACTGTAATAAACGTTTAAAAATATCCTTATAGTGTGATATACATTATAGTGTATTAACCATTATAAACCATTTATGAAATGTTTGGGGGATTTTGAAGAAAAGTCTCAGCATTTCTAACTTCATTACTCCGTCTCAATCCCAGGTCCATTTGTGCCCTAAATCTCTAACAATCCAACCCAAACAGCAACCAACCAAAATAAAGCATTTTAATGAAGGAACATGGCTAACAATGGCTTAGCTCTGTGGTGCAGGGAAATAAACTATAGTATATCAAGATTTGGCTTCACTTGGATCATCCTTGGTTTAGGTCTTTTCATGGGATAAAAATCTAAAATATCTGCACACTCATCCTTGAGCGTCTCTGCATTATTTGTAACAACACTTCTATCAACACACTATCTAACAAACAAGGGTTTTTCCTCTTTGAGCTATGACCCAGTGGAACAGCCCATTACTCTCTGTTCAACACAGACTCACAATTTCAAATGGTTTAAAACCTCTTTAAACTCTTAATACACACATTGTGCGCCCATGTAGCACAATCAACATTCGGCCGAGCCAGGCTGTTGCTCAGTGTAACACTGTAAGTGATAAATCTCTATAAACATGCGTGATGTGCTTTGCCTTCTTCCTCTCTGCTCTTAACATAATTATCCTCCATTTTCCAACAGAAATTCGCGAGGCTTTCAAAGTGTTCGACCGAGATGGGAACGGCTTCATCTCAAAGCAGGAGTTGGGGATGGCCATGCGCTCGCTGGGCTACATGCCCAACGAGGTGGAGCTGGAGGTTATCATCCAAAGACTTGATATAGATGGTAGGTATCTCTCTCTCTGTCTCTCAAACCAGTTCTGCTGTTTATAATCCAACACAGGAGTTTTACATTGACATGTTTCGATATCTGTCTGCTTCATCAGGTGATGGTCAAGTTGGCTTTGAGGAGTTTGTAGCATTGCTCGGTCCAAAGCTCTCTTCTGCTGGAATGCCTGATAAGTTCCACGGAGCAGACTTCGACTCAGTGTTTTGGAAGGTAAATGTCATCAGGGACACCAATCAAGTCAATACCTTTTCATCAGAGTTCATTAATCCTTTCTCTTTCCTCTTTTCAATACGTTTTCCCTCTGGCTGTTCTGTTGTGTCTGCTAAAAAAAATGTTTCAATTAAAACTGCAACACAAAAACTGATGTAAAATCGAGTAATTGAAATGACATTATACTTAATAATCTGATGCACCCGTCTGATTTTTCTCAAAAAAAGTTTGTTTTGTGACATTGCAAATAGTACAAAGACAATATTTTTAATGTTTTCTAATCATGAATTTCGAAAATGGGGTGATGCTCACCACTTTGTAAAACACATAATTGTATAAAGGATATAACTACATGGGCTCAGGAACACTTCATAAAACCATATCCTGTTTTATTTACATTTTAAATAGCGTCCGAACTCTGTAGACTACTGGGATAATTACAGGGCATCACGTGCAGTATCTTCATTCCTCGCATTAGTTCAACAGAAGCAATAGTTCTGTGAATATTCTCATAGCTGGTAACAATCATAGATGTTTTTCCTCCTCTAATTTGACCTTTCTTGTTCCAGTGTGACATGCAGAAACTGACTGTGGACGAGCTGAAGAGACTGCTTTACGATACTTTCCGTGACCACCTCACCATGAAAGACATTGAGAACATCATCATGACTGAGGAGAGCCACCTGAACAGTCCAGAGTCCCACGTGGACATCGACAGTAAGTCTCACACAGATTTTATTTCACACATTACCTGGGCATCTTTAAAGCTGTGTTAGTCTCATATGTGCTAATATTTTTTTCTGAATCTTTCCACAGCAAGCCCAACACAACAGGAAAAGCACACATGTGTGCGCAAAAGCCTGATTTGTGCCTTCGCCATTGCGTTCATCATCAGCGTCATGCTCATTGCAGCAAATCAAATGCTCCGCAGAGGAATGAAGTAAAATCCTTGTTTCAAGCTGGTTTCAAACAGATTGAAGGGCGGACAATATAAAAGCAAACATTAACCAAAAATACCTGACTGTTTTTGGTTTCGTTCAATGTTTTCAATACCCTCGATGATGCTACCACAGCTTCTCTCTATAATGGATGAAATGATGTCATGCAATGGTTTTGTATGGCCACTAATCATAGCATACAATGGTGGAAGAAAAAAAAAAGACAGATGAATGAGAGACATTTCAAGGGCTGATTAGTCTCCTAAAATAGTAGTGTCACGTTCAAATTTCTGATCTTTTCTAAGAAATTGGATAGAAAAGCAGAAGTAGAAACCTTCTATATTTCACTGTACAGTATGTGCTGTAGTAATAGCTGTGCTGTGTCTAATGTATCAAAACAATTAGTGTTGCTGATGAGAACGCCATTTGGAATAATGATAGTACTGATGATAGTAATTAAGCAATACAAAAGTGTTGGCGGGCTACATATTAAGTAGTTTTAAACCACTTACTAAAACAGAAGGATAAATGACTGGGTACTGCATAATGTGTCTCTTTTAAAGTCTCTGTTCATGTTAGTGCTAAGATTTCCAGTCCGAATCAATCTTAACAAAAAAAGAAGTTCCACTAATTCACGATTGGACCACTAATGAACACAATTAATTCTTGAGTTATGATGTGTATAAATCTGATTAATGGAATGTTTAAAGTATTTAAGAAGTTTGTAGATATGCTAGAATGGCTCTAGGGAGGTCCAAATTGTCCAATTGTCCATGGTTCCCAGAAGATGCATCCTACTGATTTTTGTGATCCCCTGACCTTTCCTGTATCGCCACCAGCAGATTTATCTCAATATGCACCCAATGGATTGGCATAAAATTTGCAACAGACATTTACGGTTCCCAGAGGATGTATCCCCGTGACTTTGCTAATTTTTTCCCCTGTCAGCATGAAGTTTGTAGTTTGGCTGAAATTGGCTGGATTATCATGAAATGTGGTGTGTTCCCTTCAGAATAATTGTGATAAGCTTGGTGACCCTTTAACTCTTTATTTATCACCACCATGAGGTCAAATTTTGATTTTGTCCAATACTTTGGTTGATGGCTAAATTCCAGTAAAACGAATGACATTCAGTTCAACCTCAGCTGTGCTTTGGCTACTTAGCAAATGTCAGCGTGTTGATACCCGCTACACTCCAGCATGTTTGTAGTGTAAGTGTGAGCATTATTATTTGGCTCGAAGGACTGCTTAAGGCCTCTCAGAGCCTCTAGCATGGCTGCAGATTCTTTGTCCTGTAAAAACATTGTGAGGTTGCCTACAGCTTTAAAACAGCAGGAAGAGGCTGTCATGAAGTCACACAAATCTGTCAGGTGTGCTGCTTTGTTACTTTGCTTAAATGCTACAAACATCAAGTGTTTCATATTTAGTAAAGCAAAATTAATCCAGCAAGTTCTAACTCAGTCCGAACTGAGATAAAGGCACATGATATTTACAAAGACAGGAAAAGTCCAACGACAATGAAAAGTACAAAGAACCCAACAATTGGAATAAACTGGTGAACAAGCACAGGAACCCACTCGACAGCACTGCCGAAAAGAAGGACTGAATGACATGTGGACTGTAACCCTCCATCACACGCTGTGGACTGTCAGCTCGTCTGCAGAGAAATCCAACGCTCCATTGCTAAAGATGTCACGGTTTTCTAAAACAAAATAAATGGGTTTGTTTTAAAGCTCAGAGTGAGCCTTCTTGGCTGAGCAGCTCGGGAGCGATTTGTAAATCAAACAGCTGTTTTCCCCGCTGAAATGTGAATAAAGTGAACAGTAAAGTCCAAATAAAAGACAGGACACAGAAGGGATATCACAAAATCCCTCCAAGAAACACCAGACAAGAGTGTGTGCATGAGCATTTATGCCAAAAAAAAACCTAGACTCCAAGACAAATATGAATGTCTTGACCATCACACAACTGGTAAAGCATGTGTTTCATACTCACAGTCTGCCGTGATACATGCACAATGTCGCTGCATATTTCTAATCTGTGCATCTATAACAGGCACCAAAATGAGTCAGAGTGAGTCACGGCAAAAGAACTGAGCTGCCGTACGACCTGAGCTACAAGCTGTGAGCAAATTCAACCATGACACGTTTATGTTTCAACAAAAGTAGGTGTCGACTGCCACATTTACAGCAACTGAGAATAAAGGATATCCAGTTCACACAACACACTTGCATGTACACGAAAACTAGAAATAAATGTGTGTTCTACGTGTGTGAGATCAAATTTTGAATTCTGATGTATGTATTCAAATAATTATGCAATTTGTAAAGTGATCATTGCAAAAAAAATATCTCAGTATTTGACATTTTCCTGTAAATGTCGACTTTTTGTGGATGTGCAGACAATATCAAAATACTAAATAGGCCTACTTTGCGGTACGCTGTGAACAATAATTTAACATATCATGAAAAATGTTGTTTTCTGGCTTTTACATGGACCACCAAAACAACATATTGTTTAAAGTATAACATGGTTATATTTTCTTACTTGAAGGTGATACATTGAATCGATGTGATTTTATTATGAATGTAAGCATAATGTTTTGTATAAAACAAACGATACAAAAAATGTACCAAAAAAATGATCAGGTTTCTGATACATATTTCCAGGATAACTGGACATATTCAGATACAAGTTCTTGTGTGTATTAAGGCCATGCACTTACATTAACTTTTCTGATATGTTAAGATTCATTTTTCAGAATGTTTGATTTAACAAATATTTGTCAAATTTGACAAGTCTTACGAAATGCTATATATTTTTTCTTGCTCTTTTTATCTTAAAGTTTATCAAAGCTATATCACAAGAGGAGACACGCGAAACAGTGAGAATCATTCTGGCAATAAAACTGATATTTTATCTCGTATATAGTAGCTGTTTATGTATGAATTACTTATGTGGCATCACATTACCTCTTCATGTGATCATATCATGTAAGGTATGGGTTTTGTGTGAATGTAAAATATAGTTAACGTGTCAAATCTTGTCTTAAGACTTATAAGCAAATATTGTGTCCTATGTATGTCACAGTGTTTTAATGAGCAGATTCATGTATACTTTGTCTTACTTGTTGTTATAAGTTTGATTTGGACTGTAGATGTCTTCTGTTCTGTGCCTTTGTCATTTGGAGTAACAACTGCACTCTCATGCCTTTACTTAAAAGTAGCTTTAGACATTTAGGAGGATAGAAAATCCATTTTACAACACCATCACCTTTGACAAAAGTGAATCTGATGCTAAATGTATTTTTGAATTGAAATGACTCATCAGTCATTGAAGTACCACTAATTACTCATGTATTATCTTTGTCTCCCCTGTTCTTGATAAAAGTTTCTCTAACTTTCCAGTTAATATTTATAGTACCATTCTACTGTGTGACATTACTAGTAATTCTAATGTCTAGATTGAGAATCTACCGTTACTGCACATGTAGAGGTTACTGCATCAATTATACACTAATGTAAGTGGTGTCTAGATGCATGTAGTCCAATAAAAATCAAAGGCATTAAAAATGAATGTGCTATTTGTTGTTTTTTGTTCACAATCGTGACACAGGTTACAAATTAAAACAGGATATGACACATCTTAAAAAAGGAACATTTATTAGGTCTATATTTACAAAACATTGTTGATACTAATATTGAGGACTGAGGGGATGAGAAAAAAAAAGTATTGTAAAATGTATTAACAAACTTAAAAGGTACGAACATTTTCCTTATGAAATTTAATCCAGATGATTAGTTTGCCATCTTCTCTATTTAGGAAGTAAAATGGTGTTTTCCAGTGGCTGCATTAGAAATAAAACACAGTCAGATCAGTGATTCCCCCTGTGACGCAGCACAGGATCAAAATAAAGCAAACAATTATTTCCATCTGCTCAGAGATCCACCGTTCCTTTTGGGACTTCATGACGTCAAATGTAACTCCTTAGAACAGTCTCACTGTAAAGGCACTTACAACACGCTGCCACAATATCAGTTATGATGATGGTTTTGCACTACCTGTGTGGATATCAATAATCTCAGATTTTTCAGAAATAAAAATGGCAATGAAGTTTTTAGCATTTACTAAAAACTTCATTTCAAACTGACAAACCAAGTCACTTCAAATAGGAACCTGACACAATCTCTTAATAATGCAGGTATTCTGTACCATTTCTCTGTCTATTAATGCCACAAATCCACTTAGCAGTGATGTGAGCCACAAAGCGAATGCCTTTCAACCCCATTCTGTGTTCACTTTGACTTTCCATCCGCCTGGAGGAGGAGGAAGAAGCGAAGGTGGGAGGTCAGGAATGGAGAGAAGCTGTTGAGGTATGTCATTTTCTTCTCGGCCCTCTTCACTGTCTTCCCCAGTTTTTAGATCTCTGCAGAGATAAATAATTGAACAGCTGAATTCGAAATCAACCGGAATAACCATTAGCCATGCAAACCATGTATGAGTAAGCGTCATACACAGAAATGAACGTGAATTGCATACCCTTTAGTACTGAGAGCAGTCTGCTTCTTTTCCCTTCGAGAGAGCCATTCTTCTACGCTTCGTCCAGGAATGAGTCTGTCTACAGAGTCCTCTCTAAGCTGCTTTTCCTCTGAAATAGATAAAAAAAAAATCCCACTCCTGTCAACATATAGCAATTCACACAGCCATCTGGATGCAATGTACTTGAAAATTTGTCCTTGTACTGTATACTTGTATACTGTTCCATCACAATCCACTTGTTGAATGTTCATCTCAACAATAACAATAATCTAAAGATCAATAATATTCATACTTGCAAATGCTATGCACATTACTAAGACACAGTACTTTGGGTGTCTCTGACCTAGTCATTTTAAAATTTCTCACTCACATGTAGACTACCGATTTGGTTGCAGCTTACCTTCCACCTGTCTTTTTAAGTTAAACAGATCCTCTTCTGACATGTGAGAAAACCTGCAGTTAGGGCCAAAATCACAAATTCCTACAAAAAAGGGAAAAGGGTGATTATAGAAGATATGATATAATGTCCTGGTTATTGGATAATTGTATCGTTAAACTGTTCTGTTGCCTTTTTGGAGGAACTTCCTGCAGGGTTTTTTTGTTTGCTCATCATACAGAATGGCTGAAGAGTCTGTGGAAAAGGACATAAGAGAGTGAGTCTACTGTTATTTATATAATCTTGCATTATAAAGTAGGCAGGTGGGCAGTGAGCATGTTCAACTTACCAATCAAAACGTCATAAATCTCATTTTACACAGTATATTGTAATGCATAGGATCAATGTATACTATCATGTCATGAAACTCTAACATCTGATTTTTACTGCAACCACATCTCAGAGGCCTAAGGATCAACTGCTAGTCTCACCTCTAAAATGGTCAAACCAGGCCTTCTTAGCTCTGTGATGCTGAACACCATTCAGGTGTTTCTTCCTGTTATGCATGTTGTCCTGAAAGGACCGATCACAGTAGTCACAATAGTATCTCTTCCCCATGGTCACGCTATGTGCTCAAACCAGCAAGACGTCACCTTTTAAATGTCTGAAACACAGTGAAGAGAGAAGTAAACAATTTCACATAACTGCTCTCTCAACACATGGTGAGTGAATAGCTGTGTTAATTGAACAGCAACTGAGTGAGCATTGTTATGCATCATTATGCACAAGCCGATTCACTAACAAAACAAGAAAAAGTCAATCCGAACAAAAAAAGAAGACTTTAGCCAAAGTAGACTTCATATATACAATTATCAGTAAGTTTGTTGATTTTTCAGATCAATGGAAAAACTTGTTTGTTTTGGTACACCAAACCCTCATATTTTAAAAAACTGCACTTGAACTGCAAAGAATAACAATTAATTTACTAATTGACTGACTTTTCAGAACTAAAACCAGAAAAAGCACAGTAGTTAACAAGCCTAAATTACGCCTAATAATAATTATAATAATAATAATGGCCCTAGTATTGATCTATTTTAACATTTGAGAGTTTCAGATCAATGCAAGTTTATCTACACGTACAAGTCATCATGGTCTCATTTGTGTACTTTTGCATCAAACAGCTTTGCATTGTTGTAAAAGTCCAGATTTGGCCTTAGACTGAAAATTAAATTACTACATGAGAGGTACAAACTGGAACCAGATATGGAACCAAGTATCTTTTCTAATAAACGAGCACTAGTGGTGTTCTTCGCTTTCTTTTGTTGCCATCTACTGGTTCATTAATAAAGGTGCATCTGGTCTGTAGTCTACTCTGAAAACACAAGCATTCAAAAGTCTAAAATTCAAAAATTGTGACAAATATGCTGACTAAGTAAACATTAATATCACTATATATTTGTCAGTAGTGTTGGTAAATCCAGATAGTCTAGCTAGCTAATACGTCTGTTAACATATCAATGAACGTTTGCATTCCCTGTGCTCATTGAATTTAAACGGCAACGATCACAAACCTGCTTTCCTCCTCTGTGATGTTTGCTTTGTAAAAACATGCACAGTTTGTGGCTAACCGGTTTGAAAAAGACAAAACAAAAACACTCTTCCTTGTAAAACTAGCTAGCTGCTGAAGTACGGCGTCTTTGCAGGGACATTAAGCGTCCGACCCCTTTCTTCGAGCGGAAGCGTTTTGCCTCAGCTTCCGCTCCTGCGCACTACACCACCGACATGGCGCTGGCGAAGTCCGTTTACGATCTGCTCTTCAGGAGAACGTCCACTTTCGCTATAACCATCATGGTTGGAGCGGTCTTCTTTGAACGAATATTCGACCAAGGTGGCGACGCGATATTTGAGCAAATGAATCGCGGGGTACGTTTGTTC
Organism: Centropyge bicolor; assembly: GCA_037975185.1. Taxonomy (NCBI): domain Eukaryota; kingdom Metazoa; phylum Chordata; class Actinopteri; family Pomacanthidae; genus Centropyge; species Centropyge bicolor. The sequence goes on along the minus strand of JBBMOC010000019.1, from coordinate 8,251,140 downwards.
TTTGGGTTTTTATTGCTCGTTTTATCCTGACCTTGTAAGTAGAGGGCGAAGCGGTGCTAACGTTAGCTAAGCTAGGTTAGCTCCTCTGCTAAACCGAGCAACTGCGATTTCAGATTTCTGTTGTTAAAACCTGTCTGCTTATAAGAAATGTCTAACGTGATTTAACATGTGATTTACTGCAGAAACTTTGGAAACACATCCAGCACAATTACGAGAGCAAAGACGAGGAATAGAACGAGGTTACCTGAGGCTGAAGTGCAACTGTTGCCACACTTCCTTCATCCATTCTCCGGGATCAACACCTGAAATCAAGCTTCAGTCAACATGGACAATTCGCTCAAAGTCATGCCCAGGCTGGAAGCGGCTACCAGAGGACCTGTGGGAGCTGACTGACTGTCCAAACCATGAGGATGGAGCAATGGTTGCCGTCCCCTCGCCTCCCCTCCCTGTTGTTGTTTGTAATGCCTTCCTTCTACTCACAGATTGTAAATGGTTAAATTAAACATGTATTAATGTCATACGGATGTTGCATTGTTTTGATTTACCATATCTAATATGGCATGCATGTGTAAGTGCAATCATTGTCAAAGCATATATTTACTGCATTATTAAGTGCCAGTAGCTTCACATACAAGTTAAATGGGTTTTTACACATTTAGAAAAATATGAAATAAATGGATGATGTTTTTAGATAAGATATTCCTTTAATCATCCCTCGGTGGAGAAATCCACATTGTCAAGCAGCAAAGACAATAGAGCAGTTAAATAGTACAGGCACGAAAAAGTATAACAGAGAGGTGTTAGTATTAACAAACTTAGACGAGACTTTTTGCAAATTTACATGAAATATATGAATGTGACCAAGTATATACTCTATGAACAGGAATACACTATGGGCAGGAGAAATAATTATGAAAAATATTGCGCAGTGAATAAAAGAAAATGTTGCACAGGTGTAATGACATAATTAGGAGTGTGTTCTATTGGGAGCAGGGCTGGTTGTGGTTTTGATGTAATTTTTGTTATGTCATTTCAAGGATAAACTTTTAAAATAGCTTGGTCTCTGATACTAAGTGGATAAGCTTAGAAGGAATGAAAATGTCGGTGTTGGAAGACACAAGTCTGTATTTGAACTGTACTACCTACTGAAGATAGTTTTGAGTTTGACTTATTTCTGTGGCATTCTTACTGTACTTTCTTACATCTTGAATAGTTCAAGATGGAGAGTCAAAAGGTGGTAGGACCATGTTATGAGCAATAAGTTTGAGACCAAAATGTCACATTACCATATAAGGAGCACTGAAAACAATAAGTTCACTTGTGAGTAAAAAAAAAATACAATAATAAAAACAATCTTTAATAGCATATTTCAGAGCAGGTTTATAAACATTTCACATTTTAGAGCTATAGGACTGCTAGGCTGGCCGGTTTCAGAGTTGTACCAGTCATCAATTTTGCTGCTGTGTACTTAATCCGTCATGCTCGTGCCTTTCCTAGAAGAACCAAATAGTCAAACTGATCACTCACTTGCTTATGTCTATATTAAAGTTAAAATGTACACATAGAAAATGTCAAACCATTATTACTTTCAGTGCTGAAGATGTGTTATGTAAACCATTACAACAGGGTCAGGCAAGGCCAGTTCCCTTCAAATGCATTGTTACACAATGGCAGCTGAGCCTCAGGCCTCTAGGGGGCACACCAACACTGCCTGAGCAACAACTGTACCTCAACCCTCAACATTACAGCTATCATTTATTCTGCATGGTCCCTGTGAGCTCAACATGTTACGTTATGCCCATAGAACGTACTCTGTGAACATGTTTTCTTCTGCTGTAAAGTTGGACGTCTTAATATGGGGATCAAATGCAATTGACTACCTTTGGAGCCTGCCTCAAGTGGCCCTTTGATGAATTTCAGCCTTTGTCACTTCCATGTTGGCTTCATTATTCAGACCCGAGGGTTGCCGCTTGATTATGCCTGAAGCATGCATATAACTTAAGCCAGAAACACTTGTGTTTGTAGTGAAACATATAAATAAGTTTTGCACAATATTGCTGACAAATCAGAAATTAAAATTTGCATCATTTGTAAGAAAAGTTTGAAAATGTACAAAAGTAAGAGAAAAACATTTGTTTCAAGTGTGTATCAAACTCATGTGTTTTGCTGGATAAATAATTTAGTTGTAAATATTTTGATCAAAGTTAAATTATTAAAAAAATATCTTTTACCCAACCCCATAGCCTAGTAACCCACAGGCTCACACCCATGTCTGTTAAATATTGTATTTCAGGTGTGAGCATCTTTTCACAGATTGTTCTGAATTTGGGATCAATGATTTTCTTCATGTTGTAGCCCAGGATGGAAGCCTCTCCAACTGGCTGCCAGGGCAGGAAACGTCTGTCCTGAATATTTTGAGCTTCAACTGCACCTCCATCATCAATACAGATGGCCTTCATCTCAGCATTTCTCCTCCTCAGCTCATTTACTTCCCGTTTCATTCTCTCTCTCCCAAACGCCTCAACTCTGGCCCAGAAGGTAGCGTTAAAGTGCTGATAGAGTCTCCAGTCAGCTCCATTCCACTGCAAAGCTTTGGCTCTCAACTCAGGTGTCAACCGAGATACAGATGAAGGCTTGCGAGCATTGAGTTTGAAGTGCAGGATGTCGTCCATGGTCCAACAGAGCGTGTCCTTAAGCAGGATAAGAGATTCTTCAAAATAATCTGTAATGAGAACCAGATCAAAAAGTTTCGATAAGTTATGAATGTCCCTCATTACACGAGGATCATCAGCCTCCAGGTTGTTATCCAAACCAAAGTCAAAAAAGAGCAGATTTTTCAGATAGAATGAGTTGATGGCATCTGGCCTGTAGAAGGTCTGAGGATTGTTGAGAAACTCTGCCAGCTTGTTCTCTCCGCTAATCCTCCATGTAAGAGGAACTGTTCTGCGATAGTAATTGAAAGATGACTCAAAGAGATCCACGGGGTCACGCAGGATGGTGATGTACACTGCATCCGAAGGCAGGAGCTTGCCTACTTCCTGATGGTCAAAGCGCATGTGGTTACAGATAATGTTGAAACAGCTTCCAGGCTTGTAGTCCTTCACCTGGGAGCATGTGAAAGGTGATGGGTAGAAGAAGTCATTGCGCCCATTGGGGAAGGCAAATTTCAGCTTGTGCTTTTCTCCAAATCTGAAGAGCATGTTGAGTATGGTGCTACTAGCAGTTTTATGGGTCTTCATGAACATGATGTCCACTCTGGGGGAGCACTCCTCTGGCTGGGATTGTCTGCTTTGAGCAGGCGTGGTCACATTTTGCTTCAGTAATTTTGCCATACTGAGAGAACACGTGTGGTCTTGGGAGCCTCTTTAAATAAAACATATGAATCAGCAAATACATCAATACATCAGTATTTACACACAAAGGGTGAATCATTTTCCTAGTTTTTCTAAGTACTTCTGTCATTTATACTGCTACTTTCTAGTACTACCTTTCAATGTGCCAGTTCTGCCAGCTGCTGTAACTTGAATTGTAAAGTGTAACGGAATTTTCACTGAGGGGGATCAATAAAGCTTATCCTATCCTTATCAGTGAGCTCAATAAAACAATGCTGTCTTTAAGAATATTTACCTGAGCTTCACTTGGGCCGGGATGGTGAAGCAGTATAACGCCAGCACGATGTTGGTCAGCAAAACCCAGAGAACCAGGCCTCGTATTGCAAGTGCGCACTTGCTTCCAGTGATGGCGGACATCCTTAAAACACAAACAGGAAGCTGGAAATGACATTAGAGAGCGTACATGAAGAGAGGAAACACTGCAGAGAAAAGACCAATAAGTGCTTTGAAGTTTTGATACACACCATTCAATTCAATTCAAAGACCTTTATTTATCCCAAAGGGGCAATTTAAGGCATGAAGAGCAGTGAACAAGAGCAAGTAAAGTAAAGCAAATGAAAGCAACAACAGCAAAGCAAAAGTGAGACAACGGCCACTTAAAAAAAAAAAGTGGTAGTACAATGCAATAAATATTGTGAATAATGTAACAAATTTAAAACCGTAAACAAATACTGCATATTAAGCAGAAAGTCATGAATATTGAATGAGACAGTAAGACGCTGGTGCAAGGCTGGATTTCGTTCTGTGAGTGTTAAGTGAGAAACTACAGGAAGCTCACAAACAGTTGCAACACTTTGCAGTAATTCCAAGACACAACAAGCACCAACCAATTACCCTCTTGCATCACCTCATTCCTTAAAATACACTAGAGTAATTATGTATTTACAAAGAGCCCAGGCCTGACTCATTTATATGAAATGTATTTATCATTGCTAAAGAGGATGAGAAGAAGATCTGTAGAACAAGAAAAGGAGGCCAGGGCTGAAAAGAAACAACACAGATAAGCGATAAAAGTGCTGCTTCATTATTTCTCAAATGAAACACAGAGCCCTTGTGATTACACCATAAACATGTTTATGGTGCTGAAACGATCTCTTCAAGGACAGCAGAAAAACAAGGAGAAAACAACACTGAAGACAATGCTTTTTTTCTCAAAAATGACTCTAAATGGCTAAAATAGATTTTGGCCTTTATCACTGGACAGAAGAATAATTATTTAAGATAAATTCTACTTTAGGTGGCGACATGGAAAGGTGTGTCCCATTGCATACCCACCCTTCCTTGTTCTCTTGGACACTGAGAGCCATCTATGTCGTCCATGTGTTACCTGAGAACACCTTTCATATAACTGTCTCATAGAGTAGTCGTAAAAGGTGAAAGAATTGAACTTGATTAAAGCCTATATATAAGATGTCTTAGCTTGAAATAATTATTCGGAAGATTTTTTTCCTTAAAAAAAAAAAAACTTCTTTTGATTATCAAAACAACCAGATTATAAAAGACACTGCAAATCATAGAAGAATACAGAATGTGGAATAAATACATGTAAAGAGCTTCATTTACCTGCAGATGACAGCATTAGCAGTGTGAGGGCTGAAGATTTTCCTCAAGGTGAAAGAATGATCAACATGTTGTCTACACTTCCTGAAGTTAGATCCCATCGGCTGTGACGACTGAAGACTGTCAGATGTAAACCCTCCTCCCACTGGAGTCGAATTGGTCTGTGAAATCAGCTACTGTAATCACACCTCCACATAAATGTTCAGACTGTCCAAAATGTAATATAGGCTTTAACAAATAAAGCCTGTATGTGCTGAAAGTATACTTAAGCATTTTGTAAATAGGTTACAATATGTATTGTAGAATTGCTACTTCAGATCAGTTTAATTGAACCTACTATATCAAAAATTGTACTAAGTTATGCTTAAATACATATGTGGTCTAGAAGCAAACTTTACTTTGAAGTACAGAAATCTTTCGGTGTAACCACCAGAGTACTTTCCAAAAATGATAACATATCGCTCCATTATCTTGCTAATGTGTATTTGCTTTGTTTCACAATAATGGCCACATCTGACCAGCTTAACCCTGGCAGCAGATTAGACAATGTAAATATCTGTTTTATTGTGCATGAGAACTTTCTTGGTCCAGTCATGAGAAGACTGGTCTACCCATAGAGCCTTTTTAAATTGTGTTACTGTTCTTTTACCTGGCAAGATGGTTGGGTGGTCGCATATATTTCAGGTCAAGTCTGGTTTTATTTAGATCACACAAAATCAAGTCAAAATTTTACTAAAGAGATTTTACAATCTGAACAGCATATGACACCCACTGTCCTTAGACCCTTGTTTCAAATTAACCCATACAAACCCAGACCCATTTCATAACTTTCTGAAAAATCTTGGGGGATATACCACATAGAAGACATTTCTGATGTTTTTTTGAAATATATATTTATATTTTAATTTAGAACATTTTATATATTCAATTTGTTCAAGAAATATGGTCAGAACAGGGTAAATGTAATACAGGACATGATATTAAAGCATTGGAACTGTTAAACAGGTTTAAAATTACCTTTTGTATCAAAAAACAAACTTTTTAAAATTAGCTACTTGTGTGTGTACCAAGGTTTTAACAGTTTTGGATTTTTCATTATAGTTTAGCTTTATTCATTGTGGCTTTTTTTCCTAGTTTGCTAGTTTTTGTGAATTTCCCCGCTGTGGGACAAATAAAGGTTTATTTTATTTTTATATTTTTTTTATACTTAGTTGTTTAGTTTTATTAGTTTTAGTATTTTCATACTTTGGGCTATTTGTCAGGTCTAAAAGGTCAGAGTAAGCATTGTGTAATAAAAAGCAAAAAACAAAAGATACCATTTTTAAAAATGTATTCACTTACTGTTGAACAACCAACCATCCACAACAACTGTAACAGTCCACAAGTTAGCAGCCTTAAGTGCTCAAATCAAATTACAGACATATAGAAGGACACAGATGAATATAATATAAAACCACTCATGAGACACACAAACATGAACAAACTCCAACTCTGATGTGCTTAACTTAACATAGCCTTGTGTCCAAAATTGTAAACAAAAACAAATCGTTGCATTTGAAGGAATCAACTGTCTAAAATACAGCTTTTTAATTAAGACTATGTGTGTGTGTGTGTGTGTGTGTGTGTGTGTGTGAGAGAGAGAGAGAGACAGAGAGAGACAGAGAGAGACAGAGAGACAGAGAGAGACAGAGAGAGACAGAGAGAGATGGGTGTACTTCAGTCGAGCAATAATTTCTTCTTGATCTTCTTGAGATGCAGTTGTTCTGTTTCTCAGGCCAGATGACAATAGTCCACACACAGAGAAGATGCATATCAAGGTACTCGCGATTAGCTTTCTTGTGTAAGCTTCAAATTGCTTTTTTTTCCCCAGGCAGGACTCTGCCGCGCTCTCCCAACTTTTGCTGTCGCCATTTTGCCGCCAGGCATCGCGCAGACGAGAAGCAGACTGTAAACAAGAAGTGACGTCACGTGCCGCCAGCTCGCGTAAAACCGCCAGAGAGGGATATAAATCAATTTCATATAAATCCAAAAGGCTCATAAAAAAAATCGACAAAGATGAAAACGAAGGACATTTAATGTCTTATTTCAGTTTGTTTTATTTAGTTTTGTAAACACATCATACAGTTTCAGTTAGTTATCGTTTTTGCCTTTTCGGGTTTTTTTTTAATTCATTTCGGTAAACGAAATTGTTTTTTCAATTTTTAGTTTTCTTTATTTTGTTCGTTTTCTTTAACGATGATAACCTTGGCGTGTATAGGGTCTGAACTAAACCGAGACACACAGACAAAAACGATCCGATAAATCAAATAGGGACAGATAGATGTTGGCTCTGGCTCTGTGTTATCTCCGATTCAGTAGGTCACATCGATTTGGCACATGGAGCCCACTATCTTCTGTGTGACAAGCTCTTTGATGCCATTGACATCAGAATACATCAGCTAGGACAACCAGATCTGTTACTACAAGATAAGCTCAGGGTTGGATCTATCCAGTCTGGGGCGCTAGAGTAAAGGCTGTCTCCAGTGGCAGGAGATGGACTTCATCAACAGATGGTGTTAACATGTCAGTCATGATGTATAACCTTTGAGTTTTTAAACTCCTCATATCCCCAACAACTAAGAGACTTGACATATTTGCAGCTGCAACAAGAATAAACACAATTCTGCTTATTTTACATTAAATTTTTATTGTGTTAATCAATAATTATATTTTACAACTGTACAAAATATGATATATTTACTGATGAGGAAACCAAACAAATACAGAATTAAAAACATCAAAGAAAATGCACTCAAATAAAACCAAAATCCTACTGAAATACTAGTGTTACTAGATTAACACACTTCGTAATACATTTTCATTCCAGGTGAGAGACATTAAGATTAAAGGCTTTCCTTCTAAAAAATCTACTTTAGAACAAGAGTTTAAACCATTTAAACTGGTTATTGTACATTTCAACCCCTCGTTCTAACAAAGGCTGCTTGTGTTTTGCTATTATTGTGTTGAAATTGTGACACTGAGACTGGTACAAAAAATGAACTTGAATTGCAGCATGAGTAGGATTTTTTTTTTAACAACAGCGTTTAGTCTGCCAATCATCAATTATGACCCATTAGCAGTATCTTAATTTACAACGTGCATATACATCTCTGAGCAATAACCTTTATGCAATGGGTGTGTAGCCTCAAGCCAATAATAGAGATCTATAGGTGGCACCTCGGGCTCTGTACTGGCAGCTGTGGTCGAGGGGATGTGAGCACTTCTGGTGTTGAGCCAGGAAGGAGGGCCAAGTTTGAATGTAGTGTTTACAACCCGCAGCCAACAAATTCTACTCGGTCTTGTTTATCATGGATACGCAACTGTAAAATACTGACATCTGAAATACTCTGGCAGCAAAATTGTTTTGGAAAATGTATCTCCAAAAACACCCTGTACATTTTTTTCAACTTAACTTATAATAATATATAGAATTCTAAACATTGATTTTTACAGTGTTGATTCTCAGTGCTAAAAAAAATTTCAATTTAAATACATTTTCCATGATTGACCGCACAATACATCCTACAAATAACTCAAAAGCAAAGGGGCAGCGTTGAAATCAGAGATAGACACAACCAGTCCTTTTGAAAGCCACTCTGCAAGAACACACTGAACTCAGTTTCTCCTTACATGCAGCTTATGCAACAGAGCAGATGTTCTGAGAGTACATGCAATCTTCCATGGAAAAATAACCACAGCAGTATGTAGCCATGGTATGTTTTCAGAACATTATGGAAAACAGGACACATGAGCGTTTCTGCTTTGTCGCTGTTATTGCATCTGTTTGATGTACAGAGGATGTTCTTCACTACACCAGAATGATTTCCAGGAATGGATCTAATTGTGTTACTCGCCAGACTTGTGCTGCTCAGTAGAGAGTAAAAGGAGGTTGTTTTGTCGGAGGCAAACAGCCACTTCCAAGTAACAGGTAGTTGGCTTGTTTGCACATATCCACAGTACATAAACCTGGAGAGTTACATTTAGAAACAGCTTTTTTGCCAACTTTTTCCATTTTATCTGATCTCACATCAACATGCGAGAGACATCAGAGATCAACAAGAGGATCAGTTGGTTTGTGATGTTGCATATACAGTTTATGCTTTGATGCACAACAGGTTAAAACCAGGAATACAAAAGGTAGCTCATTAAAAGTCATGTGTTACACAATGAACTACCTGTTCACTGTGCAGCATTATGCTATTCATGAAGTAGATCAATACAATGACACATAGTATCAGAACACGCCAACATTAATTTACAATCCCCTTGGAGGAGTGTGCAGTAACAAGAAAACCAAGTTGGGCAGTAGCTCATTGCTTCCAGTTTATCTTATGGAAACAATCATAAGGCACTTCTTAATTACAGCTATAAAAGACAAACTTAGCAGTGAACATAACATAACATCATCTTTTACCATCAAAAAATAGGACAGCTTTTATATACAAATAAGCCACCTTTGTTAACCATACATACGTACTTTTCTTCATCTCTACTGAATTATTCCGTGCTGTCAATCAGACAGGACCAATGTTTAGAGGCACAAAATTTTGCCAAAGTTCTTTAAAAAAAATGTGATTGTGATTATTACTGTTGTCAATTTTAAAGATAAATAAGGTCGTTCTGATTTAGAGACAAATATCAATCATGACTTCTTCGTCGAGCAGCACATCAGCAGTGTGTTATTATGCAAGTCTTCTTTATTAAATATACTGCTAAAATCAAAACAAGTCTCGATCACAAACCACACTTTAAACATCTGTCAGAATAATTGCAAAACTCTTCTCCACACTGTGCAGCCTAACGAGCCAAGGAAGGACATTCATCTTCTACTAAGAGCAGCTGGCATGCGGTGATACAGTAAAGACACTGGAATGCTTACACAGCAGTTTGCATGTTGTGGTCCTGCGACTTAGTAAACAGGCGTGTAGAAAATCTGACCAGCCAGCACCCTGCGTTTCAGCTCCCCCCACAGCAGGCTGCGCTCTCTTTGGGATCCCTTCATGAAGCCGCGGTTCTCTTGAGCGCGGCGAGACAGATAAGGGATGACCTCGTTGACCGGGCCATATGGGACATACTTGTAGACTGGGAAGCCCGCTTGACCTTTATTCAACAGAGAACAAGCAGACAGGTTTTAAATCAATGTCCAATATCTCCACTGTGCGTGCATTCCATGTCAGGACTCCACGTAATGTTCCACAACAGAATGTAGCAGAGAGGCAGCCAGAATAGTCACAAGGAACAATAAACAAGTTATATAACAGTGATATTATTATGTTCATTAAGCTAAAAATAGTTCATCAATTTAACAAGATAAACTCGGTGTTTACTCAGGAAACGGAAATGGTGGTGCATTACATAAAACCATTGTGCCTTTTATTAAGACACGAATGTGAATAAATATTGTATTAAGGTAACGCTGATATGCACATAAGGGGTTTTTATTAGCTGTAAATTACAAAGTCAAACAAGCCCTTCTGTCTGGCTAGTGGAAGAAAGATCAGGGCTGCTACAGCATTAACCATCTCTCTCCATCTGCAATAAAATATTCAGCTTGAAAAACTGATCAGCCGATTGTTGCACAGCTGTTTAAACAACTTTACATTATTACCACATCATTGAAAATTAAAGGTCAGTGCCCTTTAACTCTGACATGAGGCTGAAGGGGTGCCTCCGTTTTCTGTATCTCACTTGCAGGTTTGAAAGGTTTCTTTTATGCAGAGACAATATTGGCAAAATTTACAAAGCCATTAGAGATTGCATGCAGTAGTAGGCTGACTGCTTTCTTAATACTAATAAAAACCATGTCAAGTCCGTGCTTCACATGGGCAAAAAAACAAGAGAAAAGTCAAGTTGAAAATCAAGAAGCTGCACCATCTACATTATACTATACTACAAACAACACTATGTGTAATTACTTTCAAATACTTTTGCTAAGTGACGTGTTTCTGTTCAGACTGATAGCGTGCGTCTCCGCTGAACCAAACTGACATGCCATGTTGTAACAGACAGTTAAGGACATTGAGAACCCAGACTTGTTTGCTCCAGATATATCTATAGATTGGATGGACCATTTTTAAGGTCAGTCGCCGCCTGAGTGTTGAAAAAGCTGACGTGTGTAGAGACTACATTTCAGTTCAACCGCCTCAACCACATGACTGTGTGACGTAAGCCTCCGTGATTCTGTAACATACTGTTTACTTTTAGTATCTGAGCAGAGTGTTAACATACCTAGTGGGAAGCTGATCTGGTCACACATTCCCAGCAGCTGTCCAAAGTAAACCTTATTCTCAGTGGGTGAAAGGCCCATCTCATTCATCCTGAAAAGAAAACACGCATGGTAAAGGGCCGTTACATAATAAGCGCTGCAGTGGTATTCCACCACTGTAATTGCTTTGGAAAGTTGACAAAGAATGTGTTTCACTTTCACAGCGGAAGCATTAGTTTAAACCATTAGGATTAATCCTTTATGAAAGAGGCTTATGGCTTTCGTGTATGTTCAAACAAAAGTCTGCACTTAGCGCAGCAAAAATCTTGAGAACGTACTTTTCTAGAGTAAATTTCACCGTGTCCTCGTTGTGCGTTGCAACCATGATATTTGCTTTCCTGCTGTGTTCGATCTCCTCCAGCACATACTCCAAGCACCTGGACAAACAACAAGGTGAGCGATTACGATTGTGACATTTCCAGCCGAACCACAAAGGGCACTGGTGATAATGCAACACTTACCTGTGATACATCCTGTTAGTGGCCTCGTAGTCTGGGTTTATCGGGTCTTCGTAGCCGATCTCTTTGGCCCTGTCTCTCTCTTGGTACATGTAGGCTCCGCGAACCAGTTTGGCACCGAAGTACCAGCCCTCCCGTCGTGACAGCTCAATGTCTACAGTTACATTGTCGTATGCTTCCTGAAGGGATTAAAAAAAAACACATGAGGATATCGGCCATCACCACAACTCAGTGACGCATACGTTCCACCATCCATTCAGTTGAGTCGTAAGCAACGTATGGCCTGGTCGTACAGAATTGCAGAGAATTGGATTTTATATTTCTGATTATTGACTTTTCTACATTAAGACGTGATCTTTCAAAGTAGAGAATCATGATGCATCTAAAAATTGACTTTTTCCCCCCCATCCCTAAATATGACTACACTCATGGTAGGATTCCTTTACAGCTACAGAAATAGGATTTAAATGGAAAATAGGTGAAACAAAAATTTCAAGAGCCATCTGTGATGTCTCCATATAATGTAATGCACAGCTTTTCTATCCATATGGTTCGCAGAAAAAGGAAAACTTACAATATTAGGGATATATAGGGAACTGTGGCCTCACCTTGAGGTAACACTGGTATGTGTTGAAAATGATGGGCTTCTCTCGGTTGAATTTCCTCTGCATTTCCAGGGTCAATCGACTGATAGCTGGCTGGAAGTACGTCTGCTCAGCGTCCACCATTAGCCTTACCCCGTTCTCCACGGCGTGCTGGTTATTCAATGAGTATTGACAGTTTATTATCAGTTTATTTGACAGTTTATATGTGACACTCATCATTAATATACAATACACAAAACAGGAGTTTATCACTTCAGCAAACACAGTTCAGTTCTGATTTCTTTGAGCCAGGCTTTTGATTGCAATAAATTGGATTCATATTTCTGTATTGGCTCTTAAAATAAATGCACTTTTTTTTTTTCTGATATCCTCACCTTGGCCAGAACGTCCACTCTCTGTAGCATTCTCTTCATCTGTCTCTCCTCCTCATCTGTAAACTTGTTCAGCAAAGGTTCCAGCTGGCCCGTCTGCACAACCAACACACAGGATCAAATTGTTTGGCATTTGCTTTCTTTTGCAGGATAAACCTACAATATATATTAATATCTGACAGGCAGGGCATAGGCTGGGTGGGTGGGGGTGGGAGAAGTATTCCTCTGCCACTTTGCACTGTGTCGAGTTTCTCAAGTGCCCCCGACACAAGCTATACTGGCTATGTTAACATGAGCATGTGACATGTGACTCGAGTCATATCGACACTGTAGAAATGTACAGAGCGCTTTAAGTCCCCAGTGACCTCATTAGAACAAATGTTTACTGATGGAAAGTAGATACGATATTGGACATCAATTTCTTGCATCAACAAGACTAATATCAACTTGCTCCCACAATAAGTTACATCTATTTTACAGATTCCCATCACATATGAGACTTTCATAATTACATTTATCTGTAAAATGTATTGGCCTGAAATGTAATGTTAAGTAAGTATGTTACATTTTCCCCCTTTAAAACTGGAAAATGCTCAATGAAAAAAGCTCTCATCTGATCTGAATTTTCACCCCTTCTTCCAGTGTGATATTATGATTGACATTATTTATTGTTTTTTACTGCCACATTGTTTAGTCAGTGTTGATTTGAAAGAGAGACTGGAGCAAAAGATATTAAAAAAAGTAACTGCTGTAACGTTGTCACAAACATGACACACCAGAATTGAAAAAAACAAAAGACATACTTGTTTTCTGGCAATGGGATATTTTGGTGTTACAACAGCATGACTGAACTATGACAAACAGCCCTTTCTCACTCTTTCCCACCAATGGATGGTCACATGACTATGACTCACCTCAAGGTTTGGCACCATAAGCAGATTGGAGATTTGTGTGGTGTTGTTTATTAAACTGTTCCAGTCCAGCAGATCTATAGTTCTGGAAATAAGATGAGAGTAAATGTATATTAAAAATGTTAAATTCTAGTAGAACATAATTTAAAGAGTCTTAGTTGCAAATTCATTAGTGTCAGGTCTTCTGATATTTGCATGTGAGTAATTAACAGTTCGAGCTGAACACTCCCTGGTTAAGTATTTGCTATTATCATACCACTAAGTGAGTGATCTAACTTACCCTGACAAACCCAGCTTCTCGCCGGTAAACCAGTTCTCAATGTCGTCCTTGGGTCCAACACCCAGCTTTGTCAAACTTTCCTGCAAAGAATCATGATCATCTTAAATTGCCCCTTTGGGATAAACAAAGTTCTTGGAATTGAATCGAACTGATCATTGTTTTAACAAATACACTTAAAGTCATGAAAGCTTGAATGTAACTGAATAGCATCTTGGTAACAAGTAAGATGGATTTTTTGTACAGCAGCTATGGATGAGCATGCATGAACCTGCGTCAGACACACCTTGAGTTGTTCCAGCTCCAGTTTTTGCTCCAAAACCATCATGTCAGATTTTCCCTGTTGTGCTGCGAGGAAGTTGAAGAACCGCCTCCATTTAACCAGGACTTCTGAAAACTGGAGCTGTTCACACACAGAAAGATTTGTCATGATCAAATTATAATTGCATTTGAATCGTATTGCTATGAGGTTTGTAGAAGATCACACCCATGGCTCACTGTCAACTGGCACATTATTTTCATTTTCGTCTGAGGAGGTTGAGGCAGTGTGAAGCTGAGGTGTGACTCCACCATAAGAGACAAGAAATGTGGCCGTCCCTACACCTGTCACCTCTTATTAACTGTCTTCCAATGTCAAATTCTGGTTGCTAAATTAGAATTTTAGCAACAACAATGAATGCACTTGCTAGGGTTTGTACACATTAATGTGAATTATGATCAAACAAATGAATTGGCATTGGCTCAGAACCATAAAGAGATAGATTTGATTAATTGATTTTCCCATTTCCCTGCTATGCTGATCTTGTGCCAGTACACAGTTTGTTAGTGTCAGATCTGGCAGCACTGATGTTGCCAATCAATGCCAGTCGTGCATTTATCTAAATCCTGTATTAATTGAAAATCGAAGACATGAACTCACAAGGAACTGTGGGCGTCCAAGAGCAGTCATTTTGATGGCAGAAAATCCATCTGTAGAGGCTCCCCCTGAAATTAATAACACATTTTATGTCACTCTCCTATTTTATTTGGTGTAATTCATCTCTGTCATTTATATTCCAGATGTTCTTTACAATGGTTTTAATGTTTGTACAGCCTTTCTAATAATAACCAGACATAGTATGTATCTTAATTGCTTCCTCAGAAGGTTCACTACATACCAGAGGCTTTAATGCAGTTTATGAATGTCTCCATTTGGTTGTCACACTTGGACTCGTCTGCATAGAAGTAGGTACGAGCACTAATAACTCCTCCACGTCTGTCTCCGAACTGACGATGAGCCTTGTACTTCTTCTCACGGTGATCAGCATCTGGAGGGGAACGAAGGGAACATAAGCTGCTTGACATATTTCTGAACTACTATTAATCTGGAATTACTACTATTAATCTGGAATTCAGAGGGGGTTTAATGTCTTAATCACATTTTTATCAATGAGATCATGTAAACAAAACAAAATACATTTCCAGATTAACATTTTAAGTTTATGTTGTCAGTACAATACATTTACTTTAATGCCACAACAAATATATTTTCAATTAGCAATCTGATCTTATCTAATCTCTCAGTAAAACCACTGCCAGAAAGAATGATCCTTCTAATCTTACTGATAAATTAACATTCATTATCACATCACATCAAAATGAGAGAAAGAACTAGTAGGCAAAAGATATTTGTATTTCAAACACCGAGCCTGTAACACGAACCAGGCTTCCTTTCACCATATCCACTGGACTGCACATTTCAGACACCACTCAATCCAGATATAGCCAGTACTATCCAGGCGAGCCCACACGGCTGCATGACCAAACATACCACACACCTGGCATTTGCATCGCATTCAGGCCAAGCTGAAGCAGCTCAGTATCAAAGCAAACCAGTCTTGCCAGTTTCCAACCCCCCCCCTTGCCTGCTAACCATAGAGGAGTTCTTTTTCCCTTCGGCTCTGTGTATATTTTGGATATCTTTTTATTGATGTTTAAATTATTTTTTATATCATACATTATTATGTGATTCAATTCAAGGAAGTGTGCAGTAGGTGATAATGCAACACTTTTATGCATCATTTTATACAATAAATCAGAAATTATTTTCAACAGATATACACACCTGGACTTTCTTTCTCTGCTTCCGAAACACATGAGCTGAAAACAAGAAGGGATTGGCATTAGAACAGCAAATAAACCTGCATCTACCTAATAGTTAAGAAGCTACGGTGTCTATAATTTCTTCTCATGTTACTTACATTTTTACAAATCCCTTAATAAACCAAGATTGTTCACTGTGATCTAAGAATATTTTTTCACAAATCATTTGTGTCTTGCTGGGGCTTTTTATGCAGCCACCTTTTCTAAGGGTGTTGTGACGCATCAGGAAATAAACAAACACTGCGTTGTTTTCTTCCTGGAACGAACAGTCTTTTCGTTCTGTGAATTTAAAAAGAGCCTTCGTGAAGATACTTGGCTCCTAATAAAAAAAAATGTGTTAGATTTACTTCAGCGTGAGCTTGGTGAGATAATCTTCAGTCAAAACATAAGCTTATTTCCTCCTCAGCACATTGCGTAACACTGTGTGTGTGTGTTTGTGCCACATGAGGGGATCCGGGACATTACTCTAAAAGGCTGGCAGTCTTTTCGTGAGCTACATCCCCCTGGCTGAATAACCGTCTCCACCAATCAGAGGAGAGGGGTCTGTCCTGGCAGACCAATCGAGGACGGGCACTGTTTGGCTGCTAGAGACTGAATAAAACATACAAGGTTTGAATTACAGTCTGTTTATGTGGAGGAAACAGACTGTGGATAACGTGACTCATGTTAATTTGATAGGAAGAGAAACAGAAGCTGGATCCTGAGGGGATCAAATGAACTGATATCAAACTGTGGCTCAAATGAATGTTTGAGACACAGTGTTCTTTATGGAAATAAAGGAATCAAAAGATCAATTGCAAAGGGACAACATACAAAATAATGCACACATGGGTGAGAGAAAAGTTCAGTATTAAACTGAAGTGGTATAACTTTTTTTAACCTGTATTTCTAAAATCAGAGCCACATGTTTTGAACAGCAAAATAACCCATAGTCAGCTTTTTCTATACACCCCAGCATGAAGGTTGGTTTAACCCGAAAGGGGGACCAGCCTTGAAAAAACATTGTTGCAAATTCTTTGATGTAAAGGCAATGACTATTTCTATATAAACTATAAAATGACTATTTCATCAGTAAATAACTCTTTTATAGAACTAGAATTAGAAAAACTACAGCTTATGAGTCTGAAATTGTACAAGTCATAATGACACAGCTGTAGAGCCATTATTATTGAAAAATTTATTCATTGCAACCATTTTCTTTTACTCTTGTAATTGAGGGGAGGAGGGGGTCTTTAAATGGCCTCTTTCAGTTCCCCAGCTTTTTTAAATGCCCTTGTCTTTAAGAGAACATGGGCAGGACCAGAAACTGATACCTTTGTGGAACATGTGATACTGGCTTTACAAATAAACTTGACTCAACAGGCCCTTTCAGTCTGGTATGTTATGTAACTCGTAAATGGCTCCTCATCTGGGGCAAATAATGGCGTATGCTATAGTGGAGATACTGATTAACTGTGCTTGGTTTAAAGCTTCAGTACATTGCATGGTATGTTAACCACAAGCTCTAATGGGAAAGTACCCTGCATTGTACTCTTTTTCTTTCTCAGTCAGACAGACCCATTACACTTACTCCATTTCCTTCTTCTCAGCCTCCTCTTGTGTCAAGTCCTCTTCGACACTGTAGTCCAAAACTGCCCCCACACCAAAAGCCTGGTTCTTTTGTATTAAAGGCTTGATGGAGTTGTGGTCTTCTCCTGCCACAAACTGACCGTAGAAGGTCATCTTCATCATCTTCTCAAACATCCACTGACCGAACAGCTTCTTACTCAGGTCCATCAGCTGAGGACAAAACAAGGTCAAGTTGTTCTCACTAGTGTTTTATTTTTTATTATTACATCCTATTAAGATAAGCTTTTATTCGTCCCACAGTGGGGAGATACCTATTCACATTCTCATTAGATAACATGACTGATTATTATGTAGTTATACATGCAAACATCAATTTTTTTTTTTTAAAGTTTCAATGTTAAACTTTTGAAGTCAGCCCACCTCTTTGTTCTTCTCAACCAGGACATCGATTGTGCAAAGCTTGAACACCAGCAGACTCCGCAGAAGCTCGATGTTGCCTTTACTTCTGTAGGCTTCCTGCGTGTTGTCGAAGTCAATGTGGATCTTACTCAAACGCGCATCCGTGACATGTTTGGTTTGGCTGATGAGCTCCACGGGCACAGCCTCCACCACGGCGCATCCATCCATCTGGTCTTTGTCCTCCTGGTTCTTGGTGGACGCCACCGTGGAGCGACTCCTCGCACACGGAACGCGGATTTTGGTGACATTGCCCGATTTTGCCCTCACGAGAGCGGATGCGAACTTGGCGTAAGACATGGTTTGGTTTCCTTTCTGAACGCGCCGAGCTGCAAACCACTACTGACGGTGTGAGCTTGGCGCGCAGGCTCTGTTATAACGAGCTCACATGTTACATCATGCTGGCTGCTGTGAAGCTCAGCCCCCTGCATGCACCTTCATCCTGACTCCAGGCTTCCTCTTCCTCCAGCAGCTGTCTGCACTAATAAGCTCTCCTATTAATGCACATATTTACTTACTCATAGATAAAAACTTTGGCTGGTTGCAATAATCAGCTCATTCTACACTGACTGACAGCAAGCAAGCAATGTTATTTAAATAGCACATATTTATTTATGCAGTACTCAAATCAGCTTTTTCCAGGTGTCAAAGGTCATTTGCACAGTTAAAAGAAACAAGTTTTCCCTGTACAAAAAAACCCTTCCTTTGCCTTCCACTAAGAACACCGTTTTGAAAGAATAACATTAAAAAATAGACTTTACAAAAACAAAATAGAGAATAAAAATGAATGTACAAAAAAATTGTCTGTGCAAAAAAAAAAGCATGAATGTGCAAAATGTCAGTTCAGTGACCATAATACAATGACAGTATTAAACAGCATGGCTACAGAGATGATGACAAGGAATATAAATAAATGTAAATGGATGTAGTATAGATGTACAGTATGTTAAAATGCAAATACAGCTGTTGAAGCCCAATGATGTTTTTATATTTTTTATACACACTTCCCCCAAATTTCACTTATTTAGTGTGTTTGGAAACTTTGGGCTCTCTATGTGAATTTCGAAAACAAATGCTATAGATTTAATATAGTTTGGTTTGTTTTGGAAACTTTGGGCTTAAAATAAAGTCCTATATGTATAATAAAGCTTGGCTGCACAGCATAAGGTTGGCTAAAAGAAAAAAAAGATAATTCTGTATTGTTCCTCCAGGGGGGAAATTAGTGACACGTGTTCCCTGACCTGGAATCTGAAAATCAGAGTAGCTTAGTACATTGCTAGGTTTGTCATCCAAAGAACAATGTAATAATTACCATATAATTTTCCTTTAATATAATTTTAGGCTAACTGCCATTCATGTGGTTTTTTTAATGACCATTTGTTTCCTTGTCAGAGCATGTCTAACAGTCACAGAATGGCAATGGCTTAAAAGAAGTATTATATAACTAATTGCGTAACAACCCATCCAGAGACCTCATCCCTGATTCTGCCAGACAGAACCCACCAAGAGCCAACAGAGGAGAAAATGTGAGAATGTGCATGAGACAATCAGAAAAAAAAACTATTCAGCATCTTGTCAATTAAACAGAGAGGAAGCATCTTAAATAGAGGCCTGCAACACTGCCAACACTGATCGATGGAGGCACTCTACCACTCCAGATATACTATAGAGGCGAAGGAGACATCAGTGGTTTGTTTTCAAGAAGAAGAAGAAGAAGACCCTTTATTTGTCCCACTTTTTAGTCATGCACACATAAACATGCTACATGCATTGGGAAATTCAATCTCTGCATTTTACCCATCCGTGGGTACACAGCACATGAAACACAACAACCGCACGGAGCAGTGGGCAGCTATTATTGGAAGCGCCCGGGGAGCAGATCTTCAGGGGAGTAAGGTGCCTTGCTAAAGGGCACTTAGACGATGGGCTGGGGAAAGGAGTGTCCATCTGTTGCTCCTCTTGGCCTTGCAAGGGCTGGTCTGGTCCATCTGGTCCAATCGATGCCCCTCTTCTCGGACCACTAGCCCACCGTCTCTCCCCTATCTATCAGACTGTGCGGCTGTGGCTGCTGAGGTGGGTGATTGTTATGCTTTTCTATCAGATGCTCTTGTGGCTCAGAGAAGAGAAGGAGATACAACATGATGGACAGTGTCCAGTCTGGATTTTGTATACAGTTAAGTTTCAACTCAACACCTACTTCATTTAGCATTTTAGGAGTTGGGATATTCCAAAACCAGATGATATTCCTTTTCTTTCCAGCGGGAGGCAGCAATGCGCAAACCCCTTACTATTGTATGCCGAAAATGTTGCAGAAGAAGAAGAAGCTCCAGCGCCGCTTAATGCTAATATTGCTAACTGACACGGAAGCAGCACGGCGTGCGAGCTGGTAGCGTTAGTTAAATCTAATAAAGAAGGCGCCCTTGCTTGGTTTGAAAGGTAATTGCACATTTTTATACAACATATTAAGATATTATTTACTGCATGCATTTAATGCAAGCTGCTCAATTACATCTATTGTCGAGTTTGAGAAATATTGGTGCACTGGACGCTCGTTAGCTTCGACCTTACATTGTCAACAAAGAGACCGATCTGTTATCGCAATTTTTTGGAGCACATAGCATATCGTAACCTGGCGCTTAAGTCAAGCCAAAATGTTAAGTTAAACTGTATTCTATTTCATGGTCGCGTATTAAACGATGTAGTTGCAGAATCTACTTTTAAGACAAGTAACACATCGCACATAATTGACGCTAGCTAATGTTAGCTAGCTGGCTGCGGGCTAGTTTAGCTGTAGCCGCGACACTGTTGGAAAAACAAGTGTGTTGTCCAGCCTCTTTGAAGATATTAGCTCACGTTAATTGAATTCAAATATCAACCTGTAGCATAGTGTTCATCTTTGCAGGCAGAGACCACGTTTGGTCTGTTCAGCAAATGTTGTATTAAACGCGGGTTTTAAGGCCCCAGAGACGTCTTGAATTGCAGTTTGTTATTTTAATGTTATACAAGGACATCATGTTTGAATGTGGGTGAAATGTCAGTGTGGTCACTAGGATTAACGTTATTGCTCATGATTAGCCTGTTGTCTCACCATCTTATACACAACGAGTATCCAAATAAAAACAATTGCAAATTGTAATCCAGAATAGTCGTCTGTAAAACCTCAATTTGTTCAAGTGTAAGTGTGTATTTGTATTTAAGATCTATGGTATTATCAAAGGTTATGGTTTGGTATTGCTTTGCATTGTGCATTTTGTAAATGGAGTGTACAAAAAAAAACAAAAGAATAGCTCCTACATTTTATAAAACGAGTAGGTTTGTACTTGTCTTGATTTACAGGAGTGCTGCTAGATTTTAAGGTAATACACAAAGGTGACAAATTAACGGAAAAACCCGACTGGACTAGAACAAAAGGCACATTGAGTCACACAGACTGGTTTAATCAGTATGAAAATGATGTGAATCATTTGCTCGGGCCTTCACAGTCACCCGATCTCAACTCCACTGAACACCCATAGGAGATTTTAGTGGGCTATATAATATATATGTTGGTACATCCTTTAATTTGTCACTTATCTGTACATATCAATGTCTTCACACACACACACAATTTAAAGGAAGGAATTTGTGTGTAGGCAGGTGCAAGTATATTAAATGTTCATGATTTCAAGTAGAATAACTATGAAGCTATTCATTAAGGTTGTTGGACATTCATTACCTTGTGTTTTAAAGCTTTCAGGCTTGGATCCGAGGTCCTGTGCCATTTTTTTGAACTCCTCATTTACTGCTATCATGGCTGCATCCCTGTTTTAGAGTTTTATTTTTGTCTAAATTAAGGAATTGGAAGCGGATGGACTAAGTTTTGGATTGGGACTAGGATTAGGATCAGGACCCCTTCAACAGCTATTTGTGAAAGCAAGAAGTAATCTTACAGTCTGCAGGTGCCCCTATTCTGTGTCAGCAGTGCCACTCACTCAACCACCATGTCGGACGGCCGGATCTATGTGGGGAACCTTCCTGTGGATGTCCAGGAGAGAGACATTGAGGATCTCTTCTACAAATATGGAAAAATCCGTGATATTGAATTGAAGAACAATAGAGGCACTATCCCCTTTGCCTTCATCCGATTTGAAGACCCACGGTGAGTTTTAGGGATGGTCTCTGGCAAGTCAAGTCACTTTCCCCTTGTTGGATACTTTAGTTTTGTGGTATAATATCGTCTCCGGTGACTGACAGCAGGGAATGGATGGAGACGGCATTTCCAGGTCTGTGTCCGCTAGTGAAACAGGCGTACTGTGGTAAGGGGTTCTTTGCTCTCTTCTCCTAGGGATGCCGATGATGCTGTCTATGGAAGGAATGGATATGGATATGGAGACTCCAAGCTGCGTGTGGAGTATCCTCGATCCACTGGTGCAAAATTTGGTGGTATGGGAGGTGGTGGAGGAGGAGGACCTAGGGGAAGGTTTGGACCACCAACTCGAAGATCTGAATTCCGGGTCATAGTGACTGGTAGGTGGACGTCATGAGTCATAGCCACTTAATAATTCTCTCTTTCACCGCCGTCTTGGAAGTCAAGGGGATTGGTAGGATGGTGGACGTAAAAAAGTCGTAGGCAGATATGTTTCTCTCTCTCTCTCATGGCGGACTGGAGGACAAGGGGACTAGTAGGTGGACTTCATGAGTCGTAGGCAGATATGTTTCTCTCTCTCTCATGGCGGACTGGAGGACAAGGGGACTAGTAGAGGACGTCATGAGTCATAGGCAGATGTTTCTCTCTCTCTCATGGCGGACTGGAGGACAAGGAGACTAGTAGAGGACGTCATGAGTCGTAGGCAGATATGTTTCTCTCTCTCATGGCGGACTGGAGGTCAAGGGGACTAAGTGGATGAGGTCAAGTCAGCTCCTTAAGTCATGAAAAACAAAACAGTAAACTGAAACCGGTCATGTTGGCTGCATAATCCCAAACACCGACTGTAGTGTCTGGTAGGTGTAATTTTGTCATTGTATATCATGAACTATTTGTTGTTTGCTACATTTATCTGACCTTTACACAAGCATGTTTATACAAATTGTTAGAATTGGACTGCTTTAGACCAAACACTATCCCCCTTTAAAGTCTAAGGTTTATACAGTTGTCTGACTTGACCGGCCATACTAGAGCAGATTTCTGGAAGTAAAACACTTTGGGGTACTGGTCTGAAAAAAAAAAATAAACGAAATAAAAATGAAAAAAAATTCACCCATTAATTTTTGTCTGTAAGAGTTAGATTTCCTTAATTGCAAGGTACCATACAAAGGATCTTGTGAATATTGAGTGAAGAAGTGAGCAGAATTAAACTTGCTTAGACAGGTATAAGAACAAAATTCATATTAATTTTTTTTGACTTAAGGTGTCTTTTTCAGCATTTCCAACCCTAGAATTGGAATAAAGTCTGAGTAATGACAACAGCACTAACAATAAATACCTACAAAAACAGTGCATAATTCACTAAATAGAAATACCTTAAAAGCAGTTAATGATGGTGTTGTTTACCTCAAAACATGAAGCCTATCCCTGCATTGTATTTTGGTTTAAAGTGCCAGGTAATATAAAACGAGGAAATAAGTTTGGGCCCCATCACATTCAGTCTTTTTCCCCACCCCAGGTTTACCACCATCTGGGAGCTGGCAGGATCTGAAGGATCATATGCGCGAGGCGGGAGACGTTTGTTTTGCAGATGTGCAGCGTGATGGAGAGGGTGTTGTGGAATTTCTCCGCAGAGAGGACATGGAGTATGCGTTGCGCAGGCTGGACCGGACTGAGTTTCGCTCACACCAGGTGAGCTCCAGTGCTGAGGGAATTTAACTGTCCTTTGATGCGTTAATGGTAAAAGAAATAAATACATTTTCTCTCTTCCTCTTTGTAGGGTGAGACCGCTTACATCCGTGTCTATGAGGAGAGGGGCACCCCCAACTGGGGTCGGTCGCGTTCCCGCTCCAGATCCAGAGGTCGCTATTCCCCTCCTTACCATAACAGAGGATCTCCTCCACGCTACCAGTCCCCTCCACGCCATGCTATGTCCCGCCATAGTCCACCCCCCAGGAGGCACCCTCCACAGCACCATAGCCCACCACCACGCCATTACCGATAAGACGGCTTGTCATTAAAAGAAGAATTGAGGAAAAAGTTTTGTAATTTTACTTTTGTTTTATTTTATTTTTTTTAACCCCAGGCCTCCTCATAGAATACATCATCATTCTTTCTTGCTACAATACATTCCATGGTCCGATCGCCTGAACACACCCTGCTCCTCCCCACAGCCTTACATACATTTTTTTTCTTTTTCTTAACACATCCATTCATGTTATCTGGAAGCAAGATTGTTTTGTTTTTGTCTTTTGTGAGGTAGATGTATTTGATCATTGTGTATCATATTGGAGGTTTCTTTTATAAAGAAATCCTGTGTCGTGATGTCAAACCATGACAGAAACCAGTACACACACTTGAAGTTATATTGTCCTAAACAAATTACACAATTCTGCAGCTATCGTGCTTAAAGGTCCTTCTGCATCTTAAATTCTTGACAAAAATTTTCTCTTCGTGAGTCCTATTTCTGTAGCTTTGTTGAATATGCAGTTTTTGCCAATCTAAGAACCTGGGAAGCTAATCAATATCCTATTCAAAACGTTAAATTAGTGAGCCTTTTAGAGCAGTGACATATGTTGACTATAAGCTTCACCTGTCACATTATTTTTTAAATGTGTAAACCTCTGACCGGGGTGGCCTGTAGGTGGATTATAATTTGTATGCATCTCTCATGTTGTTTTTTTTGTTTTTTCTTTACCAATAAAATGCAAACTTTTACGGTGTTTTATTCTTTGTCCCAAAACATTTTTACGATAAATTATTACTGTATTTATTGAGGTGAACTTTTCCAAAAGGAAGAAGCAAATATTGTTTAACATTTACACTTGTGACAGGTATCAGGCTGCAAATCCACTAGGTTTGTTGAACAAAGCCTGTTGTAGCCTCATATTTGCTTCGGCTAAGCTTGGGAATGCATTTTTGCTTTTTTTGTCCTCCATATATTCCCTTAAAATCACATTAGGAAGGGATCTCAATATCAAGTATGAAGAGGAGAAACAAACAAAACCTTTACATTAGATTGTTTGAAGATAAGTGTGTAACTGTATGTTCAGTACATTATGACTGTAGAAATACACATAAGGCACATGAGATGCAAAATATAATATTTTTAATACGCAATAAATTAATTATACCAGGTGACAATTTGAGAAGACACAGAAAAAAATAAAAATATATTTATTTCCAATGGCATATTTTTACCTTTCTCTTCATATTCAGATAAAGCCCATATACAGACATCGTATTGCATTTAATAAATATGTACTAGCTTAGTTATACAATAAGTCAATTTCTTTTCATCACATTGTGTACAGTAAATCTTCTGACAACAAACACAGCAATACACAAACGGCAATACTCAGGCATGTTTTTCGAAGATCATATGGAGACACATTAGCGGTGATATCAAAACACTGGAATTGAAGCCACAGTGAACCAAATGGGTGTGTTTTGGCTATTTTGCACCTGTGAGTGGCATCGATAAATCATATTTTCTGATGTATCTGTGCTGGTAGCTTGTCATGCAGATAGGTATGTATTTATCTGCTGAGATGTTAGGATATCCATCTGAAATTTCTCTGACTTTACTGGTCTTATAGTGAGACACTAAATGTGCATTTTTCATGTTCAAGTTCAATCCCATTCTCCACCATTATATTAGCAGCAGAAGACTCAGGGGCATATTTCTCCAAACCTATACACATAAAAACAAAAACATCTGCACAGCTCCATTCCACTGAACTGATCGTTTAAATGTAAGTTGACCTTCTGGTGCTTACTTGATTGAAAACCTGATGACTGCCTCAAAAAGATCAAATTAACAAGTAGGTGAAGTTTGTCTTGAATACAGTACAATGAACAGAGACTCTTGAGCTAAGAGGTGTGCAGTGGTAAATCTGGTGACCATTATGGTCTGGCCAAACAAAAATCCAGCAGCCTGACTACAACACTGGGGACACAGGAAACAAACTGGAACTGAGGAAATGTGTCTAATAAGAAATGGCACAAGCCAACGTGAAACCATGATGTGATACTGGCATATGAACATGGGGACCTTGAGGTAATAAAGAAAAGAAATGCACAATTAATTCAGGGAATATCAACAATTATTGTAAGACTTGTTGGCAAACGTTTGGCCATATAAAAACAATTAACTAGAATGTGGTAACCAAGACAGAGGCAGAAAACCATTAAACTGATCTCGAGGTGAAAGTGAAAGAGGGAAGTGCAGACTGCAAATGAGTCGTGCTGCCTTCACTGCACACCCCTTTGAGCTCAAATGAGCCATCACAGCAGCTCTCGCAATGCCGCAAGGAAGCAGAATCTGTTCGCTCTGTACTGTCTCATGTCACGAGAACCAGCCGCTGAAATCTTCAGCCTGAGCAGCATTATGTTAGGTCAGAAGAATGTACTGCATTAACCATTTGAATGAGTTGATTGCAGAGAAGTATTGGTCTGCACAGAAATCAAATCCGGTAGAGAGGACAAAGGATGAAATCAAGCAGGCTGAATTGCACCTTAATCAATGCATAGAGGAGGTCAGAGATAGAAGGACTGGGTCCCAGAGGAAAGGGCAACACTGTATATGCAAGCCATGTGCAATCATGCACAGAGTGCACAGGTCCGGTCTGGATATCCTGCAAGCTTTGTGTGCATCAGAGGCAAACACAGGAAGAGGACCATCAAGCCTCAGAGAAGCCAACTAGTGGTCCTCAAAATGGCTATTGGGAAGCAAACCACACATGCTACTTGGACACAACCTCCCCTAATGTACCTCAAAAGTTTACGAGACCAAATCATCTAATAATACCAGATATTATTACTGAAAATATATTCAAGTGCATCACAAGATGTTCAATCATGGTAGCTACAGTTTCAGCCAAATAATAGTAAAAACACTGAAAATATATTCAAGTGTGTCACGACATGTATGGAAGGTACAACCGAACTAAATCAACCTTGAAGAATATTAAACAACACAGTGAAGAATTTGGTTGCTGTATCCCTGAAAAAACAGCTAAATTTAAGGCAAAATAAATAACATCCTGAAGCAGTTTCAACAAGGGTACATTCACTAGGTGAACAATAACACTTTGAAAATAAATTTACTGGCAATAGTTGTATCTCCTGAATATAGAGAGGAGCAACTGGAAAGACGTTGTCACACAACTATCTTAGAATAACGAGCAGTTGTCTTACTTCATTAACATCAATTCCTTTCCTCTTGATTACATGACTATTGGGTGGTCGCGTCAGTATCTTGAAACAATTTAGCACAAAGCAACATGGGAGCAGCAGCAGGACAGCAGCGCCCTGCATCACTTGTTTTCTATGAGCGTCTGCACTTTGTGGACCAGATCTCGAGCCATCATCAGGACTTGGGGGACGTTGTGCCGCTCTGCCATTTCTGAGAAGAGAGTTTGAAAATCACTGTGACTTAGAAAACATTTTTATCTTTAAATTTCCTGTTATTTTTGCATCTACTTTGAAAGTGCAGCTAAAATATTATCTTAATCAACTGGTTTACTTTGCCTCAACTCATTATTAGAACTGTGTATTAGTCTGGCATTATGAATGGATGTTATCTTACCGTTAAAGAACTTGATGATGTCTGTGAAGTCCATGTTATTTTCTAGGATGATGTCTCTATACATCTCCACGAGTGCCAGAGCAATGAAGAGCACGAAATGTTCAGAGGAGGTGTACTTGGCTGCCCAGATGGTTTCCCACAAGGAGAACACATCATCATACACCATTTCTGTGCACAAAACAGAAAGAAATCAGATTACTTTCAGTATCGCTGCATTTACAATGTTCTCTTCCATTATCATATTTCCCTCACCTCTTTTGAAGTCAAGCAGAAACCAACGATAACAGAAGTAGAAGTGAGTATAGTCTCCGTTCTGCTGCATCAGTTCAAACAGCTCAGAGTCCAGGATCTGTTAGTATAAAGAAATTTCATCGTTACACTACAGATTTTGTATAAACACATGCATACCTGTGTGCATTCATGCATCTGCACATACCTGGATAAGAGACCGCATATTGGCAAAGTGAGAGTCCATGGCACCTCCATGAGGAAAATTCTGGTTCATCCTCTTCATCAGTTCAGTGAAGCAGCTAAATGCCATAACCTCTGGATACACACACATTTAAACAGTTACTAATTGAGCCATTCATCAGCACAAAGTGTATCCTGATAGAGTTTGCACTTAAGTTTCACTGACCGTCGTCCAGAATAACCAGCAGGGGAGCCAGCAGATCACACATGCCCTGAACGTAACCTGTATCCAGATGCTGCCACACGTAGCTAACAAAGACAATCAGATTTTTTTAGGTTTTATGTTTTGGGTTGAGAGAAACTACGGAGATATTCAGCCACACGTACCTGCACATGATGTTACGCAGCTTGTCCAGGTTCTCAGGAGTGAAGTACCAATACGCTCTGTCGCAACGTCGGACATCTTTGTCAATCCGATGTAAATTGATCAAATACATGTCCAGTGTTTCTTGCTACAAAAATAACAGTGAGTTCTGTTAGTGGATGCTTGTGAGTAAAAGAAGAAGTATGTTTGTATGTCATGTGTGATGCTTACAGAATATGTTTGCTCTTCTGAGAGTTCATCGTGCTTGGCATCTCCTCCCACCCCTGCAGACTCTGCTTCAGCGAGCACATTTTCCATCTCGGGCTCCTCTTCAGAAAGGCCCAGATCGGTGCCCTCAGGACTGGTGTTGCAAGCTGTGTCCAGATGGTGATCTAGGACAAGGTCTTCTGATGCCATTTTCTGTCTTTGAGCAAAGGACACGGGGGGTGCAGCGAGGCCTGCCAAAGGCCTGGGCTTGATATCCTCAGAGGTCACACATGTTATCCCTGCAGGAATATCCTCCATTTCCAGGGCGGAGGGCGAGTCGTCGGAATCTGCCGTGTCCGGAGACTGCCGAGACGATAATGAAAGGCTCCCCCTGGATGCTGACTGAAGAGCGTTCAGAACTTGTCTGACGGGTGAATTTGAGCCAGGCTTGTCAAAAGGAATTTCTGCAGATTTTTTGGTTTCAGCCAAGTCACATACTGTTGCTCCAGCATCCTTTCTGTCTGACTCTGTGGTGCAGGACTTCCACATTTGAGATTTTTCAGCTGTTTCAGATTTTTCAAAAATCTTTATTTCACTTGGTGGATTTGTGTCTTTTTCTGCTGGAGGTGGGCACAATGCCTCTGCTTCATGATCAGATGTGCTCTTGTGTGCTTGAAAAGTCAAGGTCTGCCCAAGTGGAGGTGCTTGGAAATATTCGTTATGAATCTCTGTTTCTAGCTTTAGAACATTTGTTTTCTCTGGAACAGGCCTCAAATTTGTATTTGCGTCCACTGCCTTTGAATCTTCAGACTGCTCATTTGTTGTTGTTCCATCTTTTTCTTCTACTTGAGGTTTTTCTTCATGTTCAGATTGAGACTCACTGATTCCACAGTCCTTAACCACCTCACTTTCTGTCTCCATCTTTGTCTCTGAAACCTTGTCCTTGGCTACTGGGTCCATGACATCGTCCCCTCCTGGCTGTGACTCAGTTGTAGTTTTCTCCTTCAAGACTTCTGATGCTTCTGCTGGCTGTTCAGAGGCTGCAGCTCCAACAGCTGACTCTGTTACAAGAGGGCTGCTGTCTGACCCTGGATGTTGATTTGATAGACTCGGGGATGAGCGGTTGCAGCAGGGAAGTTGTGGGGCATCTGCTGGACCATTTGTGATGTCCTTCTGTGAACTACTGTGCTGTCTTTCTCCATCCTCAGCTCTTGACTCAGTCTCAATCTGATCCACTGCCTCAACCGATCCAAACACCTTGTAACGAAAGGAAAACAAACATGAAATATTTTGCATCCCATAGCAAATAAAATGAACGAATGCTGAAGGATTGCATCAGTGGTTTTGCTACAAAATCTACTACAAATCACATGTGCTTTACATTACCTGTGCGCTACTGCTGGAATCACTTTGTGAGTTCTGATGATCTGAGCTGCTACTTAGAGATGACTAGAGTGGGGGGAAAAAAGCACCACATAAGAGACAAAACTGTCAACCAACCTCCTTAGAAAATCACAATACAACAAACAGTTCCTTTCGTGTCTTTGCTGTTGTGATAATGGTTACATAATGCATATGCTAAAAGGTCAAACTTGCATCTGTGCTGATGGTGGAGTCCCGCTGCACCGGTCCCCTTTCCACACTGGCTCCAGAAGAACATCTGGCAAGAGCCTCGGCGTGTTTCTCTCTCTCCCTCTGACGGACAATGGCCTCGCAACCCTGCCACTCCTTCATGTTCTGCTCATACATGGTCCGCATCCGCTCGTCAAGCTGAGACAGAAAACTCATGTAAACTTGTGTGTGTGTATATCTGTGCCTTACATATTTACAGCGTGACAGCACATCAAAAATACCTCCAGCCGACATTTCTCAGTCATGGTGAACTGGTAGTGTCCCAACAGGAAAGGCCAGACATCTTTGCGTAGTGACGGAGCCACGCCACCAAAATACACAAGCCTGTGTATCTCCTTTTCCTCGTAGGCCTGAACATTAAATCTGGTTATCTTATAGGAACCATTTAGTATTGCAAAGTATTATAATTGGTGTGATTCTTACAGAGCTGTCCTTGAGGAACCTGTCCCAGACCTCCACAGAGAGGCCTCCCTGGGCACCACAGGGCACATCAGGGTCAACTATAGTGGTGTTGACCAGAGCAGACAGGTGGGTACGAACTGTGGACAGGTGACGGCAGTATGCAAGCCCTGCAGAGGAAAGATTTTCATATTGATGGGGAATAATCGATGAAATTCTTGCCCAACTAATCAACCCACAGCTGTTCATACTCACATCCATAGAAAGCACGGGAGATTATCTGGTACTTCATGGTGTCACAGAGGAGCTTCAAGGGAGCCCTGGTAGGAAAAGAAAATCAGCTATTTTAGTCAACTGGAGTAATCTGACTTTAGAGTTGAGCCTAGGAAATACATACCTTTCCTGATTACATCCATTAGGCAGAGAGCCGTCAGAGGAGCCATTCTGCGAGCAGGATGAGCATGACGACTTTCTAGGCGTCGGTTGCCACATGTTCACGCCCTGGTCCATCAGCTCCAGGGCTACTGCAGAGCATAATAGCCCTTATCATTACCATTGCTACCATCATCATCATATGCAAGGAAAAAAAACAGATGAGGTTCTGGTGCATTTGGATAAAAAAAGTGTATGTCTGCAAATAATAAGAAAAACAACAAACAAACCAAGTGAGAGAACAGAGATGGAGACCACAGTTTACTGTATGTCCATGCAAAGTCTCCTTATTGTGGACAGGACTATAATATGAAACGGATGAAGATTAAATAGGCAGCAAAGTTCTGAATGTACCAGAGAAAAATTAATTAGAAAAATGTACACTGACTATTTGGAAAAACACATTTATCTAAAGTGAGATCGTCTAAACTGTAAATCAGTATTAAGATAATAATGTAATCATAGATGGAATCTGTGATGACGTTTTATTACATTAGCTCAGGGAGGCAGAACAGGAAGATTAAAGACACTTACTGAACTCCATCTGATTGCCAGGAAAGAGGATTCGAAACACATAATCGGTTGCCTCATCATCTTCCTTATCTGATACAGAATCACATGAGCCCTGCGGACTCCTCTTTCGCAGTTTGGGGAAAACCTTTCCCTGTGAATGGAAAGGCAATGTGAGACTAAATAGCATATGAAGAAAGTGAATGTAACGTGATGGCCTCCATTCTTGAAAATCAGAGGCTATAGAAATATTTTATTATCCTCATTTCATGCCGACCTTTCCTCTCTGATTCCAGAGGGGCGGGTCCAGCTGTCCGTGAGGTAGCAGGCCAGTCTCCAGGCAGGTGAGAAACTGCAGGAGGTGGCCTCCTTTGGGAAAATGTAGAGGAGGTCTCTGGATCCCATCCTGGCTCACCAAAACTACTGTCCCTCCACTGTTCACTGGAGAAATGAACACAACTGTCATATTCCTGCCAGACAGAGTCCTGTCTTTCTCAGTTCTGCCAGCCATAGTCTTATCCTTTCTTAGTTCTCTGTCTTAGTTCTCTGTCTCTGTTATGCCGTGGTCTTGTCAGCCACATTCCTGTCATGTCTAAGTTCTGTCTGTTATAGTTCTATGTTCTGGTCTCTGTTCTGTCTGCCATAATTCTACATTCAAGCCCCAGTGTGTTTCCACTGCCCCCGCCTCTGCCTCTCCTCACCTGCAAGCCACTCCCACCTCATCAAATCACCTGTGCACCCAGCTGTTTTCAGTTACCAATCAAGACTCTATATAAGCCACTCCACTTCACTCCCACTTGGCCAGATTGTCTTTTCATCATGCCAGAATCTCCAGCAAATCTCTTTGGCCTAATTCTCTGTTGCCATATCTGTCTGCTTTTTAAAGACCTGCCTTATTCGCTCTCTCTTGTATCCTGGTTTTCACCTCAGCTTTCAGTTCCTGATCTGCCTCTGTGCTGTTGGGGGTTTTTTTTGTCTGCCTGTTTCAGTGGCTGTTTTGTGTTTCCTGTGGCTCCAACATCCTCTCTGTATCATCCACTCTTTGCTCTGAGAGTCTAGTCTAAACCTAGCCCTAAACCAACACCAGCTATTTCTGGAAAACAAACGCTATCTGACACTTAGTGTGTTGCATTTGAGTCCAACCCCACTCCCCGTTACAACAAATAACAAGATAAATGAATCTCATAAAAATCCTACTTTGTGTACTTAGAAAACTATAAAACCACCACTGTACCTTGCTGATGACAGTGAAGATACACAATCTCCTCCAGACGAATTGTCATCGCATAATCCCAGTACACACTGAAAGACAGATGAGAGAACAGTTAATTCAACAGTGCAAAAACAAGAATTTATTCTTGTTAGGTTACATCCTAACCTTTTCTCAGAATCCAGCTCCCCCACGTTGCCATTCATCAGCTGATTGGGTGTCCATTTCAGCGTCATGAGGTCTGCGGTTTGATGTAGAGAAAGGTAGCCTGGGATGGCCTCCATGTCATCTCTCTGCACACACAAGTAAGAGCTTTTAAATCACACCGTGTCTGATTGAAACAAGATTTAGATAAGCTGAGTCTAAATCAATTAACAGATGCATCGAATGCACCCAGAGAGCAAACAAACCTTTTGAACACCCCCTCTCTTAAAGTAGGTACTAGGTTTGTATTATCATTAAAGTCAAGAAAAACTGAAAAGGCATACCGGCTGCACCAAGACGTTGTTCTTTCCGAACAGAAGCGTGGCTCTGGAGTTTTGGTGGAGTGATTCGACATAGTCCTTCACCCACATGAGAGGGCGATCATCCATGCTACCACTGGACTGTCTCTTCTGGATCTGATACAAGAAGTGTTACACATCTGATTATACATACAGTCGTCTATGGATGATTACTTGATTAAAATCAATTAAGCCCTTCTTTATCTAACCAGGGCAGGCCTCCTGGAGGGTGAATCCTGCCGACAGTGGCCGCTGTGGATGCGATGCCTCTGCACGAGCTCGTCAGCAGACGGGTCTGTCCAGAAATGGTCTGCAGTCTTAACTTTGGTGTATTCCAAAGCACAAGGGCCAACTGTGAAAACAACAATTCAGAAGTTTGGATTAGTTGATGATATTAATTGAAAGTTAATACAGTAAGTCAAAATAAAGGGCTTGACTGACTAGTGTGGCCCATGTGTGGGTTAATGCCGTTTAAATACCCAATAGAGATGCAAGAATTGGTCCATCTACAGGATCCATCAGCATGGCTTCTTTCTCATAGAAGGCACTGCAGGAATAATAGTCAAAAAATTTAGAAAAGATGATGCAATTATACCCAATTTCCAGCTTGCATATCATACTTGTTAAGTAGATCTGTGAAATAACCACATTTGGAGAAAAAATATTTTGCATTAAATTCATGAAAGTTGAAAACAGAAACATGGACACCATTGTTTTCAGATTAGTGAAGGAATCAGTTCTTACTATTACAACACAATGATGGTATTTAATGGAGGAGAAAACCGTCTATAGCCATTAACTTATAATTGTGTTTATCAATGTATAACAGTACCTGCTGTTCTCCACCAAGTACAGGACAATTTTGTCCAGGAGCTTCTCCATCAGCGCAGTTCGGATCCACAGGTGTTTCAGCGCCTGAGGAGGGAGGTTGGCCAACTTGGACTGCCGACTGCGGTCATTGCTCAGGGAAGAGTTGTTCTGTTTGCTGAAAATCAGAAAAGAGACCCGACAGATAAGATAGGTTGTTAAAATAGAACAAACTTATAGAACAGAGAAGGCATTAAGATGCATCATAGCACATAAGAGTAGAACACAAAGGGGAAAGAAATAGGAGACTAGAAGTCAACATTTCACCTGTTTTCAATGAGCTGCTCCAGTTCCTGGACCTTGTGGCAGAGCTCCTCAGCAGGTGAAAAGCTTTTGGCCGCCTTCATGAAAAGTGCTGCAACCTTGTTACTGCACAGCAAGCCTGCAATACGACGCTTCAGTCCATGAAGCACACAGGCCTCCACGACAGCTACACAAACACACACAGAGTATTGGTCAATATTAGATATCTTTATTTCAGTTCAATTTTATTCCACTTTTTGTTTTCCTTGAGGTGGAATCTTTTTATTTGCCCCTGAGTTTTGTTTTAATCTCATTTATCAGACAATATAATTTCCTCTTTGTGTAAGCCTCAGGCCTTAATACTTTTTATAAAAAGCAGGTGAAAGGCAAGCACAGGTGGTGCAAGTAGAAATAGACCAAAATCTGCCCGACACTGACTGTTGCTAGGATATGAGGGATGTGAATCACACACTCCTGGTTAGTATCAACACCTATGAAGGGGTGTTAGTCTACTTTAATACATATCCATCCATCCACTTTGTCAAATATAAATAGACATGACTAATGGCATCATGAAAATAAGTTGTTAGGATTTACATTGCTCGAACAGACTGTAAGTGTCTGTGAAGACGAACTCGTAGGAGGTGGCGGCTTGACACGAACCGATGTCAACCATCATTCTGTACTGTACATGTAAATGTGGTTGTAACCGATACTGTAACTTATACTCAGAGCTGGCTCCATGCATAAGACTGAACGCCTGTGTAGGGCCCCTGTTGGCACCGGATGGGCCCCCAAGAGTGGTTGAAATGTCCCATAAGAGAGCTTGAAATTTTTTGTGATATATTGAATTATATTATTTAAAAAAAAGAAAGTATGACATGATGGTGCCTCCAAGAAAGGAATAGGATTTGGGTATTTGATAAAGTTACAAGTGAGTACAAATAATTAAGAATTTGTCATAAACAGTGTTCCTCAAAGTTGTTAGAGTTTCTCCTAACTCATCCATTCATAAATCTCCTAGAATAAGAGGCATAATTCTCAATGAATATGTACTGAATAAAGACATGTTTACTACAAATGTGTGTTTTGTGTATTAATATCATGTAAGGATTATGGAATAGATTACAGGAATGTTCTTGCATATTATGGGTGTCATGTTGTCTTCATTTCATAGTTCTGGGCTCCAGGCAAAATAAGGATGTCCTGTGCTATATTCTCGGAAACTAAATACAAATGGCTGAACTATTTCAGCCAAAGAACCCGCATTTTTCTAGAATGCACAGAACAAAATGATGTCACAAAATTACTCTCTCTCTCTTGTTTACTCTCCTTATAGTTCCCTCTTGTGTAGCCTATGATACCTGTTCTCAAGTTAATGTTAAACATTAAAGCTGATGGAAAACCTGAGCCTTAAACCTGGATTTCCTGTCCAAGAAAAATGGCTTATAGCAATGCAATGCAGTCACAATAGTACAAAAAAAAAGTATTTACCACAGAAGGATATGATGTGGCTGCTGTCAGCGTGCACAAATTTCCTCGTTACTGCCTCCTCCATAATTTGTTTCACCTAAGAGAGAAAGGTACACGGTGAGACACGACTGTCTGACACAGTCAAGAGGAAGCAATCAGAGAACATCACACGAGAGGTAATGATGAGGAGCGAAGGAGCAGAGTCCCACAACACATGCATGAGGATGACAAACAAACCAAATTTATTTATCGTGTAAACTCATCTGTTTGGCTCACTAGTTCAGTCTCAAATGTTGTTGTTTTTTTGTTTTTTGTTTTTTTCAATTTTCAAGATCCTCTTCATGAATATAGCTCTTGACACCTTGGACTGATCCTTGGGGATGTCACAAATAAGACCCATTGGGCAGACACTATCAGATAAGTATTTTCTTGTTGCATCTTTGATTGCATACTCCAGCAATGTAGTATTACTCTCTCATGAAGTTTGAGAACTTGTGAGGAACAGATTTGCAAAATATGATTTCAAATCAAAGCAGCAGAGGCCAAAGCATCCTGACAGTTAGTCCCTTACTGGTCAAACTCCAAGAACACTGCGCTTCCCATAATGCAACTCTGCAGTGTCTCAGGGTAAGACCCTCCCTCTCAGGTAAATAAAAACATCTTAGTACCATGTTTATAAGGCAGGCTTGCTTTTATAAATTTGTAGTCTCCAAGCTGAAACTGAAATAACCTTAATGTCATCATCAGGATTGTTTTCTCCTGCAGAGGCACAGAAGACATTACACGACTGTTCTCATGACTAGAAAACTGATCCTCAAAATCTGTGGATTACCCCTTTAAATCCATTTAGGATGAAAGGAGTAATTGCCCATCTTACTCTGTAAAATGTCATTTTAAGCTTGTTGGTACTCCTCTCATCATCACCACCATCATCACCATCATCATCATCAATAAATACAGTTTTAGAGGTTGCCATTGAATCTGTTGGATCAGTCTATTTGCTTACATTACTGTGGTGCAAATGCACATGTAAACATTTTGGAAAAGGCCCTACAAAGTATTAGTAGTGAGCTGAAAGGCAATGCATTGTAACCAAATGCAATGTGACATTCTGTGCTGCATCTCCAAAGAATGTGAGCATAGTGTACTGCAGCTTTCACTGTCATAATTCATGATGAGAATTTTCTGCCCTTTTAGATGTTAATTTCAATTCTAATGTATGAAAATGTGTCCAGAAGCACAAAACTGAAGATGAGATGTCTG
The DNA here is from genome assembly GCA_037975185.1 of Centropyge bicolor. Classification (NCBI taxonomy): domain Eukaryota; kingdom Metazoa; phylum Chordata; class Actinopteri; family Pomacanthidae; genus Centropyge; species Centropyge bicolor. The sequence goes on along the minus strand of JBBMOC010000019.1, from coordinate 8,213,868 downwards.
TAGAGCACAACACTGTTTGTGTCCCTGTTCTTATATAATAATAAACAACCTGAAAAGTCTGCTTTGTAATAGACATCTATATCAACCTGTACTAATAACCCTCCTATGCTGTGTTTTAAATCTATATATCAGAGCTAAGCCCCTCCTTGCTGCAGGGTGGAGGATCTAGCACCAGAGTCATGGATGTTTGAGAGGCAATGAGTCACAGGTGAGAGGGAGCACGGACACGATATGGCTGGAAGTACCCGGCTTTCTCAGCAATGAATAAAACATCCTGTTTTCCTTCCCTGGAGAGAGTCACTGAGCAGTTTGTAAGGTTTCTGTGGCGTGCTCCATTTATCTATGTAGATTAAGATCCAAATGGCTCAGGATTCACCAGCACATCACCCAGCTTGGTTTGGACTTTTTTTTCTAATCTAATGGTTGCTAGAGCACACACTAATGAAACAGATGCCAAGGTCACACCTTTAAGTTTGGGATAATGAGATGATGTGTTACAGGGATGTCATCAGGAAATCATGATTTCTTCTCTCTCTCACACACACACACACACGCACACACACACACACACACACACACACACACAGGGAGAAAGAGAGGGAGAGAGACTATTCAAGAATATGGGGTAAAAAACAAACAAACAGGTTTTGCATGGATGGAAACAAATGCATCTGTTTTCCTCCTATATAAAATCCACATCATCACCACCATCATCTGTATCATTATCGTCATCATCACCATCATCGTCATCACCATCATCTTTATCCAATCAAAAACAAACCAGTATACATACATTGTTACTGGGAGCCTGAATGCATGCAGCCTTTTTTAAATGCAAAATAAACAGTCAGGTTTATTTATGATAAACAGGCCCGATGAAAGATCTCCGCACACACGCGCGCGCGCACACACACATACACACAGAGAGCACTAGTAAACACAAACTGCATAAAAATAAAACGCGACCAACCTCTTTCTTCACATTGCGCAGTAATTTCTGTCTCGTCTCGGCCTCTGTCAGGGGAAAAAACATGATGGGTGTGCTGATCAGATTTCTGTATCGGAAATAATCGATGACAGGATCACGACAGGGACATAATAATGGTGATGATGTTGATAGGAAGCAGGGCGGCTGTACCTCCCATCGCTCCGGCTTCAGGGCGCTGAGACGCTCAGCTGGTCCGAGGAGAAGCAACAACACCGGCTGAGAAGCAAAGAGGCTGCGAGAGGCACGATGTGATGTTGGAGACTATATTAAACCTATCTGTTACCTCTGAGCCAACCAACACCCCTTTAAAGCCACAGTAGCCTTTACATTAAACCTACACCTACACACACATCCTCCACTTCCTATAACACACACAGACACACACAACAAATGACAACAACAACAATAATAATAACAATAATGATGATAATGATGATGATGATGATGATGTATTGTTTTTCTCAAAGTTTCTCACATAAAATCTTCCTCCTTAATAATCTGATTATTTTTGCCCCACATGCGATAATTAATCAAAGCCCCAGCTCATAATAATTAAGGCCTCCTTCAATTAATTATCACAGTTGCAGAAAGTGAAGTGAATAACAGGAACACTTCAATATGATGCATTCATATACAACCACTGTACAATATGGATTTCACCATTAACATGATTACATGCATTATCATATTTCTATGTATCACCAGATTTCCCACTTTGAGACAAATAAGGTACATCTATCTATCTATCTATCTATCTATCTATCTATCTATCTATCTATCTAGTATTGGAGGTTGTATAGTATATATAGGGGCAGCGTCAGTCTTTGGTGCAGGGGCAGAAAAAATAAAAAAGATATCCTATATCTTATCTGAAAAATTCACGATGCATTGATGATGAAAATGTTCCAGACTGCTTAAGATTAAAATTGTTTTATTACGTGACTGGGATATAAAGTATATTAAACTCCTGTAATAAAAACTATCTAACCATTTAGAGCAGATGCACCCATGATGAAGTTTTTGGTTGATCAGCAAAAAAGTAAAAATTCATCTAATTTTTAATATAATATATATTGCTGTTTTATTATATGTGAGGCAAAAAAGGCCTTTGAATATGTAGGATCCCTTATTATTTTTTAATAATCTGAGCACGGCAGGCAGAGTGATGCTTGCGCAGGAAGGCAATCCATTAAGAGATCCGAGTACCATCTGCATCTAAACAATACAGTACTACACAGTAAGTGTTTGCTTTTGGCCTGTGGCCCACTAGTAAATTTCAGTTTTGGCCCTTCAAGAGAAAAGTTTGTGCACCCCTGATTTAGAGGCACACGGGCCATATTTTCTAGCATTTATGGCAGCCCATGCACTACATCACATTTTCTCCCCTGGTAGGGGACTTGATCACATTTTATGTAACCATAGTTGCATCCAAGAGGGCACTTCTGCAGTGATCACTGATCCCTGCCTTCCTGAATCCACCAGTGGTGAGACACATAATGGTTGGGTTTTATTGAGAGAAAAGAGCTCCAAAAAGCTGTAGTATTTATGACCAAAAAGTTTGTGTTGTTGTTGTTTTGTCCACCCTCTATAATAGAGGATATGTGATTTTATATCACACCATTGATATGCTGTATAGCCTATATAGTGATAGTATATATTTTTTCAAAATCAACTGTGAGATTGCTGGTGGATATAAAGACCTGACAGCAATGTTTGTTTTTCTTCTTGGTTAATCAAACTAAATTGGATAAATCGGAGTACCTCATCACAAAAATCATATTAAAATTCAATATCACCACTGAATTGTAAGTCCAGCTCTTTGCTATGTAACATTGACCATAATGGGCAAACCTGGAGATGTAAAGGGAAAGTTATCATGGTATTAATAGTATAGAAAGTAGACAAATGTTTTTCATCTGACTATAGGATTATAATGTCATCTCACCTATGCCTACACTGGTCTTTCTCAGGGGTCGATCACATGAGGTTATAGTGCATGAAAACCCTCATTAAGGTCAACCTTAAACACGAAGGTAAAAGGTTAAACTCTCACAAAAACATCAGAAATAAAAAAAGGAGCAGAAACCTAACACATAGAAGGACATTAAAAATCACTGTAGATCCAAGTTATGTCTACCACCAACCTTCACCAGGGCCTTTTTTCAGAGTCACACTGGGTCATCAGTGCCACATAAGGTCAGAGTGCAGTGAGTGTTTATGATACTGATACAAGCCACAACCTGAATTAAAAAAAAGAAAGGAAAAAGAGAACTGAGCCACGTTCATAGACTGCAGACATCAGACAAGCTCATTTCCCCATCCCACTCATATAAACACTGTCGTGAATGAACACACAGACCGCAGGACACACAATCTAAATTCTCATCAGTTGGGAAATGATAAGCCTCGTGTGAGAACAAAGTTTTCAGATTGTTGTTGGGATAGATAGACTGTGCCTCTGTAACTGCAGACTGCTCCATGACAGGGTTTCTTTACGACTGCCAGACAGGTAGCCAGGATCTTGTGATTGGAGATACCATAGCGGCATATGATACAGTGAACTCTGCCAAACAAGCTGGTGTAATTCAATGTAATATGTTGGAATCACCTTGAATTAACATTTGACATGTAGTAGGAGGCAATGAGATGTAGGATATATGATGTGTTTTGCACATGTAGAGGTGTGCATTATAAGGTAAGATAAAATTCAATGCTTAGAAATTGGTACAAGACATAGAATTAGTATATAAATTGCCAATGTGGCAATTATAAATATTTAAGCAAAAGTTCTCATTGTGCAAATGGTGCCTTTTCACATATTTAATTATTATTGCATAATTGTAACTGATGCTTTAATTTGTCATTTTTAATATTGTAACAGGTCAGTGGGGAAATATCTTTAATAAAGACGTTCAATACATTGTTGGGCCTTTTTAATATGTCTGTGAGGGTGTTCAGTCATCCAGGTCAAGATATTCATATAAGGGTTGAATCAAGTGCAATAGCTGTAGATGTTTAAAAGCTCTTTTAACTTTGTACCCAAGAAGCTCTTCAGCTCAGAATGTCTTCAGCTTCTATTTGGATGCAGGGTGAAGTATCTACAATCAGGTCCAGTTGCCATCGATTCAACCCTTATTTGAAGGTGTACTTAATAATGTCTCATATTTTGTAATATCATCGTAATATTCATGTAAAATCTCAATCTGATACAGTCACAAAAGTACAATAATTTCCCAAGATCAGCACAATTAATGCTGCATAATGTGAAAATATAAGTACCTCAGATTTGCATTTGCTGGTGAAAGCGAAGTATTTTATCAATACTCAATATCAGATTTTAACCTTTTAAATCTGACATTTTAGTGCCACTTCCATCATCACATATACCCTTATTATTGGGGATAAACAGTTGCGTAGGATAACATGAAAGGAAACAAGGAAGGAAGTGAAGTGGACAAGGAGCCACCGAGGAGGCTGTGGGAGTGTTGGAATGGGACACCGCTTTGTTCAACAGTAGGGGAGGGCAGACTAGCTAGAATCGTTAAATACAATCAGCCAGGGCGGACTATCCTGCCTTATCTCCGTGCATCTGCGTTGTGCCGTGTCTCTCTAACATCTGTCTCCCCCGGACTCGGAGGATTTCTGTCCAGGGATGTCAAAGCGAGTCCGAAGCAGAGAGGTCTGCGCTGATTGCAGCGCTCCGGGTAAAGGATGCCAAACAAGCTAGCGTTAGCTGCCCGGCTAACCAGCTAGCTCTGAGTGGAACTTAACGTCCAGTTAGCTAACCTCGTTAATGCTACCAAACGCTGATAAGTTATTAAAAATGTGGATAATGGTCACGGTTGTAAATGTTAAAACGCGTTAAAACATGTCGTGTTTGTGTTTTTGTCTGTTTTTTCTCATCAACTTGTCTGAAACTCTTGGCTTGAATTGTCTACGATGATGGTTTAAGTCAAAACGTTTACAATTGGTTAGCTTAATCAGAACAGTTAGCTTAATTAGCCAACTTGCACGTAATAAATAGCTAATATTGTCGCGTATATCCTGGTTGCGTTTGTGATTTTGGATGGTGACTTTAAGAAAATAAACTATTAATATTAGCTGCTGCCAGTTAGCGAATAGCATCGTCTGACTAGAGTCGATTCATTAGCATAAAAACCTCTGTTCAATATTATGTTTAAGTTGACTAACTAACTACGATTTGCATGTTGTTGCAGAACCACGCTGGGCCTCTGTTAACAGGGGTGTGTTGATCTGCGATGAGTGCTGCAGCATCCATCGAGGTCTGGGGCGACACAGCTCTCAAGTCCGACATCTGACTCATTCTTCATGGCCATCCTCCCAGTTGCAGGTGATAAGACAGGGACACACACCCAAATACATCAAACATCTACATGCAAAGATGATGGGAGATGATGCAGAGGCTGCACAATTAGACACGTTATCAAGTGACCAGAGTGTAACCAGTGTACATATAATACAAATGTGCTTTCATGTTGTAGATGGTCCAGACACTCTATGGCAATGGAGCTAATTCCATATGGGAGCACAGCCTTCTGGACCCTTCCTCCTCAGTGAGTGGGAAGCGCAAAGCCAACCCCCAGGACAGAGTTCAGTAAGTGCTTTTAGGGATTTTCATGTGTCATTGCTGATTTTGGCATGCTTGTTTGCACACTGATATAAAGCTCTATTGGCTAAATTGATTTTCATAGTTAAAGGTCAGTGAACATGCATAATCGGCCTTCTCTGCCATGAACATGAGTCAAGGCCGGTCAGTGTCAAGTAACTAAGAAATGAAGTGACTTTATCGTGCAGATGGGAATGAATGTTTTCTTAAATGCAAGTGGCAATATTCTAATCGTGGTAGCTAAATGCGATCGGGTTCATGCAGCTTTGCCTTTATTATGAATGCTTTTTAAACAAGCGTAATGTACTGTAGCTCACAACAAAAATCAAAATGAGAGTTGTGATGTAGTCACCCACAGCCGCTGCCAGGTATAAACACTGTGTCCATCTGGTGTCTGGCTGGTGGAGTATAGATAAACAGTCAGCCACATATAAACACAGTCATGCTGCGCCCGACCCTCAGGTTTGGAGTCATGGAGCCACTTGGAGCCTCACAAACGCATTCAGTCATGAGGCAACAGACCGAAACAGACGGAGAGTACGCACTGCATCAGACAGCAGGCAGCTGTGCTTGATCTCAAATAAAAGTTTCATGATGAATCTTGAATGGGTGTTTCCACTGCAAGGGACTAAGAGCCTTTTGAGGAACTAAGGACTTAAATATGAATTACAAATAGGAGGAAACAGGACTTAATTAAGTTCCTATTGGAAGGTTACATTTGTGTAAAAAGGTGCCTTTTGGGGGATTGTACTTTCTGATTGTTCAGGAACTATCGGGCTGGATTGTGCAGAGCTGCACGGTCAAACATACACCCTGTAGCCCCTTCAACTTCCTTTATTCACAAAACAAGGAAGTATTCTATCATTAGCATTAGGACATGGGTTAAAATTAAGATTGAATTTAGGTTGTTGGCTTCCTCAATGATGTGGTGTACTGTTCTGTACTGTACTGTACTCTATCTGTACAGAGATCAGCAGCGATAAAGTTGATTGTATGTAGTACAGAAAGATATGTACATGTACTAAAGAGTTTAGATGTGAATGTCTTCCAGAATTTATAATTCTAGTTGCAAAAAAAATTGGAGCTTCTTCTAGTCTACTTTTTTTTTCTAGATTTTAAAGGACAGCATGATATCCAGAATGCTGCAATGTAGTATATTGATTACCTTATTTGTAGATATGTCCCCGGTTTTAATATTCGACATCAGGAGATCCCCAGTTGGGATAAGGTATGGATGTTGTTTGTCTTAAACAAATCTTTTGTTGATTGCAGTCCCAACAAGACAGAGTTTATCAAGGCCAAATATCAGATGTTGGCGTACGTCCATCGGATGCCTTGTCGGGAGGATGACAGTGTGACCGCAAAAGACCTCAGCAAGGTGAGAAGTTGCTCTAGACATAAGAATAACCTGACATTATCTCATGTGAATAAGCTTTTTGGAGTTAAACTGATGGCAGTGGTGAAATAAAGCTAAGTTGCACTCACTTCCTTTACCATTTTTGTTTTTTAACTATAATACAGGACTAATTTCTACAAGTTCAGAGATGGTTTTGCCTATTTATAGATTGATATTTATCTTTCTGTGCAGCTGTGACATACTGCTACTCACATGTTCTTGTACTGGTCACGCTAGGTTAGACTAACTGATCTCAACTCTAACAACCACCGCCTCTGTTTCACACTGTTACTGGAGTTGTGCTCTGAATTCTATGTACTTTACAAATGATTTAAGGTCAAATTGGATTATTTGCATATTAATGTTGGCGTTTCAAAAAAATGTCAATCGTATTTGTGATTTTTCTTTAATGCACCCACAAACTTATTTTGTTGTATCTGTCTTAAAATAATGCTCCTCTAGTATCCACTTGCAACTTGCACGATAATACATCATGTCATCCAGTTTTGGGCAGGCGTTTTCAGCACTGTGTGTAGGCACTTCACAATCAAATTAAGACAAGATACTTGTCAATCTCTTTCAGCAACTCCATTCTAGTGTTCGGACTGGAAACCTGGAGACCTGCCTAAGACTCTTATCTTTGGGAGCACAGGCCAACTTCTTCCATCCAGTAAGTGGAAGTGGATTAAGCAAAAAAAAAAAAAAGAAACGTTGAAATATTATCATTGCTTAATCATCGTGTTGTTTCCTGGGACAACAGGAGAAAGGAAACACCCCACTTCACATAGCAGCGAAAGCAGGACAAATGTTACAAGCAGAGCTGTTGGCAGTTTATGGAGCTGATCCCGGGGCTTTGGACTCAAGTGGGAAGACCCCAATCGATTATGCAAGGTAAACAGGGCCTTTGTCTTTTAATTTCTCTTTTTATTTGTTTTACTGAAGGATGTTCTTAGGCATGAGCAGGGGTAAGTATGTAGCAACACTGTGTAATGTTGCTCACACATTATGGTTTTACAGATGCCACAAATCAATAAAGAATTATCTTGTCTTATCTTAATAGTGAGCGTGTTGCTTTGATGCATTGAAGTGTGTTGCAAGTCATTGTTAGGCAAGTTCACAGGCCACCTCTGTAACCCATAATTTCTATTCAGCTGTGTCCATAATCTCACAGTGTGGGCTATACAGAAAACATAGCAAACTGCCAACAGTTTTTTTTTTTTTTTACCATTGTTGTGGTCTGCAGAGCCTGTAGTGTGTCTGCAAGCATCGTCTTATAACAGACACAGCCCAGCTCACTGGTGCCTGTGCTACAGGAAATGATACACATCCTTTGGAGTTATAAGTGTGTGCACAGAAACTAAAGGTTGTGTGTATAAAGTGTGAACTATGTTTCTTGAGGTGTTCATGATGTTGCAGATTGTCCGATGGAAAGTGGCAGAAGGTTAACGGAAATTTTAAAAAGCTTGTCAGAAACAGGTAGAAAACAGTCTGCAACTGAAATGGTTAAAATACTTAACATGCCTCTCAGTACAATGAACATTAGCTGCTGAACCACTGGTATTATATCAGTCTGACTAATTCAATAAGAGTATGACTAAGTGAGGCAGGCGAAGAAAAGTCTGTTGCTCAGTGTGCTAGTCGACTCAGCTCAACTACTTTAGCAAAAGGTGGAACAAAGAACTAGACATAAAAGATGAATTAAAAAATAAAACTTAGAGATTTGTCATGTTACTCAGAAGTAGAAGAGTCATTGCTTGACTTAATTAAAGCAATCAAAGTAGAATCTGTATATTTTTTTCTGGCCTAACAGAGGCTTGGTGATGTCTAAACATGACCAGTCACCATGGCCAGCTAATACCCCTTCTACTTTTCTCAGCTCTCAGCTCTATGCTCATTATAGAAACTTGAGTTGCCAAACCAACGTTATACTCTTAATGAGGAATGTTATCTTTTTTGTGAACTTTATAGACACAAGCTTTTGCCATAGATTAATTTAAAGGCATCCTACTTGAGGCATTTAGTCTTACTACCGCATCATATTTCTGAAACATGACCTTTTTTTAAATTCCTAATCTGTACAGACAAGCTGGGCATCAGGAGCTGGCAGAGAGGCTAGTGGAGATACAGTATGAACTCACTGACCGGTTAACATTTTACCTTTGTGGTAGAAGACCAGGTGAGTGAGCACATCGAGCAAAGCTGCTGCATGGCATTTCAGAGCTGATGTTTTTTTTTTTTTTTTTTTCCTGTGGTAGTAGCTCTCGCTCATGTCCTTGTTCTGTTGTAGATCACAGAAATGGACAACACTTCATCATCCCACAGATGGCAGACAGGTAATAGCAATGTTTTAATTTTCAGTGGGGATTTTGTTTTATATAGTTACAAAAGTTGATGCACTGAGAACAGTGCTCCAACAGACTCCTGACTACTAGTCAGTGCTGTATGTTTTGCTTTTGCTCTATGTTAAGTGTGATAGACATTCACAAAATAATCTTATTTTTCCTATGCTGCATTCTTTTGATGGATAAGAAATAAGTAAGTACGCTTGTTAGTTTTGTCATCGTGTGTCACTATGTGTGGAATTTGTCAGCACAAAAATAATCAATTTAAATTTTTCCATCCAAAGCAGCTTGGATTTGTCCGAGTTTGCAAAAGCTGCCAAGAAGAAGCTCCAGTCGGTGAGATATTTTTACATGTGATTTGAGGTCCAAAATGTTTTTTCTTATTCTACTGCTCTTTGAAATTAATTAAGAAATTCTGATTCTTTTCGTTCCAGCTAAGTAACCATCAGTTTGAAGAACTTGCTATGGACGTTTATGATGAAGTTGACAGAAGAGAAACAGATGCAGGTGAAAGTCTAAGAATTGTAAAAATAAACAATATATATTATGCTGTTCATGCCTACATTTTGAGTTCCATCTTATATCGTTCTTATGCTGTGTTTTTTTTTTCCCCCAGTGTGGTTGGCCACTCAGAACCACAGCACACTTGTAACAGACACAACAGTTGTGCCTTTTCTGCCAGTCAATCCAGAGTACTCATCTACCAGAAACCAGGCAAGTGACTGCACCAATGTTGCCACTGTTTGAACTTAAATTTGTTTTCTGAATACTGAATTTAACAGTGTTGCCATATTTTGTCCATTTTGTGTATTGTTTTTTCAGGGTCGTCAGAAATTGGCAAGATTTAGTGCTCATGAGTTTGCCACCCTGGTTATCGATATTCTCACTGATGCTAAACGACGGCAGTGGGGTAATTCCTGTGAAAGTCCCAAAGGTAGATTGTGTCTTTCAGTTTCTATAACAGACCTTGGATTTGAATATAGTTTTGCTTTGGGTTTTATTATTAGTTTGCATTGAAGTGTTGTATTTCATTTCAATTTGGACCATGTGGCCTCAGCTTTATAGGCCATAATTTTTAGAATGTCGACCATATGTACTGTTGTTTGTGCAGAAGCGTAGTCAAACACAGATTGTGATTAAGGCTTTAATAATGAACTGCATGCATTCTGTAAATTTAATCAAACCACATCACATCTGTTTTCTCCCTTGTGCGTACTAAAGGAAGCTTGTTAGGGCTAATATAAAAGAGCATGTCCTGACTTTTGGATTCAGTAAATGTAAAATAGAATGTGTCTCTCAGCTATTTGATTTATACAGCTGCCTGTGGCCAGCAGGGCTTGTTTGATCTCTAATGCTTTGATCTGGTGGTCTGCCTTCAGACAATGTGGAGCTGATTCTTCAGGGAATAGACAGTCGCCATAACAGTGAGAGCCAGGACAACGACCAGCCAGATTACGACAGTGTGGCATCAGATGAAGATCCAGTGCAAGAAGCCACCTGTGGGGACAGCTGCAATGATAGAAGAACCAAGGTTAATGGGTTTTTGGGAACCAGCTACGATCAAGATATTTACAAAATGTAATTTGTACCGTCTCTTATATAACATGTTCTGCCACAGAGCTCAGAGTCATCTGACCTGTCCGATGGACCAATCACAGTGCAGGAATTTATGGAGGTGAAGAGTGCCCTAACTGCGTCAGAAGCCAAAATACAACAGCTTCTTAAAGTCAACTGTCACCTCAGTGAGGAGCTGCGGATGATGCAGACCAAGGTAAGCAACTTCACATGTAACTGACCAGCAAACTGAGAAGTCTGCTGCAGATTGTTCACACATTTCAAATTGGTTATGCCCTTATAGTTTGATTTCCATCACTTTAATTATGTGATAATACACATTAATATTTCAGAATCCATAATTAGAGGTCACTTTGTGCTGGATGTGTGGTTTTTTACATCCTCTCTGATACTTGCCATATGACGCTAACAAATTTGTTGTTACAATTTTAATGTTGTGTGTGTGCAAGACTCAATCCCTTTACGTGTTACCAGAGGCATTTGGTAATTTGATTTCACCCACAGACATTAGTAATTTATATTCAAGTCATGCCTCTTTGAACGTGTCAGACATAGCTTCTTTAAAGTTATACTGTGTATGAATTATACAGTGCGTGAATTCGTATTTGCAGGGAAAGCCAGCTTTTGACACATAAATGGATGAAAATACTGTAGAAGGTCATAGCTCAATACTTGTTATAAATTCAGTCGAGATTCTTTGCCACAACTGCAACAGAAAAATGGCTGCTTTGTTTCTGGATTGGGTAAAATTCCTGTGGTAATAATTAACAATCACCAGACTTCCTCTGCTATGCTGTTTGGTGAAACGGCTGAACTGGATTGGCTGTTATTGTCCTTTGTGGTCAAAAACAGAGTGAGGATTCACAGACGTCAAAAGAACCAAGTACTAATCAACAAATGGTAACCACAGAGGGCATCATGATTCATCATTGCACATCTGCAGAAGCATTAACCACCTAAATGTTGCAATGATAAGAGTTTGGATGTGGGTGAATCAGTTAACACCTCTGTTCTCGCCATTACAAAAATATTATTTAGTTGGAGCACTGACAGGCATTTAGCCAGCAGTAGCAACACAACCAATCTATGTATTTATAGATCCAGGCACATCATGGCACTCAGTTCCTTACTACAAAAAAGTTCCAATTAGTCCTAGTGGTATTTATACATGCATGCTTTTTCAGTTTCACTTGCTTTCTCTTAAGATCTCTGCCACTACTCTAATACTAAAGTGACACTAAAACTCAACAGCAGAGCCTGTTTTCACTCTTCTTACTACCGTCTTTCAATCTGTCTTTAACGATTCTTGGATGAATTTACACTTTTTTGATATCGGATAACTGTCCAGTCCGCCCAAGCATGACTAAGTGTGAATGGAGTCAAAGTCCCTAGCAGGCAACTACAAGATCATCTGATTAATTAAATACTAGTTTCCTGCCCTTGCTGATAATGTTGCCAAATGTATCATCGTATGATAGGTCAGATTCGCATGCTTAGAAAATACTGCTTGTAATCTTAAAAAAAAAAAAAGACCAGAAACTTTTTCACCCACGCCATTTTTAGAGACAGCAGCATTTCATTTGATTTCCTCATATGTCTCAAAGTTCTTCACAGCCCAGTTTCTTTCTCTCTTCAGTTGGCTGAGAGACAGTGTTAACACAATGTACTGCCTCCTCCTGCTGGTTTATTTACTCCTCAGCCATACTGCTTTTTTTTCCTGACAAAACTGGTCATTCCAGTCCCTTATTTTCCTCACTGTTTTTGCACACACCAAAAACTCAATTCCTGACACAGTGGAGCTCCGATTAGCCTCTAAAATCTCTTCATTTTCATGTTTTGTTCATTGTCTCAACCAGATGTATTAACTATCACACTAGGCAACAGTGCATTTTCATCGCCTCATAGCTCTAACCTCAATGTCTCTACCCTTGACACTTCATAGGTTTTGTACTTATTTTATATCCTAAAAGTTCATTTGTTGACTGATAAATAAAAATATGCAGTTTTATTTTTACAACCCAGATCGCAAAGAAGTTGGAACACTAAAGCACAAACAGAGTGCACTCCTCTGCAAATAAACTGTGTTTACAACGGTTTTATGAAGTGTTCACAAGCCCATGTTGAAATATCCTTTATACAATTTTTGCTTCACAAAGCAGTTCTTTGTACTGTTTTCAGTTGAATATATGCCACAAATGATTAGCAAATGATCACATTCTGTTCTTCCCAACATTTTCGGAATTGGGAGAATGTTGATGGAAAACTGAACAAGTCATGTTTCCCAGCTCTCTCCTCAGTTTCTGAGTGCTGTAATGTAAATAAGGGCAGCCTCTTGTGTGGCAGTTTCTCAAGGGGTCGTGCTTCAGGAGTTGATATGAACACACAGTGTCAGCGTTTCATTTGTCAAAGAACCAAACCTTTTATTGTGAGGAAAAACTTTGAAGCGAGACCAAAAACAAAAGAGGTGAGGATGAACTCGACATAGAGAAATTGCTTTTCTCTTGGAGGCTTAGCTGTATTCTCCTCTATTATTGATGTCTGGCTGGGCTTTTGTAAGCAGATCATCCCCCAGCTACAGTTAAATTGAAAGATGTTTTGTTCTCTTTAGCTGAACTCCCTGCAGACTGAAAACACAACACTGCGATGGCAGACCCCCAGCGGACAACAACAACTCCAGGGGCCCTTTGGTCGACACCCACCCCGCGGAGGTCGCGCCATGTCCATGTATGAGACGGGCTCCAGTCCGAGGCAGTACCCCCACCGAGTTGAAATGGCCCGGCACGAGGATGGAGTCATTTTACAACCCTTCCCGACCAATGTAAGCACAGAGACACCCATGCTCCTGCTGGATTGTCATCACAAGACAAAATAATGATGCCTGGCTTGGGGCTGGTGATGGTTTTTCATTCATTCATTCATTCATTGCATCTCATTTTGAGTATGCTCAACTTGGTTTGACCCCTTTCTAGATTGGGAGGGGTCCTTTGGGGACGGCTGCTTCCTCCCTCCCTACCTTCCCCTCTTCCCTGTCCTGGTCGTGGGATGAGAGATCTCGAAGGGTTAAGTACTGAAGTTCCCCTCAGTTCAGAGGCAGCCCCCAGGGGACGGCCCCCCTGGTTGACCCCACAGTCTTCTCTCTCCTGACCTGTGTCTTTCAAACTGCTTTTCTTATCAGTATCACCTCTCTGCCTGCATGTACCGCAGTGCCTCTGCTTCTGTGGAGTTATCTGAACAACTCCAGCTTTTTGTCCACAGAGAACCTTTAACCAGAGATGCTACACCAGAAGTGATGATGAAATGTTGTATTAGAAAAAGCTGTTCGAATGATCAGACAACAAGTCCAATACCTTTGAAGGCTGGATAAAACGACTCATCACAAAATGTGCTTAGTCCTAGCCTCTGATAAGTGCACCCACCGTTCACATCAGGATTTCTTTGCATTTACTAATCGCATCCACTGCAGCGCAAAGTGTTACATCGCAATGACCTGGTTGTGTCTTTTTTCTCTTCATCTGCTTTAAAATCAAATGTCTGATGTTTGAATTCAGAAATGCATGATTCTGATCTGTATGTGCACACAGTTGCCCTGGTTATATGTTTGTGCTAATTGTACACCGTACATATATACTGCTTTTGTCTGATGGTAATTCACCCATGTCTCTATAGGGCTGTAGTCTGGAAGGACAGGGTATCATGCTGGAGAATGATTATGACACTACACCCAACCACTCTGAACTGGAGGAGACTGGGTAAGAACATTTGTGTCAACTTCTTACCAACTATTTTTTCTCCACTGATAGAACACAAAAAGATTTCCCAATTATTCAATAAAATCAGCTCATTGTTTCCTTAATTTAATACATTTAGATGATTTGTTACACGCCAATTTTTTAGTGCTATTTCTTTCATATTAAGTAATGAGATGCATACAGTTTGTACTGAAATATTCTTAAGGGGAAGCAACGAGATGGAGTGAGAAATATCTGATAAAAACTTTGTAAGTAAATAAAAAGGAAGGTTTTTCTGCTTGTTCTTCTGGTGCTTCAGATTATTATAGCAGATGCTTACAAAGGTCACAGGAATAGAGAGGAGGAAGCTGATGAATGTTGGTTTTGACAGATGTTTATAAAGAGTCCTTGATTAGAATAGTAGGACTGTGCAGCACTAACATTTTAGGACTTGCACCTGACTGATCTAAGCTATGAACATATGAGCAAGAGCCAGTAGCCTTGTCCACGTCATCTATCTCTGGTTGTGCTTTTGCCATTTATGTCCATGTGGTGCTGATTGTAGGCACTGATATTGGCTATTTCTTGAGGAGCTCTACATGAAATATATGTGTATGTAAACTATTAGAAAACTTTTAGTGGTATTTTTTCATCAAGATTTTGGTTTAGCCCAGCCTTAAAATCTGCTCCATTGTTGTAAGTTCAAATTACAAGCAAGACTGCATTTGTTTTACCACAGGGAATCATATTTCTTAATTCTTTTAATTCACAGGCAGCATTACAGTAAACCAGAAAAAAAAATCCATACTTAAAATGTAACCTCACTTGTTATGAACTAGTACAACAATTGTCACCTTTTTCCAAATTCTGTCTGATAGTTAGGATAAAGTCTAGAAACCTGTGTCTGGATGAGTTGCAATGCACATATCAGTAAATGGCTTTCTTTTCATTTGTAGCAGCCCTCTTCCAGCCTCTGACACTCGGGAGCCAGGGGAGGAGCGGGAGGAAGATGCAACCCTGCCGTGCACTGAGGACGTCATTTGTAAGACGGAGCAAATCACTAAGAACATACAGGAGCTTCTGAGAGCCGCTCAGGAGACCAAACATGAAAGGTAATTTATGATTAATAAATAATTAATAAATTCCATAATTAAAGTGAAACAATTTGTCACCTATAGTTCAAAGGTTGGGTTAGTCAATCTTCTCATTATTAGATGTGCTGTAAACCACAGCTTCAACTCTGTCAGGACAGGTATTTCAACCACAGCTGTTTTTCTATCATTCAGCCTGTCTTTTTGAGGGTAACTGCTGTTTCATCCTCTGCCTCAGCAGCTTCTAGGTCAGTGGTTTAGACACTTGTCCTCAGGGCCCGGGACCCTGCTGGTTTTTATTGATTCATAGCCAGCTGCCAGTCACTGATTTACACCTGAGTTGCTATGCAATCTCATTGATATAGTAAACCAGCAGCGCCCTGGTCCCAAAGCACAGAGAACCGCTGAATTTGAGCCTCATAGCTGAGCCTCTGTCCTTAAAAAAAAAACATGTCTCTGCTGGGGGTAGGCCTTCAGTCTTTAAATACAGCTGACAGGAAACAAACACCACATGACCATATATTCCCCTGTGACCTGCCAAATCCACAGTGAGTTAGTTTAGTCAAGATGTTTCCTCAGTATTTCCTCTTTTTTTTTTTAACAGTTTGAAAGTACTGTCCTTAATCTTCCATTTTTTAAAATCATGATGTGAGATTCTAACCATTTTACCTCATCCCAGTTTTCTTCAGTGTTAACATTTTGAAATGAACAGTCTACATATTAAGCAGTAATTAAAGGCTATTTGTGAAAATCAACCCTCTTTTTATTGTTTATTTTTTCATTTTGCTTTCATAGCTTGATTATTGGCTTCTTTTATCCATAGCACGTTGCTTTTGTTTAGTTTTTTTGTTACTGATAGGCGTTTGATCACCTATTCAGCCTTGTTTCCATCTCCCGCAGCTTCCTGCCTTGTTCAGAAAAGATCTGTATGGCTGTGACAGAGATGGCCGCACTGTTTCCCAAGGTAAGATGACTCCACCAACAGCTTGGTGTCCCTCCCCCGAGCAATTAAGGGATTAGTTATTTGTCTGAACGCAGCCAAAGGGAATTTAAACTGACTTGTTTATATTTGGTTGGCCCTGTTCATTGCATTACTTGTTTTTCTGTTTACCATTGATTGGATTACTTTTGTTTTATGTTTACTCACACACATCCAGCCTACTGACCACAATGAGGGTTTATTTATGGACGCTGTCATGCTGGCCCCTTATCAAGTCTCCATCATCCCTCCTTTCCCCTCACAGAAGCCGTCCTCGGAGACTGTGCGAGGGTCTCTGTGTCTGCTCACGTCAAGTGCCAGCCGACTGCACGGAGAGTGCCAGAAGGCGGCGGAGCACAACCCCTGCCCGTCGGACATCCAGCTGGTCACTCAGCAGGTCATCCAGTGCGCCTATGACATTGCCAAAGCTGCCAAGCAACTTGTCACTGTGACTACCAAAGAAAACAACAACTAACTAAAACCCAAAGACATTCCTGATACACTCAAAATACAGTTTATCAATAATGTTGCTAATTTCGTCAGTGTTAACACCGTTTTGTCCCATATTAATCAGTGTAAGCACTCACATACATTCCTTAGGTCGGGGGGGTGGGAGAGATGCACCATGTGAAATTACGGATAAACCAAAACATTTATTTATTTTGTTGGGGTTTTTTTTGTCATGGTAATATGGAGTTAGCAAACATCTTTAAAGGTGTACGACAGAAACTCTTCTTTATCCACACAGTTTCCAAAAGTGCAATGTTGTGTGTGTATATAAAACAATTAGAACAACAAGCAGTTGAGCCTTTTATATTTTACTTCTCTCCATAGAGGTCCTCAGTTGTGGTCCTTCAGGTCGGGTGTCCTGCAAAAAAATGCAAAGACACCTTAGAGATCAGAATAGATTAACCTTAATCTACAACCCTCATTCCGAAAAAGTTGGGAAGCTGTGTAAAATGTAATTTTTTTAAAAAAAGTGATAATTTCCAAAGAAACTGTGTTTACTGACAGTTTTACAAAATATTCCTGAGCCCATGTAGTAATATCCTTTATACAATTGTGTTTTTGAACGACTGAGCCTTTCCAGGATGAACCTTTCATACCCAATCATGATACTATCACCTGTTAACAATGCACCTGTTTACCTGTGGAATGATCCAAACAGGTGATTTTGGATCAGTCCACAACTTTCACAGCCTTTGGCTGCTCCTGTCCCAACTTGTTTGAAACGTGTTGCTACCATCAAATTCAGAATAAGCTGAAGTTGATGAGGTCAAACATTAAATATATTGTCTTAGTACTGTTTTTAATTGCTTAGCAAATAACCACATTCTTTTTTGTTTTACACAGTTTCCCAACTTTTTTGGAATTGGAGTCGTACACCTGTGACACCTGTTCATTTTCCTTTAGGAATTCTAAATGTTTTTAAGAGGCAATGACAGTATTTTAATCTTGAACCATTGTGATGCCACTTGCTTAGAGTTCAAATGTTTGTTTAGTAAGCAAACTGTGATTCCTAGAAATAGCTTCAGTGCATCGAGCACCATGTGAGGCCAGCAGTAGTACCAGTGTGTGCAAACTTTCTTTCCATCCAGCAGCTCCAGCAGGTGATTTCACTGTTCAGTCCTTCCGCTCTGGTTGAAAATGTGTTTATAAGTAAAGTATCAGTAGTTTTTGGAGTTCTAATGTTACAGCCATACTTCTGATGTTGTGTGTGTGTGTGTGTGTGCTTGTGTGTGTGTATGAGAGAGCGAGCGAGAGAGATGGCCTCGGTGGCCTGTGTGAAATCCATTTTGAATCAATTTTAATAGCATTATGCAAATATATAAGATGTATGTATCCATGTAATTCTTTATCAAATTAATCCAAATGCTATTCTATTTATAAACTGTATGTCATACCTCTAAGAAAATATCAATGTTTATTTTCATAAGCTTTTTGTTTAACATGATGCTCCTCACAGACTAACTTTGTGTTCTGAGGTTTGGGACGTCTCAGCTGGCAGTAAGTTGTAGGCAACTCGTGATCTCTGTTTATTTGGTGTGGTGCTGTAACTCCAGTGTGTTAGATGCTGCCTGTGGTCAAATACGTACAGCTGTGGTTTACAATCACTGATAAAAGTAAATGTGCCCTCAAAATTAGTACCTGTTGTAGAACTTGGGTCTAATGTGTCACTATTGTTGTATGCCAGGTATGTTTCAACCGGGGATGGAAAGAGAACTAGAATACTCTGCACAGGTGGAGTACAGATGATTCAGTGTTACTCAAATAGAGGCTTATTACCCGGGTTTGAATGTATTCAAAGGAAGATACAGTATTTTGAATCATCTAGTCAGCATTAAAGAGCCAATGCAACTGTAAACGTTTCTATGTTATCTCCAGATTGAGGTTTATTTTTAAAGTCTTGAAAGTTTTCTCAGAAGTCTGTTGTAGGAGGGAAAAGAGGTTAAAATCAAACATCAGCGCAGGAAGTCATAGTATTAAAATGTCCTTAAATCATCTTCAGTACAGATCATTCATACCATCTGTTCATTTCAAAAGTCTTTGAGCATTTCTTTACTCAAGGTCCACTTTTCACACATCTTACGATCTAGGTATTGCATTCTCAAAATTAATTTAGTAAAAATATTTTTAATTTTGTGTTTTTTATTAATCTTTCACTTTGTGGTCTAATCTGTTTTGTGATTGGCCACCTATTGCTTTTTTTTTACCCCCACTCATAGTGGTTTGAAAGCAAAACTACTTTTGCTAAACAACAGCCAGTATAGTATAATTGTTAAAGCTGATTTGAGGCTCAAATAGAGAACATTTATCAGTAATATCCTGTTTGGCAGCATCCAGTGTTTGCTAACATTAGCCACCACAAGCTAGTGGTCACACCAGACCAAGTGAGCCTATTTTAGAAAAACCGCTGAGTATAATGAATTAAGAAATGGAGCATTTTATTGCTTATGATTCAACTTTTCATTTGTGTGATGGAAGAAAATGTTATTTCATCTTTTCAAAGTTGGACAGTGGCTCTTTAATTTTTAAAATTTTGAACCAAATATAAGAATTTGCCTCCCACCTTATTTAATAAAAAAATCCTAATCCAAAGTGAAAGAAGACAGGGATGATGGGCTACTATTTTAAAAAATTCATGAACTATCTACTCAGTTACAGTGATGACAGTGTGTGTATTCAGTTACTTTCCAGCCCTGGTTGCAACTCTGACATTGAACTCAGTGTAACTCAAAGCCTCTGACTGCCTCTGTGCTTCAAAATCCCTGCCTTAGATATAATAAAGTATAACTCATACCTCAGCTGAGTCTTTGTCGCTTCCTGTGCGCGTTCAGATCACACACACACACACACAGAGACAGCTCGTTTTTTTTTTTTTTTTTTTTTTTTAACACGGTCGTACGTTATTTCCCACCTGTTGGAGGAGGAGGAGAGTGACCGGGGCTGCTGTCACCTCCCCCGCCCAGCTGACAAGAAGCCCGAGTTCCGGGTTCTTTCCGTCGGCCGAGAGCTGCTCGCGTCTGCCGCGCTTCGACCTCCGGCTCGGGATCATGTCTCTTTTACTGGAGAACCAATTCAAAGAGCTGCCTCCGGACAAATCTGTGGACACCAAGTTGTTCCTGGAGGCCGTCTCTCATCTGCCTACATTTTTCGGTGAGCTTACTTACCTCCACCTGAACTCGCTCAAACACTGTAAATGATACTGGCTGTGATGCGTTCACGGTCCGTACTTTTTTTTTTTCCGCCGACTTGTTCCTCATGACATGTTGGTTTGAAACGAGCGGCAGGATTATTTCACACACAGCTGAAGTTGCTGGGGTCTGAACCAGCTGGGGCCATACAAGCCTATAGAGAGACTCTTTGTTTACTCATTGAACAGAGGACACATTGAACTCATTGTGCATTAATTGTGCATTCACTGCATTTTTTTTGCCCCCTCCCCTGTTTGCCTCTAATGGCTGATGTGTATTCATGATATGTGATGATGTCATTCATATTTTTTTTTGCTTTGCTCTCATATGTCTGTCTCTCTTTCAGACTGCTTGGGATCAACAGTGTTTTCAGTCATCAAATCAGACATTAATGGCAATATAACGGTGAGATACACATCTGTTTGTGTGTGTGTTTTCATACCTCTGTTGTGTATTTGAACATGATCTCAATGATGCATGCAAACTCAACCCAAATGTGCATTTTTTTTCTCCCAGAAAATTAAAGGGGTATATGTGAAGGATCCTGCAAAGTATGTCACCCTGCAGGATATTGTGGAGGCTGAGCGAGAAGCCCATCCAGGAGAATGGCCCAAAGTTGGAGCAACACTAGCTCTAATGTGGTTGAAAAGGTCAGCACTCCCTGAATGTTATATCACACTGAACAAGTTCAAACATTGAACTTTGAACAGTTTTTTTTTCCTTTCTAATGCTGTGTCTCTCCTGCAGAGGTCTCCGTTTCATTCAGATCCTCCTGCAGAGTTTGGCAGACGGAGAAAGAGATGAGAACAACCCCAACCTAATCCGGGTCAATGTTGTCAAAGCTTACGAGCAGGCCCTGAAGAAATACCACGGCTGGATTGTTCAAAAGGTTTTCCATGTAAGGATGAGAACTATGTTTCCTGTTGTTCTTAATAATTTATTGTGCTATATTAAAGAAGTGACCACAACCTGATCACACCAGTATATTTGCCCATTTGAAGCTGTAGTTTGTGTTGTATTACATTTGACTTTTTGATCTTCCATCCATACCCTATATTTATTTAATGTCTTCCATGTGAGCCCATTTATTTTAGCTTATGTGACTTGCCAGGAAACTAAATTATACCAAATGATGATTTTTGTCCATTGCAGGCAGCTTTAATTGCAGCTCCGTACAGATCAAACTTCCTCAAGGCTCTGTCCAAAGGAGAGGAAGTGAAAGAGGAGGACTGTCTGGCTAATGTGCGTCAGTTCCTGGTGAATTACACTACCACTGTGGATGCCATCTACGAGATGTACACAAATTTGAACGCAGAGCTGGACTACACCGTTTGACATCACTGCACTGGACTGGACGTGGTTTCACAGGACGACGCTGTCTGCTGTGCTTCTCAAGTGTCAGACAGGTCCAATTTTCCAAAGTGTTTTTAATAAGACTGATTTTTTTTTTCCTTTCAGTGTGATATTTATTACTTTGATTACACCTTTGCTGAATATTAACACTGTGCAGTTGGTCTTAAAATTATGCCTTAAATTTAACCAATTATTATAGCAGAATGTTTTTTTTTTCTTGTACATGATTTCAAGCAATTTCAAGCAGCAACAGTGCAGCTCTCACTCTTATGCAGAATTATGTTGTTTGCTGCTGTGTTTGTGGCATAAACAGGTGGCTTTTACCCGTTCCATCGGGAGAGGAATACAAGACTGTGAACACTGTTATTACAGGAAACAATTCCTGTTAATGCCTCACATTCAGACGTTCTCTGCCTCCTGAGCCCCGGAGTTAGCTCCTTTGTTAGTCTGGGAGCAGCGGCCCCAGTAGTAATTTCAAATTTTAAAAACCCATTTCAGTTGTGTATTAAAAGCTGGAATCAATTTAGTGCCTTGGTGTTGCTCAATAAGTACACAACGTTAAGTGAGTGAGCTCAGAATTAATATGTTTGTAATTATCTTTCACCTACACAACAAATGTTTGCAGAGCAAGAAGTGACTGTTTTATCTCAAGCCTTTACCTGTGTGGAGTTTGTGGTCTCTGTGCATTGACTAACAAGGTGTGGTCGACCTGTGTTTGTTTTGTTTGTATTTTTGTGTGGCTTCCTATTTATAACTCAACTGACCTAACTTCTTTTATGCAAACATTATAATGTCCCAACGATATTCTTCATTTCAGGAGACGCCACATCATGTACACATTTATTAATAACTTATTAATTAGATCTACATTTTCTGAGCGGATACTTATAGATATAGTTATTTTTGGATTATAGGCTATGATCAAATTTGTGCTTCTTATGAGATTTTAATGTAAAAATTAAAATAAGTGTTACAATTTAGTTGAATGACTCTAATAAAAATCCAATGTTCAATTCCTAAATTATACTCTAGGTGGCGATATGTACCTGCTTTTTTGTCCTCTTTAATCACATTTGTGGTGTAGCTGCTGCATGAAATATCTGAAATTATGTTCAGTGATAGAAATCTTGCACTATATGCAATGCAGATACAATTCCAGTCTTTGGCAACTGAGATTTTAAATGACTGTTTCCACTTATGTTGTTTATAATTTTGCAAGAACAGGTTTGTGCAGTTTTAAAAGCTTTTTTCTTCTGGTGCGCCACAATTTGATTTGCCCTCAGTAAAAAATATTAGAGGCTGATTGCAGCAAAGAATGTTAATGCACTTGGTTTTGAACATTAATTTTCTCAAACATCAGCAGTAAATTGGAGGAAAATCCACTCTCTTCTTCATGTCTCCTAATCCCCCAGATCAACCAGCCTCTTCCTCTGCCCAGTCTTACTTATCTGAAGTGCGTCCCAGAGGCTGGAGTGGCTCTGGTTCCTCTCCCAGAGGAGCCGAGCCCGAGCTAATCGTCTCTGAGCGAGAGCAAGGGGAGCATGTCTGTAATCCTGTAGGTTTATCAGCCGAGCGGCCTGGCCTGTCCTCGCTGACAGATAGGATGGAAAAGCTCCAAGCGAAGCCAGGACACAATGGACTAGAGACAGGAAATCATTTACAACAAAGCCTCAATGACAAAGCCACTGACCTTTAACTCTGAAATATCTGTTATCTGCAATGAGGTAATCAATTGAATATTGCAGTTTTATTCCCAACAGTGCATCTTATGCCATTATTCACGCCATCTAGGTTATTTGTTTTGTAATAGACTACTTAAAATGGATGTGCATTTTTATGTCTGCGCTGACCTAAACCACATTACTGCTATAGCATCCAATTTAGGAGGACAAATGATGCAAAATAAGAGGTGCAGGCAGGCGCACCACCATCTAAGATTAGCAATTCAATAGCTGGGTAACGGCGAGCCCATTTCTACATAATGTGAACAGTAATATTCCTGTGGATCTATCTTCAAGAAAGCATGTATTTTTCATACGCAAATGTATTATAAGGGAAGGGGAAAGCCTGTACATTTTTATTTACATAAATGTATTTCAAAGGATTCAGTGGCTTCAGCCTCGAGCATTGATCATCCATCTGGACTAAAATATTCAATATGATAACAAAAATTAGCACTTTCAACTTGCGTCATTTATAGAGGAACCGGTCCAATATATTACAGCTAAGGATTGACTTACATCATATTATAAACCTCCGGTGAAAAGAGATTTTAATAAAATGAGATCTATGATGGGGGAAAAAAAGGAGACTTGCCTGGTGGTTAAGCCTTAAATCCCTTTGCAATAAAACCAGAAAAATGTCTCATCTTTCCACAACTAGTTTATCATTCATGAATATAATAAAACTGTCTTCTCAGCTGCACGTCTGGCAGATAATAACTAATGACAGTTAATAACACAAACCATTGCTGCTGGGTTTAGAAAATTTCATTTACTTGACAATCCTTATTAAGAAGAGGCAAAAAAGGGTGAGGGATTAGGGTCATACATTGCAAAATGTAGTTATCTCAACAACATACTTCATGGAGAGCGCTCACATGTTCATATATAATAATTGCACTTTATAATTATAGAGACAGTTTGCCATATAACTCAACAGGCTGACATAAATAAATAGTATTACAGAACCAGTGCAGACACACAAAGAACTACTCAGTCATACATCTCACACCATCAGAGATAATATAGCCCTACAAAGAAGATATTGTAAATGATTCCGGTGGCACTCCATTATACCCAGGTGTTGTGTAACCAGTGTCACAACCTTCCAGAGGAAACCCCCCCCCACAACATTTCATTCAAGAAAAATGTCCACACAGCCTCATAAAATTTCAAAATGCTAACAAAAATACAACCAACGGGCACATCTTGCTTGGCCTGATTTGCCACAGTGTTTGGATATGCAACAGTCCTAATACACGTGTGCTGAGCGTGATTACATGAAATCAACTAAAGATGTTAAATTACATAACTTGAACGTCTGCATAACAAAAAATATATATATATTCACATTTGTATGCAAATGATTCATCAAAATGTTTCCCCCATACGGCGGCCAGGAAATTTGCATCACACAGCAGAAGTCGGGGCACTGCGCATGTCATTGAAAAGTGGCCAAAAACAAAATCCACGACAAAGCAGCAGACAACCAAAAGTTCAGTTAATAATTAAGGAACGTTCACTCTGAAATAAGAAGCCATTTAATGCAAAAATATACAATATATTCACAAAAACTGTTACCGGCAATCCTTCCCAGATTCAAGTAAATGTTTTTAGAAGGGTACCAATGATTATTTCAGTTCAGTGTGTTTCCATTTTTTTTGTAAAGGCCTACAGAGGAATCACCTGCAGTTCATGTTCAAATGGTGATGGGAAATTCTGATTAGGTGCTCAGCATCAGTATTAAATGAGGAACAGCAGGCATATTTGATGGCCGTTTAAGATATAAAAATAAAACATGAAAAGTCCATAAGATAAACCTGTATCTTAAGTCGTGATTATCATTTACCTTTTCAGGCTCGTTACGCAAAAGCCTCCTACAAATACAGTCCATGCACAAACTAAAAAGGCATGTCTCATTCTCATACATGTCGAAACCGACACACTCCCGTCGTCTATAAAAGGTCTGTCACTTCAGCGTCCCGTTGTGTGGCAGCGCCGCGTCTCATCTGTAGACGGGGAGCTGAATGTGGGTTTGCTGGTGGTGCTCCAGTAGCTGAGGCATCCCCACGGCTTCGTACCCACGGCCCAGCATGCGCTCTTTGATGCAGGGAGGGTGGATCTCACTGATGAGGCACTCCAGAGACTGCAGGCTGCTGCTAAGTACTGCAGCGTGGCACAGGCTAGAACTAGGCAGCCCACAACAGAGGTTTTGGTCTGTGCTGTAGGCCTGTGTATGAGGAGGGAGTGGAGGGTGGATCTGTGGCTGGTGTCGCTGTGGGTGGTGGTGTTGGTGGCGGTTTGGGTGGAGATGGACATGGGAGATCCCCAGGTCTCTAGGCCCGGCTGCGCATGTACCCGTTGCTAGCACCTGAGAAGTATAACAGTCGCTATTCGGGGTGGCCACGACTCCGTCCCAGAGAGGGGCGAAGTACTGTCCGACAGAGAACTCCCCCTGCATGGCGGCGCGGTTCAGAGAGGAGCTGCTGACTCGCTCCTGCGCAGCGCCCACGCTGGCAGGATGTGGCCTATAGGACAGCTGCGAGGAGCACCTCAAAGGGAGGCAGGTTTCAGGAGGCTGGCCAGCCTCTGCCGCTATGTGCCCCTGAGCACTGTTACTCACACTATACATCCTCAACGCTCCCTGCTGATAGGACGCCTGCTGCTGCTGCTGCTGCATTTGATGTTTGTGCTGCCACACTGTGTAGTCTCCTTTCTCCAAGTACCCAGCTTTGGCTATGTCCGCACTCTGCGTAGGTATCACTGCCCCCGTGAAGGCCAGGCTGCTCTGGGGCGGCACTCCCAGGATGAAGTCCGAGTCAGAATGCGCCACCGCGGCCACGGCCTGCAGAGAGGGGCTGGCTCGAGCCTCCCCCCCCAGCTGCAGGGCCTGGCTGTGGGGAACTCTGCTCATCTGCCTCATCAGGCTTTGAACCTCCGCCAGCTCAGACTGGGGGGCCCGGCTCTGATCTCCGGAGGCCATCCCTGCGCTAGAACAAAGTGTCTCAATGGGAACATCAGGGGGCTTACATGAGCTTATATGATAGGCCTTGTGCCCGTGTCTGACTGTGTAGCCATTATTCAGAGGATTATTATACGGTGCCACAGAGGTCTGGGTGTTTGCATGTTTAGTCCTCCTGCCCTCAGAGTTTTTCACCACACCTTTGACTACCACAGAGGCTTTGACGATGGCCAACAAACCCTGGTAGCCTCCTGAGTACGGGTGTGAATAGGGGCTATAGCGTTGGCCTGTGGTGTCTAAGCCGTTGACCGTTTTGTTAAGCTGTTTATGTTGCGGCACCCGGACGTCAGATGGAAAGATTTTGATGGACAGGGGGCTGTTGGCGGTCTTCTGGGCAAATGCGTCCAACTCCGCGGGAGACGGGTACCGAGAAATCATGGAGGCTGGCTCGCCTGGGAAGGAAGCAGACAGAAACAAGCCATGAGTCGACAAGCAGCCCGGAGAAACCTCGCATCTTGTGTTTTCTGTTTTTTTTCCCCCTTTCTATCTCAAACCTATTTTAGGGAATAATGCCAGACATCAACGTGACGTATAAACTAATTTCGAGGAGGGAAACACCTCCAGCACTGTTTGATCAGTGCTTAATGAAATTAATTCAGACTTAGTTCAACCCAAAATTAGTTTACCCTGGGAAATCAAAAGGCAGGAAGTGGCAGAGGGGAGATGACCTAATTTTACTGAAATGGCTCCAATGAGATTCATTTGATGACATTTAGCCGTTAAACCGCAGCAGGAGCAGCCAAGTGGAATCTGATTGTAGTAACTAAGAAATTTTCAAAACGTGCTTTAGATAAATTTTTTTTCGTAGGTGAACTGGAACAGAAGCACAAGCACAGTTAATAATAATAATAATAATTTCAAAGATTACTGGTGACTACTTCAGCAATTTGCCTAAATGCTAAAATTCCTCCTACAAGATCCACACCTCATTGTTGGTTGTTTCTCAATAACCTTGTAATCATTCGAGCGTCACCAGTTGCTGCCCGTGAGATTTTGTTCCACGTTCTGCTTTTATGAACCCGAACTGATTCTACTGTAAAAGCTCGGAGCCTAAACTGTCAAGGAAAAGTTGATGCAGATTGAAAAAGAGCAATCGCCGAGCACCAAGCGCCGCCGATTGAATTGTGCGCTGGAAAGCTGACGGGACAAACTAAGATTGGATTTAAACACTATTATTCAGGCAATTTCATGGCTGCTTAACTCCTAGCGACAAAAGGAAAGGTGGAAAAGGCGCCCCATTTAAAACCAATAAATCACCTGGTAGAAATTACCGCCACCTTTCAGAGTGACATTTTTATGGAATTCCTAGCATAAAAAGAAAAAGGCGGCGAAATTAACCTCGATCAGCCTTTAAGTCTGTGGAAGTCATAGCAGGCAAAAGAACAAGGCTGTAATCTGCAATAAAAAGGACGAAAAAATAAAAACAAAACACTTCATTTCATTTTCAATAACAAAACCAATTCCAGCTATGCAGGGGAGAGCTCACTTGTTGTTCCCATTTGAAATTGATTTGGGAGTTCATTTCATTTCGGGCCTACAGTGAGCCTCCCGACTGTGAAAATGATTCAATCTACAAGATCCATCTCATGAAAGAAATAAATTGGGTGTTTAAAATGGAGGAAAGAGGTAAGGTGGAGTGTTCAATCAATCCAGCAATCTCCCAGCGGAGCAGAAGGAACAGCACACCATGGTGCCAGGAGCATGAATGAATTCTACAGAGAAATACAACAAAGCAAAACACTGCTTATTATGTATCACAGTGTAGCGCTGCTATAGAAAACCATGACATCTGGGATGTTGGAGAGGTGTTTAAACTGTATACAGCAGCAAAATGTGAGCGCTCATTTCTCTGGTTTCCTTCTCGTGGAGAAAGAGGTAACAGGAAAAAAAAACAAAACAGCTGCAATACTGACTTCTGGCCTTTGGCTAAATGCTGAATATTCATAAACATAAATGATAAGAAGAGGTTTATATCCACCTGAATGGAGCTTAGATGATGGGAAGCGATGACACATTTAAAAATATAATAAATCCTTGCATCAGCGCACACCAGCATCGACACCGCTGCTGCACAAAACTTGTCTATTTTCCGCCTTGGACAACGTTGCTCAATTACCAAAGATAGATAATTTGGCGGAACGGGCATTTTAGTCGTCGCTCAGTGAAATGTCAGTGTCGAGCCCTGCATGCTGCGATTGGCATGCTGTTCCACAAACACTTCAAACACTCTGAATGCTACAGTAACGCGTCTTCACAGGGTGTCTGATATTGTTAGTCCAGAGATTACAGCCCTGTCAGAGCCATGGAGACACAACACAGCTGCACTTCCCACTGTGGCTGCCTTAATGTGGCACTATGGAAACCTCATTAGCAAATAGACCTTCCCCACTCCGCAGTCACATATTTATCATCTGACGACCACGACTGTGTGACATATGCATTAAAAAAGGGCATCATTTTAGTCGATCCTGACAGGAACCCAACTGCTGATGGGTTGAAAGTGAGATCAGAGACACCATGACCGGCGTTAAACCTGCTTTAAATTACAACCAGAGGCGACTGTTTCAATCTCGAGGTCTTTAATGCCAATCAGTGCTATTAAATGGCAGCAAACCAAGCTCAGCGCATCGTGTTTACCAGTCAGTGGTGGCTTTCTCAAAGCATCTGGCAGCAGTACTAAAAGCATATCTTGAAGTCATTCTTCACAATACTCGCCCATTTCTCTGGGCCTAAAGTCAAACAGTACCTAAAATGCGTGGTTCATTAATTACAATCTGGCACTAGGGGAGCTTAAGTTTCCCTCTGAAGGTGCCAACAAAGCAAAGGCACATCGCGTAGAGGCTGCTGTCTCGCCCCAAACTCTCTCAACATGTGGGCCTGCGCATACATGTGAACGTGATAATTGACGACATGCATGCAAGTATCGCCGCTACGCTTCCCTGCAGGTGACTGAAGGGGTCATTTGCACCCTCCGAAACCGGGACAAGTTTGAATTACAAAGCTTTTTGCAGTGCATTTTTTCCATTTTAAACAGCTTTTCCACACACGTGCATCAGTCGCTCGCAGCTCATTTTGGCCTTTATCTCGCAAACAAACAAGTAAAGACGTAGAAATGAAGCCAGCCCCCCCCCCGCTCCCTGACCTTCTTACTTACTAATAGGCTACGATAATTATATTCAATCAGCTATTTGTCTCTTTTAAATCCCAGCATTTGAATATACGAGCCAGCAAATTAGTAACTGTGTTCACCTAGCAGATGAAAACGTCTGAGCTGCAAACAGCTGTATACTTGTAGCTTGAGATATGTACGATTCCTTTAATGAGCCTGTGTTGCCTTTAGGAGATGAGATTATTCATTCAAAGTAGGATCGCATTAATGAAGGCTTATTTTTTTTTAGTACGTAATTAGCACATAGGAGGCCAAAGGAAATGTATACACTATAAAAAAGAAAATCACATTACTGAGACCCCCCCCCCTCCCCGAGGTCACAAAATAAATCTGCAAGATTAAAAGATTTTCAAAGAGTTTTATCTCTTCAGGACTATTAGAATAAAGCAATGTGAAAAGGGAACAATGTTGTTTGATTGAACTGCTCAAAGCTCATAGACGTGATTGTATTTAATTCTTTTACAAATATAAATAAAAGACGTGGACAATTCATCTTTTGTGCCGTGAACGAAAACCTTTCAACTATACATTTCTTTGTGGCACGGCTTCGCTCATTGAGAGGCTCTGCAGTCAGTCGCCTAACAAAACGCATTGGCAGTAAAATAAGGATGAGAAATGAAAACAAATATGAGGCTGTTCGCATGACAACGGGGAAATGGCAGCTGTGTGTTGTCAGGTAAAGAATGGCAGAGAGATAATTAGCGGGCTGACCTTAAGCACTTAATCACCCTGAACCTGCAGACTGCACGCTGTTTCACTCTTCAGCCCCGACAGAGAGCACAGGCGCACAAGGCGGACGAGAAACAGCACAGAAAATAACATCAGCCACTTTCCTCAAGCAACCTTGGCTGAAGGCATCACGCTGTGCTTACAAATTCCCATTCTTTGACCCTTAACATTTCATCCCCCCACTTGCTTTTAGACGGGCACGACTGAAGCAGGTTACATAGGATTATAAAGCTTGTGTGTTTCTTTTCCTCGAAAAAAAAAAAACAGCATAAGGACGACGATGTGTGATGCAACGACAACCCCAGACTGATAGATTTAATGGTCCCACCAGTCGGGCTTGAATGTTTTCTCGGTTGGAAGGGGCTCCGAACATTAAACGTGCTGCTCAACTGTTGTGGCACCGTGCTGAGCGAAACTGGCACACTTTCACAGGAAACACCTAATCCTGATTTCCTCTTTCCATGCAGGGGACGTGCATGGAAAGAAACAGTTGGGGGTTTGGGGGCCAATTATAAACTCTCAATCACCACTAGGCCTAATTTATGATGCGTTTGTGTGCATGCGTGTTTGCGACTTAAAGAAAGATTTTTTTTATAAATATTAGCGTAAAAATATTCCAGTGGGATAAAACATTGGGGTATTTATCAAAGCGTGGAGTGTGTATGGTCTTTCATAACCCTGATTCCACCCCCATACAATCCCACTCAATGCTTTCTGCCACTTTAAACGGGCTAATCTTTTTCCCGTGGTCACACTCGAAGCCATTTCCCCCCACCCTCCCTCCAGATTAGAGCCGAGACCTCATTGTTTTGGAGCAGTTTGAGTTAATCACTAATTTATGGGCAAAACAAGTCCCAGAGGCAGGGCTGAAAACGGCAGTTGGAAAAAGCTCATTGCATTTCCAAAACCGCGGCTTCCAACCATCACATACCCAGAGGGCCGACATGAGGAAGCGATTAGAATGACCACTGCATGGGATTCCCACGAGATAAGACTGAAAAAAATTCATAAATTATTCCCTGTTAATATCCATACATGTTGGCAGAACTGCCAGGCAAAAAAAAATCCTTGCAGGCCCTTTGATGTTATGCTGAAGACTTATCGCAAAAACACTTTTGTGAGATAACGTGTTTACGAGCGTCAAATCCTCAGCAGGAACAAGACACAGAGAACTGGCAGTTAATAGCAGAACAGTGCTTCTCAGCAGGCGTAAATACTTGTTTACCACACCAGTAATCCTGATATTTTAAATACTCTGGCCCACCTTAATAACCGGGACCTGAGCTCAGCACATTCACAATGCATTTAAAACCTTCGTCTCTGTTTACATGACACGCTCCTCTATGCACCCAGCTGGCCCAGTAAACCCAGTCATTAGACCCACGTAATTAATTGTCTCTCACTTTATTCATCTATTTGAGACGTGTCTCTGCAATCAGCTACTCTCCAATTAACACACTGAAAATAAAATTACATTGCTTATTTATTTTGGCGTCATTTATGTCATTATATGCAAATTATATTCAGCAATGACGGACGTTTTAAAACATTCATTCAATACAGTTTAAAGCTGAATTGGCCATTGGGGGGTAAAGATAAAAAAGGGGGGATGGGGTACTTTAAAATGTGAAAGCGAACTACTACCAGAATGCATTTTGGCAAGAAAAGTTCAGTCACAGAGCTAAAATCTGCTCCACTCATGATGAGCTGAATCTAATACAACCTGCAGTTTAACATAATTTTACTTTCAGTTCCTGGGTAAATTGTGGATGGTTTTTACTCCCAACTGCAACAATAAACCATTCTGAATTTGACACCACTCTAATTCACACTTCCATCTCCTTCTCCATAGCAATGACAGCTGAGGCTCATGGGTATTGTAGTGTTGTCTGCCGTGTCCAACTGATGGATAAAATATGATCTCTCAGAAACAAAGCTGAAATAATTAAAACTGGTGGCCTTAATATAAACCTATAGGGTTGTTACATTATCCCTGTTTCAGTGTTAAGTAACAGAGAAAGCACTTGATGGAGAAAAACACGACCATAAATCAGCCCCACTTCACAACTCAAACACTTCATCTGTACACATCCAGCAGACGTGAAGTAACAGAAGCCCTCAGCTGGAGACGTGTTTCCGGCCATCTGATGAACGTAAGTGCAATATAGACTGTGACAGATTACATGAACCATATCATACATTTGTCATAAACCAAAACAATGTGCTGAAAGAAGCTAAAAAGCTCAGAGCTGAGAGAGTGTGTAGACCAAAAATATTGATTAATACTAGTTTCATTACTAAGATGCAGCATCAGCAGCTTTTCTTATGTCAAAAGGCTTACAGAAAGAGCCATTAATATTTATCTCTAATGGGTAAAAGAAGGTTAATGCCTCCATGTGGTTTATTCAACCAGAGGACCATTAGATAGAGATGGGTGAAGTGGAAAACGTAGACACAGGACATGCCAACACCAGAACATGTGCTCTTAAATCTCACTCACACTAACCTCTCTATACACGACCTTCTTCCGCAAACACACAAAAATAAAAACACAGACACTCATTCACCCCATTTTCACAGGCCTCTCTCTTTCCATGTCAGTAATCTCTACATGAAGGGTGCTCACAGAGCAGAGTAACCTCAGGGTTGAACACTTAGTTATGTGTGCTTGAAGAGGCTCCGGCGAATACTCCTTTGCACCAGTGTCACTCCTCATTTGTTTCTGTGCCGCTTGGCCCAGCTTGGGCAAATTTTCCCCCTCTCAAAGCCGACCCGAGCACAGGCCGGCAGCGTGGGAAAAAGCATTTCCAGCCCCTGCTTTCAAGCGGAGATAGCAGAGAAGAGAACGGCTCTCATTCACTCTCATCACATAATTCCCAACACTCAGAAATCTTTCACATGGGTTCGTGTGCCTGAGAGCTTTCATGTCCTGTGCCTTCCATTTATTGATAGCTAAAAATGGAAATGGCTTTCAAAAGCGCAGCAGCGACCAAAGGCGGTCCCTATTTAACTCAATCCAACAACGACTCATTTAATGAAGAAGCCTGGGCCACACAGACTGAGCTCCCATCAGCAGTCTATTCCCTGTGGTTGTGCTTGAAATGTCAGGCTGGAGCTGGAGGGTGCTGCACTACGCACAGTCGCAGTACATAAAACTCAAGGGGGAGGAAAAGGCCCTGCAGGTAAACAGGATGAGAAAAGCACCCCTGGTTCTGCCTGAGGCAAACCAGGCCCTTCTGTTCCAGCGTTTAGCAGACAAGTGCACCATTGATTCCCAATTAATATTTAATGGCAAAAAAAAAGACAAAGAGGGGGATGGATGGGGAGATGAGGAGATGGGAGCTTACGAGGGAGATTTTTTTTCAGTTGACTCCAATTATATAAAGGGAGAAATAATAACGCAAAACAGTGTCCACACTTTTTTTTTGGTTAATTAACCCCACAGTCCGTCACACCACCACACAGGTGTTTTCACTTATTTTGGGCTGACTGGACCTCATCTCGAGATTGTGTGGGTATTTATCTACTGACGTCTCCCTTTCAGCCTCGTTGCACCTGTTAGATCAAGAAAACTTTTATGCTTCTTTTAAGCATGTGGAGTCTAGTGACCTCAGTTCAACCTGAGAAGTGTCTAATTATTCAGAGTAAGTAAAAACACCTGTGTGTGCGCGCAGGTGTTAAGTTAACCTGTCACTGAATCTCCATGAGGTCATTGCAGGACCAGTGTGTGAGATTTAGGGGGATCTATTGGCAGAAATGGAATATAATGCTCATAATTATGTTTTCATTACAATCACCTGAAACTAAGAATCAGTGGTGTTTTTTTTTACCCTAGAATGAGCTCTTTATATGTAAAGAGGGAGCAGGTCCTCTTCCAAGGAATCCACCATGTTGCATCTCCACGTTTCTACAGTACCCACAAACCAAACACTGGCTCTGGAGAGGTATGTTTTTCATGTTTTTACTGGTTTAGGTTATCCTCCATGTTTGGAAGGGAAGGTTGAGGTGAGTGGTATTCAGTTGGTTATAATGTGCAACCTCAGTGTTAGATGCCACTAAATCCTACACACTGGTCCTTATCCAGAATAATGTTGTGCCCTCTCTACTTTCTATTTCTATATTCCTATGTAATACATACTCTCTGGAAGATTAGACTTAGTGTGGTCGTGCTGTTTATGATGAATGAACAAAGGTATCCTTTATGAGAGTGCACAGGCTTATACAAATGAACTGGCAACATGATCGGTCAGATAAGATAATCCTGACCGCCGCCCTGTAGACAAAGGTGCAAATGTCATATAGGCTAAGATAACACTGATAGTCAAATTATGGCGATTGTGTCCGGAAAAAATCTGAATGTACACGATGTTACGAGTGGTCATTTGCATGATCTCGCTTTAGATGAGACCACAGTGTGAGATGAGCTGTTTCATTGCATTCACATCAACCCCTCTGAACTTCCGCAGTACGATATCCTTCAAATGAGACACATTAAATATACGAAGCAACACAACACACTGCAACACCTCTTCCAAAAATCTTTCTTTAATCTTTAAAAGGCCAAATAATTTAAGATGTTTTATGGTTTTATGGCTAAGGACTGACTGCAACAAGCAATAAGCCTGCAACACACATCCAGCTGAACCATTAAACTGAAAGTAGTTATAGATCTTCAATATAGCTTCAAACCAGACCCAGCAAAGAAATATAAGGCATCAGCAAATTCTTAAAGCAATCCTGAAAAGGAAACCGCAGCAGAATAACTTCATTTGTGGTAGTATGATCTCATTATGTGAATCTAGACTGTCCGGGAAGAAAAAGGCTTTGCAATTGGGGCCGTTGCACGAATAATATAGATGTAAAGTAACCTACATAAAAGGAAGCGGCATCAGACCAAGAACTAAATCTGTAAACATGTCGCATTTAATTAATTGAAAGAAATCTAATCACGAATGCCAGTCCAGGTTAGTCCCAAAGACGCCCACTCAACCTTTCAGTGAATGCAGTATAATCAGTCAAGATGAAGGTCAAACAGCACAGACACGGAGCACTTTCAGCACAAAATGTGAACATCATTAGGAACCCTGTATGAGAGAGCTGATTAACTCTGTAATTTCAGGGTCCACTTTGACCTGCGCACATTGGCACTGCAGGAGCACGCTGATTAGTAGCCCAATTAACAGGCATCATCATCATCAGGAGGCCCATTATTTTAATTCAGTTAAAATCTCAGCGCACAGCTAAAATCACGCGTGATCTTTAAGTGCACTCGGAAGCAACAAGGTCAAGCTGAACATGACTGATTAAAAAGTGGCTCAGGAGCATGACCAAGATCCTTTTATTTACCAGTATCTGTATAATACTCAGTGTTGGTCTCCTTTGGCAAAATGGCTTCACCTGTGTGATACGAACTCACCTTTGTGGGTGCACGGCTGCAGCTGTGGTACTGGCAGCAGTAATGGTGGAGGTGGAACATCGAGGCTTTTGGGTGTGCAGGCCAGACGCTGCGATGAGAGATTCTGCCGTCTCTGGATACAGGCCAGCATGATAGTTCACTAGGGCTGCACACAGCCTGGGTAAACCTGCTGGAAGAAAGGGAAAAAAAGAGGTTTTCATTCTCAAGCCAACACAATAAAACAGTTCTGGAAGCATTACAGCATAAGCGATACATTTAAATGTTTGTATTCAAGGCGATCCATCAAATAGGAATCAAGATGTTTCATGGTGAGGGTTAAAATCAGTCAGGGGGTTTCATCCTCTGGAGATTATGAATGTCAGCACCAAATTCCATCGCAATTAATTTAAAAACTGTTTGACAGTTCAGTCCAAACTAGCAACTGACAGACCAAGATCAGCATCCATGGACCGACACAACTGGCAGGTGTTTCAATTTTTGAAGTTTCTGTGAACGCACTGTTAGGCCACACAGTTATGAGGATCTCTGTAAAGAACTGTTATGAAAAACATCAAATTATATGTAAGACATTCAAATTCTTGCATCAAACATCAGATTGATGTCGGAAGAAAAGTTGCAAGCTTGCTGGTAGAGAACACTGAAACCCCAAAGGAGGTTGTCCTCTCTCAAAAACAGTTTTTTCCACGCTACTTCAGCAGCTCACATATCTCAAAACTTTGCAACCGCTTGGGTCCTTTTACCATATTAAAATTCAGGAGCCCCCCCTCCCTCCTCTTTGAACTGCCGAAATTGTGCATTTTTAAAAAAAAGTAATATCGCTTAATGACGACTCCATCTCCTTCTTCCCAGTTGTTATGATGGCTCTTTCCTGTTATCAACCTTGTTCTGTCGGTTGCAATCAAACAGATCATTTACAAGGCCTCCTGTAGCCTCGGGCTGTGTGTTTCAATTTGTAACCGTCCCTGAGACCTGCGCGTTTTCTTCTGTAAACGTATGGCCGTATTGATCGGCGGAGAAAGCCGAAAGCGAGTCGCTCCCTAAAACAGGCCGTGCTGTTTGCAGAGCTAAGTATTGTCAGAGGAAATGAGAGGCTGCGTCTGAAAGAGAAGGCGCCTCTCCACAGCTGTGCTGATTGAAGCAATCATCGTGAAGATAAAGCCAGGCACCGAGGGCATTTTTCAGTGATAATCGCATTTGACATTCTCTTTGATTATCTGAAAGAGTCCCCAAATCTGAATGCAAGCACTGCAAAACTGAAAAACCCTGGGTCTGCCGTAAAATACTTCTTACTGTATGTGAGTCAGGTAGCATCTAGACAGACAGCTGCAATCTATGCAAAAAAAATCTTATAGGTTATTAATAGTTAATCAATCCACAGTGCTTTCATTATAGTGCAGCAGTTTCCAACAAGTCTAATATAAGCCTGCAGCACACAACTGTCACATTTCCTCTTTTTCTTTTTAAGGTGTTAAGGTTCTTTTGGATTTTTGCTTTCATTTCTCCGTCAGGGTCCAGAGGGCAGCTAAAGCGAGTCAACCTCAGAAGAGAGCGTGCGGTGACGAGCTGCAGAAACAAGATTACCTTCGCCTCAAAAAGGAGGAGAGACACTGTGGCTTTCATTTTACTCAGGTGCCAACAAAAAAAAAAAAAAAAGATTCCCTCGCTCTTCCCTTTCTCGTGTGCCCGCTCCCCTCCTCCGCTCAACATCTGTCCCTCGGTGACAAGCCCACTTCAAACCGCTCAGTGCAACCTGTCTCATCTGAGCACACACATGTGAAGAGCTAAAAGCCTCAGTATGGTCCGATTCCATTTTGAAAATAATGGCAATTTCACAACAACCCTCCCCATTACCACACATTTGTCAAGATGGAGGTGGCGAAAAAACGCGGGAGGAACACGAGGGAGGAAAAAGGTATCTCCAGGGAAATCCCTTCACTAGCAGAAAATAAGACATTAATTGGAATACCTTCCATTACTCCCGTAATTTGCAGCAGGAATAAAACACATCAAGGACTACATTATAATTCAAAGGGGCCAGTAGTGGCTCAAAGAAGAAAAGTTCCACTGAAAGCAGAAGGGAGATCGAAATGATGCATAAAGTGCAAGTAATGATGGTTTCTTTCATCCTGCTATCTAAATTTTAAATTTAAAGAGATTTTATGAAAACTTAAGCTTAAAATTGCCTCCTCGCTCTTGAGTGGAATTACCCATGAAAAAAAAAGGAGGAAGAGAGATACGAGATCAAAGGGATCCCAGAATGCAAGATACTATCTGGGCTAAGTTCTCAAGCAATATCAGTTCTCCAGCCGTCCACGGAATGTTTTGCTCGACAAAAAAGTTTTGTGTCTCACACTTTTTCTACAATGTAATATCAAGGCATCTCAAGATACACCACAAGTGAGTGATTGAAGTATTGCAGAAATTAGGTACATGACAACTGCAAAGTCATTGTCAGCGATCTTAAACAAAGGCAGTATGCAGCATGGTTCAGCTTCACAAATAAGGCCAAGGATCTTTGTCATCAACCTATTGGGCAGCGTTGCTTCAAAGCCTGTTTGCATTATGTTACAGCAGGTTATAAACCAGATGTCTCCCTACTCCTCCACAGCCTTCACTTCCCATGTCTTACAAGTTCATGCATCCAAGGACTTTTCAAACATGCATAATAAGAAAAAAAAGCAGAAAGTTTAAGCTGCAAGGACGCCTAATCCTCGCCGCTCTCTGGCGACATCCATGCAGCTGATAAGCAGCGTGATGTGGACCACCGAGGGCCTGCCAGGGAGATAAAGACCTTGTGCTTTGCAGTCCATCAAACTGGCCCCCTCCCCCCGTGGATTTCTGATAAGAGCGTCATGGCAAATAAGTCTATTTTTCAAGCTTCTTCCCTCATCATTGACAGGATGCATGATGATTCATCTTCCATAGTGTCGTTTGTCCAGGGATCAGGACAAGAACCTTGTGAGAAGATAAGGTCAATAGATGAGCCACGAGGGCAGCCATGGAGAGACTTTAAAATGGCTTAGTTTAATATGGAGATGCTTTAACTGAATTTTAACGACATATATTCAACAAAACTGATGCAATGTCATCAAACTAGCACTATTTATATACAATAACTTCTGACAATTTAAGCTCTGTGGATCACATTTCCTCAGATAATAAAGGTGCCATTGCATGATTAACAATTCTTCTATGTTTTTTTTTAAAAAAAGTGCCATGCCTTACTTTTTACCTGTTTGGCTGTTAACAGAGTGGCAGCACAAGAATATCCATCAAAGCAGGAAAAAGCCTTAAATTATACAGGGACACAGACAAGAGCATCTGTCTGACCTGCTGGAGTCTTTTATGACTTCGTGCAGCATCAAGGGTCAGAGCCGAGATAGAAGCAAATTGCAAAGAGAGCCTCCCTCTCCACAAACATGAAACGCACAGGAAAAAGATAGACGCAGGCTCAGCACACACACATACACCCCCTCACCCTGCCACATTCACACACATACACACACCCCTCCCTCCCTCCCTACCCGAGCCATCTCAGCTCCTGTTAGCAGTTCTCAGAATCCTCAGTTAATAATTAGATGATAATGAAAAAGGTTTAAGACGAGCACCCTTTTCACTCTCCGGGTGGATTAGCATGTGAGTGCTATGCTAATGTTTTTCCTTCCTTCCACTCAGAAACTGCAGACGTGCAAAAGGGAAAGAGCACAAAAGCAAAAAAAAAAGGAAAGAAAGAAGGTTAATTTAGGAGGAAATAAATGATTAACAGAGAACAATTGGTCATTAGAGAAGAGAAAAAGCAGTCTCCTTCTTTGATCATGACATGGCCTATGAATGACAATCCACTCGCTGTGTAATTAATTGTATATTACATATGGCTTTTATACTGTCTTCAAGGTAAGCACTGCAGGAACCTGTCTAAGTAATGGAGACCAGACAAGTAGTCTGACATACAGACAGAATTAGACAGCAATGCTGCTGCAGCTGCGGGATTCATCTCTATATACCCCTCCACACACACAAACACACACTGATCCCCCCAACCCCCTCATACATTTTTAATAGAATCTATTACTTCTGGATTAGCCGATAAGAGCTGGCCTGGTTAAATTCTATAATAGTTTGCATAATTGGTATCAGAGCAGCATATAAGAAAGACCCAGATTTCTCTCTTCTCCTTCTCTGTAGAAAAAGAAAAAGAGGACACAAAGGTTCACATACAGGATAACCAAACAACCCGGAGCCACTCCGCTCTGCACTGCGAGAACACTCGAGGCCTGCAGCTGATAACAATGAGCCTCATTTCCATTGAGATTAGCTCCTGAAAAAGGTATTACAACAGTGTTAAAAAAGCATTTCCTATACAATTCATGCGCAAGCACAAAATTTATGTAAATACGATCGCTGGGCAATAATCAGACAGATGTCCGGAGCATTCAGCTGAGTGTAAATCATACAGCGTTAATGGCCGGGTGTCTCTGAAAAACATGGACGTTTCAGCTTCTCCCGTGCAGAATTTCGCGTAGCCATCACAACACGGTTGTTATACATAAAAAAGCTGAAGGCAAAAGTATGAGAATACCAAAAATCACAGGCTGTTTAACGACAGACAAACGTCCATTGACAATCTTTAGCAGACTCTCAACTATCTGGTGCATATTTTCAACACTTCTGCAATGACAAACGTAAGTGGGCAAAGTCTAATGCATATACATGTTTTTACATATGCAATGACCGATGTGGTCTGCCTTTGTCAATTTCTATGCAATTGTTTTCATGTTTAACTATATCTAAACAGTGAAAGGTGATTTATTATCCCCTGCATGTTCAACCACAACTACAAATCCATAAGTCAAAAGCAGAATATAAGCTGTTATAATTTGTCTTTAACAATTATTCTGATTGCTGGTGCCTTTTAAAAATATCTATGGAATCAATAGTCACATCCACTACTTACTTTTGCCTGCACATCATTACTGATTTGGCTTATATTACATCTATCTAGAATTAGACAGATGCAATAATTGTGGCCTAACAGTGAAAAATGCACATCGCCCTCATTAACATATTCTCAAACAAAATTTAACATCTACCACTGCAGCAACAAATGGTTTGAAATGAGTGACAGTCCGACTCTTTGGGATCAGAGCTTGCACCATTAATTTCAGCAGCAGCAGTCACAGCCAGCGTGAAGTATTTGTCTAGAAGGTTTACAGCTCTGACAAACAATCATTTACTTTGGAGTTAATAGAGGCCACTTCTGCGAGTCAGTCTTTCAAAACAGCATTGGTAGGACGTTGGTTGTACATCTGCCGTTTCTGTGCACATTTTTCTCTGCCCAGCTTGTGCAAAATGCTCCGGAATACCGAGAGGAAACGGCTGGTGAAGACAAACATTGTTTAGTTCGGCTGCACAACATCATATTTTTGAATCGTAGGAGCGCAGGAGACAAGAGGTTATGCTCCAGTGTTTGAACATGGATTTGCTTTTTTTGGGAAAAAAAAAAACTATTTCTGACTTTATGCGTCTACAGATGCTGAGAACAAATTTAGCCACTAATCCAAAGCTGCACAATTAAGTCTTATCTTGGAGAACAGCCTTGGTAGGGAGTAGAAAGCCTTGGACTGACCCAAATTTGCCCTTGCCCACAGATGGTGCCAAGGTAAAAGAAACACACTGCATGGGGTAAAGTCTTGCCAATGCCAAGGTAGCATTAGAGGGTAAACAGAGCCTTATCTTATCCTTATCCCAGTGTGCACACTGAGGCGCGCTGTCAAAGAGCTATGGGTATGCTGTCCAGCTCTTACAAAAACCTTGACTTCAAACATAACAGATGGTGAAAGAATGAGAAGAGGGGTTTGTGGAAAGATAAGTTCCATTTAGAAAAGAGTCAAACTATGATTAAAATTGAATGTTGACATCTGTCTGTCAGATCAGGCACGGGATCATTTTCCATCAACTGTTGTTAAAACGATAGAAGAAGAGCAAAATGATAGAAAATAAATGATGTTATGTTGCACAAACACTCCTCCCAACCCCCCCAAGCCCTGTCTTCTGGCTGTTTACTGTTACGCTGTTAAGGGTCACTGATTCCTTCATGTCATTAAAATCTTCAAGCAAACATAAAACTCATTAGAAGCTGTGGAGAAAGTGCTGCCCGTATGGCTCTAACAACCTAATGATACGCTCTCTACCATGCATCACAGAAACATCAAAATGTTCCAGGGGAAAAAAAAGGTCTTTGATCTCTGGACCAAACTAAAAATGTCATCATCTCGCTGCCTTTCTATTTGGCACAAATGATCATGCATCAATTGCAATTTGGCGGCCTTAATCATTAATTTGAAGTAATGACTGAACCCCGCCATGTAGACAAAATAAAGATTACAGGAGCTCCAAATAACCCCGGCAGTCTCGTCCCCCTCCCCAATGACCTCGGAGGCCCGGTCCTTAACCTTCCACCCTTAACCCCCGTCTCACTACCCCCTTCATCCTATTAGAATGAAAAGACCAATTAGACAGATTTCAAAAGATAGCAGGCTGCCTGTAATTACACATGACATCTCTTAGCAGATAAAAAGGTGATTACAAAGGCTGCACAACAGAAACTGCTAAGCAACCATGCCATTGAAATGATTCCTATAAGACAGGCAGAGAGGTTGGCTGAATATAAATTTCCAATGTCATTTTTTATCACATTTTTATTCAGTCTCCGAACCATAAAACCCACTGTACACATAACCAGCTATGAATGTGAAGCTATGGATGACACGGCAGAAGAAGACACGACCTTAATCCAACTTGCCCTTACCACAAAAATGGCCGTATAGGTCGTCTGGGCAAGCAGCTTATTACGACCCCTGTTAGCGTTAAGTGTAAGCCTCTAGTGGCTGTAGTGAGTATGACGGAAGCAAAGGAGGAAGTCAGGTGTATGTATATAAAGAGTGGGAAAGTCTACATATGGACGAGGGGTCAAACACACCCAGACTTTCACCCAGGAGACCGGTGTTCATGGTGACACCAAGAGTCAATGTTGACTTATTGTAGCTTGCGTAATGTACTCAACTTACGTTACTCTGTAATTTAGAAAGGTGATGTACTCAATTGAACCCAAATCATGATCTTTTGATAAACCTAACCAAGTAGCTTGGTGCCTTAACCTAACCAAATGGTGACAATTTCACAAAGTTAACCATGTGACAACAAAGGTCCAGTCCG
The DNA here is from genome assembly GCA_037975185.1 of Centropyge bicolor. Classification (NCBI taxonomy): domain Eukaryota; kingdom Metazoa; phylum Chordata; class Actinopteri; family Pomacanthidae; genus Centropyge; species Centropyge bicolor. The sequence goes on along the minus strand of JBBMOC010000019.1, from coordinate 8,170,822 downwards.
CTCATCGCTGCTACTCTCCAACAGTCATATATATCATTTTAGGAATGGTCATATATGAGGGCGATTCCGTTGGCACTTTAGGCTGCACCTAGTCAAACCATGCTACGTTGCATTTCCATTATCGGGTTAAATGCACTGAGTTATGCCAAGTCACACCCGAGATGGACCATATCCAGAGTTGGGTCAAAGTGCACTCAACTGCCCACAAGCGGGTTGCGGTGACGTCAGATGGACTTCGTCATCATACTGAGATGATTCAGCAACACGTTTGAAAGGCCTCTGCTGCTATTACCAGACATAGCAGATACTTAATCAGTTTCAATCATCAAGTCTCTGTTTTTCAAGCAATAAGTGCTAGATATCAAACTAAATTGCAACAACAGGCTGAGTATCCATTGGATAAGTAGCTGGCTACCAACAGCGCAATAGAAGTCTGGGCTAAAGAAGGCACTGCTTTTAAACGTCGAGTCAAGACAAGGGCGTCATCAGTTCAAGATACTCCTTCAAGAGGGTGGCCCTGTTGTAATGAGGATGCAAATCTCCGCTTGAATGACGTGCCGAGTCAAACCGAGCCAAGCCAAGCCAGCGCATGTGTATGGAAAAGGGCTGTTTGTCGTTTTTGGAGTCACTGGCAATCAACCTATTCAGTCACTTAGGTTTGAGGACGTGTTGTCTTAATCAGTCCTTGTACTGGCCTGGGTAATAGCCATCCAAGAAAAGGTCATTCTCATGGTGAGCCGTTTCCTCCATTCAGTAATTCGGTAGGCATGGAGATCGAGCGAGCCTGGGGAAACTTCACAATAAATCAGAGCTCAGCTTCGCTCCTGAGAAAGCAAAGGGAAGCAGGCAGCCAAATGACAAATCCCTTCTCTTCACGGAGTTGGAATTACTGCTGGGGTGTGATGTGAGATCAGAGGGAAACCCCTATGGGATACCTGCACATTGACTGTTCATGATACCACGCAATTTATAAGGCTCTCGATCAAGTTCAGTCCCGGAAAAAGCACATTTGACACAAACAACCAAAATATGAATATGTCGCAAAGACTGGTTACGTTTAACTGAAGAACACAGTAACAACTAGATTATATGACATGAAAAACATTCACAAGTTTCCAAACTGACAATTTGAGAATGAATGAAGCCAACCAATACACTTTATGATGAAAGGGGCATGAGGTACTAAAATCTTTATGATGACGCTGCGGTAAATCAAAGGCCACAATGCAATGATTTATACTTACAGGAAAGAAAAAAAAGTTTATTACTGATGCCTCAGAACATAAATAAAGCAAAGGGGAGTATTTTTCTCTTTTGGTCAGACAACAACCAGACAAAAAAGAAGAGGACAATAAACACCAAATTGGAGGCCTTTTTCTTCTCTGCCTCTGGTGGGAAAACTGTGACATCCCATGTCTCTGGGTAATAAAGGATCTGGCACAAGCAGGAAAAGCATGCGGGGTAGAATTTCACACCTGGCCAATAATCTATAGGCCCCTGTGCTGCGGCTAACCTTCAACCTCTGCTGCCACCGGTGCAGTGAGGTGCGATGATCCAACCTCCTGCTCGTAGACAATAGAAATGGAAACCTTCATGGGCAGAATGACCATAATATACTTCAAAGCACTTCCACTGAGGTGCTGCCACATAAAGCGCCTTTCACCATCATTCAAACAAAGATGTCATCTGAGGATTAAAGAGAGACCACAGCAAGAGCAAGAGAGAAAAAGACAATAGAGGAAAAAATAAAAAATGACTGTTATGCAAATGTATTTAACTCTCATTATAATAATCAATTTAAGCCAACCTGCTATTTCCTATATTTAACATTTTGATGCATTTTAGGGAGTGATCTCCCATTGAATGAATGATTCTATACACTGAATATAAATCACAAACCTCATAGTTGGATCCGGCCCCTATAAATACACACTAGCCAATGGGAGTGATATATAGTAAGGGCGAGATGCTCCTATCCATTAATCATTTTTCATCCACTTAAGCTTTGCAGGGATCATTCAAATAACGCGTCCTTATGATCCTAAACATTTTTTTCTTATTATCATATAGTTACACAGCTATTGTTAATTAAAAAAATCAGCTGCTCCAACTACACAATCCCTGCACCAGCAAACACAGCACACACACACAGAGCATCCCCCAAGACATAAGGATGGAAATGAGAAACATAGTATATAATCTTACAGAGTTTGGTCTTATCATAAGGCTTGTTTATCTTTGGTTGGCCACGGCTGATTGGTCCGAGCAGGAAGGCGTATTTCCTCTACAAAAGCGATCTCGCCTCTGATTCCGCGATCAACCTCCGGAGATGCATCCATGGATGAATCTGGCTCCATTAACTCTACTTCCTCGACATATTCAACACTCGTGCAGGAGAAAAATTCACCGATTTCCGTGCAGCCTCTCTCATCTCGGCTGCAGCCCGAGCTCTATGTGAGAGAGAGAGAGAGAGTGTGTGTGTGTGTGTGTGTGTGTGTGTGTGTGTGTGAGAGAGAGAGAGAGAGAGAGAGAGAGAGTGATGATGTCGGAATGGAAATGAGTCCCCTGCGCTGCTCAAACCGGCTCTGAGCCAATCGATCAAGGCTGGATTTGAATATTCCCACGATTCGACCAATCGGGTGAAAGAGAAGGAGGCAGCTTCCGTGACGCAAAATGCATCAGAGGAAGCACGCTGCTGTTTGGCGGAAAATTTTAAAGGAGAAGAACGACTCATATATTAACCATCAACAAATGCAAGTTTTTGGGTCTAGCTTGTCTCCTGCACGTCTGATCGATTGTGTGTTTTCAGCTTTCAGCTCAGCAGCAGTGCTTTCAAATGAACTCTTAATTGGTGCAGGAGGAGAGATGGTTGAAAAAGCTGCATCACTTGGTTGATATGGAGGTCGATGATGTGAACTGGATTGGGAGCATGTATTTAGATTATTTAATTAAAAGAAGTTATACCACATTGTGGGAAAAAAACCTAATATACAAGAAGGCATCCTCAATTTAAAATGAAAAATATACAAAGATTATTCAAATTAAAGAACTGGTTATATGTGTGCTATATTAGTGTTATATTATCATAACCATTATATTGTTTATTATTTTTTTAATGTAGGCATCATTTTAATGTAGAGTATTACTGGAGTAAAAAGTACAATACAAACCTATGAAATGGTGTGAAGTAGCATAACAGTAAGGTAGCCTGCAAGTTAATCAAAATTGTACTTAAATACAGTATTTAATTATTAATTACTTAATTACTTTCCATCTCTTACTTGGTGAATATGTGCATTCCTGCTAATGAATGGCATGAATCACCCAGTGAACGGACTAATAAATGGATCATCCAGTGTTTTCTACAAAAGCTTATTGAGCCTAAAAACACCACACAGCATCACAGACAAAACATCATATTTAAAAAACAGGAAAACCTTTCCAAAGCAAAGTATCATTTCATGACTAATACAGCAAACAAAGAACACATATTTATTTCGAGTCTTGTCCCTCAGGTTAGAAATATCTCAGAGCAAAAGCTTGTCACACTGGGGTCATCATAGTTTTGTTGTGATACACAGGGGGTGCATGTAAAATATCAGATAGAAATGTATTATGCATACTCATAACTCAGAAGCATATTATACATATACATAATTACTACATGTGGATTTTAGAGATTTTATCAGTGGCTGGGCTAGCAATTGAATCAGGGTAGCCATGCCCCCCCAGCCCCCTTTTGGAAGCGTCATTGTCAATAGGACTCCAGGAAGTCACTGTGACCTAACATCCTTAATACCCAACTAATTGGAAATGCACCCAAAATATCTTTTTCAGTTTCAGTAATTTTCAACCTCAAATGCTGAATTTTGATCACCCATTTAACACTATTTAAGACACAATGCTGCACTCAGCACTCTGTACATGTGTACATCTCCCCAACAAAGATGTGGTGATGGAAGGCAGCAGACATGCTTTGACCGACTGCTGTTGTAAGAAAGAATATTGAATTGTTTCTTTACAGCTTCCTGGGTGTCATTTTTCTGGATGAATGAGGCCTGCAGATGGCAAATGAGGTTACCATGCCAACTAATGTCCCTATATTGAACAGTGACGATGTAGATGGGTTATGGTCCTCTAGTTAATCGCACGTTGTTATAAGAAAGTAAAAGGAGCCCACTATCAGTGTGTGCAGGAGGATCATTATGCAAACATCATACAGATCCTCTTTGGTCAAAAACATGATAGAATGTCTAGAATCCACATGTAGTAACTGTTCCGTTTGCAAGAGGATCATGCAGAATCCCAACCCAACCACCCCCTTATGTGCAGGCATGTCATGTTGAGAGAGTAGGCAACAGTCAAACAAACAGTAATTATAGAGTAATTACAGAGCAGATCCACATTAGTCCTTTCTTTAGGAAATGTTCTTTTTCTTTCTGATGTAAAAATGGTGTTGGGTGATTTATGGACATCCTTCTGTCTTAACTTGTTTGTGTGTTATTATCAGTGATTAACAAAGGTTTGCATGGAAATACTGTTTACTTCTATTCAGGGATGCAATTAGCCAAAGGTATTTTCTGCTAATTTGAGTCATTGTTTTACATAAGAGAAAGATGCACATTAAAACCAAACTGGTTTTAATTTCAGATGTCAAATAAAATAACAAGTTTAGAGGACTTGTACATTTACTTACTTGTTAAATAATGTTTGTAAATAAACAACCATTTTGCTTATACTTATTTTCAAGCCTTTGCATTGTGGGTTCTTGTCACATATCCAAAAATCAACGACAATATATCAACAACAAGCAGATACTTTGCAAATGAAACATGTATATACACATTTGCAAACATGTCTAAACATATACACACATACAAACACACTGCTACTAGTGTATAAAGAGCCTTATTGACAAATGGTCCAATGGATGCAATCACTGGACCTGGCTAGATTTTTCCAAACAATAAGCTCATAAGCATATAAGTAACGTTATGGTAGTCTTGCTCTATTGAAACAACATAACTAAATGGTGACAGAAGAATGGCCAAGCTTATGTTATGATTGCACGAAGGCTGTATAGGGCTGCATCTGTTTGTTTCTTGAACTTAATAATCATTCTGTTTTGGTCATGTCATCATGTCCCGATATGATGTCAAGCTCTCCCTCTTAAGACCGTTCTCATCAGAGCAGAATGGACCTGGCAGTGACAGTAATAAAGAGCTCCATCTGCGCCTGGCAGGCAGAGGCAAATGAACCAATTAAGCACTGGTGAAGTCTCCTCTTTCACCTATTGGCAATGGCTGCCGTCATCTCCATCATGATGAAAAGGAGAGAGTGCAAGGGTAGGCTAATTAAATACCAGCAGGGGCCGCGGGGCAAACCTAATAACTCTCTGTAACAAGCCAATAAGGGGCCTTATTGCTTAAGAGTTCACACAACCCCAAAGCATGTTAATAGTGAAGAAGAACACTTCCAGCACACAAACATTCAGACAGTTAATAGGCGTGCGTGTTCCTCAGAAAAAAATCGACCTTGTAGAGAGATATCTGCAGTGCCTCCGAGACAAAGTACAAAAAGCCTCTTATGCCACCGTTTATCTGCCACAGTGATCTCTTCTGCTCTAGTCAGAACTGGCTTTCATGTGAACTCAAAAAACACTATGCTTGTATACATACTTGCACTAAGGTCTGTTGTTGCATTGCCATCTGCAGGCAATAGCATGCTTGTGCACCGATGCACTATACATTGACTATTGGTGCGTTTGCTTATTCCCTCGTTCAGTGTTTAGGAAGACTCATCTTGAAACTGCCTTTACCTCAAAAGTCTCTGAAAGCTTTTATACCCTTTTGCCCTTGAATGTGTGTGTGCCTGCAACTAGCTCAAATTAAAAATCAAAACCCAAAAGCAAACAGCGTTAACAAAAAATAACAATAACGGCAATAAAAACACCTACCTCTTCAATAGAGTGATGTTGGGAATTATCACATCCCTCAAACTTGCACTTGCACAGAATTGTAAGGGGATCATGGCAAAACAGAGTTAGCTAACAAAAAATATGATTTAGTTTCCACTGCGTGAAGCTAAACTTCATGTAAACTGTCAAGATTATGTTGAGTAAAATGCTCAAGAGAAAAGTAACAACGCGGGAAAATCCATAGTTGAAATGAAAAAGGCATGTTTAAAAAGATTGAAGTTGTTTTTGAGGGTTTCGGACATAGTAAAAATGCCACCATTTCCCACAAGGCAACACAACATCTGGTTACGTTCCTCCGGCAACGCGTTGAAGCTTCTCTCCAAGAGGATCATGGGAAACATTTCTGGCTACTGAAGCGGAGGGAGTTTCGAAATATTTCACCATTAGCTGCGGTATAACATGTAATACCATAGTTGTATTGACAGTTCCATAACCAAATGATGTGAGTATTATATTTGACTAGAACCAGTGTTGCTGAAGTTGTCAGTTTAGGTTTTTTCGGGACAAATGCACCGCGCAGTAAACAAAGTTAGCTAGGTGGCTAATGCTAGTTAACGGTTTGGCTGTCCTTGAGGATGCTTTCTGTGTGTTCAAACAATGGAGAGCATTCGCTATTAACACGGTAATTTAACGTTGTCAGTACATGGCACTTATTTCTGTAAACATGCAACGTCTTCATGACATATTTAATAATGATATTTCCAAATAGCTTAGCTAATTAAATTGTTTAGAACGCAGCAAACGTACGTGTTGCTTGTCAGCCAACGTAAAGATTAATATCGTCTTGTTTGTCTAGTGGGACCTTGTGATCTCTCTTTGAGTGTACAGTCAAGAGGAGGAACCGATGCTGTCTTTAAAACATGGAGCTGAAGTTGGAGGTTGTATTGTCATCCAGTATCAAACGGAAGAAACCATGGCCGCGGTTCTGCTGGCTCGGGAAGGTGAGGACAGTAACGTGTTAGGAAAATGCATTTGAGCCAGTGACACCAAAACTTTTATCATCTTTTTCATGAGAACATGGCTGTGAACTGTCATGTCACACTTCAGGAGAAGGAGTCCGTGTTCCTGTTAGATGACAAACGGATCAGTGAGATCAATATGGTGTCTGGTCGCACCAAGAAGAAGACCCCTAAACTCCACCCTTTGCTCAACAGTGTGGTGACAATGGCTTCATCTCACAATGGTGAGTTTCATTTGTAAAGCAAAACACATGTTACCTGTCAATTGTGACAATGCATTACTAAACTTTTGCTGTTTTTCAGGTATGTGGCTTTGTGGACTTTTGGTCTCAGGAGAGCTGTTTCTTTGGAACAGGGATAAAGACTTGTTGAAGACTGCTGCTGCAGTCCCAGAAGTACTTCATATGATTACTGCTGTTCAAGGTATGCACAGTACGAATATGTATATATCACTTTTGAGGTTTCATACTCACAACAACATTCTCTAAACTGCAAAAATTCTCTCAAGTCTGCAAAGATCATTGTTAAGAAAAGTGTGCATGGGTGTTTTCACAGGGAATGCCACGCGACTGTCACTTCAGGTTTCAGGGGATGGGATGCGCGTGCTCCTGGTAGCCATAACAGGACAGGTGTTTCTGTGGGAGTGTATGAATGCCAGGGATTTGATGGGGATACGAGACGGCACAGTCAATGGACACTGGGTGCATATACGTCCCCTTGAAGACTCCATTCTGCCTTCTTCACAAGACAAAGAAGCATCACAACACACCATCTTTGTCAAAACAGAGGTCACTATACTGAATAGAACATATATTTGATGTATTTTGTCAGGCTTCAATCAAATTAGAGACTGCACTCACTTCTTGTTTTCTGTAGGCCTTATATCTAATTTTATCTTTCTCCAAACTCCCTTAGGTGATAGGCGATGCCTGTTTATCAGCCTTTGTTTTCACATCTGGGAAGAAGCTAATCATCACCTGTCTGAAAATTCAATGGGACGAGGGTCATGTGAGAGTGGGGTGAGTGAGCAGGTCCACAGTGCAGACAAAACTCTCATTGGGTATTATGGTAGTTACAAGTACGCTTTTTTCTTCGTAGTTCTGTGGGGTACAATGTACAGTGGGCCACCAAGACATACCCTATGTCTCATCTCACCCCATCCTGCCAATCAGTGAAGTCCAGAGGGGCCTTGGTGCCAGCCTTCTCCCCAGATGGACGACTCCTAGCCATCGTCATAAACCAGAGACAGCCTAAGGTTAGCATCTGCCGTTTCTCTCTCTCTTTTCACATCTTCATATTTTTTTTGTAGATCTGTCGATCTATAGAAATGTGAGTGAAGATTTGTTTTTCTTGTTGTTGAATGCAGGCTACACAGATCCTCTTTGTGAGCACACAGAATTTCGTTTCGATGTCAAGTGGCCTTGGAGGATGTGGAAGCAAGAAAATGGATATCCCCTCTAAATATATAAGGTGCAGTATGCATAAATGAAATTGGGAACAGGTGTTATGCAGTAGTCAGCCAATGAGAGACTTAACCTGGTGGTCAACATCTATTTAGTCAGTTGTAGTTAGTAGTATTTAAATGCTACTGGAGAAGGTCTATGACTGAATTTTCAGCACTTTAAAAAAGCGTAGTGGTGCTGACAGTGCGTCATTTCTGGACTACCAGAGGGGAACAATCACTTCCGAGCTTCACCCGCAAATAAAACAGTGACTGTACAATTGCATCAAGACTGCAAAGACATAAGAAGCCAGGGAATTATTGCACCAAATGCCATCTGTCATTATATACAGTGTGTATTTATTTAGATTACTTTTTTATCTTCTCTTTAAGGTCTTACTGGGTGAGCAGTGTGAGCTGGTCACCGGGCAGTCTTTTCCTGGCCTGTGTCCTGAAGAGAGGCTCCCTACTCATGGTTTCTCGCCTTGGGGGCCTTCTCACTCTATCAAGCTCTGGCTGCAGTGTTGACTTTGGGGCTGCACAGTTCCTACCCCTGCACCCTCTCGTCACTTACAGGTATACATTTGAAAAATTTTGCTCATTAGCTCTTGTTACAAGTTATTGATTTGTTTGGGCTGAAGTTCTTAATTCTTATTTCTCCTCTCTCATCTGTGGTCTCCTTTTCAATTGATTACCTGCAGGCCGCCAATGTCTACAGGGAAGGGGGAGGCGTCTCTGTCCAGCTCTAGCTTGTCTGTGCGTGATGTCCTGAGGCAGCGGTATTCTGTGACCTGGCATCCACGGCTGCTGTATCTCATTGTGTCTGATGGCTACATGGCCACAGTTATGAGGGTGCTTGATAGGCCTTCTCCTGCTCTGTTGCTGAAAATACTTCTAAAGGACACAAGCAAGGACCTTGAGAAGGCCAGTCGGATACTGGAGAAATCACAGGTGGTTAACCAGGGACTTCTAGAAATCAGAATAGAGACTTACTCAGCTTCAGATTTTATTTTTTTATTATTCTCAGCAGGACTATTTTTTACAGTATGTTTTCCTCACATTCATTATTTTCAGATTCATGTGAGGGAATGGCTGAAATCCGTATCTTGCCTGAATCTTCACAGCAGTCTTGAGGCGTTGAATCCCAATGGGCTCAAAAGCACAGCCTCTGTCCTTTCAGCAGTCACAGATGGGTCCACTTTGCCATTTTTCCTGCAAGACCAGGGGACATTGGGTGGTACCAAGGAGCTTCTTGAAAAAGTGCAGGTTGGTCAAATAGTGTAAGCTGGAGCTAGATAGAAATGCGTGTTGGATGTCAGATTAGTGTTAACAGTGAAAAGGATCCAATAATTACAGCACATGAGATTACACTGATATTGTGTCATGTCTGCTCTACCAGTTGCTTGATTTGCTTATTTTCTTTAACTTGCTGTTTGTGTGTTTTCCTAGACTTTCTTTGAGGATGACTCTGATTCAGACGTACCTCCTGCTGGTTCCCATTTGGAGGACGGTGGTCATCTGGAGTTTGCTTCAATGTTTGACACCCTCCATGCCCTGGATCCACGGACTGACACCGGGCTTGTAACTAGCCCAGATTATGAGACAGACTCTGTTGAAGCAGAGAGGAAGATTTCTCTCCTTCATCGGGAACTTGGGAAAATCCAGAGTAAGCTGTTAACTGCCTGGGCATTTGGAATGTCTCTAGGAAATACTGTGGAAAACAGAACTCGTCTGCTCAAGCATACCCTCTACTGTGTGGTGCGATTTGCTGCTTTGCTCCATTTAATTCCCAGTTCTTCGGACTACACAGAGAAAAAGAATACCTCTACTTGCCTCCTGCACCTTCTCAAAGCACTTCTCTCTTTTCTTCCCTGGGATGGCACTCACTCAGATGGGCCAGGCTGCCTGGGGCTAGTGGTAGAGCTCAGTAAACGGCTCACACGCCTCCTGCTGACCCCTCACCCTGAGTCCCACCAGGCGGGTCACTGTCAGTTATCATCTCACAGTCTATCCACAGTCCTGCTTATCTTGCAGCAGGTTTCTGATTCTCTTGACCACAGCTACAGCCTGCAGCAAAGAACTATCTGGTCCTCTGCAGAGAAGGAATCAGAGCCACCAAAGCCCTGGCCTTCAGATGTGCACCATGTGCCTCTGTTACAGGCTGAGAGGGAAGAGAAATCCAGTTTTGCACATCAGGCACGACCTGTTCCCCAACGACCATCCAGCAGGTACAGATAATCTCTCTGCCTTTTTTATGTGTAATTATTAGTTGTCGTAGGTGCCAGTCATTGCATGTCATGTTTTGGTTGGAATTTAAGTCCATCTCAAAGTCAAACGTCAAGCATTTGTGATTTTCTTTTTTGGCCAGATTGTTGGGGGTGTGGCAGTGGGTCTATAAGATCACCAAGCAGTATATGGAGGAATTAAAAAGCTTTAATGGCTGTGATGGCTGGGAGGAGGAACAGCAACGGTTATCTGGAATCATGTCCGAGATCCAAACAGCTCTGCAGGCTACCGGAGAAAGACTAGAGGAGGGTCCTGCACTGCTGAGCTACCCAGGTCTGTAGCAAAAAGGCTGTTTATCTAACTATGGTTATTGTACACAAAATATTTGATTGTAGTTCAAATTTAAGAAAACCTGAAGACTTGTGTGTGAATATGTCTGAATAATTATTGTAGTTTAGTTTTTCACTCTTCTCTCCCCAGGTGAACATCTTTTTCTTTGTGGTTCATACCCAAAAAGTGCTGATACATGGCGGTCACAAATTTGTGAGGAGAGTAGCAAAAGTAAGATGCACTGCTGCAATATTTCCATTTAAGTACACCACATTTTCACATTCAGTCTGAAATGGTAATGTCTTTCTTTTAGGCTGTGATCGTAGTGTCTTCAAGGAGACACAGCTTTGTCTGGCACTGCTGTACAGTCTGTTATCCCAGTACCATCTGAGAGAAGCCCAGGAGTTGGGGGACCACATGGCCCGCCTGATCCTGCACAGGGCTGGACACCAGAAGGATAACATGACCTGCATAACACGTGAGCCATGGTGAACAGCTCTTTTAGCAGAGTTTTCACATGTAAGGGAGTTTATTGAATCAAATTGTTAAACGTGCTGAGAGAACACAAAAGGATACAATATGTGATACCAACCTTTTGAATTGTGTTTGAATATTTTATTTTTAGTGATTATACCAAACAATAAGTGTACCTCACTCTGGGAGTAGGTTGTAGTAATTAGCTGTGTCTTTGTGCTCTGAAGCAGACTCTCTTCCTTGCCCCTGGCTGCCGGTGGACCTTCACAGTGATGCAGCTTGTGCCGTGGTTCAGACCTTGGGGAGATTCATGGCTTCTTATTTTACCAACCAACCCCTCTATATCCTGCCCCCTCACCACGTGGCTGTCCTGCCTCCACTCCATCTGCCTCATGGTGTGTTTCCATAATTCTTTGTTAGTTAAAAAAGACAGTATCTTCATTTATGAGGCTAATTGGTAACGTGTTTTCTTAGGCCCCAGTGTTGGGCGCTTGTTGCCACTGTGCCAGGAGGAGGTTTCTAGAGCAGTGCGAGGACAGCAGCTGTCAGAAGTATGGACGGTAGACTACGCCCAGGACCTGCTACTGCTAGGGGGTCTGCTTCCTGAGACTGTGTGGTTGGCTTACCATCTTGGAGACTGGAAGACAGCGGCCTCTCTGAGCCTGGCCTATACAAAGTACTGCAATGACCACTTTAACTTCACTCAGCTCAGGAGGAGAGAGCTCCACCTCCCAGCAGATTTAGAACCAGGAAGCATTTTTCAGGTGGAGTTGGAGTGTCTTCTGGCCAACAAGTCTGACTCCCAAGAGTGCAGCAGTAAAAATGGTGACAAGAGCTTTACAGGTTGGAAACTGGAGACTTGAAAACTTTAAGATGAACACAATGCACATACAACCCTTTGATTTTAATCTATGTTTTGTCTAAACTCCTTTTAACCAGACCCTCTGGAAGGAGAAGACTGGGACTTGTTACAAGTTTCCATACAGGAGACTCTGAAGGCCTCAGTCATGGCTGGAGTGAACGTTATGTCTTCACCATTGGCTTCATTGCTTGACATGGCCAAAGACCTGTGTTCTTGTTTGCCTACCTTGGTGCCAAATGGGCTATATCTGCCTTCCCCACCTCTTTATTGCCCCCAGCCTTCTCCCAACACACAGGTACAAAGCATAGAATATCGGCCTTTACATACAGTATGTTTACATATTCATTCTATAATGAAATGTTATATGTGTCTAATGTTTAGGACCCAGTAGGAACAATAGGGCAATTTACAGAAGTTGCCTCACGTCACAAAGTGTCTGAGGTTCTCCAAAGATTACTGTTACTTCTGAGATCTGCACGTTGTTGCCATCCTGCTGCCCAGTGGTACATCAGCCATCTGCGTCGTGCCAGACACCTACTACACAAGGTACTTTTCTAGGACTGAGGTGTTTTTATCTCGTGTAAAAAGAGGATTAAAGGTAACGAAGTTTGACTGACATAACTGACGTTTTCACACGATCAGGTTGTTTCTTTGTTTACAATTTAATGCATTGCAAATATAAAACTTTGTTCTAAAAGACACATGTTGATTAAAATCAAATTTTTCTGAAGAAATGCCAAATCTTTTCTATTTTTCTACATTTAAATTTATTGATCATGCAGGAAATTGGAATAATGATGAGAATCAAAAATTATAGTCTGTTAATTATAGTTTGTATTCTGTAGACTACTTGTCAGGCATGCTGATGATTAGAGTTTGGTATGAAATGCCATGCCACATCCTAAATAGTGCAAATGTCTGATGTTGTTTCCAGATCAAGAAGAAGTACGCCTATCCATCAGCTGCTGAACAAGAAAAGGCTTTCCCAGACGGCCTGATGAAGTTCACCACACACAGTGGATTCTTCAGACGGGGGCCTAATAGAGACGGTCACCTGGATGCTGACACCATTCAGACCATTAGTAAGATGCCACTCATTGTGAATTGCATCATAATTTATGATCTACTTTCAAATAAAACTGCTACCTATATTTTTTCCTATAAGTCTGTTTCAGGGAGCTGTGTGGCTTGTGCTGGATGCTGCATGTTAGGGACCAGCTCTCCATTTCCTGCAGGAAGTATCAGGCTGCAAGACAGCAGAGTAGAGATGAACAGGTATTCCTTTTGTATTTGACTGTGCGACAAGTACAAATATCCTCATCCACTGAATCCATGTAAATATTTGTGTGTCTTTTTGTCTCTCAGGTCCCTGATGGTTCAGAAGTGAGATCTACCTGTATTGACGCACTTCACTGGGCCTGTCGTTTTCTGCCTTTCTCCTCCTTCCTCAGTGCTGAGGATGTCCTCCAGGACATACTGCTTAGCCTTGTGTCTGAGCTACCTCCTCTTTCTCTGGTGATATGACTTTTTCTTGCTTTTTCGTACATAGACATTTACTATCATATGTCCTTATGTTTTTAAGTAGCACAGAATGACCTTGAGTGTGTGCATTTCTCATCTTGGCCTGTTCTTCTTCTTAGGTGGCAGACACACTGGTACGAGCCTTCCCAGAGGAGGAAGAATCTGTCAGAGTCCCTCTGAGAGAAAAGTATAATTCACTGCTGCAGAGACTGAGGCAATGCAATGTCCTTGGTACGAACACCTGAACACCTTTATCCTTTTCTTTTACTTGACTTTCATTTAACTTTCCTGATGGCTACATTTTATTATTGAGAATTCATTTTTAGAGAGAAATAGAATCTCTCGAGAACGTAATGAAAACTTTTTTTTTAAATTTCTGAAAGGCCAAGTGTGACAGCCCCAAAAATAATTTGTTATGGTTTTGTATGATCACTGTTTTTTACTTCTGGTGTAAAATCCTCCTTTGTGTATTCCTTTGAAGTGAATACATAAACATTTTATTGATTAAGTGATATCAATATTTGTGATTTCTAAATGTCACTCAGTTATTCTGTCTGTTTTCCAGAAGGGGAAAGAGAGGAAGTCGACGAGCTGATGATGATTGTGATCCAAGACAAGCGCAGGCAGAGGAGAAAACATCTTGGCCGTTTGCGGAGGCACCTGGCCCCCCCTGAGCTCCATCTGTGGGAGAGGGAGGAGGAAGAGGAGCACAGGGGAAGCAAACATGGGATGGCTGTGTTAAAACAGCTCTCACTGGGTACTAGTCTGAGCAACAGCACTTTAACTGACTGTGGATTTCCCACAGTGTGCAGCGATGGAGACACAGCAGACAATACATCTGAGGCAGTCTCTCCTGAAGGACAAAGCAGAGCAATGACAAGGTAGCCAGTATGGGATAGTAGCACTGCCATTACACTGAGGTGATGTATATATGTGGCTTATTCTGTGCTCTGTGTTGTTCCTTGCAGGGGCAAAAAAGTGAAAAAAGGAAGAGAACATGCAAAGAAGACTTCTGTTAAAATTGAAAGTGTCATTCAGGAGGAGAGTCACCCAGGCGATGCCAAGGAGAATGAGCAGCCCTCCCTGCCAGTGGTTGGTACCTGGGAGTTTGAGCTGGAAGACGAAGAGTATCTAAATTTCCTGGAGCTCTTCCTCAGCTACGTGCTAGAGAAGGATAGCGCAGATGGAGGGGAGTCCAGCGGCGAACTTCCTTTGTTGAAGGGCTTCTCCTCCCAGCTGAGAGAACGAGAGCTGCATTCCCTCACCTTCGACGTGCTCACAACTATTCATCGCCGTCAAAGAGACGCACACCATCCAGCGAGGAAACACTTGGGCAATGATCCTCCAGTGTTCAGAGCTGGCTGTTGCTTTAAGCCTGTGAAACAAGGTGCACCCGAGCTGCAAACGTCCTCCATCCTGAATGAAGCCCCTGTGTCCAGAACTAGCCTTTCTGTTGCCTCTCCTCCTGGGCTGAGAGTTGACAGACCAAAAGGTTTGTTTGGCCTCCGACAGCAGAGCAATGTGCCTTTAGACCAAAGAATGAAGGGAAGCCTCTTTTGTTCTCAAACCAGCCCTATTAGAAGTGCCTTTCTCAAGGGGCAACCATCAGAGAGCTTCATATTTGGCTCCTCAACCTCTGTGGATGCTGTGATTGAACTGCAGCAGGGCCTGGACCCTAAACTTGAGGCTCAGTTTCCAGAGCTTGGCAGGCTGCTGGAGTGGATGGTACGCTGGGCCGACAGGAGGGTGCTACTCGGACATCATGGCAAAAAGAAGAAGGAAAGGGGAGGAGGAACAGCTGATGAAGGAGTAGTGATTCGTGTCAAAGCCTCAGCCCCCGCTATCCTCAGTTCTCTCAGCATGCTGCAGCAGAGGTACGATGCTCTAATTGGGAAGGACTCCTACAGTGCTCACATCCAAGTTCCAGAAACACAATGGACTGTAGCCCCTGTGCTGCAACCAGAGCTTGATAGGAAGCTGGAGAGAGAGAGCAGTGTTGATACAGGCTACCCTGGATCAGCCAACACACCTATCACTGGTCTCGATCACAATCTACAGCAAGCAGAATTGTCCGTGTGAGTGTCCCATGTTTATTTACAATGGTTTATTATTATTGGACTAAATGGAAACTAGAACACATACATCAAGTCTTTATCAAGCCAGTTTGAAATTAGCTGAAAAGAAGTTTCGCACATAGTTTATTTAAACATCTCCTGGACATCTTTCATATAAAACAGCATAGGTCCTCTTTGTCAAGTGTGTTAATATATTATTTGTTTCCCTGCAGTGATTCACATACAGATGAACCAGAGGAGCTAACTTTTCTCCGGACACCTCTCCCTGATGACCAGGATCAACTTATTTTTGATTCTCAGCAGAGACAGTCTAGTTCACAACAGCTGTCTCTCGATCACTTAGATGTTACACCTGAAAAAGAAGGTCTGATGTTATGTTATATTGGATCATCAAATTTGCTGTAATGCAGAACCTTATAACAGTGAATATTAATTGATGTGCTTGATATTTGCAGGGAAAAGTATTGACAGTGAGGGCTTTGAAGTGTCCTCTGTTTCCAATGGGAACATCTCTGGAAACATCTGCACACCTGAAACGGTGAATGTTGCCACTCAGGATTTCCATTCCTAATATGTAGCATCCATGTTGTCAAAACACACAAATAGCCATTGCTTTTATCTTTTGCAGAGTCTAAAGCTTGCAGACCTGGACTTCTCAGAAAATGTTGAAGACATGTCCAGTCATGCTAGAAGCCTACAAGCTGCACCACATCCAGAGCCCCATGCTCCTCCTGCTGTCCAGCCTGAGGTCCATGCAAAACCTTCTGGTTCAACTGAAGCGCTGCTCCCCAACACACATGTGGATCTTCCAAGCCTTCAGCCACAAAGCTCCATGGCTAATGCACCAGCTGCAGATTCCACAGCCCAAAATCAGACTCAGGCTCCACCAATGAGACAGCGTCTGGGTGAAGACTTGTTTCGACTGGTTCAGGTAAGAACAGACTGACCTAAAGAAAACGTTTCAACTAAACTGACTCTTCAGATTGACTCTGGTCTGAAATGTTTTTTTCCTTCATTACAGAATATCAACTACATGAGCCTGATGGAGGTTTTGGGAGCTTCATTTTCTAACCTGCAACTTGCCCAACAGAGCTCTTTACTGGCCCAGTCTAGCATGAATCCCTCGCACCCGAATGTGCCATCATCTTATGCTGCCAATTTCATCCCTCAACCAAATGCCTTACCCGTTCAAACCACCATTTCTGTGGCGCCTCAGATGCAAGCATATGTGCCAAGTTCAGCATCCAACAACCCTCAGTTCAGTCAGGCTCCTGCATGTACGCTTGAAAACCAGCCTGCCAGACAGAGCTCAGGGAAATCATCTCCAACAGGCGGCCAACGCCACGCCACCAGGAATCTACCCTCCACTGCGAATGGTGGAAATGTACATTATCAGGTATTGTTCAAGTGTTCTCATAAGTTGTGACATATTGTCCTTCTTTAAATCACATTGAAACAGAAGTGAATAAAGTTTCCTTTTCCTCTAGGAACTGCAGCCAATCTCGGTCCAGGGAGTGCCACCAGAAATCCAGTTTAGGGAGAGCAGGAGGTTAATCCCACACTCACAGGGGCTTCTTGCCACTACAGACACCGGTCAAAGTGTTCCTGTGTTACCGCCTTCTAATGATACTGTGCAAAGTGATCCTGCTTCTCAGGTCTTGGGCCTGAAGTTACTTCAGCTTCATCGTCCTCCATTGCTCCACCAAACAGCTCCACATTATCCCCCTGCCCAGACGCTGCTCACCGCAAACCCTGCAACTCTAGAATCCCATCAGTACAAGTTCAAAAACATTGATCAGTCCACCTCCAAGAATACAGGAAAGGAAAAAAGAAATAGGTATTCGGTTTCAAAAAGACAGCTCAGTTTTAACTCACATGATCCAACTCAACCCAAGATTCAGACTTCAGAAGGATCCAGGGGGTGTGAGTTCTCGCTACTTCCTCCTGCTTTACCACCTCACACACCTGCACCAATGCAAGGCCTTCGTCTGCTGCACTTTCAGCCTGTTCAACAAAGCAACATCTCGTTCCCCAAACTCCCCTTACCACCTTCCTCCAGGCCCACCTCTGTCATTGCAGCTCCAATGGGAGAAGAGCATATGATCAAGCTTCTGCGCATAGAATCTGGCCCAAAAATGGCAAGCAATACCTCCATTATTTCAACATTTTAAAATTGGCCATCATTTTTTAAATTATTTTTATTTGCTGTGTCTTTGCATGATAGTTTACATCCACATATCTGTCCCTGCCACAGATGCTGCCACTGGCAGCTCCTTCAGCCCCAATGACTCATCTCATCTCCAGGGAGGAATTGACAAGCTCAGTGATCCGGAGGCAGAATGCTGAAGAGGCTACCACTTTAACCAGCTCTAACTCCAGCATGAGGCAATATAATTTTAGTTTTCATGTTATTGATTTTCTTTTTCTTTTTAAAGCTCATTCTTTTACTCACTAATATTCACTGTGTGTTGTTCATAGGCAGAGAAGGAGAGAGAAGGCTGGGAGGGCAAGAAAAACAGAGGTCACATTCAGACCAAATGAGTCTATCATCCTTATGGAAGAGGTAAAGTTCATTTTAATAACAAGTATTTGTGCGAATACCAGTGTTGAAGTGTAATATCATTTATCATTTTTTGTTCTAATATATCTACAGGCAACAAATGAGGCTGTTATTGTGGAGCCTGCAGCTGCAGAAGAGATCACTCCTGGACAGGATGCTGCCATTCCACTTGGTTAGTGTCACATACACGGCCAGTAATACTTGCACTGCCTGTTTCGACAATAAAGTGCTGCACTATTGTTTGAATGTGGGGATAATAATCGTCCACATTTTTGTACAGTGTCTCCTTGAAGACATTTATAGTGTCACACTCAGTTGTACAGAAATTCAAACCCTGCTCCTTTCTCATCTCCACATGACTGGCCAATCATGGCATGAAGTGGGTGTAAAAGTCGAATTCTTGGTTTCAGAAAGTTAGATGTTGTCTGTCACAGCCAATTTTAAGTCAGTTTCGAGGGTTTACCTTAAAACAATAATCAAAAAATAGCTATAATGACAACTGAAATTTTATTATTTTGCCATATATCAAATAACGCAGGACACTCACACCATTTCATCTCAAGGATGACAGAAATATTCATTCTTGCAGTTTCAAATTTAAGTTGCGGAAAAAGCAAGTTTCTCTTTGCTGTCCTCCTTGAAAATAACAATGAAATTGTTTAATGAATGAAAGCTGCCGAAAGAGTGCCTTGTAACTTCCTTTTACACAACAGTTTATCATCTGGCCCCTTTCCGTTTTCCAGGTGTTATACACTGTATAATGTAGTTCATGACCGGTCATTTTGGAACATTATAATGTTGTGTTTCAAGACATTTGATCTGTTGTTCATTTTCAAATTAAATTTAAGTCCCAGGGTTTGACTCTTCGCTGACTGGTCAGAGATTATTGGACAAGGCCATGTCCACTTCAGCTGAGCTCCATGCCTTTGCTTCCACTTGCAAAAGACCCCCAGAGTGCCATGATGCTTTCACCAACACAGACCCAGGTGAGTTAGAATTTGGGTTAGGATTTATGCAGTTCTGAGTACATTTCATGAAAATGCAGAGATTGTAAGTGCATGTTTACCAAAACCTTAAGTGATTATTTTTCTTTTAGCTTGTCCACCTACACTTGTGGATAAAGCTGTGTCTGCTTCTGTGACTGCTAGTAGCCCCAAATGTGAGTTGATTTGAAATTGCAGATCCACTGCTTTTTATTTGTGGTGCCTATAATGAAGAGATAAACATTGCGTGTTTATATGTGTGTGGGTGTATTTTCTCCATCCAGCACAAAGTTCAGGGAATCTGCAGCTTTGTAACGAGCACCTTGTTCAAGACACAGAGGTGACCCCACAGGGACCAGAGAAGAACCTGGTAAGAGACCAGACATAGTAGCTGGAGTCAGCAGAAGCCTTTTCCTCAATTAAACTTAAAATGTTAGCAAGGTGTTACTTGAATTAATGGATATTCAAATTTTCTCATCTCTCAGGATCTGGATGGCCGCCAGTTTATCAGTGTCTTGGATCTAGGAGACAAAGTCCTGCATCAGGATTTACCACCCTGTGCCAACCCAGAAGTGGTACATGTGCCTTCCATCCGTCCTTCTTCACCCACTTCTGCCCAGCTTCATGTACTGGCAACTTCTGTCATTAGGAGTGCTGCTGCTGCTGAACCACAACCCATCACAATTCCAGAGGATCTCCTGAAATCCACCATGCACACAGGTCTTTATATATCTTTATATCAAAGGTCTAATGTAACCCTGTCTTTATACTTAAATACAATTAGCTCTGTGGTGAAGCTCAACACTATTGGTAAAATTTGGTCCAAATATTTTCTAATACTGTAGATATCCCTGAGGAATTGCCGTCACTCAGCCTCATTGAGCCCTGTACTGATCCAGAGAGAATCACCCCACAAGTCTTGGTAGATCCATCTGACTCTGAAATCTGTCGAGCCATAAAGACCCAGAGCGTTGGACCTCACAGTGCCTCATCCCCACCTCCTACAGTCTGGTTCTCCTCTCGCCTTTCAGAGCTGGACACTCAGTTGGCTGCTCTGCAGAACATTGCAGACTATCTGGAGAAGGACTTTTCCAATTCTAGGATGGTACATGAACATATTGTTTTTGTCCTGTTTATATAATTTATGGCTCCCAAGTTTACAAATTGGCCTCAAAGGCTGACAAAAATACAATGATATAATATTTCTCATCCTGCTTTGTTTCTGTGTAGCTGGTTAACACGATTGAAAACCTCACACCAGTCTTGACTCCGGATGTGAAAACAACGGCAGTAAAAAAAACTGTCAGACTCTCTGTGCCACAGGAAGGTATACTCTAAAGCTATTCATTACACGGGTTTATTAAAATGATATATAACACTGCATTATTGTTTTAAAAATAACTAAAAGACACTGTTGTACATTCTCTGTCTCTAACAGCATGGGTGCCACGACTGGATGCTTCAGCTGATGCCTTTGAAGAAGATGAAGAAAATCAGGAAGACAAATTTGTGGTTCATAATAACTCCAGTGCTCCTGAAAGGAAGCCATCATTCACTCCTTCTCATGCTGACAACACTGGTCCTTCCTGCCTTCCCAAGTCTCCAAGTAAAAATGCATTTTAGTTAAACACTTCCTAAAATTGTTACTGTGGATAGATATTAAAATTGAGAGCTATGGGTGAAGGAAATGTTGGCTTCTAGTCTAAGCCCATCAGCTATCAGCTGATCTTTATATCCAGATATCTGTTCATAGAGATTACACATTTTCTTGAATTTTTTTTTTTAATTTTGCCAAACGTTGCAAATGCATTATCAAATCAAAAATTTAAGTAGAATCAAATCAGCTGATGCAGTGTTCGAATTATTTTTAATTGACTTTTTTGCACTTGTATAATCAGACGCATGTTTACATGTTGTTTTCAAAGGAGAGTCATGATATTAGAAGTTACAATTTTTTTATGTTTTAATGTTCTGTTCTTGTTTCTGTTCTGCTTTCTCCCACAGGAATGAGAGATCAGCTGCTTGAAGCATCTCCAGTGTAAGTTAAATGACATCTGAAGTCTTTTAGCCATGTTCTGACTCACATTAGCTGTTGTGGATGTGCTTACCTGCCTGTTACTTTTTTGTTTTGTTTTTTATCAATACTCTGCTTTCTACCTGTCTGTCTGTAGATGGGAAGATGAGAATCTGGGTCAAACTGGGCTATCCGATACAGCAGAAATCTTAGACGAGTTGGTGAGGGAAGGTTATTTATCCCTGACTGACCTGGATTTGTCCAATTCGCAGACTGCGCATTGTAGCAGGTTTGATACTTACTTACTAAAATTCATTGCTGTCCAAATGACTATCTGAGCAACTAGCAACTATTATCACTGAGGTGAAAAATAATGTGACCCCCAGCAGACTGGAAGAGCAGCAAAGTAGCTGGATGTCTCAGAAACGTGTCCTTCCGGAAGATGATAGGAGAGAGCTGAGGATCTGGATGAGAAGGAAACAGAGGGAAAGACTGGCTGTTTATCAGAAACACAGAGAGAGCCTGAGGGAGAAGGAGCGCAAACCTTTTTCTACCTCAAGAACAATGGTGAGTTATGTTTGCCTCTTTACTAGAATTGATTCAGTGTATGTTATTTTTTTTTTAATCTTACATCCACATTGTTGTGTACCTGCTGTGCCCTTACAGAAACCAACAAACAAGAATCAAACAACCACCTGGAGAACCAGAGAGGAAAAAGAAAAGTATGCACCTGTTTACATTGCCTGTGCACAAGAGAGTTGCATGTGTGTAACTTTTATTTCCGTGGGATTTAATAGGTTCACACTTCTGGAGCAATACAACCAGAGGACCCGTGACGCCTGTTCTTTGGCCAGTGACCTTCCCACCAATCCTCCAATCCTATTCAGTTCTTCACAGGCTCAAGGTTCACCGATGCCCTCAGCTGCTCGATCCAGCTCTGCTCCACCCCCTGGTGGCACTTACAGGTATCTCCCACAACAGTAATCTGATTAGGAGGTTGTCTCATTAAAGAATAATTGTACTCTGATCTACCTCTTGAACAAAACATTAATCATTCAGGAATGATGCCACAATGATCAGATTCTATACAGACCCAAATCTGTTCATTCTGAACATCTGGAATGAACTGGTCTTGGTAATGGAGGTAATGTCTTTTTTCTTAGGGCGTACAGTGTAAATGCCAGTTATAAAAGAAGTCTTAAGTCAGGACAAGCTCAACCTCAACTTCGTCCATGGACTACTGAGATGCAGGGGCGGCCTTTGGAGGATCACCGCAGGAGACTGGGACTTGACAGACCAGGTGTCATATTGATCAGCTACACTGATGTCCCATAAATTTATTTTCACTTTACTGGCAATAACAATAATGTTAAATTCACTGAACTTGTTCTTGTTGTGGTTTCGCATTAGTGACCTCTCTGCCAAGGGACCGTCTGTCTCAGGTGACCAGACGTGGCATGCTCACTGACACAAAGAGACACACTAAACTGCATACAGCCAGTCATGGTGAGGAACAGCATGTGGGATACCAGAGAAAGACGGGGCTGAGCAAAAGTCCTTCAGCTGGTACTGCTGTAGGGAGAGGGATCCTGAGGGAGCAGACGAGGATGGAAGAGAGAGAGGAGGTGAACGTCTGGGAGCCAACTTCACAATTGAGTAGGCTGCTGGGCCCAGAGGAGTCTATCATAGTAAGAATCACATTTTTCATTTCTTTATCAGAGAGAAATGTAACAACTTAACAGGCTTGTCAGTGTTGGTTAATAATTTTTGATGGTATACTTTTTTCTTGATAGATGATATGGTGTAAAGTTTTACAAATCTGTTGTACACCTCTCAGGGTTCGGCCGGACTGTTGGATGGGCAGGATGACGGTGCCAGAGCTGGTGTGTCACACATGGACTGGCTGGACAACCTTTCTGAAACTGGCAGCAGCTGTCTCAGCAAAATAGACTGGGCTGCTATCGAGAGGATGGTGGCTGCAGAGGAAGGTTGAGTTGGGTGTCAGAAGAAAAACAGCATGCCGACACTTCAATAGATGCTGGATAAAAACTTCCACAATTTTATGTGCCTAATGAATATACTGTAAATCAGAAGCATTTTATCTATGATAAGAGAAATTATCATTTATATATGTTTAATTTGATATGAACAGTGATATTAAATATGTCTGTTTTGTTGGTAAAGTAGGCCCACAATAAATGATATGTGATGTAATCAGTTTCATTTTCATCTAAAATTTGGAATAGACTATTTGTTGCACTGACATCTGCAGTGATGTCCTCTTCTTGAGAATATAGGTTTGTGCCATTTGTGTGTATGTGTATAAAGTTTTCTACATTTCTAATTTATCTTTGCAGAGTATTAAATATCTGGATTTAAGCATTTCAAAGCTGTTTCTTCTCATTGCTGTCTGTCTGTCTGCAGAACAAAGTCAGATCATGGTTGCACACAGAATGATGGAAAAAGACCAATTACTGTCTGACTTCTATTTAAACGACAAACATGTGTTTTGCTGCCTCCAGAATTCTGGGACCTGTTGTATTACTTGCTGTTACCAATAGTAACCGCAGGTGTCGCCAAATCAACCAGGACCGAAATCTTTAAGATTTACATTTCAAGTTGTCATCATATATTAGACAGCCTGTAAAATTCATATTAGTATTAAGTGTAAGATAATTGATGGCTTCTTGTGCTTTTTTATTGTGTTACACATCGGATTTTAGAGTGGACCTATAAACTTGCCATCTCTATATACAATCTTATGACAAAACCATAGAAGCTAACACTACACACGTATTAAAGATGAACTAGTTTCTCTTGTAATTAGCTGCACTTTGTTTTGGTATAAAGAACGCAAATAAAATCGAAAATTAATCCAAAACGACGCCAGGTTTGTTCACTTGAAAACACTCGGAGTACCCTACGCTGCGCAGCAACAAGCGCAGAAGAAGAAGAAAGAAAGAACATCCGGAGGTCAAGGGTAATCATCGTATTTGAAAACATGGATCCCAACAAAGTGGATGCAGGTAGCAAGTTTGTGCTATAACACATCTTTAAGTCTTGTATATTTATTTTACTCGGCTTACATGTTACGTACAGGTGTATTGGGCTGTGTTTGCAGTTTGTTTGACATTTTTCAGCTCTCTAAAATAAGACAGTAGGGGGAAGGAAACAGGCGCCGTTGCTGTTTATGCTAGCTTAATTGTTAGCTTATTTTCTTTGCAATGATGTTTTCCATCTTCCAACATTGAACCTTTTTAAGCCGTTTAACTACAGCTAGTCACAACTTTAATTGTCCTTCAAACTAGAAATAAATGATGCTCTTACCAGTGTTAAATCAGTTCAATTCAAATTCAAGCCGATACGATATTGTTAGTCAACAGACAAGGTTCAATATTTTAATGTTTTCTAACACAAAGTTTTATTCTACCGGAATATGTGTAAATATGAGGGCTATCAAACATTTTTTGGACACTGTTTTGACTTTACGTTATATATTTGACAATAGATTATATGTTTGGATGGAGGCAGATCGATGTTCAAGCGTCGGTATGTAAAATGTGTTTGTGCCAGATATGTGTCATATAACCCACCCTGTTTTCTTCCTGTACATTTGACTAATATATACACTTATAGGTTATTTACGTGAAACTCATGACCATCAGAAGGGTCGTCTGTAGTTGAAGCTGCTTTGCTTTAAAAAGGAAATCACAATACCAAGCGAGCTACATCCTGCAGTTTTGGGTGTTCATGTCAAAACCAAATTAATGCAGTTTACAAACAACAAAATAACCCAAAGTATGAAACAATTTCCTGGCCTCTTTTTCAGGCAAAGGCAAGGATGGAGACATGGCATCTGTCATGGGATTCTCCGGGTTTGGTATGTACAGTCCAGCGCAAATGGCCAATAACTTCACATACTTATGTTATTTCTCATATGATAAACTGACTGGTTTGCGTCAGTTATTGCTCAAGTAAGTTGCCTTTATGTCCACCAGGTAAGAAGGCCCGCACATTTGACCTGGATGCCATTTTTGAACAGACCCGTCGAACGGCCATTGAGAGGAGTCAGCGTGTATTAGGTAGGTTCACGACAAGCTGTTTAGAAGCCTTTCCGTCACCAGTGTTTGTGTAATTGTACTTAAAATTTTACTTCTTTAGAGGATCGGCAGAAGGATAGTCAGATGGAGGAGGAAGGGGAGAGCTCCAAATCAGTCAAATCATCAGTCCACAGTGAGAGAGACAAAGCTGTTCCCACTTCTTCCAGGTAACCAGAGTTTTCTTTTTTTTTTAGCTTGATTGTGAGTAAATACTAAATTTCAGTTTAGTCAGGCTGCCACTGCCTCAGAGGTTAGTTTCATGTCTGTTCCTCAAGCTTTTGATCATTTGATCCACCTGATGATAATAATTGTGGACAAAGAACTGCTGATTATGATAAACTGGAACTGAAAACATTTGAATACACAGACTACAACTCCCAAGACATGGAACTTGATATCGACCCTGAAAATAACTTCTTCTTTAATACTCATGACAGCTGCTGCTATTACACAGATGAACAATACAACAAAGACATTGAGATGAAGCAAAAACTATCAATCATTCATTTCAACAGCAGAAGCCTGTATGCAAACTTTGACAACATAAAGGAATACTTAAATCAGTTCTCACAACCATTCAACATCATCGCCATATCAGAAACCTGGATCAACCCTGAGAAAGGGGCAGACTTTGCACTATATGGTTATGAACTGCATTATAGAAGCAGAGAGAAGAAAAGTGGAGGAGGAGTGGCTATATATGTGGACAAAAACTTTAGCTACAAAGTAATCGGTTGTATGACAACTGCAATTGAAAATTTACTAGAGTGTTTAACTATAGAAATATGTATGGAAAAGAAGAAGAATATAATTGTTAGCTGCATTTATAGAACACCAGGATCTAACATTGAAAAATTTAAGGACTGGATGGAAGAAATGTTTACTATGTCAAGTCAAAAAGTCCTGTTCATCTGTGGGGATTTCAACATAGACCTGCTAAATCCAAATAATCACAAACCAACTATGGAATTTCTCAATACAATGTACAGCTTAGGCCTCTATCCGAAGATCACCAGACCCAGCAGAATCACATCACATTGTGCTACCTTGATCGATAATATCTTTACAAATGTTACAGACAGAAAAGCAGTAAGTGGATTATTGATCAATGATATCAGTGACCATCTGCCAGTATTTACAATTTTTGATAATAACTACAAAATAGACAGACAAGACAATAGACCCTTGTACAAACGTATTAGGACAGAGGAGTCAATAAAGGAATTAAAGAATGATTTAGCAAAACAAAATTGGGAAGCATTATATAAAGAGAACAACATTGATAAAGCATATGAAATATTTATAACAGTATTCAAAGTATTATATGATAAACATTGTCCAATGAAGGCAATTATTAAAAAACGAAACTATTCAAATTGCCCGTGGATCACTAAAGGCTTGCAAAATGCCTGTAAAAAGAAGAATAGACTATATAGGGAGTTCATAAAACACAGAACCAAAGAGGCAGAGAATAAATATAAAAAATATAAAAACAAGCTAATTAATGTTATGCGGATAAATAAAAAAGAATACTATAGTAAATTATTAGAATATAACAAAAATAACATTAAAGGAATATGGAATATATTGAACAATGTAATTCGTAAGGGTTCTAGCCAAAACACTTATCCCAAGTATTTTGTTGATAATGATATGACTATTAACGATATGGGTGATATTGTAAATGGCTTCAATAAATTCTTTGTAAATGTTGGTCCAAAACTGGCAGGAAAAATCCCTGACCCACTGACATCTGTAGAGGGGAACAATGGCTTTATTGAAAGGAATCCAAATTCCATGTTTCTCACAGCAGTGGATGAGAGGGAGGTTGTACAGACTGTTCATAACTGCAAAAACAAAACTTCAACTGACTGTAATGACATTGATATGACAATGGTTAAAAATGTAATCGAGGGAATTTCTAAACCACTTACATACATCTGTAACTTATCATTCCAAACTGGTACATTTCCAAGTAAAATGAAAATCGCCAAGGTTATACCGCTGTTCAAAACTGGGGACAAACACCATTTCACAAATTACAGGCCTGTTTCTCTTCTCCCTCAATTCTCCAAAATCTTAGAAAAGCTGTTTGTCAGCAGATTAAACAAATTCATTGATAAGCACAAGTTATTATCAGACTGCCAGTATGGATTCAGACCAAACAGGTCAACAGCCTTAGCAGTTACTGAGTTAATTGAAGAAATCACGAATGCAACTGACTGCAAAAAATATGCTATTGGGATATTTATTGATCTCAAGAAAGCATTCGATACAATTAATCATGAAATATTAATCAATAAATTGGACAGGTACGGTATCAGGGGGGTGGTCTTAAACTGGATGAGAAGCTATTTAAAGAACAGGCACCAGTTTGTGAAAATGGGTGAGTATGAGTCATCATGTTTGGATATTGCTTGTGGTGTCCCCCAGGGGTCAGTATTGGGTCCAATTTTGTTTTTGCTTTACATTAATGATTTATGTAATGTATCACAATCATTAAAATTAGTACTATTTGCAGATGACACAAATGTCTTCTGTATTGGAGAGAATTTGCAGCAGCTTCTGGAGGTAATCACGCTGGAAATGACTAAATTAAAAAACTGGTTTGACAATAATAAATTATCGCTAAATTTAAGTAAAACAAAGATGATGTTATTTGGAAACTGTAGAACAACCAATCAAGTAGAACTCAAGATAGACGGTGTCAACATTGAAAGAGTATTTCTGATCAAATTTTTAGGAGTGTTGATAGACCACAAAATCTGCTGGAAACCTCATATAAAACATGTCCAATCAAAACTCTCAAGAAGCATCTCAGTCTTGAGCAAAGCAAAACACGTATTGGATCATAAATCACTGCATATCCTCTACTGCTCCCTGGTCTTACCGTATCTAAATTACTGTGTGGAAGTCTGGGGCAACACCTACAAAAGCTCATTGCAACCACTATTCATACTGCAGAAAAGAGCCATACGAATAGTTCATAAAGCAGGATACCAAGATCACACCAACTCATTATTTTTACATTCCCATGCCTTAAAGTTATTTGACCTGGTAGAATACCAAACTGCACAAATAATGTATAAAGCAAAGAACAAGCTACTTCCATATAATATACAGAAACAGTTTTCTCAGGGAGAGGGAGGTTACAGCTTGAGGGAAAGAAATGATTTTAAAATTCCAAAAATCCGTACAACAAGTAAAAGCAAGTGCATTTCAGTTACAGGTGTGAAATTGTGGAACAGCATGAACATGAAACTGAAGCAATGTCCAAACATAAACCAGTTTAAAAAGCGGTATAAAGACTTAATCTTTAAAAGGTATAGGGATGAGGAGGGGTTTTTATAGAAAGAAGTGTGAAAGACTGTGTGTAATTTCTGTCGAATGTGATGGTATGTATGGGTCTTTGTGTATATGTGTATACATATGTGTGTGTGTGTGTGTATATGTGAATATGTATGAGTGTGTGTATACTTGTATATAAATATGTATATAGGTAATTTAGACACAAACTGTTATATAGGGTACACAGGGTGAGGAAAGGCATAATTAAATAATGTTCAATGTTTGAAATATAGAGAAGGGGTAGGATTATATAAGTGTATACTTCTTCCTACTCCTTTTCAGGCATGTAAATATGTGCGAATTGAGGAAACAATGAAACGCAGCTCTTACTTTGCTTGACTAATTGTCTTGCAATATAGATATGCTGCTTGTTTTGTTTTGTTTTGTTTTTTGGTTGTTGTTTTCACATGTCTGAAATAAAAAAGGTTTCATTTCATTTCATTTCATTTTCTTTCTTTTTTTTTCCTCTTAGGAAACAGGAGACTGAAAGCAGTAGTGACAGTGATTCAGACTCTGACTCAGACTCAGACTCAGATCTTATTGGACCTCCACTTCCTCCTCAACATGTGGCCCAGGACAACGATGAAGATGAGCGTGTGAGACTGCCTCGTCCACCAGGTCACACAGGCGGCACGGCTCACAGTGATGAAGATGATGATGATGAAGGGGAGGCACAAGATGATGACGATGATGTATGTTTGAAATGTCCCACTTAACAGTAGGCATTACATGTGCATTCCAAAATATTACCTATAGGTCTACCACCTGAATCTCCTTGAGTGTTTGTTATTTATTATCCTGCTGCCTCAAATAGGCCCTTTTCATAGCTGACATTTTGACTTGTCACAGTAGGAAAAGCACGAGTGTTACTAATGTAAATAAATGTCTTTTGGCTCAGTGTCCCAATAAGCCAATGAGATAGCATGTATGGCACATGTGCATCTAGGGATAGCACAATACCAGAACCCTGAAAACAAAGCGACTAAATGGAATTTAATTAGTAATTCTATTATTTTCACCAGTGCTTTTCCCACTGTGATATGTGTCAGTATCTTCAGTGACAAGGGCCTATAAAGGCACCTGTTTCTTTTGTGTGTTGTAGGGTGCTTTTAAGACTTCACCACTAGATGGCAGCACCAGAAAACCTAATCAGCCTTACACCATATGGGATAAAACAACCGTCATCCCGTGTTACTGAACAGTAATTAGTGTCTTCTTTTAGGTGTTTTATCCTGTTTTTTTTCTCACACCAAAATGTCTGTGCCACCATCAGCATCTTCAGTGCAGCATTTCTCAAAAAGTATGACGATGCACATTCAGGGAAGTGAATGTCTCAGGTTATGAGTGAAGATCTTAACCTTTTACATCCAGCTTTATAACTGTTCCCAGTCACTCATTTGCAGCTGAATGCTGTGACTCCAGGCTTTTTATTCACGCAGCCTATTAAAGTTAAAATGTCATATGTAATTGAATCTTGGAGCGAAGTTCTACACTGTAACTATGCACCTAATGAGGCCTTCTTCAGTCTTTTACTGTTTCCGCGTGTCTTTATGTTCATCTCAACTTTCCAACTTAGAATCCTGTGAAGAAGATTCCAGACACTCATGAGATCACTCTACAGCACGGCACCAAGACAGTAAGGACTTCTTCTCACGCACACATTATAATTGTTCCTTATGGAGCTCTATGGAAATTTATTCAATGACTTTCTGTTAGAAAGAAGACAGTCTTCATTCATCATAAGTGACTTGAAATCATCACCATATTTTATTTACATTATGCACACCCTAAAGCACCAGATCAGTGGAGATCTGCGTCAGTTATTGGACTTTCAGCCAATAGCTGCCTTTATTTGATAGTGGCAGATGACGATTTGGACAGGAAATGGGGGAGAGAGGGGTATGACCTACAAGCACATAGCAGAGACTGCTGGATTTGATTCGGCAACAGTTGTGGCTGTGTAGCACACGCTATAACCATTTGCCTACCTTGAATTAATTAAAAAAAAAAAATCACCAGAAATGTCTAGCCGCCCAAAGGGAACATTACAGTGGACCAAATTTAGCCTATGGGCTCCACTTTGGGCAGCCCTGATTTTCAGTATAGGGCCAATTTGGTATCCAGTTCTGATTGCAGTCTTGGTGTTTAAATAAAATCATCATTACACAAGGACAAACTTTAAATATTTGGCTTCTGTTCATTTTTGCTGCCTATAGAGGAGACAGCATGTCTACTTCTACAGTTGGTTGACTTTGAGCCAAACAGGCTTATAGATCATCCTTCAGTTTTAAATAAAATGATTGTTTCCTCAGGTATCAGCTCTTGGTTTAGACCCCTCTGGAGCCCGTCTGGTGACTGGTGGATATGATTATGATGTGCGGTTCTGGGATTTTGCCGGGATGGACCAGGCGCTGCAGGCTTTCCGGTCCCTCCAGCCCTGTGAGTGGTGAGTCCACTTCTGAGAACACAATGTGGAACATTAACACAGTTGCTTCACATGTAGTTAATTAGTGTCATGCAAACATCCAGTATACTCCCTGCATTTAGGTGGACACACATACACAAACACACACATTTGTTGAGCTCCATTGAGCCTCATGTTAACTCTGTGACATCCTCCCTTTTCATTCAAAATGAGCCTTTCAGAAGCAGATGGTTGAGATATGTGGGTGTTTGTGTGTCTGTGCGTGTTTATTCCGTGTTTCCCCAAGGTTATCATCAAAGATCGAATTCTTTTTTGCTTTTGGGAACCAGTGGGCTGAGCTGGAGCGGGCCTCCACTTATTAACAGAAATTTACGCTACATTTATTTTGATTACAATGTGATTCAGTCGCCTGTTTGGTTTACTAACAAGCTGGGCTTCATATAGAAAGCTGTGCTGTTGAGGTTCACTGTTCCTCTCTCCCGACCAAAAAGGCAACTTATGAGCTCAGTCAAACTAAAACAATGAGGAAAATGAGCCTTTGCTTTTTTTGTAGTAAGCCTTTGAAGATGCTGAAGCCCCCCCCCCCCCAGTGAAAACAGCATTTATGTTAACCTCTCTTTCATTTCAACAATGAAACCTTTTGTTCTGTGTACAGAAATTTTGGTGCCCCATCTACTCTGTGCTTTTTTAATGCTGTTTGATTTTAATCTGAATTATTTGTCTCACTCAGGTTATGTGGTCCAGATAGTTTTCTGTCTCATAAATTTTATGCAGTGCAGTGTAATGTACAATGATATATGTATAATTGTAAAATTGAAAAAAAAAACAACAACCCAAAAACATTCTAAAAGTTCTTTTTTGCAATATGAATACCTTATTATATTTCTTGTGGTACATGTCTGTAAAAGCAAGCATTTATGTTTAACTTCTTTAAGTGTTTTCCATTATGTTTAAATGAGTGTTATCATTCTTTCCGTTTCATAGCCTAACCATGTGTCTGTTGCGTGTCACAGATCAAAAGACCCATCTTCAGATGTACATCAGATGTTGTGTTGTTTTGTTCCTATAGCTACATTTATCTATTGTTTGTTTTGTTTTGTTTTTTTACCCCTGTGGCCTTTGCAGGATTAAAACCTTCTTATGTAACAGTGTTTTGGTGCAGACATCTTGTACAATCACAGCTTGCAGATGGCTTACAAACAGACACCAAGACATTTATCAGAACTTACGGCACCACAGAAATACAAACTGAAAGTATCTGCTTTTTCTCAGATGTCCTTTTCATGTGTGTGTCCCCTCAGCCACCAGATCAAGTCCCTGCAGTATAGCATCACCGGTGATGTCATCCTGGTGGTTTCTGGCAACGCGCAGGCCAAGGTGTTGGACCGTGATGGCTTCAATGTCATGGAGTGTATAAAGGGAGACCAATACATTGTCGATATGGCCAACACCAAGGTACGGTGGTGCTCACATATATTGTAGATTGCAACTCGGGTCTAGTTTTTGTAGTTTCGACTGTCGTTTTAATTGGCTATGATGACCCTGTACTCACCCAAAGTAATTGCTGAGGCCTGGAAACATGGCAACAAGCTTTGACATCACAATAAACACTAGTGGTCAGATGATTAGACAGGCCGTAAACAAGCTAACAATGTAGCCATAATCAAGACCACTTTATTTGGAGAAAAGAGCATAAGGGAGTCCACCAGAAATCATAAGTCATAATCCTTCATTACACAGTAAAACTGCATATGCACACAAAACTGGATATTTGTTTGAAACTGGTTTTTGAATGGCTTGTGTTTTTTTGCGATCTGACTCACTTTGTTGCTGTGCTCTAGGATTTCAGCATCTCGATGGTGACAATATTATCATTGCTCTTCAAAACAACAGCGAGCCTAGCTGTAATAAACTAGAATTAATCTGTAATCTCTAATAGGGCAAACCTGTTTAAAAACGGTTTCTTATTTACCCATTCAGCTGTTATAGAGCAACAGTATCCTTCATTTAGCATTGTGTTTTTCAACCCTTGATGAATTGAAGTCCAATTTCCAGTGTGCCCCAGAGTGACTGCTAATTCTAAACACAGGCTGGCTGCTCTGCTCTTCTGCTGCCAATGAATAATGATAACAAGTTGCAGCCATGAGCTTGTCTGTTTTCATATGTGAGGATAATGGTCTGTGCTATGTGACCAGCTAGAGGCAGCCTCAGGGGGAGAAGAACACCACATGCGTTCAGGACTGTCGTGGTTCATCTCTTGCATGTACCTGCATCTACAAAGGAGGATCCTAATGAAGTGCCCATGTTTGGGTTTTACTGTGTTTAAGGAAGCCGTATTGGCAGTCACCAACCATGTGTGCCAGCTGCAGTACATTTAGACATGGTTTATACCACCCATATGAGTTGCTTGAGCAAGTGAAGGCCCATTGATTGCAAGTAGTGTTTTCCTGGATGTCCTACATTCTTGTCCTGCTCAGTCCCATCTGGAGCTGATGGGAGAGTTTGGTTCAATGAAAATGCGTTTTGGCCCGCTGACAATGTCCCAGTGGATTAGCTGTGTCTCATGTGGTAATTGAGTCCTTGCTTCTGCTTTGCCTATGTTGACAGACAATTACCTCCTACCTCATCCTACTGTGTGCAGAGAGATGCCAAACAGTAGTCTATATATACACACAGGGTAGACTGACATGATGTTTTTTGAGTTATAGTTCTATAAAATCAAGGAAAAATCTTGAGCACTGTTTCCAGTATCCAGAAATATTCATATTAGATTGTTTTGTCCCACCAACAGCTCAAAGTCCAAAGTGAGAAAAACAAAGAAACTTCAATCAGTCACCAGTCAGATAACCATAACAACAGTGTGTAGTAATTTCCTGTCAGTTTGCTTTATTGATTTATTGACTGGCCAGCTATAATGTTTAGTGATGACTTGATTAATCAACTGATCCTGTCCGTGCTCCTAAACTTAAACCTGACAAATACAGGAGTCTGTTGCTAAATGCAGTTGCATTGACAACAAACTGAGCATGCCAGAATTGTCCCAGTAAGTCACCTCTTGTTATGAGAGATGTGTCTATTCTTGGTGCTGTTTGTCATTAACATGCTCTATTTTTGTTTACCGTTAGTATGAATATCAGTCTGCTTCTCTTTAGTCATTGGCAATTTGTTGTCCTAACTGTTCAGGAAGAGGAAAGAGATTTGTTTAGAAAGGTAACGGCTCCTTCACACAAATTGTGAACCTTGTCATGGATGATTCTGTTTATTTTCTTGGTAATGCAAAGAGCAGGGAAGCAGCCATTCATACCCCATTTGAGCTTGAACCTCATCATGTAGCAGGTGTGTATTTTACCATAAAATGTCACAACTTAGCAATTTGTTATCAGCCCATTTTAGTCATTAAACAGCAAGAACTGTGCACTTTGCTTTTATTGATTATGAAAGTGGTGTGTTTGAAGTGTTTGACAGTGAACAGGCAGGCCTCTCTTCACGATGCACACATACCAATGTCATTTGGTCAACTCCTGCTCATGCGAGGCTCTGCTTTCTCAAGCATCCTGTCAAATAGCGGTATGTCATGTCTGAAGCCTCTTTGCAGCACACTGAAGTGTTCCTCTCTGACCTGGCAGTGGGGGGAGGCCTCTCTCTGGGTTATCCCGCATTGAAGTCATTTGCTATGAGTCATTCTCCACAGGACTCTTCTAGGGGCTCTCTGTTTGAAGCTTTGACACAGCCTGCTCCTCTGCTTCACCGGCTCAGTTTTAAGGCAAAGGAATATAACAAGGAAGGTCAAAAGCCAAGGTTACAAAAAGATCCTTTCCGGGTGCATTCAGATTAGGCAGCATAATTGATGCCTCCTGGGAACTCAGTAGACTACCGAGTCTCTGTGGATGCAGATAATACAGTCACCATGCACGTCACACTGTGTAGCTCTGAAAATGCATCATCATAAAAATGTAATGCCGTCCTTGAAATAAACAACTGGTGACCTTTTGTGCAGCTGTTTTGGCTCAGGATTTAACAATGAAGAAGAGGAGTTGTTGGCCTTCATGAATGCACCTTCATTGGTTCCTTCTGCCGACTTTTTAAATTTTCACTTTCTGCTCTTTTCAGGGTCACACAGCGATGCTGAATTGTGGCTGCTGGCATCCTAAGATTAAAGAAGAGTTCATGACCTGCTCCAATGACGGGTGAGTTTTAAACAAGTATTGTTAAGGTTGAGTGGTTTACTTTTCTGTCTTTTCTGCCGTTGCAGTATTGTACATACTGTAAGCAATCATGGTGTAATCCACTACAGAAGAAGAAACAGTCACCGTAAGGGAACTGTATGTAGTAGTAATGATGTGAAACTCTATACCCTGCCATGTTTATTGTTTGTAAACAATGGACTTTGCTCATTTTCATTTTTCCTTATGACTCACCAGGATGTGCAGAAAACTATTTTAAATGCTCATAGCAATATTCAGAAACAGCCAAAATATCCTTTTATCTCATCAAGTGAAATTCCTTTTGGATGTGCCATATTTAATGATAACATTCATAGATACACCTCTCAAATATTGTGATTACTTCAACATTTGTTCAGAATCATCATTTACTGAGCAACTAACTTCTGTACGTCATGACCGAGGCAACACTCCAAGACTTTTCTTTGCTCTCATGTCGTCTGTCACCAGCAGGGAGTCCTCTAGTCCAGATTATGCCTCTGGAAATGGGAGCTTGGCCTCTCAGCTGTGCATTGACACATGGCACATTTTATTCTGGATGTCGTCCAACTGCAGCCCTTTTTTATTTGCATGCAGCGATTCAGACAGAGAGCAACACTGCTGGAGATAATAAGACGTCACACACACACATATTTATAATTTTTCTGCTTGTTTTTGCTGCTTCTACCTCCTGAAAAGCTGCACTAATCCTGCTTGACTGAAGCTGTGACCCCGTGTCCTATGTGTAGGTGTGAGCGAATATTTGTGAGTGAATACGTGTGACTTTGAGTGAGACCGCAGCGATGAGTCGTGAGTGCGTGTGACAGGCAGCAGTGCAGAAACCCGGGACTATCATCATTAAGTGAAAACAAGGGGCTGGCTGTGCTGGCAGGCCGCGGCCCAGTGTTTACCAGTGTTCCTGCTCTCCCAGATGTGGAGGCTGGTTTACTTAGCCCTTATTGAGGCTCTGGAAATCCTCCCCTGGCACGTTAGCGCTGGGTGTTGCCCCTGGCCGGATCGGAGAACAGCAGAGAGGAGCGCACAGGGAACCATTCACAGGCTGAGCAGCTGCTTGTGAGGAGGGTTCACAGCAAGCAGAGCAGGTCGGCTCAGAGGCCTCAGAGATGGAAAGAGGCCGTGGCAAAGAGAGGAAAGAGAGGAGGAGGGACTGCCTGTAGTGATTTACAGGTGAAAATGTCCATCTAACCTCATGTCAAATCTCTCTTTTTGCACTTTTACTTATCATCACGTCAGTAATATCCAGTGAG
Source organism: Centropyge bicolor (assembly GCA_037975185.1). Lineage (NCBI taxonomy): Eukaryota > Metazoa > Chordata > Actinopteri > Pomacanthidae > Centropyge > Centropyge bicolor. The sequence continues at coordinate 8,134,057 of JBBMOC010000019.1, read as the reverse complement.
TACAGGGCCTACTTGGTGATTAAGTGCTGTACTTGATGTTCTTGGTCAAACCACTAACCCTCAAACCTCCCACTTCTTCAGTCCAAAGTCCCACTCATTCCTCCAGTACAAACAGATTGTAGCTGTGAGGATTTAAACAGGTGCCAAACACACAGATCACATTACTTCAGTTTTTGTTTCTGAAATCTTCATTTTCATTTTTTATTCAATAACATTTTTTTTTTTTGGTGAACATTTGGTGAAGGACAGCCTGAGATTCTGAGAGCAGTGCTCCTGTGTCTGTACATTTAATTTTTATTAATTTTTTTGCTGATCCATCCAGATATGAGGGTGTTCTGGATTTTACTCAGCAAATGTATCCTCACTCTTAGAAATGGCCCCACGACTGGATTCATCAGAATTCTGCAATCTCAGCACACACGACAGGCCCCAACCTTCAACATCTGTATTGATAAGGGTCTTTTTTCACATTTTATGATCTAAATTGCTCATTTAATGTCTTGCAAAATGAGTCAAAACTTGATTGACAGGACTGCCAGGTTACACGTTGGTTGCCTCTTGCTCATCCTCCTTTAGCTGAATCAGTGCTGCTTCAGTTATTACAGAGGGACCATCAAACACTTCTTCCTCTTGTTGCTCATCACCACCTCATGAGACATGTTGCTTCCTCCACTTCAGTGCCATCCTTTGATCACCCCCAGAGTCTGAAGACGCCAGGACTTAGTCAGTGGGCCTCTTGAGAATGGACCAGTCGGCCAATAGTACCAGTGGGAGTCTGCTGATGCCTCTATCTGCTTCAACATCAGACCAACACCTAGGTTTTCTGTCTTTCTTCCAGTGTCACCCTAGTTAGAAAGTCTTTGTTGTGTTTATTTGAATAGGTTTTTAAGTATGATCACTGGACCGCCCAGCTCCTTAATTAATGGTCCCTCCTAGTTGTATGGAATCTCATTCATAAGAACTGCCTCCCAGTTTCTTGAATGATTTCATTCACCAAGACTTTTTCTCCCAGAGAGGAAGTGGATGAGCGGGAAGTACTGATGAAGCATAATAGTGCAGCAGCAGGGTGGTAGTGATTGTCCTTGCACAGTGAGGGTTGAATGGAGGCCTCAGCAGAACTGTGCGACTCAAGTCGGTCGGTAAAAAGCGATTCTGCTCGGACTGGTGTGAGCGTGTCAACATTTCACATTCTTCTGGCGTTCTGTTTGAGAGTCCTGCCATTGTAAAATGGCAAAATGTTTTCCAACATTATTCATGTTCGATCCAAGGGGGGGACAAGTGCGTATTAAGCCCTGAGCCACTTTAACTGAGTCTTTGCTGAAAGACTGAACACCTGTTTGAAAACTGCAGATTTATTTCTCAGAAAGTGAAGGCAGTATGTGCTGGGTCTTCTCCCGGTGGAAGTATTCCTTTGGCAGAACTGAACTTGAAGTGAACTAAAAATATGGCTGGGACTTTTGTGATGAACAAAATCGTCAACAGCAGTGGCTTAAAAATTCTTGAATAAATTCTGTTGTGAACAAACCATACTGCATACCATAGAATTGTTAACAAACTATCACTGACGCTGTGGAAGGTTTTGCATTTGTGGCTTGACGGACATGACACTCTCATTCTTGGTTTTACTTTGTCATTTTATGGTGCCCCAGGAGAACGATCAAAAATTCATGTTATGCTCTTTTTGTGACTGAAATTTCAGCCAGTGGAGCAGAGGACAGGACAAATGGCGACTTTCTAATTGGGACCACATGTTACTTCTGTTGAGTCTTGAGACCCACTTGCGCATATGCACGCACAAATACACACAAATTGAGGAATGTTTCCAAGAGGTTCGAATGCCAGGGATTCCCTTTGTGCTGGCTTGCTGTCAGGGCTGCAGCTGGATTTGGATGTGGAGCTTTATGCAAGGAGACCCAGAGGACAACATGGCAGGTCCTTTTACTGCTGAGAAACAAACTGTTTGTCTTTGTCATGCGCTTAAACCAAACACAATATGTGATACATGTGACATATTAAGTAATAATCTTTGGCGAGCATCCACAAACATAGAAAGTCACAGAGCTGATTTAAGATCTGCTGCTTGGATAAATCTCGGTAATCTAGGATGGGTTTTTTTGCATTTGCTCAAAGTGCATGTGTGTTTTTTTTTATCTTTATATAAGTGAGTATTGATACTTAGAGGGAAGGGCACAACTGCTGAGTTACAAAGTGTGATCTGCGTGACAGAAGAGTGAGGACAGACATGACATAGTGCGTGTGAGCATGTTGGGGCGATTCACACAGTTTAACACATCAGGTTCATCCACAGTCCAGCTCGTCTCCGGTTGTTGTCCGCCTTACATTTCAAGTGTTCCATATCCTGCCAAAGAACGCACATACCATAGCTTTAAGGAGTCCATTTATCCTGCTTGTTCAATTTACAATCATGGCTGACTTTTTGACTGACAGCAACCTCTAGTCCTTTAGTGTGTGAGTACAGTATTTGTTTCTTTTCTTATTGAACTAAATAGGAGGCCACTTCCTTATTGAGATGTGGTGGGAAGGCATCTTATCAACCAGCTTGCTTGATTAAATCTGAAGACCTGTCTTGACTTCTTTTAGCTTGAGTCAACCATTTTTACACCTGTAGTGTGTGGTCTCACCTGCCCTGTACTTTTTTCAGATTTATATTTTGACTTTAGAGCTGCACTAATAATATGAATTGCTTGAATCAGTGTCTCACTATACCCACACTCCTTGTTTCTTCTTTTTTGTGTCCTTGCTTGAGTGCCACTGTGTGTATGCCTGCTCCCAAATCCTTCTGTTATTTCCCCACTTTATCTCCTTCAGCTGCGATGCAAGATGGAGCATCTTCCCTTCTTAATCCCCCCTTTCTCATAACAGAGCCCCAGTTAGTCAGTCAACCGGCCATCGGGCAACACAGCCCGTCTCCGTCGCCGGAATTCAACCAATAAACAACCTTATACGAGATGTACGCCTCTCTTATCCCGCTCTCCTCCTTATCTCATGATCTGGGAAAGTGATCCTCGCAGCCATCACCCCCACCAGGCCTATAACCTGACAGACAGATAAAATCTTGGGCCTGGGGAGTTGTCACTCCTCAGTTGATGTTTGAATGACTGTGCTACCTCGTAAAGTGCACACGCATGACTGAGGATGTATGGGTCTCATTTTATTACATTCACCCCTCTGTCTCTGAAGCGTTTGTGCGGGAAAAGGGGGCCGCAGTTTGAAGGCAAAACAGGGTTGCAGCGAAGAGGGACGGGCGTAGGTGTTGCCTTTGAATGTTTTTTTCTTTATGCCGCATGTGAATATTTTGACATCTCATATTCTTTCTTTAGTAGAACATTCCCAAAACAACCAGGTTGGAGCTCCAGATGTTTCCCTCTGGAATACAAGCCACAACTTTAATCATGTGACGCTGAAGTTTATTTTTAATTATTACATCTTTTGATCTCTCAAAAAGGGGATGGAAATTTTTTAAACTTCAACAATTCCACATATTAGAGCTACGAGTTTTCACTTCCCTGCCCTGCTCTGCGTCTTGCTCCTGACAGGTGAGGGTGTGCAGTCTTCGGGCCTGTGGTCGCAGCTAAAGCTCAACACTGGTGGGCTCCAGCCTCTCTGCTCCTGCCCCCTGACAGCCAGCGCTGCCATGTTTTGGAAAGAGCGGCTCACGATAAATAGCATTCCAGGTTTTGTGTGCTACGCGAAAGGTTATGTTGTCTTTATTGGCTTGACAGACGCCTACAGTCTTCTGTAAACAAAATCGAGACGTCTGTGTGAGGCAGCAGGTGGACCAATTTGTCATCCAGTCCGTGGCCATCACTCTTTCTCATTCACTCTCGCACATACACATGCATATCTGCTCATGTAAACACTTTACTGTACAATGCCTTAGCCTTCAGGTTGAACCGGGCAACTTCCTTTTCTACTTGGCTTTTGCATTATTTTTTTCCAAGCCAGAGATCTTTTGATTTATTAGCAGCTTTGGTTTATGCGGATTTAAACACAACTATGCATCAAACAGAGTTTTATTTGACCCTTGCCAGTTCTCACTCAAACCATATGTCTTCAGCTGGCATTTGTAATACAATGTTAGACTTATCCAAACACAGTTGAGTGTGCGCATCTGTGACTTTGTAGCTGGCCACGGAGGAATCCTGGCCTGGCTGTTAGTAGCAGCCCTTCCTGTGTGTTTATACCTTCTCTGCTGACCTCGTGACCTAAGGGTCATGATGCTCACTAAAGCAAGTAGTGGGTCACAGACACATTTGGACACGCTCTGTCTGACGTGAGTGTTTGTGTGGGTGTGTGAAAGGTTGACTAAACACGTTTGTGTGTTGTCAAGTAGTTTTTTTTGTCTATTTTGCCACCCTTATACCTTTTTTTGGTTCCCCACAAAAGCCCTGATGAATGAAAAGAGGACAGGTTTGGTGGTTAGAAGTTGTGTACAGCATCGTTTGCTTGGACATCCTCTAGAGAGTAAGCCATGCCAACAGGGTCAAAGGTGAAATGTTCCACCTTGTTTTAACCTAAACAACGTGGTGTTCTCAGATCGTCGTTCACCCCACTTTGAAATTCAAGGTATGCGGAAATACTGATGACTGCTTTGGATAGCCTGAATAATCTACTTGCTCCAAGAGGCTTATTTGGAGTAACTTCCCCCTTTTTGTTCTTATTTTAACTGATAATTTAGTCGCACAAAAGCTATTTTTTTCAGTGATTTAATGTGTTTAATGTCAAAAATGTAAACTTTCAACAATGGTGGGTTATTGATGTTTCTCTTGTCTTTCAATTTTATGCCTTTTCTTCTTACTGCATTAAAAATCTGCCTTTTAATTCCTCCATCTTCAGTAATTCAGGTTGTGTAATGTGTTTAAAGATTTCATGGAACTGTTGGACATGTCAGACTGATGTACTGCTCTACTGTTTCCTAACCCCTCACCCTGCAGCACATAGCTTCCTAACCTTAAGCTCATTAGAACAGTTGGAGCATGCTGTATCTCTATGATTCTGATTTATTGCGGTGGTGCATGGTGCTGATGACCAAATATGTTTTGAGGGATAGCCATTTTATGAGTGATTCATTACGGTTGGATGGAGATAAATTATATTCTCTGTCTGTCCACAGCACTGTGCGCACATGGGACCTGAACTCTGAGAAGAAGCACAAGTCTGTGTTCAAACCGCGCTCCTTCCAGGGGAAGAAGGTCATCCCCACATGCTGCACCTACAACCGCGATGGGAAGCTCATTGCAGCAGGCTGCCAGGATGGCACCATCCAGATCTGGGACAGAAACCTCAGCGTGAGTCTCAAAATACACACAAACCAACCACAATGTGAAGTAGGGTTGTAAACACAGGATGTCTGTTTTGTCATGGCCTCGGGTGTAGAGTCATGAGACCTAGGTCGCCCGGTCACAGGGCAGAGAGGTCGAAGTTCAACAAGTCACTGACCAACACTGACCAGAATTCAAAATGCAGGGCTTTAAAATGCATATGTCCAAACTGGGAGTAGTTGAGAATATTATTAAGTAGTCTGTCTGACCTGCATTGACCCTGTTATCACACTTGTACTATGGCCTTCAGGTCAGGCAAGAGTCAGCCTCATTCAATCCAAACTGTTGTAACCAAAATCTACAGCCATGTTAGAGGCTCTGAGGCCAAGACACAGTGGTGCTTTCAGCTAAATGCTAACAGCAACATACCTCTAGCATGGCTCAAAAATAGCTGATTATGTAACTGAATTAACTGATGTGTAAAGATTGAGTTGAGTTACATGGAAGTTACTGGGAGGCCCAATCACAATTTCGAGTTCTACATTTTCCACTATTATCTAATTAGGCAATTAAGTGATCAAAGTGTTCGTTCCATTCTTCAAGATTCACATAGTTGAGGTAATAGTTGCTCTTGGCTCCTGAGTAGCATTGCTCTCACTTATTTGGCTGTTTTCACTCGAGTCAGTTCACAAATCGACACTGTAGATACAAATGACTTCCATGCATCTCCTCCATCTTTCATCGAGTAGATCTTCTAACTCTCCCTGAGGTTTTATTGCTCATGGTTAAAGCTTGCCTTATGCCTGCCCGTGGGTCTCTTCATGGCCGGCAAAGTGACACATCTATGGTTAGATCAGTAACAGAGCGGCGGCTCACTTGCTGGTTCACACACAAAATTCACCTCCATGAAACAGATGGGAAGAGGTAAAAGAAGCAGAGAGAGGTGCATTTCTGCTGAAGAGGAGACCTAAGGGGCTCGAGCACTCATAATTCAGTGTTTTAAAAGATGACATATTTTAGGCATAATTCCGGTTTGGTATCGCCTCACATTAGGACAAGCCCTTTTGCAAACATGGTTTTATAAATTTCTTTGTCCACGGTGTGAGAAATACTTTGTGGTCACTCACCTGGGAGTCCTAAAACACTATAAACCAACATTTTAAGATGGGAAATAAAACTGATGGAGGCCTGCACACAGATATTGCTAAATACTTTCTCGGACAACCACTATCCAGTATAAGACATCTAGCTGTTTTTTCTGCCCTTGATGTTTTGGCACATTTTTACTCCAATTCTTTTGTTCCACTTCATTTCCTTTCATCTGCCCAACCCCATATGCAGACAAGGTTCAATGCTCCTGTTATTTCATACGAGAATAGTGACAGTGACAATTAAGCTGTAGTTGGTGAGTTGGAACAGCTTGATTGGACAGAGGGGCTTATCCAGATTAGTCAAATGGGAAATAGGCTACATGATAATTACTCCAACAGTCAACTCCGAAATCACACACACAAAAATGTTAATAGATGGAGGATTTGTTTTCCCTGTACTTACTGATGTTACTATTGTAAGAGCATCTGTGCCTCCATGTAGCCGTGTTGTATCGCCTCCCACCTCTGAGCTGCTCATAACAGCAGGCTGCGAATGATTGGTTAAAGCTCTCCAAATTTATTACCCCTCTTTCTCCAAACTAAATATTTACCCTGCGTCCCGTAGCAGCTTACAATAGTCATGTCTGTTGCCTGACCACTGGAGCCTGTCCTGTCTGAATGGCTCAAGAATTTAGCTGGTGCCCTCTGCCCTAATCAGCAACCTGTGCCGCTGACTCCAATTCAGCCACAAGCCTAAAAAGGAGTTGACCTCCCGATGATTTTATTGCTGCTCCCTCCTCCACTCAAACGAGGCCTATCTCCTGTTGTATTGCTACTATTACTCATGGCCAGAATATGCCGGCAGATCAATCACGATCAATCACATACATGACCTTGATCTGGAGCTCAGTCTGAAGAGAAGCTATTGAGGATGACACATCGTGCTCTTGAACCCTGACATGAGTTGATTCATCTTATGATGGGAGTCAAGTAGGTCTCTTTTAGTGGTCTGCCACAGAGAGTGATTGCGTGCACAAGTCTGCGTTGAAATGGTTGCCAGGTAATGTGCACTCTGTGAAAGTTTGTGCATTGAGGGGTGCAGGCCTTCGTTCAAAAACATGACCGCAGAGACCTGAGGAATGTTATGATGTCATTGGTGGACTTAGATGTTTCCAGACATCAAAGTGGGACCCCAGAAGAGGTGGTTTTGATGAACTGCTCAGTTGGGGAGTATTATCATGAGATGACGTGGCAAACTTTCTCTTCTTGTCTGCATTGTCTGGCTTTGTCACTGCATTCGACCCTCAATTATGAGAGAAACCAGAGATCCCCAGAAGTTTTAACTTGTGTCAGAGATGAATCTCGACGTGAAGACTTCTTTTTCACTCCTTTACAATTTTGCCTTCAGGCCATCTTGTTCTTCATAAAATGACTTCCAGGCCTCCTTTTCTCCAGTGAACATCCTGTTTTTATTCTGGTCACACACAGTTTATTGTCACTGGCGTAAACTGACCACCAGTGCTGACCAACACATAATTTACACTCAGGACCCTCAACACAGCAATGCGATCTGCATAGAAGCATAGTATCACTTTAAACTAGTAAGTTCTGTGAAAACCACAGAAGAATGTCTTAAAGTCTGAAAATGTTAAGAAAACTGTTTTGGATCTGATAACTGGCTCAAGTCCTTACATGGCTCTCGTCATGAACTGTCTTCATGGAAGCTTTTAAAATGCAATCAGAGTTGTCCACCTGGCCATCCAAAAGATTTACACCAGATCTCAGTCTCTTCATTGTGACTTGCCTATGATGTTTGGCAATGCACAATAGTCTGATCTTACTTCCTTCAGCCTTTTTTACTAGGGTTGAACAGTTGTTTAGAATTTTATGGAAAAATCGTAAAATGGACTAGTGCCATATACAAGTCACAGGAGTAGCAATATTTGTTAAAGACAAAATATGTGTCATAATACAATTCTGAATTAAGTATTGGGATGCTGCGGATATATGTCTTGGCCAAAAAACTGTATCCTACCCACTTAAAAAAAACATGTCATGATCACTGTATTTTCCAGTGAAAATGAGAATGAAATAAAACGATCATTCCCAAATCTTGAATTATATTGTAGCTACAATATCAGTCAAAATAATAGTAATTAGATATTTTTTCCAAATCATTCAGCTCTGCTTTTTACACCGCTCTGCTGTGGTGACAAAGAGTCACTAAATGACCTTCAAGATGTAATTTTTTATCAAGTGAATGTGACAGCTATCAGTGTTGTGCTCTTTCCACACCCATGTTGGGAGACTTGGAAATGACACTTTATTTTGCAGTTTGCAGCGGAGACACAGAGGAGTACAGTTACTTTAATGGAACACACTTTCGGATTATGTGGACACTCTGGATCCTCTAACACACGCATGCACGTACACATACATGGCTACACCATCGCCACTTGTTGATTTCCATGAAAGATCAGAGCAGCTGTTCAGGACTTGTGTGGTTTGGCCACTCGATCCTCAGAAAGCGGCAGAGGTCAGAGTGAGATGTTACAACTGACTGCGCAGTGGGCATCATGCAGTCTTTCAGGTGTGCGGTTTGTAAAAGTATGGAGGTTGGGGAAAGGCAGAGCCTGGCAGTATTTATATAATGACACGCGGATAGCGTGGTTAGGAACAGTTGGCCCTGTGGTAGATTGTTATCATAGTCTGCTGAGGATGAAACCCAATGCTGTGTTCCTTCAGCTATTTATCAACTCCTGCTGTCGAATGGGAGTAGATGTGTATTAGAGCTGTGTGTGTGCATATGCATGTATGTACACACAATTTTATATGTGCATATCTATGTAGAGGAATACACACACCGGCCTGCTGAATAAAACTGTGACAATTCAGCCCGATGCTTGTTTAGGCCGGGGAGAAGGGCACAGTTTACAGACAATCTCACAAGGCGTGAGAGAAGTTTCAAACAGTGTACGAGAATCCAGTTTCACAAACCGGCTGTGTAGATTATCACAGGAAGCAAACACCGTGGCATCTACCAATGCCAGCCAACATCAGGATAGTAAATAAACACTCAAGCTTTCACAACAGCAGTAAATGATCTAGAAATAGCTGGAGTGCGTGTATGCTTGCAATAAGCAGCTACAAAAAACTCTAGCTACCTTTTGAAGGCACCACTTTTACTGACTGATAGAGATTAATGTTAGATTAATCAAGCTAAAACAGTAAAATCATTTTTATTATTTCCTGCCTTTTATTTATGAGGCTACAATATTTCGGACTGACCCAGTTCACATACTTGTCTCTGTTTTCTTTTTTCATAATTCACTCCAGAGTTGGATGAGGATCGTCTTTTCCTCATTCCACCTGTTTGTCTGGTGGAATGAGTGAATATTTTTAAAATATATAAATGGACATGCAGAAAACATTTCTTTTCAGTGGTAACATAACAGACCCTGGAGACAGCATAACATAACAATACAACATAAAAGGGGTTAAAACACAGCATGTGCGAACGGCAGATGGTGTTAATCTCAGCAAGAAAGACGTCAGATACAAAAAGGAAAAAAAACAAACTTCGTGCAGTGATTCATCACTGGCCGAAAAAGAGCTCATAACTTTTCTTACTAGTTGACCAGCGAAAAACATTCTTGTGAAGTCATATCTCAGAAAAAGCGAACTCATTTTTTCCACAATTTTCTCTGGAGTTACGTAAAACAGATTTCATCGCCATTTCCTCGCAGCTTATTTATAGCGTTATATCGACATGTTAGGTGCCATATATTTTAGCACTGCAACTCTGCACCTCTTAGACACATGCACTATCCTCTCTGCGTTTTTATCATGTGCCATTGAGCTTCATGCAACAGCTCATAAGACAAGATAATTGCAAGAAAACGGTTCATTAGCGTACCCTCCCGTTCATAGTCCGCTGACCTCAGGCAACATATTTGTACCTACCATGCATAGATGCACTCACAGTTACATGAGTGGAAATGTATGTTTGGATACGCTCCCATTGTCAGTGTGCACATAACAAAGCTCAGTGAGTCACCATGCACCCTCACAGTAAGTCAAGTGTTTGACTGGGTTTAAGCCTGACATATTACGCTTTAGCTGCTGTTTAGTAGGCCAGAGATAGCCTGTGGCCAAGCTGTTCCCCACCTGCTGTAAGATTAGAAAAATGTGCTTTTTATATTAAATTGACCTCTTGACTTTTGTTTCTCAACCAAGTCCATTTCAATGCCTGCGCATAAAAGAATGGGCAGATAATCTAAGATAACAAACGAGGAGAGTGGACTCGAGTCAAAGGTAATATGCGAGTAAAATGATGATGGGAAGCAGAAAATTATCCCTGGAGAGACTACAGAAGCTAAATGGCCGAGGCCTGAAAAAGTGGAACCCATGTTATCTACAGTTCAAGGTAACAGTGTTATCTGTCTCCTCCAAGTTAATAACTTCCCTCCATTTGCTTTGGAAGTGAAGTATGGCCTCGTTTCCTTCTTGTATCATAAGGACACATCACTCATTCACCTCACGCTCCACTCTCTCCTGCTCTTTTTGCCAGCGTTTCTCTATCTTATCTGCCTTCCACTCTGTGCTCACTCAAATTCCTTATCCAGCTCTCCGAGTCAAAAGCCCGTATTGCTGCAATTCTCTTTTCACTGATTTATTTGCATTCCGTTTAGAATTAATGAAAATGTCGCTGCATAAACCAAGGTTATGTTTGTTGGAGTGTTAGCAAGCCTACTTCCCAGACTATTGCTTCACCGCTGGCTTTTAATGATCGATCTTTGTAATCTGGCCGTGCTGAGTCCAGGTAAAGCTGAGGCGCTGGGAGGTGAATGTGGGAGGAAGCAGAGAGAGGACACAGGCGACAATGCATTCCTGTTAATGCTGAAGCAATTAGCTGATTTATTTATGCACAAAAAAAGGGATTGGCACCAGTTTTGATGATCAATTAGGTGTTCTGTCATTTATTAAGCAAAAATGTGAAATATTTGCTGGTTTCAGCTTCTCAAATATAAAAATGTGCTGCTTTGGATGTTTCATAGACTTAATGAGTAGATTAATCAACAATGAAAATAACTAGCAGCATCCATAAATGTGAACTCTAGAGTCTAAACATAAGGTTAGCTAGAGTAATATTAACGTCATTGTATTTGTGTATTGATTATGTCCTTTTTCATTTCTGTTCATTGTCCACATTTTGAGTGACCGTGTACTTTTGGAGAGAGCTTTTCTTCTCGCTGTTCTTTTGTGTGTATGTGTGAGAAAGATAGAGAGAATTATGTGTATGTGCATGGGGGGTTGGGGGGGGGGGTGTTGAGCTGGGTTATTTCCAGCCTGGAGCTGCAGACCTTGGCGCAGAGAAAGTACACGGAGCGGCTGACCATCTTGGAAACAGCTGTTTAGTCAAGAAGCGAAAATGCTTCTGTTTGTGGGCGGGTTGAACTGCAGTGGCTGAGATGAATTAGGAATATTTTGGATGACATTTTAATTGGGTGTATGGAAATATCTCACGGTTTCCAAAACGTTCTGAAAATGCTCCCCCCCCCCCCCCCTCTTTCTCCTAAAACTGTTTAAAACAGCTCATTGCCTGTTTTTAGCTCATGAGCTATAAAGATGAGATTCCTTTCTCTCTAGCTTTTGTCGTCAGTCTGTTCTCACCTCCATACAATGACCCTCAAGTGAAATGTCATTTAGCCTACTTGGTTTTCAGTGATACATGCTGATCATCACAGCCAAGTTGAGTAAGATCACATTCTCATATACAGCAACATGCCAGGGCAGTAGTTACAAGGGCAGAATTAAACACATGATTAGGCCTTGATGGTGGAAACATTGCCTGGGAGGCTTCAATGTTCAGTGTCCTGACTTCTTCTTTTTCCACTGTAAGCTGTTAAATCTTGGTTTGGATGTGCACCACCTCTTCATATACCCATATTTAGAGCTTCAACTAAGAGTTATTTCCATTCTGAAGTTACTATCACGTGAGACAAAAGCAATAAATCCTAACATTTGAGAAGCTGGATCTAGGGACATTTTGAAATTTTAGTTGGAAAAATGATTAAGTGATTATCAAAGTGGTCACAGATTTATTTTCTCTCTGTGTCAGATTACTAATAATTCATCTCAGTCATCTTTTGTCCACCCTGATGACATCATTAGGGTTATCATCAGAAGTTTGTTATTTAAAGGGCTGCTTTTTTTCAATAGCAATTAATCTGACAAATATTTTCACTATTAATTCATTCATCATTTAGTCTTTAAAAGTGATGTCTTCAAATTGCTTCATTTGTTCAATCAACAGTCCAAAACTTTCATATACTATCATGAACAACAAAGCAACAGCCAATCCTTATATTTAAGAAGCTGCTGCAAATGTGTGACATTTTTGCTTGAAATATGACTTAAGTGATAAATGTCTTATCAAAATAATTCAATTAATTTTTTTTTTGATTGACTAATTGTTTGAATTGTTACAGCTCTACTTTCTTATTTTCTTCCTAACCCACACTTTTAAATCAAGACTGTGTGTTAGTCTTCTCAGCCTCAGACTGTCTCCTATGCTGTCTGGCCTATATATTTGTCGAGAACTGAATTTATATATATTTTGTAATTGGTCCTGGTGGTTCATTTTTGATGTGAAAAATTTAAATAATTGATACATGCACTTTGTTTAAGGATGACAAATAAGAATGAATCAAAAGGGCAATGCTAGCCCCGGGCTGCTGTTAAAACTGCATCTGATGTGCTTCATTGGCTGATAAACTGTATGCAGCAGGAATATAAAAATCCTATTGAGCCAGAAGCAAAGGAAAAATCAAAAAAACATCTGTCAGACAGGCACCTAAGCATGCCAAGATAAATCCCTGCGGTCTGTGGTCTTGCTAAAGAGTGTGTAAAGTTGCAGGTATTTCATAAGGTGTAGTGGGCTTCATAGTTAAATATATAGTGTAGTGTTCATGGAGGAAATGGAAACCGTGTGTTGTTTTGAAGACATCGAATGAAAAGGTCTTTTTGTTACTGCAACGACCAACTGAAACATCTGCTACTGAAGCCGAGCATTGACAGTTTCATCCTGTAGTACATCAGGAGACTATCAGAACTCTTAATATTTATGAGCGATAGTCACCAAGGCATAGAATTTATGGAAAATGCAGAGACAGCCAAGACTGCACTGTTTATTCATTTTGTTCCAGGACTGCGTCTAACAAATATTTTCAGGATCAATTGATAATCAGATTATTTTCTAGATTCATTGTGGAAAAAATGTCCATCCCAGTTTTTTGATATACAAATGAGAGAAAAGCAGAAATCATGTTTGAAATGCTGAAAATAGCATTTCCTGCTATTTTTTTTATTAACTCAATTAATCTGTCAACAAAATAAATTTTCTGCCAATCAACTAATTGATTAGTTGACCAATCGCTGCACCTTTATTTTGTTCTGTAATCAAAGCTCCATTACATCTAGTCAAGCTTTTTTCTTTCTCTGTAATTTGAGTCTATGATACTGTGCATATCAACAGTATATAAATACATATTCTATCTGTATTTGCTCAAATATTTCTGCATTTCCCTTGTGCGCACCTGTAACTATTATGAGACACAAACAGACGTGAATTGCTGCTATCATGACCTCTGTGCTACACTTTCACTTTCATACACAGAACGTGCACGTGACAGGGAATAATGATATGGAGTTTAACCTTTATTTGAACTGTTTGCTATTCTGTGAAGCCACGGGTTAATACCTGGTCGTTCTGTTTATATAGGACCCTAAAGTCTGAAGCTGTACTTGTGTTACACATCACAGCGAATCCATAAACTCTCCCAGACCCTGTGTAAATCTATGTGGTCAATGCATTGTTTTCTCTTTTTTTCATAGGTCCATACAAAGTTCCACTGTCGGCAAGCACACATTCCAGGATCAGACACCTCCTGCCTCTCCTTCTCCTACGATGGCATGACTCTCGCTTCACGTGGAGGTAAGAAATATATCTTAGCCTTACAGTACCAAATGGCACAGCCAGCAGCTGCACACATTGAGATTGCATTCATGAGTAACCCAGCTCAGAACATCCAGTTTTCAGGTTCAGTGCTTCATCCAAAGTGACATTTTTTTAAGCAGATGGGCAGTGTGCAAGTGTGCAAATAAACAGGGACCATCACCAACAACAACAAAAAAAACAAAACACATGAGATCTATACACAGAAACACAACAGTTTCCTCTGGTATGTCATCTAGTCAGGAGGTTTCTACCACAAAGTCAAACAGGAATAACTCTGTGTAAGAGTCCTTCACTCAACATATTTCTGTAACGTAAATGAAAAATAACTCTTACAGCCTTGTTGTATAGTCAAGACAGGGCAGTATTTACTTAGCTCAAGCAAAGTAAATAACTTCTAAGACAGTCTTTCTGTAGAGTAAAGCTCACAATTTACAGTTCACCTGATGTCTCCTTCTAGGTGATGACACGCTAAAGATGTGGGATATACGCAACTTCAGGAAGCCTGTGAATGTAGCCACCGGACTGACAAACTACTTTGCAATGTGAGACCTTTTCATTTCAAATACGATGGGCTTGATTACTGTAATTTATGTGGGGATTGTGAGCTGATGATATTGTATGTCTGTCATTTTCTCTACAGGACCGACTGCTGTTTCAGCCCAGATGACAAACTTCTTGTGACGGGGACCTCAGTGAAGAAAGGCGAGGGAAATGGGAAGCTGGTTTTCTTTGACCGAGCTTCTTTTCAGAGGGTCTATGAAATCGAGGTCACCGACGCGGTAAGTTCGGCCGCAATCTCCACAACCACAACTGTGCTTGAGATGTTTTTCAACTGGTTGATATAATATGTTGGTTTCTGACCCGAAATGATGCACAGTGGAAAAGTAACAAAATGAATCTGCATAATGAAACATAATGAAACCAATGTGCATGTCATTTCTCTTCCACATAAGTCTGGCCTCAAACAAAACTGCAGCCTTAAAATATTTTTATTTGGTTTTAGCTGCCTGAAAACACAACAGCATTAGTATAAGGCCTCATTATGACCCAGCGAGCAGATTTGACTGCCCTGATACGGAGATTTATTTAACTTCCTATTTAACCCAACACAGGATTATTCCAGCGGATTAGACTTTCATCCTATTATTTATTTTAGTCTGTATTCATTCATTTCTAACAGCAACTATGTAGTAGTCAACAGGAATTTAGAGAGACAGATCCAGAATTGTGGAGCCAGCAGCCTTTGTTGTGTATAATTATGGTGTAACAATGCCAGAAACTTAAGTCTACAAAAATCACTTAAAACGTCAAAATTAATATCAGTTTCCTCAGAAAGAGAAATAAGTTGTTTTTTTAATGTAAATCAAATATAAAAACACCTAATCCTCTGGGAGTGACTAGACACTTTCTCTTTAAATCACTGTCTGAAGCTGCTCATATCTCAGCAGCATAGCAGATATATCTTTTCTCCATCCTCACCCTGGACAGATTGACAGCAGCAATATTTGGTGGAAAATACAGAGGAAGATGAGAAGAGTTATGGAGGGAAGTGAAGGCAAAGGAGGAAAGTTTAAAAAAAAAAACGGTTCGAGGCAAGTTAGGAGAAAGTGGAGTAACGTGACCTTTCCTCATTGCGAGTCATTCCCACAAAGCTTTGGCGGAACAGCCGCTGACGCTTTTATACGCACTGCCTTTGAGTTACATTTGAAATTAAATTATCAGCATGTTCCATTCACATGCACAGACTGCACTGTCAAACAGGTTAGCATACGATGCACTTTGTACTAATCCCGCTTTCTCAGAAATCCATTTGGTGAAGGCAACCAGCCATAGGTGCTGAAATGAAGGGCAGCGGTGCTGTCTTCAGTAGTTTCTTTTTTTTTCTGTTGCTTCCTGCTCCTCCTCCTCCTTTTCTGTCTCTCCTTTTCAACAGATTTAGCACTGTGTATCTGTAGTCATAACAGTGAGGTCTGACAGAGGGTAATGGCTTCTAACTTGGTCTCCCTGGCCAAGACGTGACACTTTCACATGAGCCACGGAGTGAAGAAGTTCGAGAGGGGGCGGGGTGTGTGGAAGAGACAAAAGCTGGGTTTGTGTGTCTGTGCATCCTCCTGTCCTGCCAGCCAGCTGCTGTTAGCTTGCAAACCTTGGCACAGCGTTGACATTAAGTGCACATCCCGCTGCACAGTTGCACTAACAGAGGGGAAGGGAGGGCAGTCTGTGTTTTGGTTGACCCATTTAATCTGAGATTTTATTTTTAATTAAATAAGAAAGTGCTTTTGTTTTTTTGATCTAGTGTCATTTCCAAAACTAAATGTGACTCATTAGAGTTATGTAAGCTATGAAAAGAGTTTGTGCTTTCAAGTCTGTGCTGGTGCAGTCTTGTCAATGCAGTTGTCTTAAGTTAGAATATAGAATGACACTGCATTAAATTAGAACTGAATTTGTTCTGTGTTGGTTGCTTTTGATGCAGACACTTTTACCCTAAATATACTCACTAGCAGTACCTTAGTGTCCTGCCTTCCTTCATTCAGGAGCAACAACAACAATCTCTGTCTTCTACCAATGTTTGTGCAAGTGATTCTCAAAATTAAAACCACATTTTCCACACATGCTGCTGTGTAGAGGATGTTGCTACTCAACTTGTCCTCTCCTCCCAAGATAGCTAAAGCTTCCATCTGACAAAGCTCTATCCTGCACTCCAGTTAAAATACTCTTGAATTTGAATGTTCACTTAAAATGTTGTCACTCACTCAGACAGTAGGTGGCATTATTAATATGCAAATCCATACATGTACAGAGATCTGTCATTCGGGTCGAGCAGTGGTCAGCATCATATTCTGTGTTTGAGGTCTTCCTGTAGAGTCTACATAAACTCTTCTTAACAGAATCAGCTGTAACATTTGCACCCACTTCACTGTGTTGACGATATGGCTATAGGCAGCATCAAAGAAAGACCTGGGACACTTTGGGGCAAAGGGTCTGTTTAGAAGTTAACTACCCTCTTCCTCCTTTGCCTCAGTTCACGGACATTTGTCTTCTCGTTCACTTTACTGAAGAGGGTAAACATTTGGAAGTGATTTTTCCATTGGCCTTTCGCTCGTTCCACCATCTACCATTGTGAGAAACTCTGAAAGATTCAGTTCGGTTTCACTGGAAGGGACGACAAAACCTCTTCCTGTCTGATCACCATTTGTGCTGTACAGAAATCCAGCACATTGCCCACAAAATGCTACATGGTGCCACGATAAACAATGCAAGCTAGAGCCTGGTACTGGCTGCCAACTGCCTTGGCAATGGTTTTATTTGTGTTAATTGTGCTAACCTCTCAAAATTTATATGGTAATGATTAAAGTACTTCAGTAAGAGTCTATGGGAATATGCTTTGACGCCAATCTCATTTTTGAACAGTCATATAACTTTATTTAATTGCTTCTTCCGTTTATATAAAAGCTACGGTTTGAGCATCAACATGTTGTGCTGGGTGGGCACATGGGTGGCGCCGGGGCACACAGGAAATACATGTTGTGTTGGAGAATTATGTTGTTTGTGGTCTTCAGAATCATTTGTCATCTTTTGTAGATTAATGAGATTAATTAATGTAATATTGCAAAACTTTATTTTTTTTTACCATCTTAACATTCACTGGAAAAATTGAAATATAGAGCAGTTTAGAGATGGTGTATATTTAGATAGAGAGTTTTAGGGTTAAGGGTTGGGGTTAGCGGACATGCCTAGCCCAGACCACATCCTTCATCTTTGAGTGATACCTCTCATGGTATTTAACTGTATGTTACTATTATAGTATATATAGTATAATATAGTAATACTATATTACTCGACTGTAACTATCTACTAGACCTAACTGGTAGCTGTACCCCCTTTTTAAAAAAATTTATTTTGATGCACCGAAATTTAATTTTGCGGGACATCAGTTGTTTCTGGTTGACATGCACTCGGTGAACCTGATGAATGCGCTATTTACTATGTTTACATCGGCTGTCTGCTTCTCGGATGGCCCGAGAATTTAAGTGCAGCCTTTATAAAGTGGCGTGCCAGGCAGGCGAGTGAAAGGAAGGGCCACCAATCATTTCTAACTAAACAGTCTACATAACCCCAGACCTGGATGCTGGGGTGTGCATGGGAGCAGAGGATGTTTTAGGCCCATTTGGTAAATACGTCAGACAAGTCTTATGCTTTTTTTAGTTCATCAAAAAGGGGCAGAAGCCACGTGAGACCCCACTGACTGTCAAAGCTCTGAGCTTTTGGCTGGATTTGCAAAGGGAGACCAACATAACTTGCAGCTCTCATGCACTCTCTTTAAACTGTTCATTTTGTGATCACCTGCACTCATCGCTCCACTCTTGCTGCATCAGAAAGGCATGAACATGTTTTTTTAAAAAGTGTAAATCTATGTCTGATTGAGATAACCAAATTGCTGTTATGCCAACCGTGACCTCATTAAATGGACTTTGTCCCAGTCAGATCAATTTGTTAATAAAAAAGAAAAAAAGCGCCGACTTTGGATCAATACTCAATCTTCGTCAATAATCTGTGTCTGTTTAGGAATCAGGAACAAGTGGCATCAGAGCATCCCTAATATGATGTGCTTCTGCTTGTTAGTTGAGAACATTTTGAAGTCTGATATTCAGACATAGTGCACTTTACTTTTTTGACTTTTTCAACTTTTTAACTTATATGATTTAATTCCTCGTTTTTACATTGCTATTTTTACTATGTTTCTATTTTTATTACCTTTATTCTTTCTATTTTTGTACTAGGGTGAAGGAACGGACAAAGCAAGAATTTCGTTCTGTGGTGTAACTGCTGTGTTTCACACTATATATATATGACTCGAAACTTCTTGAATCTTCAGTTTGGCTCACAGTTGTAATATTGGAAATAATCGAAATGACTTGTTAAATATGCTGAAAAGTCTCTTTCCTCTGAAAAAAAGGCATATTCCAGCTAAAGAAGCTAAAGCTAAAGAATCACTGGTTTGTATTTTATGAAGCTTCTCTGCATGGCATGGGATTTTTGTCCATGAAGAACTACATCTGGGTCACCTTCAGTAGTCGCCTGTGCTATATCTACCACCTCATGCTTGATGGCTCTCAAACAGTAGACTGCTCCCTGTGCCAAGCCCTTCAAGGAGGCCTT
Source organism: Centropyge bicolor (assembly GCA_037975185.1). Classification (NCBI taxonomy): domain Eukaryota; kingdom Metazoa; phylum Chordata; class Actinopteri; family Pomacanthidae; genus Centropyge; species Centropyge bicolor. The sequence goes on along the minus strand of JBBMOC010000019.1, from coordinate 8,114,504 downwards.
TGATACGAACCGTCAAGTCTTTCATCCTCAGTAAGAGCAGCCAAGCTTGAACGTTCTAAGGGAGGCCTTAACTCAGGTCTTTCTTGTGCATCTTACCAAGTAAATCTCGCAAGATGTAAACGCCAGTTGTTCCAGTAAGGCAGTGCGTACTAATTGCAGACTTCTCGGACATGTGCCCACTCAGTGTGCAGCTGAGGTGCTAAGTCTCGAGTTCTCCTTTCCTCCTACCGCATTCAACTGGCCTGCGTAGCCAAGTCTGTCAAAAGCAGCGCACATTTGGATCCTCTCACCGGGGACTAAATGAGGAACACAGCTGTGACTGTTGTGTCCCATTAGTGCTGCATAACTTTATTTCATAATCAGGATACATATTGGGCGAGCGGCTGTTGTCGTATTTATCTCAAATCAACGTTTGGGTTATTAATCTGATGGGACATAAAAGGCTGCTACTGAAGAACTGACTAAAGTTTCCTCCTTCATGACGTGATGTAATTTGGTGGACGTGAAGCGTAAACAGGGGTTCCTAGAGTGTAAACACGCCGCTCAGAATATCTGGAAAGCAGTGAGACTGTTGGACTGCTGTGAGCTGTGCTTGGCTGTGGGTTCTCAGTGGATCCAGCTGGGGTGGGCCCCACCGAGCTGGTCTGCTTCAGGCTGCTCAGCTCTTTCTGTTTGACTTGTTTCACTGTTGACAGAATGATTTGCTTGCATCTGAAGGAGCTGTTTTCTTCACTGGACTCTTACCTGGCTGTGTTGCATAGGGCATATATTTACAAAAGTCAATGAAGTTGGTGAAGTCAAATATTGAATATATTGTCTTTGTACTGTTTCCACTTGAGTATATGTCAAAAAGAATTGGCAGATTATTACATTGGGTTTTATGGATGTTCACCACAGTGTCCCAACTTTTTCTGCTTTTTCTGCAATTCAAACTAATTCACTTTTGTGCTTATTAAGTCATTTATCTGAACCATTCATACATGTCACCATCTCTCTGCTGATGACAGACAAGTGGAATATGCAAGGCTCGTGTTCAGTCCATCCTGTTTAAAGCATTTTCCAGATCTTTCTATCAATTACAGCTGGCTCATGATGTGGTTGAGCAGATTAACCCTCATCTGTCCTGTGAGCTACACACCACTGAGCTGTTGGCCTCATAGTGGAGACATGTACAGTATGTGTGAGGTTTGTGTCAAATTTAAGCAGATTGTGAATGATTTTAATTCACTGTAGGCACGAAATCTTAATTATGTTGCATACTTGTGTGAAAATGTTGTTGCTTTATTTGATCCCATCAAGTTGTATTTTAAAGTTTTCATAATCACCATGTAGCCATGCTTGCTTTTCCTCTCTATACACAAGCACTGGGTCCTGTACGTGTCTGTCCTCTGGGTGCATGTGTGTGTGTATGATCCTCTGTGTGTGTGTGTGTGTGTGTGTGTGATTGAGACTCCTTCCACTGGTATCCTGGTGGGAAGCTGAACAGCTGGGCGCTAAGCAGCTTTCACCGTCACAGACACTGAACGTCCCAGTCATAGTCCTACCCACCCCCCATCCTACGCCCCTGCCCTAGACCCCCCCACCCCAGATTGCTTACTGTGTTCCACATAAAGATGTGCCAAACACTCAAAATTCTGCCCTTGCACGTTTGCACCAAATATACATAGATGTGTGTTAACGATGGCGCTCTTAAACGCAAGTCGTCCCCGAAGGATGTGATGCTCTAATAACGTGTGTTAAGAAAGGAGGCGCTGCTGCAGGGAGTCGAGCTCTCTGCTAAGCTCGCATATCACAGAATGAACAGAGGGTCTTCATCACCGTCCGACAACTGTGTGTGTGTTTCTCTCTCTGCCCCTCTTTTGCTCTCTCTCACACACACACCTCTGGATAAATGTGGTCACATTTGCCTATTGGCACTGGGCCATCTGTCACACACAGACTGAGGGATCCAGACCTCATCCCAACAACCAAATATAGTCAACTAGAGCAGCAGAGCACGCTGGGACTGATCCCCACTGTACCACAACCAGCCTGGGTCACACACTCACAATACTTGAGGAAATAAAATATGAGAAGCAGAAACATCCTTACAAATCTGACACACGACAGTGAAAGTTGTTCACAACCAGTGTGACCTCCTTTCCTTATATGTGTCACCTTCACTTACTACACCAAACACATTTAACTGTATCTTGTTGTTTTTTTCTGTCTATGTATTCCAGAGCGTGATCCGCTGTCTGTGGCACCCAAAACTTAACCAGATAATGACGGGGACTGGAAATGGACTGGCAAAGGTCTACTATGACCCTGTTAAAAGCCACAGGTATGTTCAGTTGTTCGGTGATATTTTGTCTACTAACAATTAGAGCCTGAAACCACTGATTCCACCGTGCCATGGCAAGTCTAGTTTGTAGGGATGCACGATACTATTGGCAAGTCATTGGTATTGGTCGATAAAGGCTTCTGTGCAATATCGGTATCAACCTTAAATGAACACTCCTGCTGATATGACAATTATGTGCATGCAACACAACTATGTCTGCGGTGTGGAGGTTTTTTTGAAGTGTACAGAACAGATAGCAAAGTTGTTGTTTGCAATGATTGCTCAGCATCAGTCATGCAAGGAGGAGCCAAAATCACATTCCTTCAACACCACAAGGAGTCATCATCCCAATCATTATGACAAATTTGTTAAGAACAGAGAGAAACAGGCATCTGAGCTTGTCAGCAGTAGTATTGTTATTTTAGTGAATGTTAAGTGAAATCATTGCATTCAATGTCATGACAAGAGGAGGCAGAATAATATGTTAATTCCACAACAGAAGAGACTTGAGGTTCTCTGCTATTAGGTGGAAAATATGTTCTGGTGTATTGGTATCAGACAAAATGAGTAGAGTTATTGTCACATGGGATATCGGTGAGAGTCCAATATTGTGCATCCCTGATGGTTTGTTCTTCTCAGCTTGTCAGAACAGTGCAAACATTAACATGACATCAGCCCCATCTGCCCACTGCGGAGGTTGAAAATACAGTTGCAAGGTTGGCTGGAAAACGATTATTTGACCCAAATGCTGAAAGATCCTGCTTCTGAGTTTATCATCTGTCTCTGTGTTTTTCAAACCAAATACCATAACTGAGTCATTTACTGTCACTGTGTCTCTTTTACATATTTTGAATGTTTTTTGGACAAGAGTTGGGACAGAGGCAGAATTAGACTGCAGAATTACAGAATTGTTGGTTTAAGCCTCTTCAGGTGAATAAAAAAACAAAAGCTTATCCTTGATCTCTTGTTTACTATATGACATCTTCAAATTGCATCACTTGTAACCTTTTCCAGGGGGGCCAAGCTGTGTGTTGTGAAGAGCAAGCGGAAAGAGAAGCAAGCCGAGACGCTAACACAAGATTACATCATCACACGTAAGTTCTACCATGTCTGTACCTGTGGACACGAACACACTCGCAATCGGCTACATCCATACCTCCTGTGAATATCAGAATATGCCATTTAATGAACTTTGAACTGGATTACCTGCTCTCCTGCCTCGTCATGCATGGCGTGCAGTTTCACACATTGCCTTTTAATCAGTAAACAATTACTGTAGCAATTAAAGTGAAGTGCCTTTCTCGATGCCCTCTAGCAGTTGAATCCACCTTGAGCCAACTAACCCATCTGTGCTCTTCACGTGATAGGCCACTGTGCCTTTTAACAGCAAGAGAGAAACATCACCAAAACTCCCAAGTCTCCCAAGTGCGTGATGTGACAAGTAGAGCATAGTCTGAGCATCCTCCTTCTCAAACAAAGAATAAAACTACTGACCTCAGTTGACATGCTTACCTCTTCTCTTTCCCTCTCACACACACACACACAGAAACATTCAAACATACCCCATCTCAAAGCGGGGGCTATGTGAGGAATGAGAGAGTGTTTCACAGGCCCATTAGCTGATGGAGTAGGGTGTGGATGAGTGGATGGACAGCCGCAGGGCACTGTGCCACGCAGCGGCCATGTGGTCTGCAGTCACGCCGGATCACGCTAGGGACAGCCGCCTCTCCCACCTCTGCTGGCGTGATCCCCCCGCTGGTCCACACCGCCCATGCAAACACACACACACACACACACACACACACACAAACCGACCCCCCTACCTGTCATCATGTCATATCAGCAACACACGAGGCTGTCATCTCGTCTGTGCGTGCCTCACGCCCCTTCGCCCCCCACGCTGAAGTTGCAAACCTACAGGAACAGCTGCCGACACGTTCTACCTGATTGGCTGACCAGACGCCACTTATTGTTTGGGCTACCGCAGCCCTTTCAGATGCATCATGTGATTCCATTGCCATGCCGACAGGGTGTGAAGTAGGGAGGCGTTCGACTGCCACGAGCGGCGAGTGACGCACTTGATGCCCTGGCACTGGAAAATTAGAGGGGACAGGAAGCAAGTGATGGCCCATTGAGAAAAGCGAGGGAATCTGTTAACAGTAACCTTTTTGCTTAATGTAGCATGGAGGAGAAGAATTAACACTGAACAGTGACAGGACTCCTGAATGGAAAATCACTTTATCTAGCCCTTTACTAAAGTGTCTCTTTGTAACCCCTGAGGATAAGAGCAGAGCATACACTCACTTTACACAAACACACACACACACACACACACACTCTCTCCTTCTCACACACCTTTGAGGGCACTCATTCACACTTACTCATGCACACGTTCACTCACAAACTCGTGGATTTAAGTGCTGGGGGCCTTTATTGTGATAGTGTTCACAAAAGTGTGAAGAGCAGCAGAGTGATTGTCCGAATCTAAACATGGGGTGGTTGGGGGGTTATAATGAATATGTTGGTGTGCACTATGGCAGAAAGAGTACACAAGAGGAGAGATGCTAGCAGAGGTCAACAGGTGCTTGCATTTTTACGTAAATGCTATGTATTTTCTTGCAGGGCGTAGTGGTAGTTGAGATTGTGTTTCTGCACTTTCTGCTAAATCTCAGCTTTCAGTCCTGTTTTCAAGTGGTGCTATATGTGTGCTACAAACACTGAACATATTGCCAGGTGCCCCGTCTGCTTATTTGCGCGGCTGTGTTTTGTGATCCTGCAGTTTGAGTTACCTAAGCAACTTGATTATCCTTGTTTACCCTGTGTGTCTCCAGCTCATGCCTTACCCATGTTCAGAGAGGCCCGGCAGCGCAGTACACGAAAACAGCTGGAGAAGGACAGACTTGACCCAAAGAAATCCCACAAACCCGAGCCTCCTGTGTCCGGACCAGGTAAAGTCATTATTTTTTTGTTCTATTAGTGCAAAGCTTGAACTTCGTGGAATAAACAAAAGATATAACAGGAAAGGAGAGAATTGGAAACAAGTGTACAGTCGGTGTCCCGGGGAGATGAGAGACAGCGAAAACAAAAATACACAGCAAATACTGTCATTTGAATATGAGTTTATTAGTGATGAACAGACTCAGTTCTGCACTTGTTCTCTAAGTGTGTTATTAGTCATGTTTTTAACTGGATGAATACACGATTCTCTTGGAGGCAGATGTACAAATCCACAGTTGTTGATGTGCTCGGTGTTACGCAATCCAGCTGAAGTCAAGAGCTGTAACAGCGCTGCTCCCACTTGGCCTCTCAAAGATTCATTGTAGCCTGCTGCTGCCTCATATTTTTTAACTGCCTCGGACATAATGATGTATTTTGAACTTTCTCTGCACCCCGCGCTCGGCCCGTCTATATTTTTAGTCCAATACGCACTTTCACAAATGCCACACCAAAGCACCATCATCGACGCAGCCTGAGCTCGGTTCCAAAAAGCCGAGGTGCCAGACAACATTTCCTGCTCCACTGTCTTCCAGCTGGCTCATTGCTGCTGTGTTTTGTTGTTTTTTTTCCCACTTTTTTTTTTTGTTGCTTTTACTCACTTATTCTTTCTGTACTATGTACTTCTAAAAATTGAATGGATCCCAGCTGCAAATGTAGTTTCTCAGCTTGAAAAAAACAAAACAAAACATGCAAGCGCGTACCAAGTGAAACAAGACAAATATGGACAGAAATGTTTTGCAAAATGTTTTGCTGTCAAAAGAAGTTGTTATTGATACTGTATATAGGACATATTAAATATATCAGTATATATTTTTTTACGTTAATGTAATAAGTTGTGGAAGTAAAAAAAGGCTTAAAAGTACTTCTTACATAATAAAAACTAAAAGCACTGCCCAGATACAGATAAATGGCATTAATTAGGACTCATTAGAGCGGCTTAACTGTTTTCAATGGCATTGTATGAAAGTATGGAAAAAAGTCGCATAGTTGAGAAAAAGACAGGAAATATTCTGCCAATGTAAATGTACATAGGTCCATTTCATAAAAATAAGTCTGACTACCTAATAGCAGGCCCATGGTTTTAAGATGACAGGCTGCCTTTATATTGTTTATCCTCTGCGTAGAATGACTGTGCAAAGCAGCAAGATGCTTACAAGCAAAGAAAAGAAGTGCCTCTCAAACAACCTCACTGCCCAACTACGGCAGGAAATCTGTTTGTGTTCAAGTACGGGAATGCAAGAGTGTTTGTGTGCGTGTGCCCATGTATATGTGTATCTTAAGCTTGATCTTTTAAGACAACCGTAATAATTCCCTCCCTGGAAAGCAGGACCCTTTTTCCCCCCAAAAGCTCCAGTAAGCACAATCAAATACAGCCAACAGCACAGAAGTATTGGAACATCAGCAAAGATCAGTGCAGCTTTTATGCACTACTTCCTAGAACAAGTTTACAAAACATAATTTTACTCAAGGTAATAAACACATAATGTGATAATATGCTAATAATTTAAGAAAAATGCGTGTTCACATCCCACCATGTTAAAGAGGACTGGAGCACTTTATAATACAGGCTGATGTGTTTTTGTTGATTTCAGGTTGTGTGTTTATTGGACGCATTTGTGATTATCTGTCTATCTGATCTTTAAAGAAATAGTACAACATTTTAGAAACCTTGCTTGCCTTGACTCAGGAGGCAAACATGCACCAACCAACACCTCTAAAGCTCGACAAATAACATGCTACAACCATTAGTGGTTTTACAGAGAGTTACGTGATGTGACTTTTTGTGGGCCTCACAATGACATCAAAGTGAAATGGTCTCATTACATTTGACTAAATACAATACATGTTTGTGGATTTTCGTAATACAAGACTGAGATACTCTGGTGAGGATTCAGCAACAGTCTTCAGAATAAAATCCTGAACTTCTCTGTCAGATAGAGGCTTTAATTTTAGTACTTTCTGATTATAATTCATGATTATAATTTTGTGTGTGGCTTCTGTACATAAGTCTTATCTGTATCTGATCCATGTCATCCTTGCAGGTCGTGGAGGAAGAGTCGCGGCTCACGGTGGCACTCTGTCTTCATTCATCGTGAAGAACATCGCTTTGGATAAAACGGATGACAGTAACCCACGAGAGGCCATCCTACGTCACGCCAAGGAGGCCTCAGAGAACCCTTACTGGGTTGCCCCAGCATACACACAGTAAGAAAACCCTGTATCTTCATTTGTAAAAAAAAATATCAATCATTTACACACTCCCTGTCTGTCTTCCTGCTCCTCTCTTCTTCACTCGCTCATCTCTCATTTCGGGGTTTGCTCTCATTAGCGGACGGTGTAAGATGAGTATTGGGAGTGCTGTGGTGATGGTACTCAGGTTTCTTCCTGCTGGTGTGACACATAAATGTTTAAAGAGTTGTACAGTTTTACAGGTGCACACTTCACACTGCAGGAAGGAGAGTAATGGACAGCTTTAGATCACTATCAGACTCAGACAGCTACGTAAGCGTAGAACAAAGCTGTGACAGTCTGTTTGACACACTGCAAGAAACCATCTATAGTTATGAAATATAATAGTGATATACATTATAATAGATAGAGCCCTCTGAAGCAGCAGGCTAAGCTCTGTTTGTTTAGCTGGGAGTTCCTACAACATCTGCAGCCTGAACTTCCTTAAGCCTCGCTTGGCCTGTATAGAAAGACTAATTTGTCCAAAGTTTTCCGAAAACATTCAGGTCTTCACAGCTCTGTCATCTCGCTTATTATCTTTAATTTCTGTTCTGAAGCTCTGAAGTTGTCTGAAAAAAAAAAATCTGTCATATCATCCCTCTTCAGGACCCAGCCAGAGCCTGTGTTTGCAGAGGAATCAGAGGAGGATGAGGAGGCTGACAAGGAACCAGAGTGGAAGAAACGCAAGATCTGAGGGGCTTCAGCAGCAGCTTGTTTTATGTAGGTTAGCTGACAGGGTGGGCTTGTGTTTGGGATATACAGCAGCGTAAGGTCTCAGGATCAATCCCAGGATGCCGAGTTACTGTCAGAAACTGTGCAGAGGAGCATCAATTCAATTACTAAATTGCTCAGCCTCTGTCCTCCCTCCTGTAATGATCTCAAGCGTGTATGTGCGTGCTTCTGTGTTGTAGCACGTAAATGTCCAGGCATTTTCGTTGCACAAGCGTAATATAATTTTATACAGGTTTAAGTTCCTCTCATTGCCATTCATCAACCACTGGAAGAGCTTGGCTTTTTATGTCTGTTTTGGTTATGTACTCTTAGTATTTTCATCATGTCTATTGTCCTATCCTCCCACATCTCTAGAGCTTGCTAATGCCTCATAAATCGTCTCCAGATTTTGTGGTCTGGTTCTGTTCGTCAGCTATGAATAACAGTTTGCTAGTTTGTAAGATTGCGAAGATGTACAAAAAAAATTTCAGCCAATATATGTATTCTTATCTTTTTTTTCTTCTTCTTTTATTTTTTTTTAAATCTTTGCGTTTTTAAAGCTGTACAGTTTTCTTGGATGGGAATCAATCATCTCCTCATTTAGACATTTTTTTCTACATGCGGTATTTCACCTCTAAACCTTGTATTCTCCTGTCAAATGGTGATTTATTTTATCTGAAGCGAAGTGAACGGATCAGTTTTTAATCAGTTGATCAAAGGATTTCTTCTGCCAAATATCTTTTTACGAGGCACTGGCTCAAACCTGCACATATACTCTACACCCAGTCCTGCCAAAGCTGGTGGTTTGACTCGCTGCTTTGAATAAAGTTTTTACAAGCTATTTTTCGCACAATTATTAAACCGGTAAACTTTCCTGTTGGTGCTGCAAGTTCTAATATGACGAATAATTAAAAAACGATTAAAATTTCATTTGGTTAACTCTATTTAAAATTAATCTCAATAATATCCATTTGAGAACCTTTTCCATTTACTAACCTTGATCCGGTTTTTCAAACAACTACTCTCAAGATGAATAATGAACTTTCACACTTTTAAAATAAACTTAGTTTATAGATACAAATTGTGGTTGTTGCATGGCCTTTGCAAAAACAAATAATAATAATCTGGAAATTAATCTACTGCCTAGCCGTCCTATAACAGAGTGGGGCCATTTCTCCATCTCTCTTTGAATCTCTTGATTGACCTGTACAGTGTCGAGAACCATTTCAACTGACAGAGAAAACCACAACATACACATCTAATGAAATCCATGTTTGTGTTCTTTATACGTCTCTCTGGAATGCAACCTCTGCCTACAGCAACAAACTCATGTCACTTTGTTTTTCCAAGTACGACTAGTTTGTAAAGAGAGAAATTTGAGTCACATTCTGTTATAAATTTTGAATTTTACCAGCGTGATGACAAGCAGATTTTGATAATATATATGCTCTGTTTTTCCTCCAATTGCTCAGTTAGCTTATATTGTAAAGATGTGGAAAAAACCTTTTACAAGGAGCTCACTGTATGTCTCTGCATCCTGGCAAACGTCCTGTGGCTATAAAATGAATATGAGGCAAAGAAATACTAAGACAAGAAATATAGAAACATTGATGTTTTTAAAGAGCAAGTGAAGTGGACAGTTGAGAGGAGACTGACTTTGTAGTGGAGAGACTGACGTCAGGCTCTTCTTTTACAGAAGAGTTCTCAGCCAGCAGCAGGAGGTGAGGAGTCACTGCTGTTTGATTCACTCCGCCACCATGTGATGAACCAGTTGGCATGTTGGAAAGGAGAAGCTGTGTGTGGAGCTGAAACCATAGCCTCCAGGTACAGGCATTTTAAGATACAGACCTGTTAAAGGGTCAGTTCATCTAAAGTAGAACGAAACAGTCTCTTACAGCCTGTGTAGTTGGATCTATCCCCAGTACAGAGGGGGTGAATGCTGTTTTTGTGCACCTCAAAGCATTGAGAAACTTTTTTCTGGGAGGCCTGACCTTTGCAGTTGTTAACAAACAACCTTCAATTACTGTCTGCTCCAGACATCATGTTGGATAAAACTCGGAACAAACAAGTAGGACTCATATTTGTGGACTTAGCCCTGGACTCTGGTCACGCTTAAAGGATAATGTTGGTGATGTTCTGTATTTTTCTTGAGGTCAGAAATCCCATGAATGAAAAAAAACCAATAGCTTGGGCTTATCTTTCAATATTTTCTGACTTCCCTTCCAGTCTGTAGCTCTCAGTTTGAAGCCCATTGGTTCCCATTGCAGAAGGTTAAAAAAGGTTAAACTTGGCCAATAGGGTGCAGCGGAAACAAACTGAACACATTTACATATCATCACCTTTAAGTTGATGCTGGTGAACAGTCGCTTATTTCAGCAGTTATGGAGCAACATTATCGTTCGGAATTGTGTTTCCGACCACTTGACAATTGTGAGTCCATTATTCACTCTTTCAGCTCTGTTTTTGGTCTCTACCAGCTCCTGAGGGAAGTATCTGGCTCTTTAGCTGCTCATCTCTGACCTTGTCTGTCTGCCTGTCTTATGATACTGGACAGGTAGCATGTAGTGGGTTTTTAGAACTGAAAACAGCTGCCTACATCTGGAAACTGAGCAAAACTGAACCAAAACATTTAAGTCGTGAGCCATTAAAAAAATAAAACAATGAGCAAAGAAACACTGAGCTGAGCTGCATCTCAGTCATTTTGATGGGTCAATATTCAAATAAACAAAAGATTTGGAAATGAAGCACTTTGACTTGCTATTAAAAGCGTTAAGTCTTGACTTGTCCCCAAAAGACTTGAAAAAAGGCTCTTGTGCAACTCCCATTCCCAAAAAGTTGGGACACTGTGTAAAACCTAAACAAAAACAGAATGCAAACATTTGCAAACAAACTGTGTTTACTGACAACGGTTTTACGAGGTGTTCCTGAGCCTCATTTCATACCCAATCATGATCCTATCACCTGTTACCAATGAACCTGTTTCCCTGTGGAATGATCCAAACAGGTGCTTTTGGATCAGTCCACAACTTTCACAGTCTTTTGTTGCTCCTGGCCCAACTTACAAAAATCTAACCAGCTGATGAAGCCAAACGTTAAATATTTTGTCGTGAGTGAGTATATGTTCAAAAGGATTAGCAAATGATCATCTGATTTATTAACTTTTTAAACAGTGTCCCAACTTTTTTGGAATCATGGTTGTAGCACTTCAGCTATACATAGTACTGTATACACACCTTGAGCCCCTGCTTAATGACTCACTGCCATTTTCTCATCAGCATTTACATATCTTCTTTGCACAGTGGAAACATTCTTGAGCGCCTTGATTTACAGCTCCGTGCCGCTTTACAGCTAGCTTTTGTTTACTGTACGACCCTGGGCTAGTGTTCAGGAATGCAGAACAGGACGGGACACCACACTGTCGAGGCCATCTCTCAAACCATCTCCATAAGCCTCCATTTAAACCCAAATTTTCATCCTCAATTTTACATGATTCTTGTGTAAACATATCCCAGGCAAATTAGCACCATCTGGCCCCCGGGAGCGTTACTGTACTGTACATGGCAGAACATCAGGAGACGTGCTCGTTTGATAGAAACAAGTTTAATTCTGTAAAAAGTTATAAAATGAATATTGTACAAAAATAAAGTTTGCCGAGAGCTTTGGTTCTGTAACACGAAACAAGTGAGACGACATGACAGGTTTTTTTTTTTTTCCTTTTTTCACAGAGGTGTTAACACAATAAGGAGTGAAAACAAATCCAATCCTTTCTTCAAATATTAACACTGAGGATTCCTTCGCATCTTTACCTTTTGCTTGTTTACCTTTGCATCGAAACCGGAGGACTAATCGCCAAAGGAACAGACGAGCAAACAGCCGTGAAGACGAGAGGGCGAGTGGTCACAGTGTACACACGTTAATGTATGGTATCGAAGAGTAGCGAGGCGCTCTGAGGCTTCTGGGAAGTCTCCTAACTGCACATTCTCATCTGGAAGGGCTTACGCACGAATCAGTTGTTAAAGGGGAAGATGATCCAATTGATGAGGTATGCTGTGATAAAAGCTAGAGGTTTTTTTTTTTTTTCTCTCTGTGTAGTGTTTGGCCTAAATTCAGCTTGATGCAGTGGATTTGTTCAGTGTGCAGGGGGATTACACAGTAAAGCTGGCTTGCTTGCTGCTGGGTGGGCACAGATACCTTGGTCCCTAATCCGCGCTAACATCAAGACCTACCAGAGGGCTCTCTTTGTTCCACTTAAAACGACCCCCTCGCGGTCTCGACGGGCACAGCAACATGCGTTTAAAGATGCTTCCTGGATGCATTTCCATATAGTTTGGGAATAAACTTACTGAACAAGCGATCACATGTAGAAAACATGTCGAGCCTACTCATTGTCCTCCCTCTCCAAAACATGTTCTTTTGTCCAAACGTCTAGTCTTGAGTTATTTACATTGGTTGGCGATGACAGCCGCTACAGTCGCTAGATCTTCTTTAAACTACGTTCACCAAAAACGCTTTAGCCGGCGGGGATATTTGGTTAAGACTCATGTTAGAGGATCACTTTCAAATCCCCTTTCAGGGAGTAAGACCTGTCTGTCAGAGTCGAGACAGAAACACAGGCGGCCCTGTGAACTTTAAAGCCTATTGGGACAGTAACCGCTGCAAAGCCTTTGCTCACACTTGATGCAAGGCCAGAGCGAGGTTTCATGTAACGTGCGCTGATAGGCAGGCATTTTAGCAGCTTCTGAACTCCGAGACTCAAAGGATGGATCCTCAAAGGCACCTGCAGATCCTCCGAGAGACCACTGCTCTCACGCTGATTTGAGATTTCAGTGAAAACATGTGATGGACAGTAAGTCTATTCTGAACTTGAAAATAAACAGCAGCAAAGAGTCATTTGGCTCTTTGTAAACGTACAGTATATAAAGATGTGATGGATTAGGAGTCTATACCCAGGTGCTGTGAGGAGAGAGCCATCCCCTCTGTCTTATGATCACACTGGGGAAAATGAGGTGAATATATATTATATAAAAATCTACCCTGCAGTCCCTCAAAATGTTTCAAAATGACAGATCAACTCAAACTCTTCTATTGGTCCCCTCCTCTGTGTCTCTGTCCACCCTCCCGTAACTTGATAGCTGATGATGATTTTTTTTTTGGACTCATGAATTGAGAAGCCCTGGAATCTAAGTGAAGTGAATAAGCATTTTTTGGATGTGTGGATGAGGGTTGAGCAGTTCTGGATCACCTATTTTAACCTTTGCTTGAGAAAAATGCTCCGCTTTGGCACCATCCAGGACAAACAAAGCTTTAAATAAATAAGAAAAAAAAAAAGACATTTTCTTTCATAAAATGGATCGAAATAAATAACAATAAGTTAATTCCATCTTAATAAATATACCTCTTACACACACGTGTATATATATATATATATATACTATATATATATGTATATACTATATATATGTATATACAGTATATATATGATTGGATTTTATGTAGATGCGTTGCACCAAAAAGTCTTTGCTGAACTCCGGTGTGCTATTTGTCATCCCTTGGCTCTGAATGTAAATGTCAACATCCAGACTACGCGGTGGAAGTGATTTAGACTGCAGCTGAATATACTCCTCAAATCTCGACGTTCGTCTGGAGTCTTAGGAGCCAGCTGCTATGGAAAAACTGATGTTCCTGGGAGAATGAATTCTTCTAGAAAAACAAGCCAACTCAGTCACAAGTTTTCTTCACTCTCACCTTTTTTAGACAGCACAGTTAGCAAATCTGGAAGTGTAACAGTATCATTTTCTTGTCCTCGTACGTTTCTGCGTGCGTTTGATTGAACCGTCAAATACTGGTCGGGGTTTTTGAAGGACTGAGGATGGACTGTCAGAGTTAAATGTACAGTTTGTGTTTTTTCTCGGCCGTCCCATTGTCTTTCAGGTCATAAAGGTGACCGGAGACAAAGCACTTCCTGTTCAACCTCGTATTCACATTTCCAACAGTGATGCCTCCCTTTGCAGCTCAGGCTTATAAAGGAGATCCTCAGTTCACTGATGCTGCTCATGTTTGTCGTTTCGTCACATCCAGGTGACTCTCTCAGACACAGCCACACTTCCTGGCTGAATGCTTCTTCAGCGTGTGATACACCACGTTGTCGTCCAAGAACGATAAGTCGTCGTCGAAAGCGATGGGTCGACAGCAGGTGCGAGAGGGCGTGTCCTTGTCCAGCTTCTTGTTGTGTGTGAGGTTGTTGAGGATCTTGTCGTAGTTGGTCTCCGCCTCCACGCAGGGGCCGCTGCAGTACCGGAAGATCAGTTCCTCTTTAGTCTGGTAGCCCAGCCCCAAGTCCGTCACATTGAGGTGGACCTCCTTTAGCAAGCAGCCTCGAGTCTGCACCGATATCCTCTCCCTCCCCTTCTCGCCTCGTCCTCCTTTGCCGCCTCGACTTGCCCCTCGCCCGCGACCCCGCCTCCTGTCGCCATGTCCTCTCCCCTCGCCTCTCGTGCCGCCTGTGTTTGCTGCTCCCCTCTGTCTCGGCTCCCTCCGTCCCCTGGAGCCCCCTCTGGGCTCCGATGACCTCCGGAGCCTGCCAATGGTAGCCTCGATAAAATCCATTACGTCGTCAAACTGCTCCGGATAGGGACCTGCAATGTCATCTGCAAGATACAGAAGAAACAGATTCACTTACAAAGCTGCTATTATAATGATTACTTCATCACTGACATAGACATGAAAGAAAAGCTGAGGTGTCACCTAAACAATATGACAATACAACATGATTGTATCAATAATAAAATAATAATATAATATCAATAATTTACTGCTTTCAAATACTGTATGAGCAGAAAAAACAAAGTGTAAATATCCCAAATCAAACTTAATAAAACTCCATTAAAATGATATAAAACATTGCACTTTTAGAAAATTCAGCAAAAGAATAAATGAATGCACTTAAGTATAAAATGATCTTGATGATGATGGTGTGTAAAATCGCATCATGTTAGATGAAACTAATAAATACATGAATGGAGAACCAGAAAGCAAATAAGTGTGTCCATAAAATGTCAAACTACTTCTTTAAATGCATGAATGCATGATCTGAACAGATGCATCCAGACATCTAGTTTCTGCAGAAAAGAATGGTGTAGGCGTTTGACTGTACTCGCTCACGTTTAGAAAGCATATGCACGGTAAAATGTACAAAAATATGTGCCGACACAAATGCAGACAATGTCCATAAATACTGAGAAATGTGCAGATCAGAAACAGTGCATGCTGATTTATAGATTAGTCTCAGGCAGAAGAATGCAGAGAGCAGTCCAGAGCTGTGCATATGGACGTGCAGGTGCCCTGCTGTAACTCTTTCCAAGATGGCTCTTGGGGGATGAGTTGGAGGCTGAAGGTCAGAGGGTGTTGTCAATTCCATTTTGTCAATTGTTGTTCTCAGAGAAGAAGAAGAATGCGTATGTCTGTTATGATGGCATGTGGGTAGACTTGATTATGCATTGATGTCATGTCCGGCTTCAAGCCTACATTTAGCTTCAATCAGCTGAGGACCTGAATCGTCAAAGGTTAGCCCGGTTCACGCAGTCGCGGCCTGTATTGATACAGTAGGCGCAGACCAATTACACCACCAAGAGAGACGTAGTTCAACCATTTAAATCTTTCATGGATGTAGTTTCAGGATGCCAAGACTTCAAAGGCCCAATGAAAGGAAATCATATGCTCTGAGTCATTTCGATGGAACAGCTCGTAGTCTGCTCGAAACTCAAAACATGCACCAGCACAGCTCTGCTCCATCTGCTGCACGGAGAGATGAGGTCTGACTGAACATCTTGGGCCCTCCTGAGTGACATACTGATTCTATTATGGGGTGACGTTTCTTCTGCTCCAACGTCTGCAGGTCTGACAACGAAACAACTGTCTGAAGATCGTGAAGACATTTTGTTCTGAAGTGAATCAATTGCTCCAACTCTAATTACATTACCTGCGTGTGTCGGCGCACGTTCCAGTGTCACCTATCCACCCTCTCTTACCTACTCCTCTGGCGGCGGACAGGCCACCTGATCCGCCTTGCGCTTCACAGCTGATTGGGCCACCAGCTCGTGTATCAGGTGAGCCCAGGCCAATCTGTTTAGACACACCTGCCCTTTGATTTAGACACCTCCTATTGTGTGTCAGCTGACAGGCGGGGAGGCTACAGTGTTACACCTGCTGACAGGCTGGACTGGTGTCGGCAACTGGAGTGATTCATGGTGCGAATCGTGCCATCATTTTGTCATTGTTGTTTAAAATAATCACCAACACACCAGTGTGATGTGATGAAGAAATATTATTAATCGCAACATACAGCACTGGTTTTCTTTGTAGCTGGCTGAAGATGATAATCTCATGCAGCTGCTGCCTGCAGGTTTTTGTCTTAAAAGGAAAAAGGTCATTTTTCTGCGCAATTACAAAAATCAAATGACCCGTCCCCTCTTGGAGCCGCGGCGTTGTTTACACTATTAGTGCACAGTTGATGGTCTTGGGTTACAAAGCAGATCGGTGATGTCACCACGGTCCAAACAGCATGTGAGGTGGCAGGACAAACATTCGTCCAAATGTTCCATTCCTTATCTAGTTCTTGGCCGCGTCTGCGTCTGCGTGAAGATGATACAGTGTCGAATTCGTCCAAACAAAATAAATTCCTGCCCACTGTTGCTGTTGAAATGAACATAAACACAGAACCACACAAGATGCTGCAGACTCTCCGGCATTGCCCGGCCTCTGTCCTGGAAATTCCTGCCACTCGGTTCACGCTGCCTTCTCTAGAGCACGCCATGATTTCTGGTTTTGGCAGATGGGTAAAGGTCATGGGTGTCTGAGTCGCGGAGAGGCAGAGGTGAACATAAACAAAGTCAGCAGGGGAAATGTGGAGGGCGACCTCTGGGATCGGAGCTGTTCGTACTCCGAGTCATGCTTGTTTTGACACCGGTGTGATGTAACCCACAGCAGCAATAAAGCACAAATTAAGATCTTCCGTCCGATAACCTGCCTGTCTGACAACCTTATCAATGTAGGACTCTTCACTGTTGGCTCAACCCACCGGTGATCACTTTACGTGCTGTTCTCAAGTGTAATTGAAAGGCTAAATTGCTTGGCCAGCAAAACTAACTGAAACCTACAGCGTCATCTATACATTCTGCCTTTCCTCTCAAAAGACTTTTCCCGACATGATTAAACGTTTCTTTTGTATGTTATTTAATGGAGGTTTGCACAAGCAGCACGGATCTGTAACATGACCTCCATTATCCTCAATTCAAGAGGCGATCAGAGTGACTGCACACCACAGAAGATTTTGCTGTGTGCCTTACATTGATCCTCCATCGAGATCTCCTGCAGGTTGTGGTCTCGGCGCTGGAACGTTGGCTCTTCGTCCTCCACAGACCGGGACGCAGAATCACTGTAGCTGCTGGGGAAATAAGTCCTCTTGGCTGGCTGAGTGTTTTGGTAGAGAGGCCGTGTAGCGACAGAGCTCAGGAGCAACAAACACGTGGCCAGAACATCCCATAACTTCATCTTAGACTCAGTTCCTATGAAGAAAGCTGCAAAAAATTGAGAGGATGGTTAATTTTGAAATAGAAAAAACAAAACAAATTAGTAGCAAAGTAATAATAATTATAATCTGAACACACTCATTGTCTAATTGAATATAGAGCAACTCTTGTTTATAATGAAGTCAGCAAAGAGTGTGTGTGACTCATTCTGTATTAATAACTTTGTGTCATCATGTCAAGAAGCTTTGATCTTCACTTTGTCACAGTGGTTGGGGGGGCGGGGGGTCGGCTGTAAATATACACATCAGAGTAAAGCTTTCAAATAGATGAATCACAATGGCAAAAAATAGCCTCTCGTGTGCTCGATAGTGTCAAGATACCAACAAAATATAGAGAAATATCCAGAGAAAACTGTGCGTAAAAGTTGCTTTAAAAAGCCTGATTGGTGATGAACCAGCAGCCCATGTCTTCTCTCAGACCTATTAGGATTATGATACATTCATGCTGTTACGGTCGCAGTAATAATAACGTGTAATGAGGCTCGGAGGGTGCGCCTGGCACACAAACGCACGCACCAAAGCGCGTTGGCGACCGCAGCCTAAATAATGGTGCGACTTGGCCAGATGGCGATCCCCAAAGCTTACGTGACTGTGTCTAATGGCATGTTGAGTGTGCAGCAAACCTAAACAGCCACGCATGGATAAATATCGGACTTAAACATGCAAAAAGTCCTAAGAGCTTTGCGCAAGTTTTTTTTAAAATTCCCATTGCGCACAAATAATCTTGCATTGCGCACAAAAGTGTGAGGATTTTATTTGACTCTCTTAAATGATAAAAAACACAATGCTTCACTTACCTCAAATATGGCCCATGCAGACCTGAAACTCGCTTGGCTTTTGGTGATAAAATCCAAAACTCATTTAGTGTCCCAAACTGAATCAGCTGCATGAATCATCGGAGCAGACGCGATCTAATTTTTCCCCCCTAAAATGAGCTTGAATTCGGGTTGTGTCCTGCCAGAAAACAGAGCTGAAACAGCGCACCAGGTGTGTTTTTCATGCTCGGATCCAGCGCACCGACCAAACCGTGCGTCCTCAGAGTCCAAAGGTGGGTGAGGAGACCGAGTGCCAGTGCGCCTCCCCGGGGGGGTTCAGTTGCAGTCGCTGATTAATTGGATGCTACGTTTCCACGCTGGAAATCCGAGAGACATCCACCATCTCCCGCTGAGACGAGTCCAATGAAGACATCAAAAAAAGGTGCACAATATCTGCCTCCAAGAGCGCGCGGGTCTCTCCTCTGCCTGATAAAATCCACAGCTGCGTTAAACGCTCCCACGTCTGGCACTATCTTGACGCGGTGAACAACGCGAATGAGGGTGTTTAATCTCCATTTTCCTCCAGGTCAGATCGAGCCCTTGTGTGCTGCGAGAGCGTCCACTTGCCTCGTCCTCATGCTGGACCGAAGTCTGCGTTAAAAAAAAACGCCGCACCGTGCGCGCAGGGCACTTTGGAGAGATTTATAGTCCAGCGCGCTCTGACGTTTTGGCGCAGTTGGTGTCCGCCCCTCTTTTGCAGACCCCTGCAAGAGCAAAGAGCGGGTAACAGAGGGCCACTATCTCTCCAAACCACCCCTGGAGCCCCGGTCTGAGGAGCGCAGTTTTCAGATGTCTTGGGGATTATGTCACACATCCTGATGTCCTCGGATTAGATTTCAGTATGCGGAATGCGATTTGGAGATGTTCTGTTTCCAACCTGATCTGCGCGCAACGGTGTCAGGTTGCGTCTCATGCACACACACATCTCAGATTTAAGAGTCCCACTTCACTTGCTATTTACTAGAAGATATTTGTAAATAGCCCAGGAGAGCATTTAAGGCTCAGAGGACGCTATTCTTCTCCAGATTTTTACGCACAAGTCTGAGTCACCTTGGAGCATCCAATAAGTGGGTTCTCGTCAAGGTGAGCCTGGGGCAACAACAGCACACACACCACAAAAGGACCAGGCAAGATGTGGTACCTATAGAAAGCCACTCCATCACCCCTCTGTGATTTACAAGCTTCACCAGCCTTTCATCTTCTGCATGAAAAAAAAAAATTCCACAAGTGCTCTAAGAATTAAAAGCCATGTTTGTGTTCATGTGCCAGAGAGAGACCGGCTCCTTCCAACAACTAAACACTTAGTTTTCCAAGAAGCTTTCTGGTTTTAATTTAACACGTGAAATGCTGCTAAAGATGGCTGTTCAGTAAAAGGATCAAAATCCCAGCTCTGACACTTTAAATCCGTGCTGACTTATCTGTTATTCATCGGTACAAAGGCTCGTATTTGTTTGCTCGTGGGCTGAGGCTTCTTGTCAATACATGTTTTCTTTCAAGCATTTATGTGTGCCCTGCCCATTTTTTAAATATCTGCGTGCTGCTGAGCCAAGACCTCATTGTATGGATTCCTTTCTGTCATGTTCTCACATGGATTCTTTGTGTTAACTGCTAATGTTTCATTAGTCATGATGCAACCGCCTGAATTCATAAAATTTGTTTTTGTTTGTGACTTTATGGTAATTTGTACAATTTCCATCCATAACTTTAAAAACAAAACGTTAAGCGTGTTTAAGTTGTCCACGCTGACTGAAGTCACCTTAGACATGACCAGGATGTACAGTGTATGAGCTGCTCTGACATAACTGAAAGTGAGCAATCCTTCACATCAGCGGTCGTAATTCTCTCTGCCTTCACCTAAGTATCACATTAGTTCAGTCAGCCACACTATAATTACTCTGTACACCTGAAATGAAAAAAAAAAGCAATTTGTTTTTTTTCATTCGGTTCAACAGGAATATCAAACTGTTCTGAAAAAAACCGCACCTTGCAGTGTTTCCCCTGCCAGTGCATGCTGGGATAGCCTCCAGGCTCCCATTTATTCTGAACAGGAACAAGCAGGTAAAGAGGTTGAATGGAAGGAAGTCATACTTATGTACATAAACACGCTCAGATGCACGGATGTCATGTGAACTGGCAATACAGGACGTTATAATGAAAGAGTGAGTCAGTCTCGTCGGAACAGTGTTTCTTCAAGGTTATACAAGTTCATCAGGAGGAGTTTAGTGACGCTGGAGCTGAGAAATTTGCTGTACGCAACGATGTCTGGTATTAAATTCCCTTACATTTGCAATGACATATCTATTTAATAAACAGAGTGGCTATTTATTATTGGATTTATCAAACCCCAGACAAAAGAATTGCTTCTGTATATAGTGCAAACAAGACAACGCCTCTTGTTACATTCAGATGGTGCATATATGAAAACTGCAGTATATTTTAACATATGGAAAACATGATTAGATATACACATGCATACATCTACATTTAGTACATTTTACATACAATATTATTGTATATTGCAATTGCATTTGTAGAAGAATATGAGTTAGTAATATTTGAGCTGAAATTAGAAATTGGACAATTAATTGAACAAATTGATTTTTTTTAATAGTTTTCTTATTTTTCCATGATAATAGATTAAATATTTTGACTGGCTGTTGAACAAAACCAATAGGATGATGTCGCCTCGAGCCTCAAGAAACTGTGATTGACATTTTCACAGACTAAACTGTTCACTGGAAAAATAATCAGCAGAAAAATCAACAACAAAAATAATAGTTTCACGCCTGATTATTATGCCAGTTACACCTGCATTGCATTTAGTTTACAAGATTTTGAAAGCAAAATAATAAAAGATTGACGCATCAATCCTGTGACTGTGCTTATGAAAATACATTTGATTAATGATCGTATATCCGCAGCAGATCTGACATAGGAGATACTTTTTACACGTCACCGCGTATGACATCTCATGCTAGGACACAGCCCCACTCAGAGATAGGCCACACAGAGGCCATATTGTTTATTGATATCTGCAGCAGTGTCACCAAAAGGATTCCTCTGTGACCCTCCTCTGTCTCATCCAGGCAGAGCTGTGAAGATAATGGTCACCGAAAATAGAAGCATCTCACAGAGTTCCTTTATGTGGGAGCGCTGCGCAGTCTGAGGGGTGTCATAAGTCCCCCGAGCTGAATACTTGAGTGACTATAATAAATATTAATTTGTTCGGAGGAGACACATGAGTAAGCCCGACGAATCACCACCACATGGGCTGTGAGGAAGAGGCTCGTCACTCACGCAGAAGAGCCCTCTTTCATTATTTGTGCCACTGACGGGGCAGACACCTCAATTTTTGATGTCAGGCCTCAACAAAGCGCTGACAGTCCCTCAAATGGAAAGGACTTCCCACTGAGTTTATGTAAGCATTTAATAATATTCTGACAAACAATCCACATCACTGCAGCTGGTTCAGCTTAATGTAGAATTGTAAAAAAAATAATATGAAACAAATGTCCCGCATGGCTTGTCATTTTTCTTTGTCCTTGCATATCCTGTCTCTTTGTGAGCCTATAACATCCCCTGATAATGATTTGTTTGTTTTAAATCATCATGTTTCAGGTCAAAGCGATATGACAAACGATACGAGAATGCGTTTTGTTTTTCGCCTCTCGACTCTATGAGTCACTTTTGCACATAATATGCTATAAAACTGGGGCTTGTTTAGCACGTTTCATTCCAAGTTCACAATGTCTTCTTTGATGAGTAGAAGATTTCCACACACTATGCACGACTCCCTCAGGAAGACGGCGCCGTAAATACAACTCAAGGAAACAAACAACAACTGACATGTTAATTTAAAGCATGGTTGTGGTTTGGATGATTAACATTTTGAGTTCCTAAGATCTCTAGAGATTCTATGGGTATGATGAATACAACTTCATCAGTGCTGCGGTTTGTTAGTTATATTTAAAATGATGGCACCCATTGAAAGCTCATCTACCTTTGTTCATAAAAAAGAAAAATTTAATTCATTGATACAACTATGTGCAGTGTGGCTTTTATATAGATGATGTCATATCTTGTGAACAATTAATTATTTAAAAAAAGAAAAGATAATGGAGGGACAATAGCAGGAGACCATGCCGGTTTATCTCCTCTGAGTCTAAAGTTTCTGCTGATGACTGGCTCAGTGTGCACAGTGCATACTGGTGGTGCTGCTGTGGGACATTATAACCATGTACCATCATTTTTAATACAATACATAGATGTCGTTGTAGACCAGCTGCATCCATTCATAGCCAAAGTGTCCCATGTTTATACTGGGATAATTCCACTACAATAAAACACTGTCACAGATGCAAATCATGTCAAAATAGTTCCAGGAACATGGCAGTGACTTTTTGAAAAAGCAGCAGGAAGTGTGTGTAGTTACTGTTGTTATGAGTAAGATCAGACCCAATTGAAACATTTAAGGCATTTTGTTGAACTCTTGCACAAAGGAAAACAAAAGGAAGACCCTATATACTGTTTTTAAAAGGTCTACAGTATATGAGGTGAAAAACAGTAATCTCCAAAGTGCACAGGGGCTCACGTCTGCATTTTAACTTTAGTTAATGACTTTTTCTTGTTATGAAAATTTTTACATGATTGATGAGGAAATTTCAAACAATTGTTCAAACCGTTTGTATTTAAGAGCCAACAATAAATAAGGCATAAGAAAGGCATTTTCTTTTAAAACTAGTCATGAAGCCAAGCCAACTAATACGTTCAAATAACTCTTCATTTATTGACCTATATAAGTTGATGTTTGTTGTGTGTGTTTAACTAATTAAAGTGATTGTCTGGGTGGTACGAGCAGCTTGCCAGAATGAACATCAGCATCTGGAGACTGTAGATCACAGTGAATTACAACACTGAGCTGACGCTGCACAGACTGAAGCTATTCATTGACAGTTTGATGAACAGTACACAGTTGTGTAAGTGTTGTGCTGCTTTATATTGCAGAATGAACCTTCAATCTGTAATATTCATAAGTGGACAAACTGAATACCGTACAAAACACTGAAAACACCACTTCAAACCATTGGTCTTAATCGATTACAGGGCTTTTTTTCCATTTCCTTTCATTGCGTCCCTGCCTTGGCACAGCAGCTCAAACCCTGTATCGCAGCACTTTTGGCTTTAATGCTGATCAGGACTGCGGCCTCTCATCCTGTATTCTGTATTGGAGTTGTGTGCAGGAGTGTCGGTTGTCTGCCAGAGTGAGCTCAGCTGTCAGCGGGCACAGAGCCCTCCGGATCACCCTTGGCACAGAGACGGAGAGACAGAGAGCAGGTAGTCAGGGCAGATACTGAAGGACTGGCATAGCTTTCTGCTGATCCATTAGAGCGCGCTACAATTCAGATATGGCGCACCGCCAAATGCTCAGCCATTGTGGCATCCACTGCGGTATTTCCATCTGTTTCACTCATTGCTCAAACATTTTAGTTTGAGTATTGAGTATTTGTTGGCATCGTTCGCACATAGATTGTATGCGTGCGAAAGTATGTGCCAGTGTGTGTGTGAGTGTGTCTAAATGAGATCACTTGGTACTATCAAAGTGCAGGCAGGACTATGACACTGTTATAAATAGAAGAGAGGAAGTAAGGAAGGTTAAATCTCTCAGACACAGATACTAAATGTGTACAGGGGAGCCATTTAAAACCCCCCTCATGCCCTTGTAGACCTATTTCAATGTATATATTTATATTACATACATTCTGCTGCTGCCCAGTGTGTATGGTGGACTGTGGAAGTCATAGTAAACTATATGGTCTGATATGAAAAGTTCGAACGACTCTGTTTTCCTCTTAGGGTCAATGGTACATGAAGGTGTAGCCTGCTATAGCTGCATGCTGTGTGAACAGCTTGTTATTGGCCAAGGGTGAATTATCACCCCACGAGCAAAGGGAATCCAGTGAGCTCTCTCCCACGGACCAGTGATTTCATAGGGCCGTGATGTAAACGATGAATTCAAGGTCCTTCATTACTGTTGTGTTATAAGTTATTACTGTACAACACTGCTGCCTGCTTTTTCTTACAGTGTTACTCAGGGAACATTTTTCCCTCAGTGCAAAGGGCTGAGATACAAAGATGGATTCTCTCTGAGATACACTTCATCTTGGCAACCGGCCCGAACCCTGAAAACCTCCAGGAGCATCAGCTGTCTGCAGGACAAAAGATGGATTGAAGGAAGGAATTTCAGAGGAAATGTATGTGTGTATTGGGCCATATGTCCAACACTACTCTCACAGATGCAGCAATAGAGTTGATAGAGTTGCTCGGCTCTTTTAATGCAGCCCGTCCATCCTCCTTCCCCGCCTGCCCCTAAACAAGCCTGTAATCCTGACTGCTCATCTACCTGCCATGACTTTGACCCTTGACTTTCGTCAGCTGTCAGTGGCGCCCCCTCATCAAAAAAGGGGACATGTGGGACGCCGGCGCTCCTCCCCAAGGTGGCACACTGTCAGACTCTATGCTGGCTTTACGGTTTTTAGCATTCAAAGAGCGTCCGCCGGGGGCCTCCTCCTACTGTGTTACTAAACAAACAGGGCCGGCTAAGTGCTGATCGCCACCGCTGGGCGAAGATGAAAAGCTCCCTCGAGTGAAGAGACGTTGCTTGTTGTCCATTTGTTTTATGTATCTGGATCGGTTTACAGATTTGAACGGAGCTATTTTCATTATAACCTCTAGCCTTCAAACCCCGCTTACTGGGCAGCTCTGCTAAAAGTGTGGCGCATGAAGCCGGGTCTTGACTTTCACAAAGCTTCCCCCGGCCCCAATGTCACACTAATTGGAGAAGGAAGTGTTGAGGATGTCTTTGGGAAGGAGCGGCAGTGGTTAGAGAGTGATAGCAGAGAGGGTCAGATCCTGTTTCTGCTCTGGTTCCCTGTTCTAATCCAGCCTGGTATGTGTTGAGATCAGAGCAGGTCTCTTTCACTGCAGCCATCCGGGGGCCGTGCAGTGAGACTCGCTAAGTCTGTATTTCCTCTGCTGCTGCAAATTCGTCGTGGAAAGTGCTAGACGACCGGTCTGCAGCAGGCAAGAGGAACTCAAAATGAAGTGACCCAATAGAAACGGTCCCACAGCTCATTTCAGGTCCTAACCCCTTAGAAACATGGCACTAGACAGCTGTGTGTTCCCCTTGATGTATTTATGTCAGCCGCTTACATAAATACACTGTGACACACATACACATTCGCACTCATACACGTGGGCCTCTGTGTAAATGTGCACAGTGACACCAACACACACACACACACTGAGGCATAGACACACACATATCATGCTCTCTGTCAGTAATACCCAGAGGATATTATGTCTCTCTCAGCAGACCGGACAGTTGATCGGAGCAGCATGACCACATGGTCACTTTGATGTAAATCACGTAGTGCAGTCACCTTGAAAAACGCTTGAATTTCAAATGTGAGAGAGGAATCTTGCTCTCAGATTAATCAGTCGATCCATTGATGGATGAGAACGGCATTTCACTTTGTTGATTTCTGCAGGTTGGTTTAAGGAGCACTTCTTATAACATCATAGCAAACAGGTCTACTTTGCTTCTTACCAAGAGTCAGATGAGAGGATGAATTCATCCCTGTGTTCAGTAGGCACAGAGACTGGTCTTGGACGTGTTTAGCTCATAATAAAGACAGATAGTAGGAGGATCTGCTACTTTAGTGTGACCAAGCATACATCTCTCAACAACCTCAAAGCTGTGGATTTAACTGTGGATTTAAGTGTTTTTCACAAAATGCCAGAGTTGTCTCTGAAGTCAGAGTAGGAATTTCTGGCACAACTTCACCGACCTCCAAGGTGCATGGAGAAGGGAAATCCAGCAACACTAGTATCTATATATATTCTACAACCCTGTTTCCAAAAAAGTTGGGACTGTAAACTGTATTTACTGACAACAGTTTTACAAAGTATTCCTGAGTACATGTAGTAATATACAATCATGTGTTCACAAATAGGGGACCTCTCTCCTACCAATGAACCTGTTTACCTGTGGAATGATCCAAACAGGTGTTTTGATGTTTTATTGATGTTTTACACAGTCCCAACCTGGTCCCAACTTGTAGGAATCAGGGTTGTGCATATTCTCATTCATATAACCACATAATATGCACCAACAGCTAAGCATGACTTTTGATTCCTAACTCATTGCCGTCTGGATTAAAGCTGGCCAGGGTCTGTTTTAATGTAAATTGGATCCACTATTTCACTCCAGGTTGAAGTTTTAATTGCTTACAAACACACACAAAATCACACACGCTCACAGCCCAACGCTGCAAGCTGGCTGCACACTAAAGCACACCTCCATGTGTAGAACACAGCTCTCACACCGCCAGGGTTACAAGTTCAGATTTTAACTGGGGCCACCCATGTTAAAATGTATAAACTCCTGGTCCTGCCTGGCAGTCCAAATCCATTAAGGACAGATGTGGATGAAAGGGAGGTGAACTTTTCCAGCCCTGAGAAATATGACTCATGATTATGCTAAACAGGATGTGGCGTTTCCCCGTGTTTCATATTTCACTACTATAAAATGACACAACCACTTCACACAGATTGCCATATGAGGCGTATTGTTATTCACCAGACGAACACTGCTCGCTTGTTCTAGTAATGAAAGGAAAGGTGAGCCAAATGCGGCGGGCAACCTTGAACTTTGTTTCCTGAATAGCACCTAACAAGTGGCTTACAATAACGAACAGAAAGGAGCTTACGAAGAGACAATTGGACGTAATACCACGATAATCTAATCAGCTCGCTTGGGAGTAGAGGTTGTGGGAAAGTTGACTTGCAGAGTTAATTTACTTCCAAGGTCAAATAAATTAGTGCTGGCTACTAGTGGTGTAGGTGGATCCTAGATGAAATCAGCTGTGATGTCATGTCAGATATGAAGTAATTAAACAGTTTATTACAACCTTGGTTGGTATTGTATCCTATTAAAAAGAGAGCAAACATGCTATTTGACTCCAAGCTAAACCTCTTCAATACCTAGATGGAGACATATTAACTCCCTCTAAAGAACTTCCAATTCATTTTCAGACGCAGTGGCGGACGTGCGTAGGTGTGTCGGATCTTACAGGGATTACTGAAAACACTTTGGAGTGTGAACTGCTGATAAAGAGAAGACAATTAGGAAGAGGGATGCTGGGATAATCATGCATGTTATCATCATTATCAGGATATGGAGGTCAGGTTTAGCTCCAAGGACGAGAAAGATATGTACACAACAAGGCGGTGAGTCATCCAGGGCAGAGGGAAAACTCGTCTCGTTAGTTGTTTTGAGTCTACCTGATAGCTGAAGTATCTAGAGACCTACATAGACTTGGGTTCACAGGTCAAGGTTCAGGTGTCAGACGGTGAATTGCTCTGGGCATACTTTTGTCTCGCCTCTTAAGAGAAAAAAACGCCGAGCTTTGAAAAGAAATATGCCAAGTTCATAAAAGACATTTGAATATAAACAGACTCGTTCGAAAGAAGTGTGAACGCTCTTTTCCTCCGAGAGGCTGGTGAGACACACGACAACATGTGAACTTCATCGCCGCTGTAACAGGATCGTCTGGCCTGGTATCGCACATCGCTCCTCATTCCGAGACACTTTATCAGTTTAAGCCCGAGTCTGAAAACACTACAGCTGTCTTTTTGACCTGTGACAGGCGATCTCTGCTGCAGGTTAGGATGCTGGCTCGGTTCATGTTACTAACAATTGGCATGTGCGAGGTTGTGTGTAGAATCGCCGGCAACACCGTTGACGCGCAGAAACAGCTGAGAACACTATGGATGGACGACAGCTTCACAAATGGATGTGACAGATAGATAGATATATGGCTGTATGGGAAGCCAGACAGGTGACAGATAGATAGCTAGAAAGATACATATAAACATACTCATAGATATCCAAGTGGATGCTACAATCTTACAGACTGTGTAGAATTAAAAAGTAATAGAATTCAGTGAATGTGAATTGCAAAAACACTCAGTTCTTCTGTGGAAAGTTGCACCTTTTGTGGTGAATTATAGGTCAGGCGAAGGGTCAATTATCCAACTCTTGGTGAGGATCAACACACTCATGCATTCCTTTAGAACTGTTTTTCTGCTCTTTACAAAAAATACTGTTTTCATCAGGGGGACAAGGGCGCAGAGGGCAAAGCTTTGGAGAGAGACGCCTATCGTGTTTCCAATACATTTCTCCCGAGAACAGAAGAACCTCCGTACCTGTCGCAAGCGTAAAACAGAGAGGTGTCAAAAGCGAAACGCGATCGGCATATCTGACAAAGGGGGCGAACTGCTGTGGGGGATCAGTTCAGACAGAGAAAGACCCGCGTCCCCAGCAGCAGATGGAGGCTTTATCGTTATGGCCGGAGGGGGCGAGAGCCAAGAGAAGAGAGAGGCGAGACCACAAAAAAGGCTGGAGACGCGGCTGGGCTGTGACACATGTCCCACCGCGGAGGGGGATTTTTACTCACCTGGCCTTTGGTGTGTCATCATGTTACCAGTCCTGTCATGAGCCTCCACCCTGTCCGCCTGCGCTGCATTGTTCTGCACCGCATGTGGACAAGGGAATAAAAGAGAATAGATAATGAAAAAGAGAGGAGGCTAGGCAGTGGGAGTGAGCTGCATTTTGGTCTATTGTTGGTATTGTATCTTTTTTTTAACACTACTAAAGTGAGGGATAAAGCTGATCAAAGAGGGGTACAATATGATTGCTGTGGTGGGTGTTGAGGGTCATTAGATGGTGAGGCAGTCAGAGTGAATAGTGTTGGGGGGTCTGATGTAGGAGGAGAAGAATGATGCTGCAGATATCATAATTCACAGTGCAGATCTTGAAAAGACGCACCTGAGGACCGCTCGCTGAATGCCACACCTGCACTGTGTTTTCATATCATCCAGCGTCTGCCACCATCCGCCTCATTCAAAGGAGCTGCGCGCTCGTATATGGGACATCGAGACGTTTCATAGTTTTAATGACAACTTCTGTTGTGCGCTCGCACAATGCAAGAGAAAGAGAGAGGAAGGGAGAGAGTTTGTGTGAGGATCCGAGGGGAAGAGAGTGCCTTAGTCATAACACACCCCAGATGTGCTTAAGCCCAAAATAAGCAATAGATAAAGCCAGTTTTACTGTGTTGAGTCATATTTACACTGATGTGAAGACAAGTCTTGACTTGCACTGTGTCGAAAATGATGCATCCTCAGAATTAAACAGATTAAACAACAGAGGTGAAACACAAGACAGCTGACCAGACACACTATACAAAAATTTTAAGAAGCGTAATACGCTGAATTTACACGGAGGTGCACACGCTTCAACTTTGAATGTGGCTGTGTTTTGACTGAGGTTTTTATAATATAAACAAACTCTGTAACCGACAAGGATATAAAAGTAACACTTAGAAACATGAGCCACTCGGAGCTCAGAAATGAGTTACACAGTCCCAAAGACCTCCACGTCAAATACCTTTGTAATGGAGCTGTTTTTCTAAAAAGGACCACGTGCACACACGCACACACAAATGCGCGTGTGTGCACGATAAAGTGGACCTTGGAGGTTCTTTACAGGGAGACTGAGTGAGAGAGCTGTGTGCCAGTCTGCTGGAGGTGCTGCGAGATCAAGAACAGTCCACCCCCAGGTGGTAAAGCTGAGCTCTCAGGGGTGAGAGGTCACAGACACCAGAGTGGTCACACACGTGTCAGAACATTATTTACAACAGGAGAGGCCCACCTCAGCCCACCTACAACTGCTGCTCCACCACAGTACTGTACATCTGCAGGGGGTGCTGCACCTCCCGCTCCACTAGGTGGTAGTAAAGCTCCATATACAGCATCTCCTCATCATGACCTCCTGACACGAATGGCTCATATCATCCATCAAGAGATAGTATATCTATAATATGTCTGAACTCTGATCCTGGACTTTATCATAAGAAAACCACAAAGAGATGAGAGGACTACGCAGGCATTCATTTACTGTTGAAATGAAACCATGCCGGTATGGCTGGATACTGCTTCAAATGCATAAGTGGCCACGCATGCATAACTATGTCCTTAATTTGAAATGGGTCCATAACCTTTGGGCTCTTGTTCAAGGTCACAGAGGAGTTGAGTGTGGTTTACGGCACTGGAATGCGAAGTAGTTGTCTCCAGCAATGAGCTACGCTTACTAAATTTATTATTCAAATATTTAAAATAGAACAAAACTCCATAAGCAATATGAGAGCATCATCTCTCATTGCATCTCCATGAATATCTTCCTGTATCCAGTGATCATACACAAATACACTCATCCAAGACCTTCAGTTCCAAGTTGGGTGAAAAGACATGCTGTTAATAGATGCAAGTCACGTGCAGACTTAATGACGTATAAATTATTTATATGCTAAATTTGACAGTATGGTCTTAAAATCACATATGGCTTCTGCTTCATAAAAGAAATGAAACTGATTAAATGTACAATAGTGGATAAGCGGAAATTTATCTTAGCAATTAAAGTGATGTAAAAGATGCACAGTTCATGACTTCAATATGACCAATTAATGAAAAGGCAGTAAAAAAATCTTCTAAATGATTTTTTTATTCTATATGTCAAATTTAAGCATTTAGTTAAAATGATAGCTTTAAAACATAGATCGTACTCCATATCTATTTGAGATCCAGTGTAGTTCATGCTTGACTTTAATTTTGTTATATTACCTGGTGGGAAATATCCTACTCCTTGGCCACTTGAAGCTTAACACTGAGTGCCAGTTGGACCACAGGATGTAATGACTCTGACTCTGTGAGGAGCAGCAGTTACTTGTTTGACCATCTACCTTTAAACATCAGTCTGATAGATCATTTTAACTTTGAGACACACACACCATTTATAGGATGTGTAGTAGATGTAGTATGTGAAAACCCTGTTTAGGCACACCAGCATGATTTTACTTTGAATGCTGTGTCAGTCAGTCAGATGTTGTAACAAAGCCAGGAGCATCTGAATGTACCACACACACAATGGTTTGGAAAACAGCTGTGCAAATTAATTTCAGCGAAAAAAATTTATCATGAAATTAACTCAATTCTATAGAGTCAACACTCCAGACTGGCCTGAGGGGTAAATATCAGAAATGGAAATCCTCATCTGCTGGGGTGTGTTTGTGTGTGTGTGTGTGTCTCTGTGTATGTCAGTGTATGTCTCCTATGTGCATGGAAATTTATCATGTCGCCCTCTGGTGGTTGTAAACAAACATCAGGGTAATGTATGTTTGACCTCAAATGAAATGAATGAAACATGAGAACACATACAGCAATGGACATAAGAGTACATCAGATTTGAGACAATGTTTTTTCTATAAACTTAAAATATGTAAAATTTAAAATCAATTATTTTTAAAATGAGAATTCAAACTGACATTTTACACAGTAAATATAAGCTGTCTTAGTAAGGATTCAGTGGTTAATGTTGTTAATGTTGAGATGAAAAGTTGCTAATTGTTAGTTTGCCTGTGTTTTAAGCTGCATACTGGAACAAAGTAGTTGACAAAACCCAAGTATATGAGTTAGTACTTTAGTCTCATGGACACTCACTTACAGTCACACCCTCATCTGGCCACACCCACCAAAACCCCCACATAAACACTACAAGGAAGTGAAAAGGCAGCTATTTTGATAATCCATTAATCATTTTTCAAGCAAAAATCTCAATCTCAAATGTTTGCTGGTTCCAGCTTCTTAATTGTCAGGATGTGCTGCTTTTCTTTGTCATTTATGACAGTATATGAAGGTATTGGTCTGTTGGTTGGTCAAAAGAAACGATTTAAAGACCTTAACCTTGAGTCATGGAAAACTTCGCTGAGCATTTTTCACATTTTTTCGTCATTTTAGAGAACAAAAAAATAATCATGAAAATAATTGATCGATTGCTTGATGATGTATGTAAAAGTAAGATGAGTAAGATATATCAGTTTCATAATACTACTGTTGTTGAAGCCACACACTGGTTTGCAGATTCGTTTTGTGCAGGTCCATTGACTTTAACATTCATCAACATGGCTGTAGAGGTCATGAAGAGGGACACAGGAGGTACACAGTATATCATTCAGCATGTGACCGCGGCCAGACGAGGATTTTGCGGAGCAAGTGCAGCAGGGTCACTGGTCTTGGTACAAACAAATTTGAATGAAACAATACTGCAGTCATAGAGAACAGGAAGAGGAAGCAAATACATCACAGAGAGGAAGCAGCAAAACACTTTCATAACTATGAAAGAAAACTGCATGAGCAGCAAAATTGTTGGGAGGAAGAAGTCATGTGTTGATTCATGACTGGAGGGACTCTGGATTTGACGACCACAGGCCTTCAAAATACTGGGGCATATTGCAAATTTAGTTGATATACATATAGTATTAAACATATGTTCCCATAGGATACATCTTATTCCTAATAACATAACTAATTTTTAGCTTTCTTCTCATCTTACTTTATTAAATAGTCCAGCACAGCACCACCCATGAGTTGACTCCTGTTAGACAGTTTTCAACACGGCTGAGCTCAGCACAGCACTGTTCAATCATATATTGGTGTAACTGGCTACTTGTCAGATAACATAAGTATATGCCGCTCCTGATATATGTGCTACTGTAACATAGGACGATATAATAGCTGTAATTCCTTGTCATCCTAAAGGGGAAAATCAACTACTTTTCGCATGCCTCTGGTGTCTTTTAGAAAGTGGTAAAGTTAATCGGAAATCAAGTCAGTCATCAGCATATAGCTGTATTGTTAAATTACTTATCAAGGCATTATAGTATTCTCATGAACCATATGATGCTCAATGTAAATACGATGGAGTCAAGAACCAATAACCATAATTCATGAATGTCTCAGTAAACCTCTCACAGCCTCTGTTCACTGTGTTACTGAGGTTAGCTTTATCGATAATCTCTCATTCCTGCGACTAGCTATAGCTAAATCTGCAGTAATCCATATAGACAGGTCGGCAGGAGCCCTTAATATAAATGAGGAGTTGATCCTCCATTAGATAATACTGTTCTTCTAATGACGGCCCAGGATTCAGAGCGTACCTTCAACCAGCCACTGCCTCATTGTCGCTGATGCTGATAGACTTATGTAATGTCAAAAAAATAATCAATATAAGGACATTAATAATGAACGAGAGCGCACTGTGAAGGTGACAGTCATTCATTTAACATTGGTCACCTGGTGGGACACAGTATAGGAATTAATCTATCTCGCCTGTGCATTGGATTGACTAAGGGCAGATGAGGTGAGGGGGTCCACAGCAAATTAAACAGAGGCATGCAAGGACACATTTGAACTGCCGAGGGCAACAATAAGGGGCATTAAAGGGCTATAGAGTCACAAGTACGGTATTCATTTCAGATAAGATATTCCTTTGTTCATCCCACAATGGGGATATTCACATCTCAAATAGTGACAAGTGAAAGACGAAGTTGGCAACTAAGTCTGGTGATGCAGTTAAAATGAATAACTTGTTCATTTTCTCCTTTCTCCATTTTCACCTTTTCACCTTGTTTTTCAAATGCATACTCATGCAGAATTAGATTTTTCTGTATACAAGCACTAATGAATTTTAGTGTAACCCACAGCTCGTCCCTAAAACCCCTAAAGGGCAGACTAATTCTCAAGTACAAGCTGTTTTGTTGAAACATATTTTGCAGGATGCATTTGTCCTTTTCACACCTCGGAGGGAGTGACGGAGGTGACAGACCGTCTTGACAGTAATTGGACGGCTGATTGTTTTGCTGGGAGTTACCTCAGGCAAACGAACAGCACTCCACTCCTGTAGTCTGACTAAAACTGTAGCAGTCACCCATTCTTTGGTTTCTCTCATTTCCCTTTCCCTGGTTTGTTTTAGCTGAATTTCCTTTCAGTCGTTTGGAGGTTTATTCAGATCACCTGTGGCACAGGACGTGGAGACTGGCTCCTAAATAATGATTCAGAGCAGCTTGGTGCTTTGCCCACTCGGCCAATCACAGTGAGAAGACGCCCTTTCTTGAGGGCTTAAGAGAGGTGAGGAATCACACACTCATGTCACTCTGATCTTTTACACTGCAGACCTTGCTTTAGCAGATATTGGCAAACAGACACTGCCCTGTTTTTTGCTCTTCTAGTTGAGGGTGATTTTGAGCATAGTTTGAGTAAAAAAAACGCTTTTTGATTTACTGCTATTCGTGCAAGAGGTTTTCCTTCCGAATGATAGCACAACATCTGCAGGCATTATTTTGCCATTTTTGGTATAATTCTCTTTAACCCTCATTTAGACTCCTTTCATCATGAAGGCCCTTGTGAAATTGTTTCTTCCAGGGAGTATTTTTTAGTTGTATTTATGTAGTCAGGAATGGGTTCTCAGGCGTCTTTCCGATCAGCTGAAGTCTGGGGAATCAGCGCCACCACAAAACAACTGACATCAGTAATGCGTCACATGCATGGCCATCTCTTGGTGGCTCTGCAGGGGCCACCAGTGCTAAAATCCTACTGCAATGCATCACACATAATAGCCTCGTATACTGGTTCACACAGGGACAGTTTTGCCAATAATTCTCACATCTTCCAGTTGTTCTCCTCCAGGCTATGGAAAAGTCAGACAATTTGGCAATACAGAATTTTGCCTTGTGACAGCATCATCTCATCATTTACTATATTTATAAAGTGTAGAAAGTAATTGGATTCTCTTTTTGAGCTTGTCAACAAAAACGTTATAAACTACAATGTGTCTTGTTTTGTTTGCCTGTTCAAGTGGATTGCATTCACTTGCATGTTTAAAAGACTGAATTCCCCTCCTGTACATGCTTTCCTTGGAAACATTTCAGATTTCCTTTTCTGATGGGAGTATACAAAATCACTGAAAGCTCTCTTTGTCTCATGTTAAGCCTTGCACCCATGATGTAAATGCCCTCCCAGGGAATCAGCTGGTCATCACAATTGTGGAGTTTGACCCGAATATGATTCAACGGAATTCCAAAAACTATGTACACACAATATAGAAAACAAATCAACAAAAAAAGCTCCATTAATATCTGCCTCCGTGTGTTGCTACGTCAGAATTCATTGTAGTAAAGCTATTGGGTTGGAAACCAGTGCGTGTTGATAGGTCTGTGTCCCTTGCAAGTGCAGTGACCCAGATGTGTAAAGGCTTATCCTCCTCTTGCTATATAGTATCCAGACTGAATCTTCACAGAGGAAGCCTATTTTATAAGTCACTGCATCTTCTGCCCTGTTCTGAACCCACATGAGCTCGGACTGTGACAGAGGTTCAACTTGGAAAATGGAAATATTAAGGGCAACAGGAAGTGCTGCAGCTGCCTGCTCAGTTGTGCATGACATGATAAACACTGGGAGGCTTTTATCTGAATGCTGTCCTCAACATTCTCCTCACACGAGGCTGAGTGGCCAACAAGTCCGACACTATGTAAAAGGTTTGGCGCATTTCAAAACTGCCAGGCTTCGCTTTGCAATTCTCAAAGCACCAAATGGGAAGCAGCAGCAACTGGGCTGCGTCGCTTTCTCGCCTTCCGTGTCATCAGCTATGGCGCCTGGTGCTAACGCACTACAATGGTGCTGCAGGTGATGGGTATTAGACACACAGAAACCAGTGGTTGTCAAAACCACTTTGTGGAAAACGTACAGTTTGCCTCGATTCATTCGGGGAAGCTGCACTGGTGCAACACAGGGGGAAATGTTTCAGCAAAAGTCAAGACACAGCAATGTGATGTCAGAAATACTGATGATGGGATTTGAAAAATGTGACAGTGCCTAATGCATGCATGTAATGTGGGACTTAGAGGAAGCATTGCATCTTTTAATATCGCATCTATTTTGGCGCATATTTTTGCATCGTTGACAGAGAGAGCAGAGGTCTAATTATTATTCATTTAAACGCTGCTGAAAATCAAGAAATGTATTGAAGTACATGCTGTTTTCAAGGATAGAACAAAGGGATGTTCAAAACAGCAAAAAGGGGCATATTTGGCAAAAAAAACAACATTTGTTGTAGCTTTAAAGTACTGAGCCCCCACCATGCAGGCTGATTTCAGTCTTAAATAACATGCTTGAATTTAGTCATTACTGGAAAAAAAAACACCTACAATCACATCAGTAGTCCAAGCTATTTAACAGGTGGGCAAAATGCCTCAGTAACACACTCTTGAAAATCATGACACTCATAGTCACTGATTGGCCTATCAAAGGTCTACTTTCATATGGACAAACTGGCCTGCAGGAGCCCATGTCGAGGATATAGTAGACTGTAATAATACATGCATACAATGACCGTATGTTAAATCCAAAAACTGGCAGGAGATATGGACATTATTCTTCACCAGATGCACAAAAGAATATGTGTCATTAATGGCAGAACAACTTGCAATCTCTGATCCTTTGTTCACAGTGGAATTATTAAAGAGTGAGCAATTGGTACCTACCATTTTATGAACCTTAGTATAGCAATTATATAATAACTGTAATGCTATAAGTGAGGATGAGTCAAAGCATAGACAGGCAGCTATGTGAGAGTGCCAGTGTCGTGCAGGGAAGTGTGAACAATGTAGAGGCAAAAATGAGGGAGCGAGTGCCACATGCAGTGTCCATACATTGCCATCGCTGTCTGTCAAGGTATGGCAGCTGCGCCCAGTTGATGCCTGTGGTGCAACGTGTAATTGGTGTGTCAATAAAATGAAAGTACTTACAAGAGTTTAGATTTTGCAGTGTTTACTAGAAATGTCTCTATTAAGATCAGACCAGCCCTTTGCCACCTTCCCCCTCAAACAAACAAACAGTAACACACATCCTCATGCACACACACACATACACACACACACACACACACACACACACCACACACACCACACACTGGCTTGATCGATGCATTGTGCTGTATGAGAGCTGTGTTTGATGGGTAGCCAGCAGGGGGATGGGTCAATGTGCTGCTGCTCGCTTTCTATCCGTCTTTCTGTGTATTCTCATATTCTCTCAAGCGCAGATAGCAGCAGCTGCACTGTATGAGAGAATCTCCATCTAACTTGGGGATTAGAGAAGAGAGTCATCAACCTTATCCAGTTAAACCTTAAGCGGTGGTGGATTTTTCACCAGCAGTTTTACATGCCGTGCAGCTTCAGGGTCTCTGATCCTCTTTACCAGTCCACTACAAACACAGAGGTGCACTGGGGAGGAAACAGGTCTTCACTCTCTGGATAAGGTAAAGTAACACTTTGTTAATGTAATAACTCGGATCATCTCTGCATGTTAGAGGCTACTTTGACTCAGTTGATTTTTTGCTCTTCTATACTCTTATGCAAACCATGATATGCAAATCTATTGAAAATCATTAATGTACAACAACATAACAGTGACAAGAAAGTTTTTAGAATGTGTTTGATCTGATAATTCTGTCTTGGGCTGTTTTTTTTAAATATGCATTTGCAGAAAAAATGGTGTTTTCCATGCTCTTACTAAAAAAATACTTGCATGTTGTACCAGAGTGTTTTATCGAGGGGTGACTCCTTCCTCAATGCAGTTGCTCATTTTTAGATCTTATTTAATATCACAACAGATTCTACTCTGATCATATAATAATACATTACTGTTGATATTAGCAGATCATTTCTTAAATTTCCCCCAAGCTAGGAGTCTGCCTAAAATACTGAAGGTGTTGTCAGAAGGGGGCTTCACTGATGCTTTACCCTTTGTGTCAGCAATATAACCCTATTTTACAACATTATTTGTATATTTAATTATCATCAGCTATGGAGGATAACTTCAATTAAAAACTGACTAATCTTATAAAAGGAAGATTTCTAACAAACACACTTCTAGAGCCCATTAATCCTCTGTGTAATCCTTACTATTGCATTTGCCAAGAGGATTTCTTTGAGTCATTTACAAAAAGATTTGCAGCTTCATAATACGGGTTTATAATGTCCTTAAGGCATTTTAATATCCAGTGAACAAGCAGAGCATTCAAATAATTTACTTACAGTAAAACAGTGCAAAGAATGACCTCCGATGCTTCCTGTCCGGTTATGAAACGTTCATAAAGGAGTGCATAAAGGGTGCGTTTCACCTTGAAGCAGATATGGATTTGATTTATGTGACTTTAGCTTTTCATATGAAACAATGCTCTGATGCCCAATGAGGGGAAGCAAGGGGTGATGGAGGGTTCCTCTGACGCACAAGGTTTGACTGAGCACAGCAAGAGCTCCCTGTGTGGACCTGACACACTGCATGCCCATTCTGCTGTAATATAGATGTCTCATGTTTTTGTACACCATATGATTAAATCCTGCAGTGTACAGAATTTAGTTTAACTGAATGTTTTAATAGCAGGTGCTGTAAGAAATAATGTTTTATGCAAACACACTAAAAAGATGTTAGCCATAGCAACATGCTAAGATATTTGTCGTGTACACTGGTTAGATTCACTTCTGCCCTGGTGGATTAAGTCACACTGTCCCTCGGTTTAATTTTGGATTGCGCACTGAGAGTCAACAACATTCGCAATGTATGATATGTTTTCAAACAAATTGTAAATGCAATACATGACAGATGGTTTGCAGCCCCTTCTGAAATGGACATGGCATTGCCTTACACCCAACTTCTCTCTATAAAGCAGATATGGGCCAGACAGGAAGCAGGGTTTACATAGGCTGCTAAATGCTGTTAATATTGCGTGACTCAATGTGCACTCTTGACTCCATCACATTAACAAAACATAGAAATCCTCTTATAATCACTGCAGCTGAGCAATGGCCACATGGTACATCATGTGGAAGACCGTGCAGCCATTTTCATTATAAAAAAAAACACCTCGACTTAATCACCTCTTTAATATTTGGCATTCTTGACAGATTAAAAACTTACTGTTACACTTTTATACATGCTGCCGGACACAATGCCACCCATTGTTAAAGGCTGTGTGTTGAACTCAGTTCACTAAAAAACAAACAAACCAGCTCAATAATGAGTGAGGATCCCCTGTCTGACCACAAAGACCATGACAGTTGTCTTAACCAGATTACTATTTGACCAACCAATTTTACAGTTTCAAAGCATTAATAATTGATATTGAAACACACTGATTGGCGTAATGCCATTTCAGTCCAGAAAGTTGCAGCATGGAGAAAGTTCTTAGAACAGGACTGAGTTTTGTTTTACCAGTCCTGTACCATTCCTAGCCAAACACATTACAAAGGATATACTGTGCTAAGAGAATGATTTCTCTTTCTTCTTATTGGGCAATAAGTAGAAAACTTGGGAAAGAGAAATCTGGGAGCTGATGCTTACACCTCAGATTTGCAACTAAAACTCTACACACGCTTTGCACAGAAAAGATAGAAATACAGATCCTTTTCATAAGATTTTTGAATCTCAGCCATTGTGAAACTGGTCACATGTGCACCAGCCTCAATCCTGCTCCTACGGTCAGCCTAAATGGATGTAGACACACCCATAATCATCTATTTGCACATCAGTTGTTCTGCCTGCTCCACCTCTCCTGAGACCTGTCGCCGAAAATAATGTGCAATTTTAACCATTATGCTCCTTCAGCGAGGTTCTCCGACATCTGTCATTACACTCAGCCGTAGCTATTTACAGCAGTGATATCAATAATTCATCACGTATACCCATACACCATCATCAAGTGTGATACGTCAATCCTCATTATTAAACATCAGAAAGATGGTCTGTGATTTTAGTTTATGGTGCTCGTGTGTTGCACAAATCACGCAAGTCGTGAATGGGGTTAATGAAATAACTGAGGTGGAATGGAAATAACTGGTTTTCATCTCCATCTCACCATATCACCCTTGGGTCATTCCACAAATACACCTGGTCTGTATACGTGAGGTGCACACAGTCTGATTCTATACTGTCAGCGATGTGGAGGTAATGGCGTATGCAGGGTTTCTGTGCATTCACATGGTTTGAAAATCTGGCCCCTGGTGTTCACAGATTCATGTTTTAGAAGTCAATTTTTGTGTGTGTGTGTCCGAAAGTAAACTTTTCAACACTTTCCCCAATACTGACTGAAAGCCAGAAAAGAGACAAGTGTGTACTGTCTAACCCAACAAACACACACACTGTACAGCGGGGCGGGCAACAGTGCTGACTTTTCCTCAGAACTTGCAGACACACTGCCCAATTGTGTTACAGTGCCCAACAATAACCCCCTCCCCAAACCCAACATATCCTGTTTGAAAACTCAACAAAGTTCACAGTCGAATTTCACAGCAAGCTGGGAGGAAACGTGGGGATTTCCTCGAATTTCCTATCGCACAACAGCATAAACAGTCGAAATGTGAGCACTCAGATGGCACAACTATAAAGAAAAGCCAATGCATGTGATCAAAAGTTCAATAGATAAAACATGTATGTAAAAATGAGTCACATAAACTAATGTTGAAACCATTACAGAGAATCCTCACATAAGACAAATGAATTGAGCCAGCTGACTCATCGATAAAATGTTTCCATGAAGGAAGGGTAATAAGGATGCAGTGTTGCAGATGCGAACTGTTGGCTGTCCCATTTTATTTTCATGTTTTTGCCCTGTGGCATTTTACATGATCATGATATGATGATGACGCTGGAGAGTTTAGTGGGTCAGAGAGGGAGACTTTGTGTGAGAGTCACTCAGATGAAGTACTGATGGTGACATCTGTGTTTGGTCGTTGTTGCAGAAATGGACGTGGAACATGGATTTTATCGGCAGGTGGACGTCCAGGATCACGCTCACTACATCGTTGCCTTCTTTGTCTTGGTGATTGGGACAGTCGGTGTTACTGGGAATGCCTTGGTCATGTATGCCTTTTTCTGGTAAGTGAACCATGCAGGAAAAGGTGACTTCAAACAAACTCCTTGTTAACCTGAAAACAACTCTTTTTTGTCATTTTTCATTTTACTCAAACGAATTAAATGTTGTTTCAATTCTTCTATGATGTTGATTTTAATGTGAAGACTTAATTTCACTGTATTTCTACCACAACATTAATCGCATTAAATATTAAGAAATCTGTCATTATTTGACTTTGTGTTTTAATGTGATATGGATCTTTAATTATCAGCTAACTACTCTATCTACTGATCATTTTTCCAAACTAGTGGAAGCTAAATTTAACATATAGTTAAAAAAAAATGCTCTCGTAAAAACTGTAATCAAGGTTTATGTAACTACAGTTACTGTAACTGTGAATGATCTACTGTAAATACTTATATAATATTTGTAGTATATTGTATCTTGATTGACCCAGTGAGGAGGACTTCATGTTCCCAACCTCATCATGACGGCAGGTTAATCCAACAACAATGGTATGGTGCACCCATTTCACATTATTACAATCCTCAGTTGAGCTATCACATTGCTAAGAACAAATTCAAAGTCAGGAAGAAGAGTGGAGTTGGACTATGGGAGTACAGAGCTCCACTGTTCAAGTTTTGCTTGATCTCCAAAACAAGGGAGTTCAAAGAAGCTGTTTGCCTGAGGACAAGTCAGAATCTACCTAAAACTTAGTATTATACATAAAGCTTAAGATCCAATAAATGCATTTTTATGTAACTGCTTGGTATGTAAAATCCTAATCTGTAAAGTAGTAACTATAGCTGTCAAAGTATTGTAATGGAGTAAGTACAATATTTCCCCTTAAATGATGTGGAGTAGAAGTATAAAGTAGTAAAAAATACTTGAATAAAGTACAGTATTTGTTAATGTAGTTACTACGCAATAATATTGAAAAGCACATTTTAGATATCTGACTGGTTCAAGATATAATCAAATTGAATATATTAATCCACTGAATATAATAACTTGTGACTGTTTACTAAACATTATACACCAGCGCTTAATTCTCAGAGACAAGCAAAAAAAAAAAAAAAACACCTCAAAGCCAACCCTTTGTGTTCGGTTCATGTGATATCCTTTCGACCCTGTGCAATAAACTCTACAACGTTACAGGGATTTAGGAGCGGGGCAAACAGTGCATTCTCACATCAGGAGAGCAGAGATGTCACAAGCGCAGGCACAGGGACCGATGTGGTGGCCTGCAGGCATTCAATGTCAGGAAGCACCTCAGTGATTTTCTAACTGTGCTCAATAAATCAATGGATAAATCCAATAATTCAGCCACTCTCTTATTTACATACAGTCAACAGGGTGCTGCCACCTAAACCATGTAAAGCTTAAATAACTGTACCGAAGCTCAGGGTAATCCAGTGAACTACTACGTGGCCATACGCTGACGTCAGACAGTGAAACCAGATTCTTAACCAGACTGGAAATGTTTGTTTTCATTCATAATTTTCCAGCTAAAAACTTGTGATAGCGTTCACTGTTTTTAATCCTCGGATGTTAAAACCAGAAAACGAGAGCTGCCTGGCTAATGTGTGATGACTTGCCATTGCTGGGACCAACACTTCATGTCTTGATGACGGAATGAATTAGAAACAATCATTAAACCTTCAGGCTGATGTCGCATGTGAGTGCATTCTAGCAAAAACATTTCAGGATTATACAGGTTTTTGTTTCAATAAATCATTGATTAAAGAAAAGTCTAGAGTATTGCATTTCATCAGCGAAACTGCAAACCTGCAAAAAAAAAAAACCCTTTAAAGTCAATACACTGGTGTGCATGTTACACACAGTAAGCACAATATGGCCATTCCTCAATATATAGCATGCCTCTGAAGAATACTCCTGGGTACATACTTTTCCACTGAATGCAGTAAAGAGCCCAGTGTTAGAGAAAGTCCTTGGCCTGCCTTGTTTTCTGCATTAGGGTCTAACCTCCAGTGATGCACAGCCATCTCAAATGTGGCATCACTCGATTTCTACTCCAGTCACACTTGTTCGGCGCGCACCCACTTACCCGCTTGTCGACACACAAATACACTCCAGCCTATCTGTCTGGGCTGTGTTAACGCTTTTTGGTCTTTTGACAGTCAGTGGCCAAAGAGAGGAGGACGAACTCCAGCAATTATGGCACCATGGACTTAGATATACTCAACACAGAAGTATATACTGTCAAATATATGGAACAAATATTCATCCTATATCTGTGTCCTTATGTTCACTACACCTTTTATGCCACAG
Source organism: Centropyge bicolor (assembly GCA_037975185.1). NCBI lineage: Eukaryota > Metazoa > Chordata > Actinopteri > Pomacanthidae > Centropyge > Centropyge bicolor. The sequence goes on along the minus strand of JBBMOC010000019.1, from coordinate 8,070,693 downwards.
TAAACGAGTATAATGTAGGAAATGTGAGTGTTCACTGACACAGATTACTCATATTCACATCAGATTACAGATGGACGACATCAAAGGTTGCTATAAATAGTTAATATTCTGAGGCATTTACAAAAGTCAGAACTAGATTTAGTCATATTAAGGTTGCATTAGTTCACCACATAGAGAAAATCACGACACGCTCTGTTTCTGGGGTTTGTTTCAGCGTAACAAAGCCTCGGCAAGGATTTACTGTTACTGTTGCCAAAAGACAGTCTGAGGTTCATGTGTATGCAGGGAGATATGGCGTACTAACAGAAGGTTATCGAGTGCACACCAGTGTGTTAGACATGACAGTCTGTGGCCACTAACAGTGCAGAAAAAGTACACTCTACAATCTACTGTAAGTCCCACATGGACAACTAACTCCAAGTTTACTATTGTTAAAAACTTGTATGATGTGTTAACACTGATGGCAGAGTCAGTTATTTTAACATGAGCAATGGATTTTTGTGTCCATCTATTATGGCTGCAAGTTGCTTGTTTCTCTTCGGAACAATAGAGAAGAGCAAAATCACCAGAACAGAAGTGATTTCAAGAGGATTTGAGGGAAGTTACAAGGTGTTTCTATCAGGGACACAGCTTTGAAATGCTTAAATTGCACATATATGTAATGTTGTAGTGCATTTCAACCTTTGTCCCGATCTCGTTCACAGACTCGGCTCCAAGTTCTAAAGAAAAGATTGTGTTGAGTTGTTATTTTGTGGGACACACACAACATATATGTTTTTTTGAGAGCCTAAAGAAACACCTTTCTTGCCCTCAGTCTGCATTCTCTCATCAAGTACAGAGGCTCGTCTTCTACAGTTTTACGATTTCAATTAGTAGACGCTTTTATCCGAAGCAACGCACATCTGAGAACAGTCACTGGGGGCAATTTGGGCTTCAGTATCTTGCCCAAGGACACTTCGATGGTAGAGAGGTGGCTGGCCTCTCTACGAGCCACAGTCGCCTCAGAATGTCTCAATGTCTCAGAATCAATAACTGACTAATTATTTGAATATCCCCTTGGCATTTGGTTTGTGGTCTTTCCCTGTTGTCTTCCTGAGGAGAATGTGTCTCACTTTAAAGGTCATTTATAATTGGATTTCTGACCTCTGCTGATGAAGTGTCCACTTTGACTGATTCCTCATTACAGCTGTTAACGCAGAAGAAAAACAGTCATCACTCCAGGGAGTGTACCAGAGTCCATTTGGACTGAATATGCACTTTTGCCTCTCCATTTTATGTTTACAGGACAGTATTAGAGTGTTTACGTAGGATCTCGTGAGCCCCCTGCTTAGAGTTGCAATGGATTGGATTGCAATTGAATGTGCCATTGTTATTGATTTTCACTCCCTGCCTGTTATGGTAATGGGGGTGGACTTAAGTTCAGAAGGACATGGATTTGAGAGTTACAGGACAGATGTTGCATTGGCCTTGACCAGGGTATGGATCTAAATGTTGGTACACAGCTCTGGGGTAATTCAAAACACAATTAGTAGAATAACATTGCATCATATCTGCTAAGATATACAATAGAGTGTAAAACCAAGTGTGTGAGCATTTGATTCGATTATGATTGAGATTATGAACAGAACACAACAAAACGATTATTCTGTAGACCTTCAACTGTCTCTGCTACTCATGTTAATCAGTTCCTGAAGGATGATTATATGAATGTATAATAATGTGAGCATCAACAACAACACATTGTTTTGTGGAATACTGAGCACTTTGGACTCTTCGATTGTGTGTTTCAGTAACAAGAAGCTTCGAACTGCCCCCAACTTTTTCATCATGAACCTGGCAGTCAGTGACTTCCTCATGGCCATCACGCAGTCACCCATCTTCTTTGTTAACTCTCTTTACAAGGGGTGGATTTTTGGCGAAGCAGGTATTTTATTTCCACATTGAATGATATATTTTACGCTCTAAATAAAGCTACATCCTATATGCTCCTCTCCATGTCTCTATGTATGGAGGTACTGATACTTTATACTTTTTGAGAGGTTTTTCAGTGTCACAGAATTCTTATATGTGTGTTTGCTGTAATAATACTTAGTCATGATAAATGCATGTAAAAATGTGGAGAATAGGAGAAGAGCATTTACATGATTTTCTCTACCTTATGCCCCTAATTAACCTGACTTCTAAAACTAAACCTTAGCTTTATGAATAGTGTTAAACGTACAATCTGGAATCCTGATCAATCACATTGCTTATCTCATGTAATTCATAGCCGTCCGATCAGAAGACGAATCTCATTAATGAAACGCTTTCTTCCTGCTCCACAGGCTGTAAAATGTACGCTTTCTGTGGAGCTTTATTTGGGATCACTTCCATGATAAACCTCCTGGCCATCTCTGTAGACCGCTACATCGTTATCACCAAACCCCTGCAGGCCATACGGTGGACGTCCAAGAGGCGCACTTGCCTCATTATCGCCCTGGTCTGGCTGTACTCACTAGCCTGGAGCCTTGCACCGCTTTTGGGCTGGAGTAAGTTGTTAATTCTCTCACCTCTTTACTCTATTTATTCAACTATCCTGTTCTATATGCTTCCCTCTTATCCCTGTCATTTTTTCCACGTTCAGGTTCGTACATACCCGAGGGCTTGATGACCTCATGCACATGGGACTACGTGACATCTACTCCTGCCAATAAAAGCTACACTTTGATGTTATGCTGCTTTGTATTCTTCATCCCTCTGGCCATTATATCCTACTGCTATCTGTGCATGTTCCTGGCCATCCGCCATGCAAGCAGGTGAATGAATTATAGGTGAATATGTAGTATTTTTATGCATTAAACACTTTCAACATTGTGAAAAGCAACAGAGTAACCTTTGGGGACAAGTGTAAGCGACATGAAAGGCATCCATTATGATTTAATTACATTCAATACACAAGGTAGCTACAAGCGTTTGTCAGGTCAGGAATGACAACTCGTAGAACAGGTGTCACAGGGTGTTTTTTTCAGTGGACAACTCGGCAATTCAATGTGGATGTGAGATGGAAAAGCCACCACAGAAAAAAATGCTTTTCTTCAAGTGGTTGTATTGACAGCCAATCATAAAAAGTTTGAGAACCCCTGATCTCGACTTCAATCCCGTGAAGGCTACAACTCTCTGGGCCGTATCCCCCAAAAGGAGTTGTTGTGCCTCGAGGAAACCTTAGCGTGCTAGCCTGTTTTCCTTTTCCTGCTCTTATTTCGTATTCTATCCTCCATCCTTGTGATGTGCAAATTGATTCTGTTTGCCATCATCAAGGACGTCCCAATCCTACCAAACCTGCCTCGGAGTAGCCTGGAATTAAAGAAATATTGAAGTGAGGGAAAAAGAAAAATCTGGCATCCCCTGTTTTTTATGATGTCTGCTTTGCCTTGATATACTGCGTCTTGGCTTCCACATGTGACTCAGTGTGTCTGCATTTGGATCCACAGTCCTGTTCCAGCAATAACCAAAGATTATTAGCCGCTGAGACTTTTGTTTATTTCAATTCATTTTAACAGACTTATCTATTGGCTACAAATCTCCTGTCTTCCTTCCCTCTGTCCTAACAGAGATGTGGAGAAGTTGGGGTCTCAGGTGAGGAAGTCAACCCTGATCCAGCAGCAGTCCATCAAGACTGAATGGAAGCTGGCCAAGATCGCCTTTGTGGTCATCATAGTGTTTGTGCTTTCCTGGTCGCCCTATGCATGCGTCACACTCATCGCCTGGGCTGGGTAAATATACAGTATGATCCAGCAATTTTTTTAACAGTCTAAATAATTTGTTGTGCACAAACTGGTAGATCCTGGTATTTAACAGGAAACATAAAGGATGCTTGTACTGTGTAATTCGTTGTAGCTATTAACTGTGAACCATATTCCACCTCTTGTAGAATATCATGACATATGGCATGAAGGGTCAAATTACAGCTCCTGCATCATCACAGTTCTTCTCATTACAAACACTTTTCACCTTTCAGATATGGAAGCATCCTCAATCCCTACTCCAAAGCAGTCCCTGCTGTTATAGCCAAGGCATCGGCCATCTACAATCCTTTCATCTACGCCATCATTCATTCGAAATATAGGTGAGTGCAGACATCCAACTCATCAGTAACCTAAGCTTGAACAGAATAGTTTTGTACAGAGATCATTGATTGATTCTTTAAACCTAAATCTCATTTGCAATGTTGTTGAGAGTCCAGTTGAAACAGAATAATTACATGCAAAAATAATTATCAAGAAAATAACAGCAGAGCATAGTTAAAAACATTTACATGCAGGAGAGGAATAATTTGTAATCGTGGTTTCAAATCGACCTGTATGTACAACTGTGTTAAGTTTTAATGTGTGTTGTGAAATGTTCCAAGTACGTGCAGCACAAAGACTAAAAGCAGTTTTCCCAAAATCAATGTTTGCATGAGGGAATTGGAGCCTTTGCCAATCACTTGAAAGGGTCAAATTGTGACATGGGAACAGCTTAAAAAGGAAATGATGCACTGCCTTTTTGAATAAACAGAAACACAAACCAAGACACGAGATGCAATGATGTAAGTAGAATTACTGTCACCAATGATGAATCTTAGGGCGGACTGGTCAACTGGATCTAGGAGTCTATAGATACCATCACCATAACCTAGGACATGCTAGAAGATGGCCTCAGTGATCAGCTTCCTCCTGAGCACAAGAAAATGACCTTTGTTTCTATAACCAATTCTCATCATTTTCCAACAGGGACACCCTGGCAGAGAAGGTTCCCTGTCTACACTTCCTATCCCAGGCCCCCAGGAGAGACTGCATATCAGTGTCACACAGCAACTCTTCCTTCAGGGACTTGACGCTGAGCAGACAGTCATCAGTGTCCAACACCAAGTTTCACAGAGTCTCCTCCATGTCTACGACCGACACAGTGAGTTTGGCTTTTTTTTTTGTTAGGTTTCCAGGAAGTGTCACGTCCATTTACATACCCTGTGTTGGGTTCTGTGTTGAACTCTGCTTTGGTAAAGTGACAGGATGTCTTCTGGTCAGTAAAAATCACTGGAAATCTTTGTGTTACGCAAAGGGTATTTTAAATTACTCTCTTAGGAACTGTATGAATTCATGCAGCTGTATCTCTCACCAGAGAGAGGCCATAAAAAATTTAAAAAATAAACAATTCCCCCCCTAATAAATAGAAAAAAATATTCAGCAGTGGCAGAGGTGAAATAAATATTATTAAATATTAACACACTTTACCTTGAATGGATATTTAATGCTGGGTTTGCTCGATGGAAAACATATAATTACAAAAGATACGTTAACAAATAATCAGCTATTAATTGTGTTGTTTTTTTAGTAATGCATTATTGTTGCATGACAAATTAAGTTATCATACTTAACACATACCTAATTTTTACCTTGGTTTACATTTATTAATATGCATATCCCTCATAGCAGTTATACAGCGATGTGGAGCTGGATCCTATCGGCCATTGTCTGAGGTCCAGCTACTCCCTTGGAGCTCTGAGGGATAAAGAGCACAATTCACTGGCTAAGCAGAGAAAGGAAATGGGAAGCCAAAGCCAGGAACAGGTAAGGTAGGTGTGCATTTTTATATTTGTTTATACATTCAAATAATTCAAAAGCTTCAACCACAATCATGTATTAAGAAAATGTCATGCCCATTGCTTTTGCATCTAGACTCTCATCCCAGGACGAGGTGCAGTGAACAGATGTAACAACAACCCATCGCCTGAGTCTTTAAACACAGAGGTGCCCTCAGCCTGGGGAAGAGGGGAGGATAATCCTGAAAGCTGGACTGGAGAGAGGAAACAGGAAGATGAGCACGAGGGAGAGGGTGAATGTACAGGAGGGACACAAAGTGTAGAAAGAGTTAGATAAGGAGTTGCAGCTCCTCATCCAGCCAGACTCTGGATAATGTATGTGTGCAGTCGTCAGGCTTGACTCAAAGAAAGACCTTCTGGACCTTCACAGTTGTTGTGAGGAACAACAAAGCACACAGAGCAGACAGAGAGACTCTCCATTTACAGCCTCTGGACTTTGCTGCTCGACTGGTCTTTGCAAAGATTTCTCCCCCACCCAACACCAGGAAGCTAAATGTTGAAATGTTTATTTATCTACTGTATATGGCTATATGTTCTGGTGGCACAGCAGAGTGAAGATGTTAGTTTGGTTGTTCAAGAATGTTGAGATCTTTCAGCAGCAGTTCATTTCAACTTTAATTCAACCAAATGTATTTGTTTATAGGTTTTCATGCAATCATATACACGACTGTTCATTAATAATCCTGATACACGCATACTATACAAAGTGGAAACTAAACTTCAAAGAAACTTTATAGAATTAAAGATATTATGCACTTTTGTCAAAAAAAGCCAACAATCAACAGTAAACCAAGAACAATTAATTAAAAGTCAACCATATTTATGATCGACTTCTTGTAAAAAGACCAAAGACAGACTGTGGAAGTTTGAAGTTTGTTTCTTGTGTGTGTTGAGAAAAGGCTGATTTCATACATTTGTTTAACTTGTAACTAAAAGGCTGGTTATCATTCTTGCACATTTAAATAACCAATGAGAAGATTTCTTTACCATTTCATGTGAATGCCATGTCTATAATGCACTATTAGTATTACGTCTATAATGCATTTGAGTCATTATAGAACTCATTATAATATATATGACATAGTATAACTGTGTTTATCATGTTTTGTAAGTTGCTGATATTATGTGCTATAACATGAGTTCGTGCACTTTAGTAATTATGTGTTACAATCCAACACTTTCATTCACTGCAGCTACGTTGTTGCAAGTCATGAAGACACTGATGCATCATCTGTTATGATAATTCTGAAAAAATAACTATGAATTATAATTTTATAAACAAGAGTAATGCTGCATGTTCTCAGGAGCACAGCAGCAGTCACAGAAATTTTGCACCTTTTCCTTCTTTGAATATCCAGTATTTGTTGTCCTTGGTGCTATTGTTCTATACTTTTTAACTACAATGATTAATCATGTGTTTATCTGTTATTTGTTTCATTTGGTTCTCAACTCATTTTTGTGCACAATCTCTTTACTCAGGATCTGTTAGACATTTATCACACAACTTCTTACAATCTTACAAAGAATCTACATGATTTCTTTCACTTTAGCATAAATTACAACAATTCTATTTTGATACTTCAGACAAATGTGTCTTTAGAATTTTATAGCTATGAAATCACTTTTTCATTGACACTGTTGTGATATGAAGAGTTATAATCAACAACTTACGCATAATAAACTCAGATACAAGGTTTTAATGCATTAATATAAACATTTTAATGGGTGTCTATACATAATGTATCATACATGCATTATAGCACCTGCATTATCAACGTGGCCTTCCAGAAGTATTACAATAAAGTATGCATCATATGTGAGGCACCAAATATAGTAGGTTATATATACTGCTGCAGATGGAGGCTATTTCTTCTTAATTCTTTTAGTTTGAATCCACCAACCACCATGTCAGCATGTTTAAAACAGCAGGAGTAAACAGAGATAAAGACTGGGAAGAAAGAGAAGGGGGTGACATACAACAGATGTCCAGCACTGGATTTAAAACCAGGACACACACTACATGTGCTCTGACCATCTGAGCCACTAGGATGACCAAAGTCCATTAATAATATGGATTTGTTGAATGTATGAGTCTATCAGCAGGGGGTTGCTGCACTATATTATGCACCCTTTTTCATTTTTACTTATGATCATGAAATCATATGGTACAGTTACTTCAGAAGTTGAGACCATTTATCCTGAGTTACACTTTAAGTGTGTTCTTCCTTCAAATTCAAATACCCATAAAACCCCCTTTTGAATGGTCTTTGAACTTTAATTCCAGGATTTCCTGAGCCGTTTGCTCATCCAGTTATGTAAAGATGATCTAAAGGTATGTAGAGCAGTCTTACATAAAGAACTAGTACACTTCAGTGGTTCAATAACATTGCAGGGGGATTTTGCTGCTGGGCTTCCCGTCAGTTTATAACCATATATTGACATCATGCATATATAGCTGAAAGAAAGCCCAGCAGACCTCTGCAGCATGCAAACAACAGTTAATAGTAATCTGTCGAATAGGTCATGCCTTTTAGCATGTAAATCAAATCAATGCATGTGTATTCAATAATATATCACCATATAAAAATTAAAGGATGCACTACACATTGGAGGGTTGAGACAGGGAGAAATGCCAGTTTAAGACAGTGTTACAAAGTCATATTCATTCATATTAAGTAATAAATTAGGAGCAGGACACATTCAAGCAGAGTAATAAAGCTCGGAACGCCTTGCCTATTAAAATAGTATAAAACAGCACTGTAATTAACACATAATAAAACAAATGCTGAAAACGTATTAATGTCCTGTTTGACACTGAGGAATTTGTGATTTTTGAGTTAAAAAAAGCACTAAAATGATTAAGCGGTTATCAAAATAGTTGCCAATTAATATTCTGTCCATTAAATGACTGATCTGTATCCTCTGCATAAAACTGGATAATTCTAACATCAATCTATACATTTTTTTTTTCCGGTGCAAAAACTTAGCCTGATGGTGGTGCTAGAGGAAAGGTCAATGGGTCCAAAAATATCCACAGGAGAGTGCATGAAAATGTTATCTAATCCTACTTTTTTAAACAGTTGTCAAGTACATTTGAACATTTTGTATTATATATATTGTGGCTTATTCTCAGTGGGGTGAGCCATGAGTTGGTGGTCAGTGAAGTTACAGCAACAATTTGAGAGACCAGTAAAGGGATGTAATTTCTTTGGCTTTGAGTCGGCTTTATGAATACCTCACCCTCGAGCTAGATGACAACAAGATGAGTGACAAATTTTGTTTACCTACACACTTATGGAGGAGAGCAGGATTAACACTACCCTCCCTAACCCCAGGCCATAAATTGCACACTGGCTTTAAATTCACTGAGAAGCATGTACTTTCTTTGCCGACCACTAGAGGGCAGAGCAACACCATACCACAAAGGCTAAGACATTGAAACCTGCTTCGTTGCCAAATCACAGTAACTGTGTCATTGAAAATAGATAAATGAAATTACACATAACAATGTTGCAAAATCCTTTACAGGGAATACAAACACACAAATGCAAAGTGCACAGTGAAAACACTCTACAAAACCTAAAACATATGGATACAAATGATTTATTTTGGAATCTGCTGTGAATGTGTGAGACATATACTGGATTTAATGAAATTCCTCCAAAACCAAAACATGTTGCATTCATTTTATTCATAAAGCCAAAAATCGCAAATGGACTGATGGATGAATAGATAGAAAACTTCAATCCGAAAGGAAAATTGTGCACATGCAGACAAATCAAACAGGAATCACAAAATATACTCAAAGAGGTAGATAATAATAAGCTATAAAACCAAAAATAACCACTATCTAGAAATTAAACTACAATGTATCATAATATACATAAGGCAACTAAAGTGTTTAACACACTGTATACATCTATATCTACACACCAGTACATTTCACGAATAACTGATGCCCATGTGACTCGTCTGTCCTGCATACAGGAGACATTTAGTGGAAAGAATGACTTCAATGTTCACTGATGCAACAAGGAAAGCTGATGCTCTGTCACATGTTTAAAGGTTTCTTTCAGAACATCATGTTAATACATCTACCTCATACTTTAACCACTGACAATTCGCTTCCTTACTTGAATGACAGAAATTTCTTTGCTTATAACACCAATGTAAACATCTTTGAATGCCTTCATTTTAATGCAAGTTTAATCAAATCCAGGGCAGATATTGCAGATTTAATGTAACATTTTTTGAGATCTTTTTAAGATCAAATATAGAGACACTGAAGAGAGACTTGTGAATAAATCATGCAGGGAGGTTTCAGTGAACAGGAGGCGCAAGGATGTGATTTTGAGGGGATCAAGAGAGGCTGTAATTTGGAGAAAGGGCCCATTTAAGAGCTTACACACAGTAGCTGCATGGTGACTGAAGTATAGTCAGCTGTTACATTAGTGACACAGACAAACACTTATTATTAAGATGAGTTTTGATTGAGGCGATGAATACTGATTATACTGTGCAAAAAAAAAATCTACTAATCTGGACAACATCAAAAAAATTAACCACATGTTCCTTTGTTTAATATGTTCACGTGTAACAGTGAAAGCTTTTCTTTTTCTCTTTTTTAACTTCCGGTTACCATCTTTGTCAAAATATGAATACATGAATATGAAAGTAATATTTATGTGCAGCCTGAGAAATAAATTGTGCTCTAGCTGGATGTAAAATTGTTTAGTAATAAGAAAATTTAGTCAAAAAAATATGATAATAAGTGATAATAAGTGATTGAAAATAGTTAGAAAAAGTTTAGATAACGTATATAAGCTAATGTAAGCTAACCACCAATGTAGCAGTGTGACAGCTATAAATAAGGTAAGATTACAAACTGTGGATTTTTTAGACTAGATAACACAACTAAAATCATGTTTGTGAACATATGGGAGGGTTTACATACTTTCAGACAGGTAGTGATTTAGTCCTTATATTACATATTGTGGTCCGATATTATCGTTTATCTCAGGGAGCTAGCTTGTACTTTTAGCTTCACGTTAGCCGTTAAACTGTTTTAGATGCTGTTAGCTAAACAACACTTTGGGTGTTTATATAAACTCACCTGTACGGTCCGTCAGTGGGACAAGTCCATACCTGCTTCAGCCTCACACACACACACACACACACACACACACACACACACACACACACACACACACAGGACTGTAAACCCTCCTACCGGCAGCCAGATGGGGCTGGTTTATATGCGGAAGTCTGAGTTCCGCTCAGTCCAGTTCACTTCGAAACTGAGAGCAGAAGGACTAAAGTCACGCTTCTCTGTCTGAACATCAGACCCGGTTTACACAAGGCGAGGTGAGTACAGGAGGCTACACCTGAGCAAACCTTAAAAATAATCTGAGGAAGTCTGAGAAAGTTTTAATTTCACTGCTTCATGTGCCTGTTACAAAGGTGCAATTTAAACAACTTGAGCACATGGACATATATTTGTTGTTATAGTGCTTCTGGCAGAGTTGCACATTTGTTGCGCTGATTTTGCTTTTAAGCTCTAACAAGTGGGGAAAATGCATCAGAAATGTGCAGTGATAATGTCAGACATGTGCTTCATGTCACACCCACTGTGGCAAACAAATTAAAGTTCAGTGGGGAATAAATAGCTATGCTGGACTGTACACAGTAAACCCTCCTATGTAAACACATGAGTGACTGCTGTTTATGATTTTATAACTGGAACCGCTGTGAAACTTTATTTTACAGTGTTACACCTAGAATCATATCTAAAGATCTAGACTTACACACTCTGATCTAAAATAAAAATAAGCAGATTTTTTTTTATTAGATATATTGAATGTAAGAATGTGTGTGACTGATTTGTGCTTTAGACCAAACATGACTAATCAGCCTGTGTAGAAAAAGTGGGCCATAAAGTCAGGTTGGAACAAGCTGTCCCGCTGACAGCCGCCAAGCCAAAGAGATTTAATGATGCATTTTATTGTCAAACAGTTGGGTTTGTTTTTAAGTTTTAAGATGGTGTTGAAAGTGCACATTTTTAGTCATTTATTCATAGAAAATCTATTTTTGCATTGACAAACAACATGCACACTGGTACAGTACATTGTGTTGACTCTGTGAGTCAACATGTCCTGCAATGATGTCACCAGGCAACATTGTCTCCTGAAGCATTGTGAAATGAGGATGACGTCTAAATCTCTGAAGTGGCAAATCCCACGCTTGGGAAGAAGAGATTTTATCACCTAAAGATAACTTGAAGGAAACATGTCTTGACGCAGCTGTAGTTTGACGCTTGCAACAGAAAGGTCATTGAGGTCAATGGCACTTTTATTCAAATCTGTTGACCTATGTTTAATTCGCAATTAAGGAAGTGTTTCTACTGTGAGGGCAGTTTTAATTTTTAGAGAACGACCAGGACCAAATATCTGCCCACCTTTCCTGTATGTTCACTTATTCTTATTTACAGTAAATCCAATAAAAATTCTATTCATTATTGGACTGTTTGGATAGTCTGCCTATTAATTCCATCATGCAAGTTAAAATCTACTACAAGAGCATATAAATGTCTTAGATTGTAGATAACTTGGTCAACATTTGGAAACAATTGTGTTTTAGTCTTGTTTTTAGTGTGAAAGTGCTGAAATATTTATCATCATCAAGTGCCATTATGAGAAGAGCTTAAAAGATAAGGTGGAAAATAAACTGAATTATGATCAAACTGACTCAGAGAAGCGTTGATGTGGGCGCTGCTGATAAAGTGTTTGTGCGGGACTCAACATTTTTCCCATTTGGGAACACTTAAAGGTGTGTCTGCTCATGTCTATGCATGATATCATTAGAGATTGCAAAACAAGCAGGGACTTGAGATGTGCCCTGTGCTTGTTCTCTCCATATTAGGAAAAGAAATGCGACTGATACATGGATCTAGTGTGACTTGAGGGTGATCTGAGTTTCAACATTTTATATACCTTTTACTGAGATGTGCCAGTTGGCTATGAAATCCAATACTGAAAGAATTGTTTGCGAACATAGTGTAACAGAGTTATTCAATGCTGCGGATTCCTCAAGGGTTGTTCCTCAGGCCATGACATTAGCTCAGAAGTACGTATGTCCATTATGTCTTGTGTCACCCCCAGAAAATTGTGTTTGTCAGCACTGTCAGTTCAGAGACGTAGATTTAAATTATAGGGCAAACAAAACTTGCGACAGTGTGAAAGATGTCACTGACTTGCTTTTAAGACTTTTAAGTATTGTTTGTGAGTTTAGCTGAAGAGGGTTTCAGTAAAGCAAGATAAATTTAGTATAGCGAAATATTAAAAATACATGGTCATAATCACTGTTGTAAGAGTTATTTGTATAAAGATGTTTCTAAATAATGCTGCAGTCGAATGGGTTGAATTGCTTGGTATGTGCCATATGGTGAGTTACACCTTGTAATTTTCCCTAAAAATGAACTCCTTGGCTCACCTCAACGCGAGGTCACCTTGAAGAGGGAGACAGCTGTCTTCAATTGGCCACTGTCTTATTATAGACTCACATATTCTGCATGCGTGCGTGTGTGCATTTGTGTTTGGGTATGTTGGTTTGATTGTGAAAGTGTGCTGTATAAATAGTAGAGGTGAGAGTATGTGCTCTCCAGGTGTTCACCTCCTGCCTATCACTTTCACATGTGAGTTTTATTTCTTCACCCCACCTCCACACACCCTTTTGTGGCTCCTGTGCTGGCTTCTTTAAAGAGCCTGCTCCCCTCCAGGCGTGATGGTGAGTCAGTGTGTAGGCCAACCCTCTCGTCTGATGTGTGCATCTCGTACATCTGACCAGGTGACGGGCTACAGCAGGTGGTGCTGGGTCCCTGAGGGAATTTGGGCCAGCAGCATGACTTACAACCTCAAAATGACATGCCTCTGGGATGACAAGGCATTATTATTCATGAAATACTCACCAGAAAAGTATGTTTCCTCTGCACTGCCCAGCGCACAAATGTGTGACTATTTCTTTGTTTCTCTCTTTTTCGTGGCAGACATCGAAGCATTTAATTGCTTCGTTTAAGAAGTCACATTCACACATTCTTCCAGCTGTGGATTATGCACTTTGCCAAAGTGAAATCCTCTTCTCAAAGCCAGAAATAAAAGAGCCGATATTCAAACATCTGTCATCAGAATTACTACTTAGGACTTAAAAGTTGAGCACCAAATGAAATCCCTCTATTCACCCCCAGTTTCCTTTAGTTTCTTTTCAAATTTGTTCAACAGAAATGCCAGACCTTTAGGTCATTACATCAGTATTACTCTTAGCTTCCTTTGGTTCTGAGCCGTTCTCTTCTGATCACCACTAACAAAGCACTCGCCTGTTCAAAGTTAGACTTAGCTTAGATTCTATATTTCCTCCTTTTCTATGTAATTGCAATGCACTGTACGTGACATATAATGCCTGTGGGTTAGCCTTTGATGTCATGTTTTTATGTCAACATCCACCCTTCCTGTTGGGCAGGGCAAAGGTGATACATTTCCACATGATCTGTGGTTTTCACAGGCACACAGACACATCCTCTACAGCCTGGTAGCGCAACACCAGAAAGTAAAGTATACTCTGCATATATGGTATACCGATTTCCTCAACCAACCTAATAAATGTAATAATGCACTAAATTTTAACATGTGACTACACTTAACCTCAGTCACGCTTCCAATAAATGGCTAGCAGCTTCAATTTTTCAAGGAAAAAAGGAATGCACGACAGGCAGGGCTTAAACCAGTGAAACCCAATAGTGCATGAAATATTTGACTGCACCAAATAGCCATTGCTGTGTCTCACTTTTGGAACTGTCCGTTTGATTTGAATGCACATATGTACAATCAGTATATGGTAATCATATCCGTCCATGAGGTAATGTACATGATGGTGCATTAAGCCACTGAGACTTTTCAAAGTTAAGGACATGGACAGCTAAACCTGCCCCCCCTCAGTGAAATGTTGAGCTGTAAAGTTTCCAACCATCAAGGGTGTGTCTCGCCTTTACTGTGGATGTATGCAGGCCCAGCAGCATCACAGCGGCACAAGGAAAGGCCAGTGGTTTTAAACTCTTAATCACCATTTGAAAACCCCAGGAATGAGTGTTAAGGATGATAGAGGTGCTAGACCTTGTCGTTCTGGGAAGATGGAAACCAAAAAGTTGCCCAGTCTTTTGGAAAAAAAAAAAAAAAAGAGAGATGATACTTGCCTCTCTCAAAGCGTCATTGCTTCACTTGCCTCTGGTTTGTTTTTTAACCCCATATGTGTTATGAGAATATGTGATTTTATTTAGTTTTGATGCCTTTATCTAAAGCTTGTTTTTTGTTTTTTTATTTACAAGAATTTAGTTTGTTTGAGTTTATAGTTTGTCTGGGCACCATTGTCAGCACATATTTTTCACAAGCAGTGGATTCAGTGAAAGGACACTGAGGTGATGGGTCCAAAGTGCAGCTCCAGAGTCGCTGATTTGAGATTCTTTTAAGGTAAACAGAGGACTGTCTGTGCCTACTGTGGTTTAATAACCCCATTTCCCCTTATTTGCTGGAAGGTTTTCTCTCTCTCATTGAGTTTGACTTCCTGTTGCGTAATAAATCCTGCAATGCACACCTCTTTACAGTTTATCTCTTACTTCTTATTTGCCAGTCTAGCATGTCTGTCCACAAGCACTTTGGAAAATATACATAATATATTACAGATTCACCCTTACCCATTGTTAACAGTAATAGTCCAGGACCTGGGACCTGCTCTAAAACTGTCAACAAAGGAGTACTAATAATAGACTGTTGTACTTGGATATGGAAAGCTTCAGTAGCTGTAATAGGTCTGGTGAGGTGTTGAGCGAATGTTCTTCTCAGTTTCAGGAGATAGTTGAGTATTTCATAGCACAGAGAGATGGAAAACAAGCAGTGGCATCACTTTAATGTCGATTCATTGGAGGGATGCTTCTGTTTGGGTTCAACATAATTTGCAGTTTACAGTGCTCTAACTTCAAAATAGTAATTTTTTCTAAATGCCAGTTGTTGCCTGCACAACAGTTGTATATTACTGCACATGACACTGCACTGTTTGTTAACAGCCTGTTATTCTCTTCCTCTCTTTATCCTCTTTTATGTCTTCTGTATTTGTTCTGCCAGTCTGGAGCCTGTCTCCTGTTTGATTATATCCTTATTAATATGGGTTCATGCACGAGCAAGTGTAAAGTATCTGCTCTTCTGTCTCCAGGTGAATCATGAGCAGCAGCTACAGTGTCTCCCTGGCTGGTCCTGCCCCCTGGGGCTTCAGACTGCAAGGAGGGAAGGACTTTTGTCTGCCCCTCACCATTTCACGGGTGAGTTGGACACACACACACACACACACACACACACACACACCACTTATGTACCCTTCACTCCATGACAGTCACCTCTGAGGAATGCCGCTCATGCTCAGTATGCCATTTGCTTAGTCAGTGATGAAAGTGTGTGCCGTCCATCCCCCCCATGACACTCGTTGCTGGATTTAGACACCCTCTCAAACAGTTCATGGCCTCTTTCACTCCTGTCAAGGCTACAACTATTGTCATAATATTGTTACATAACTGAACCATAACCACAACATCCGCCAATTTAAAAAAAACTCTTTTGAATTTCTCTGATGGCCTGTCAGGATGTACTGTATTCGGAGGATTAGGCCGATAGCCATTAATGGCTGCTGTCATTTTGGCGATTCGGATGAGGGCTAGTGCTAAGTGTCCTGGCCTTTCTCCCTGGCGCCTGATGCGAGACACAGGAGGCTATACTGGATGTGCAGTGGAAGCAACAGAACCTGTCCTTAAACGGCCCATCTGACTGGAATTGTAGAAAGCCACAAGTCGTTCTGTAATAACTATTTGGGACTCTGGGCCACATAAACTCTGGGATTTGGCTTTGATTGACCAGGTTCTGTTGAACCCTCAGATGGGAGACAGGCTGCGAGAGGGTTTAAAAAACAGGCCTGTTTATGAGAGTGGTCCAGCCTCAACCTATACATAGTCACACTGTTTATGTTCATGTTGCAAAGGCCTCCTGTGCACAAATCAGAAGAAGTCAGTCGTGCAGCTTACTGTTGGTCTGTCAAGCAGCAGCCCCCTTCAGCCCAAGGGCATCTGAAGTGTCTCAATTATACTAACATAGCTTCTTGTCAAACAGGATTAAAAGTCGGAAGCTTGTCCTCTACCGGTGTAATCTTTGCTTTGACAACAGCTCTGGCTGCTGCAGAATGAGCAGCGTTATTCAGTTCTTGCTGCTTCCTGTTATGTAATTGTAATCTCAGTGTCATGACCAAGGTCAGTGACTCTGTTTATTTGTTGTTGGCCAGATCAGTTACAGAATTTGAAAGTTGTGTATGAGGAAGAGAAGTGGCTTTTCTCAAGTGGAAATATCAATGTCTGTGTTAGGACATAATTACTCTGAGAGTACGAAAAGGCCAGCATAGCTTGTTCAGACTATTTTTATGGCCCTGCCACTATGATAACAATGGAATTCAGGACATTATGTTGTCACAGTGGCATGTAGCTATCAGTAGACATCTTAACATCATATCTCAAAAACAATACATGAATGAAGCACCTCCACACTTGTCACCTGATTATTATTAGAACACCTGCATATATAAGATTATATAAAAATAGAGTGAGAAGAAGAGGATCGGCATCAACTTGACCATTTCATGCGTTCAAATTGTCAAATTTAATTTCACACTCCATTTTTACTATTCAGGCTTCAACATATATGTATCTTCATGTGAGCTAAGATGTGAGTTGAGAGCAGTTATTTTTCAATTGCTATGGTGCAATATGCACTTACAGGAAAAATGAAAAGCAGATGTGCGCCTGACCCCTAACTGTGATATTTGTTGCCATGTGCCATGTCATGTTTTAATCTCAGAGTTTCAAATAAAGTGAGACAGGTGAGTTGGGAAAGGTGTCAAAAAAAGCAGACAGAGGCCTTGAATCTGTTAAAATCACAAGTGCATGTAATGTGGTAGTTTTGAACATGACTACTCCTTGGACCGTAAAAGTGTTGAATGCCTCCTCTGTCCACCAGCAGTCCTATGTTGAGTCATGAGTGGTTTTGGAGCATGCCACAGCCCTGCTGAGCCAAGCAACATGACTCTTACAGCTTTTCATTCCATCACATTATTGGTTAGTGTCTTTGCTGCGACATATTTTCATCCTGGCGCATGACCAGTGAATGGCACCATGAACAGCTCAAATTTCTAGTTATTGCCAAGGTGCCAGGAATAAGTGTCCCTTTTGTCTGTTTATCCTCTAAATCCTAATGTTACATAAGACATAACCAAAATGCTTGATGGATATGTGCTCTTTATGTACTCTATATATATATTTTGATACATGTTTTCTTAAATCTTATAGATGTCAGATCTATCAGTACTACATTTAAATAATGTGTAATTATTATTATTATATTACATGATTAGTGTAGCTCAAAACTAAGTTAAAGCAATGACTGTATTTACAAAGGAAGAAGGGAGTGAGTTGAAGGTACATGCAAAACATCTGCCAACAGTTTAACCATAACTTCCGTTCCTTCATTAGATGAGTGAAAATTGTGTAGACCACAGGACCTATTTTCAGGTTCATTAGAGACCCACAATGCTAAATAGACTGGCTTTGCAGCAAAGAACACGCATCTGTTATCTGCTATCACATTAAAGCTTATATTTATTTAACTTAGATGGATGCGATTGCCATGGAATAATGATGTCACGACTTTACATATGCTTACCATATGTATGTAACTGATCCAAAGATTACATAGAGCACAGTACGGTATATAAGCCTGGTGGCTTACTAGACAACCACAGCCTGTTTTTAGGAATAGTTGGCTTTGGCCTTGTAATAGCACTAAATCAAAGTATGTGGTGGAGTACATACCATAAGTCACATGTCTGGTGTGAAATTGAGTTGGATTTCAGCATTGCTCACAAAATATATGTGCAAAGTCTAAAAACATTTTCAACGCATTATAATTTGCAAGGTTGTTGATTTAAAAAAGGTTAGAGCAGCGGTGCCTAAACCTTTTCCCTTGGAGGGTCCAAACATTTGATGGTAATGGCAATGGCAAATCGGCCGAAAGCCAACACCTATAATATTGTATTGTTAAGATGCAAAATGCTACTCGAATCCCAAGTTCCCTTAACTGACTGACTTTCTGCACAGTATCAGCCCACCTGTCTCAAATTATGAAAAGTAATTATAAATTAGCATTCCTGCACATTTAAAGAGCATTTTGACCTCACAGATATAAAACAGTATAAACAGCAATTTATATAATATATATTCGAGGGGGGCATGTATTTTATAGTGACAGATGAAGAGCGACAGTTGCGACCATGTGGCCATCTTGCATACACTCCCATTCAGCTACTAATTAATTTCGAATCTATTTTTACTCGAAATATGTGAAGGGCCAAGTCAAACCTTTGGGAGGGCCAGCTTTGGCCCATGTGTCCCACTGTGTTAGAGAAAAATACTGAAGTGTATAATGTACGTTTGTTTTATTCAACATGTACATTTTGCATTTAAACTTTTAACAATGCAGCTGGATATGATGATGATGATTTACGGAGGAAGGTCATTGTTCCCTGTTCCCGCAGACTCTTTCCGCCCCCGTCATCCGTGGTTCTTCCAGCTCCTTTTTAGGCATTTCTTGACAGGCTTCCACATGGGACGGACTCACACTCAAATTCAATTATTTTTGCATCTCTTATGAAATAGTGGAAAATGTCTACTCGAAAGAGAAAAACATAATACTGGAGTAAATTGTTTCTTTATACGCAGTAAATTGAGTTTAGTCATGAGTGCATTGGCGTAACATTATTAAATAGTGTTATATAAGAAAAGTTTATCAGAACCACAGCTGAAGTAATAACTAAGTCTCTTCCACCTCAATGTCTGGTTGCTGTGGGTCAGTTCAGGGTCAGCACAGTGAAATTTTCTTCTCTTTTCCCACTGACCTCTCATTTCCCCTTCTTATCACCCATCTCCTGTTGGTTGTGTTTTTTCAGTGGCATGTGATACTTTGAGTAAACATTATGGAAACTAATTTTAGCTCTGTGTTCGCAGTGAGTTCTGAGCTTCCAGAGTAGTTCTTCTTCAAGCACCACCACTATGTGTTAATATGGTGAAGCCGCTTTCACTCTCAAAGGGGAGGAATGTGATGATGTAGCGGATCTGGGCAGCCCACAGCAACACGAGGGGGTAAATCTTTGTGCATTGGTTTTTAGAGAAGAGCATCCAGTAGAGGACAGCCCCACATTGGGTAGATGGCAAATATTATTAGCTAAATAATAATAATAAAAGTGTATGTTTGTTTTGGTAAATGATAGCACCTTTTATGTTGATCATATAGGATTCTATCAAATAACCTTTTGTTAACTGTAGATTAATGACTTTAAGAAAGAAGTGAAATGAAGAACTCACCAAAACTGCAGTTTCATTTCTTCTTAATATAATAATTTGTAGAGAAACAGTGAGGATAACCTCCAGTACAGTCAGCTTCAAGATAAAAAAAAAATTCAAATTTAACACCTCAAATATCAGCAGTTCAGAAGCTGCACTTATTTATCTGTATTGACTTAATTGAGCTGCATAGTCGGGTTTTTCCTAATAGTTAAAGTTAAAGTGAATAGTTTGTCATTGTTTCACACTTAATGCAGAAAGAAGTTTGTATATTGTGTAGCTCACTGGATAAAGAGTAATCTGTCTTACTCTTGAGCCGTATCTTTTACTTCAGCTCAGGTCCAGCAAAAATAAGTTCAAGCAGTGAAAAAGTCCCCGTGGCATTTCAGAAAATCACAGAGACAGATAGCATGTGGTGCATGTTGCATAGCTGCCAAACAGTTTGTGTGTATTTCTCTGTATCTGTCTCTTGCATTAAAACCTCTGGAGCATTTTTACGCGGAAACTGGAGTTTAAGAGAAAGTAGTTATGTTTGTCCAGTATTTCACAGCCTTGTGTATCTACACTTCACAAGGCATATTTAATAATCTGCAATTCTGTGCAGGGTGCTAAGTTTTCAGGGTACATATGGCTTTAGTAGAAAACTGTTATCTGCAGTATGTGTTTGATCCCAGTATGAGGGAAGGCATCTGCTTTCAATCTCCCTAATCCTATATGGCAGAGCTACAGTATAAAGAATAACCAAGTTGTCACTGGATTGTGATTTAGATCACTCGCACTATTTTCTTTTCGTTTTGGTGAAAGATATTTAAAGGGACAATCCACTAAGTTCAGAGAGACAGCAGGCCACTGCACATGATCTGTTTTCATGGTTGCAGCTTTGACTACAACCTACGATTATGGCTGTGCTTTAAGGTCAGCTGGGTTACAGACATCGTCACCACTGATAGTCACGGCTATAACAGCACTGTGAAGTGATAAGCACACTCTCTGGATTGACGTGCAATAAAAATGCAGTCCATTTAACAGTTACCACGTTCACTGGAAGTGAAAATCACCTGTGCAATCAGGCAACATATGTGTTAGTTTAGAACCCTGATTCCAAGAATTGTGAGATGCTGCATGAAATGCAAATATAATAAGAATGCAATTATTTGCAAACAAACTGTGTTTACTGACAACAGTTGTATGCAATGTTCCTGAGCTCATGTATTGATCTCCATTATACAATCATGTGTTTGACAAAGTGGTGAACCTCTTTCCAATCTTGCTTGTGATCGACTGAGTCTTTCCAGGATGAACCTTTCACACCCAATCATGATACTATCACCTGTTACCAATGAACCTGTTTACCTGTGGACTGATCCAAACAGGTGATTTTGGATCAGTCCACAACTTTTACTGTCTTTTGTTGCTAATGTCCCAACTTGTTGAAACATGTTGCTGACATCAAATTCAGAATAAGCAGATATTTACAAAAATCAATTAAGCTGATGAGGTCAAATGTTAAATATATTGTGTTTGTGCTGTTTTCTGGTAAGTATATCTCAAAAGAATTAGCACCTGATCACATTTAGTTTTATTTATGTTTATTTAATTTTTTTCAGGGTTGTACGACTGACTCTCTAAGATATGTGGTTGTCTTTTGATGAACCTGTCTTTTTATGTCACAGCCTTGAAAGCAGGCTGAAAACTATATATTAGTCTAATAGGAGGGTAATTTGTGGTAGTCTTATTGTGCCAGCCTGCTCATTAATACATTATACAGCCAGAACATTTTTGCTATCCAAACAGCAGGTGAAACTTCACAATCCCTATGCCGTTTGGCTGAATCCGAAAAGGCCTGATTTAATTTAGAGTTGGAGGAATCATGGATGGAAGTAGAAAGCAGCACTCGCTCTTGGCACGAGCCCCACAGCAACTAAAAGCCTTTTCATATCATCTGCCTCAGCGGTGCTCGTCAGCCGGGGCTTGTTTCTGACCTGACTAAGGAGCATTCAGTATTGAGCGGCGGGCTGGTACCGCTTTGTGTTGTTTTGTTTTGCGTCGCCACGGCAACCTGACTGAGAGCTCGTACGCAGGTCTGCGCGGCATCTCGTGTTTTCCAGCAGCCCTGATTGATGCAGCAAGACACTGGGGTCAAACCATGACAACCGCGGGGCTACCTCTGTTCAAGTACCCTTAATTGTAGTGTTTGGCTTGGAGGAAAAATTTGGTCCCCTGCAGACTGCTGTACTTCACATGTCTCATCCTCTTCGATGTTTCACCAGCTTGTGCAAGGTGTTGCAGGTATGCCAGTGTAAAAATAGAAGAAGAACAGCACTTCTCCTGCTAATAAACTGTACTTTATGGCTTCTACTTCTGCTAACCCAGCTGCTTGCAGTGTGCTGTACTGTCTTATGTTCTCTTGACAGATTCAGAGATTCTGCAGGGTGAACTATTTTGATGAGCTTTAGAGGTTGAATGCTTGCAGGAACCACAGTCCTGCCTCCTGAAAGGGGAATGTTATGCTGTGCGATGAGCTTCAAAATCTAAGAGACAACAATTCAAAGACATCGTTAAGGTTTTTTTGAATTCATTGGAGCAGAAACCTCAATCTGAAAACACTCAAACTGTCACGAATACATGGGAAATATTATAGTGAGTCAATACTTTAGCCCTATGTGTTTCTGATGACATAATATTAGGCCCACATCTTTTCCATATAAGGTTCTCTATCTTAGTCTACACAGACATGACATACAGCTCACAGGCCATCAGGCCTCACCACAGAGCGCTTCCTGTTACATGACTTCTCAAAAGTGAAATGACCACAGTCCTCCTCCTTACTCCATAATTTCATGGAAGGCAGGATGTTACACCAGCACAGAAGATGATTATTATCCCACCAGTGCTGCAGCATCTTAAATGTGTTACTTTAAATGTTTCTGGTTTTAATGCCTATACTGTAAATAAAAGCACTGTCTTCTCCCATAGGGGTTTTGTGTGAAATTGAAATGTTTGACGTAAGCCTGTGATCGTAAATCAGTGGTTTAAAAACACAGCATTGATCTGTTTAGTGAGGAATTCCAGTGTATTAGGAGTTTTGGCAGCAGCCTGTTCTATTGAACAGAGAGAGTCTCTAGAGATTCACTGTATGTCATGAATTTAGCTGTATAAACTACTTAACAACCCTGCTGTCTCTCAGAGTCTCTTGCTCTCACCAATGATGAAGCGTATAGAATCCTTTTGTTTTTCTTTGCTAATTTACAGCCTTATTATTGGATAGGTTGATTACTGAGTAAACATCTAAATCTTTAAAATGGACCAGATTTTTTTTTTTATGTGCTTTTATGACTGTATTTGATTATAGCTGTGTAACAGATGGATCAAAAACACATGGAAGCAATGGACTGTTAATTTTTCTAGGCTTCTGCTTCACTTCTTGTGTTTTAATAGTTTGTCTGGAACAAAATCCCTCTTTCATCTCTTTACAATGAGGCGAAGATGGGCTTCTTCCACAAAGGCATTTGGAGCAGCAATAAATTAAAGGGCTTTTTAGCTGGTAATTTCGTAATCTCAAGTGTGCTATAGGATTTGCCATAAACCCCCATGTAGATCTGCCAAGTGTTGTGCAATATTCTGTATTCTGTAAGCTGCGTTTGTAGGAGCAGAGGCACATCCATGTGCAATGTAGAACAACTAGTCATTACCAGTAACTGCTCAGCAGTAAAATCAGCAGTGTGGAGAGGAGCACAGCAGCCACACCATTATGTGGCTGGAATCCCATTCATGTAAGCCCAGTTGGAAAGACACTTCATTCATTTGGAAACATCCATCTCATCCCAAACTAACGGAGTTCTTGCTCGTAGCCTTTTTACTTTTATTCATACTGTGTGAAACGAACTCCGTTTCACCAAGCAAGGTTACAAATCGTTATTTATGTTTTGCAAATTTTGATCATTGCACAAATGACAGCGTGACGCGGTCGATAGTATTCGGCGAAAACATCCTGCTCTCTTGAGTGAGTTGGAGCAGCTCAGCCAAAGTTCTAGCTCATTACTTATCTGCTCTCCATTACAAGTGCTTCAGACCTCTCTTGATTTATATTTATAGAGTGCAGATGCCAGGGATTCTTACTGTAACATCTATTTGTTTTGTATCCATGTGAGAAAGGCTGTGTTTGACTGAAAGAAGCCTGGATTTATAAAGCGCTCTCTGTTCGCCGCAGACTGAAGCATTAAATATTGTTAGCCACATGTAAAAAAACGCAGATTTTTCTGAGAATGTTACAAGCATGCTCTCGTCTTTTCATGTCTTGAAATAGTGCATATTTGAGGAATTACCATATATAGAGCTGTATATTATTGTGTTTTCTCACATCCCTACAAGGAGAGAACTTCAGATCTCTTTTTCACCTCCCTCTCTCACAAACACAAACGCCCAAAGGCACAGGGAGATTGAGAAAAGAAGAATCCGTGTCCCAGGGATGTGTTCATTCAATAATCCTTTTTTTTTCTGCCCTGGACCTCGGGAGCTGTGTAGCAGAGCATGTGAGAGCCAGTGATCTCTGAAGAGTGCTCTCTTTATTAGTCTCTGTGAGTTGCTTTACCAGCCACATTTCCAACCAAAGATCTGTGATGGTTAGGTTAATGAGTTCAGTGACACATAATAAGAAATGGCTGTTTCTAAATATTTTTGTGTGCAACTACACAACAACGTTTTTCGTCAGTCCATATGTTGGAGGCTTTCTTCTGTGACTGCTGCAAGCCTCACCTCCAAAATTCATATACTTTTGAAAAGAATGACCCCACCAGCAGGGATTTTTCATAAAATAATTTCCCCTGAACAAGTGGTGTGCCATATTGTATCATTCACAATAATACTGCTCTAATCTTTAATATGATAGAAAAATTCATATGGTGACATTGACAGTATTCCGACTTGTTTATGTAATGATGATGATGCACAGCAACAACAAGCATCACTGAAAGCGAAAGTAACATTACTGCAGCTCCACGGTTTGTTGATTGTTGTTGATTGTCGTATATGAAAAATCATGACGTTATTTTACGCTCACCTCTAACCAGAACATAATTTACAACCTGGTCTCTGTTTAGAAATTTCCTCCAAAAGTTCCTAGTCCTTGGTAGCTGAATGGTTGCAGCACATGCCACATAACCACAATGTTGTTGGTTCAATTCCAGCCTTTGTTGCGTGTCATGCCCCCAACTCTCTCGCGCCATTTCCTGTCTGCCTATAACTGTCAGACTGTCCATTAAAGGCAAAATGGCCCCTCCAAAAAGTCTTAAATGAGTAAAAGAACAAAGTAAATGAGTCAGGAGTTCGTCAATGCCGGTGTGTCTATGAGTCTGTTCCGCACACTGAGTGAGCAAATGAGTCAGTTAAAGCTGTGTTCGAACATGCGAGGTGATTAGCCTTCTCTTTTGTGAGCAACACTTGGCCTGCGGCAGCACTATAGGTTTCCATGTTGTTGGTATGCATACATCACTCTCAGCTATGTGCTCTACACGCCGCTGATCTACTTGATAACGACACGAGGAAAAGCACGGCTCCGGAGAGAATGAGCCGGCCACTGTCACTTCCTCATTCTTTCCCTCCCTCCCTCCCACCCTTGTGCCCTCTTTTATTATGAGGGTTAACACAATGGCACATTCTTTATGTCTCATTGGTTCCTTTTTTTAAAACTACAGGAAAGTAGGGTTCAAGTTGCCTAACCTCAATACATTCTTTAGCAGTGGGGACAGGGAGTGTATTGTTGTCTGATTCACATTAGCAACTACTCTCAAATGTGTGTGACTGAAATTTTATTTAAGTCCCAATTATATATTTAGAGATGACAGATAAAATCACATTCCTCCCATCATGCTTCACATCCTCTTCATTCTACTTTTCAGTCTCTCAACACTTTCACAGTCCTCACCTGAGCTCCCGCTCTACAATGATCCTATTTTGCTTAAATATTCGAGGCTTCAGGCAACGAGAGCTCTGTTCCCTCACACCTGCTGAGAGATGGCATGAAGATATGATCACAACAAAGCCAGCATGAGAACATGAGTACGCATAGTTCTGTTTTTGTTCATATGATGGCAGCTGGCACGGTTGTACAGGTGTGTAACGAGCGTGCTGAGTGATTGATGAGGTGTGCACAGCCTTGCATAATCGCCGTTAGAGTCATCCTGTCGTCATGATTTTATTGCATTACTGCCTTTGTGTTAAATGCGAGTATCAGCAGGGTGGAAGGGGATGAAACATCTGATAAAACTCAACCCTACCTTACACTACTCTCCAGCAAAGGAGGCAGAGCTTTGAGCTTTTAAACCCTTGAATTCGAAACTATGAAGTATTAAATGCTGTGATATTATATTAATATTTAATGAACTTTTTCTCACTTTTGATTTACGGTGGAAAATATAGAAAACCCTTTACTCTCTCCACATATTGCAGGTTAATTTAAATAGTCATATAGAGTTTGAAGCATGTAATTCATATGCAAAGGTTTAGAACGTTTGTGTGATCAGATGCACAACACTGACTGGGACAAGAGGTGGAGTCAAATACACTCGTAAAAGAAAACCTGCTCCAGAGCGCGCGACCTGTGCACCGGCACCTTTCAGCACCACAATAACAGAGAGCTCACAGCAAAGGAAACCCTGTATTGTCCTTCAGAGACCTAGGAAAAACAATTGACGAGGGACCCATTAAAAATCCGAGAGGGGAACTGAAGGTTACAATTTATAGACATCCAGTCTGAGTTTCATTCTGACAGAGCTTGAGAGGATCAGCAAGGGAAGGGAGAAGACTTGAATTTGCCAAATGCAGATGTGCAAAGCTGGGAGAGACATACGCAACACCGCTTCGTGCTGTAACCATTGGCAGCAGTGCTCTTTCAAAGTACAGCATCTGCATATGTGTGTAAACTACAATTTTTAGTTTTTAGTTTTGAGTAAATGTGTACACACTCCATTTTCATGATTGAAATTCAAACTTTGGTCACTTGGTAATGTGAGTCATTATTGTGGGAATGTTTCAGCTTTTTTATTGGACATATTGTTCTGGTGGCTGCTCCATGGATGTTGTGATGTTGTGCAGGAAAAAAAAAACGCCTATCTTATCTGACAAAAGTTACATAAGACAGGAAACGGAAAGGAGGGCAGAACACTTGGTGTTTACAAGAAGTAAATCACTACAATGTGCACATTTTCTCTTATTCATTGTATTAAACTGCAGATGCAAACCCTAAAAATCTGTTATTAAATAAAGCACAAGAGGCAGAGTTGATGTAACTAAATGCTTTGTGAATACTCTTCTTTGTTTGCAGCAAGTATGTCCACGATGAGCTTCTTTCTTATTTATTTATTCTCATTTCATTGCAGCTCACCGATGGAGGCAAGGCAGCCAAAGCCAAGATGACCGTTGGAGATATCATTCTGTCCATTAATGGCATTTCCACAGACAGCATGAATCACCTAGAGGCCCAGAACAAGATTAAGGCCTGCACAGGCAATCTCAGCCTCACTCTACAGAGGTAACGTTCACACAAACACACACTGTAAAACATGATCTATGTATTTCTTTGCTCAGCAGTAGAATGCATACTTTGTTGTTTTTGCCTACCATTATATATTTAGGCCTGTGTGAAGAGTTTATAAAGTATTCCCACATGAATTTGAAGCGATTTTTCACAGAATACTGAACAGACAAACAAAATGATCTTAATCTTTATTCGATGGCCATATGTGGCTATGTTATTTGAAACACATGAATTCCTGTGTGTTTTTGTCACAGCAGATGTTATGTTCAAGAGCAGAGATGCAATGATCGATCAAAAGAAAATTATTTGCTAACTATTTCTATAATCGATTTTTTTTTTTTCGGACTGTTATTTGGACAAAAGAAGCAATTTGAAGATGTCACTTTGGACTCTGGGAAATTGTTTTCACATGTTTAGAGACTAAATGATTATTTGTGAAAACAAATTGTCAGGTGAATCAATAATGAAAATAGTCATTTGTTGCAGCCCTG
Organism: Centropyge bicolor; assembly: GCA_037975185.1. Taxonomy (NCBI): domain Eukaryota; kingdom Metazoa; phylum Chordata; class Actinopteri; family Pomacanthidae; genus Centropyge; species Centropyge bicolor. Next base: position 8,042,575 of record JBBMOC010000019.1, on the reverse strand, counting down.
CCCCTGAGGTCCTGCAGGGAGGAATATTATAATTAACCAATTTAAGCTTTGATGTGTTTTGCACGGCAGCATCGGTTAATGTGTCTTGTCATCTACATAATAATTGGAGCACATTGGCTAGCGTGAAATTGGATTTATAGTGATTGCCTTGCGTGTGGAAAAGTTCATCTTTAGAGAAAGAAACTTTTGAACACATTTACTGCAAATCAGTGGAGTTGAGGTTGCAGTTACACTGTGAGCCCAAGATCAGAAATCTTGTCCTTGGACGTGTCCAAATGTGAAGACCACATCAGAAAGTGACTGTAGTGCATATTAATGTTACACAGCACTCATAGAAAAAAATGAAGAACCATCTGACTTATGTGTTATTACAGAGAAGCTCTTAATTAATGACTTGCATCTGTCCTTCCTGGTTGTGCGGCGTATGGCACAGAATCTGTAAAAGTCTTCAGTTTTGGTTTGAACATGCTGAGTTCATCAGCTGCTCCTCTGCTTCTCCCATTAGACAAAAGGAAGATGCTGGTATTCGGAGGCCCATGAGTGCATTAAAGCTCTGGTGCAGTATTAGGAGCTCTTTAAACGAAAGGCCTCTGTTCCTTAATGCACGCTTCAAAGAAAAGAAAACAGGGATTCAACTGAGGTTCACCAAGAAATATGTTTCAGTCCAGACAACTTTTACAGTCCATCTACAAGAAGGCCAAAGCATCATTCACAGGGACGCCTTGAGTTGCAATACAAAGACATAGCTCAAAGTTAACACTGCTTTTCACAGACAGCGCTGAATATCAAAGATCACTACACCCGACACAGATGGAATAGCTCCTCGTTTTATTTTACCTTGAAGATGGACGAAAAAACGAGCGACCCCTCCTAATGAATGTCAGCCAAACAGAGGACATTTTCTGCAGCCGAGTGTAAAGAAGAGTAGCTTTAGCGTGAGGCACAAACAAATGGAGGCGAAGCACGCACACTTCCCGAGCTGTAAAACATGTTGACAGAAAAACTCAAGCGCCGGTTTGTATGTCCTGTCATTCCATCACCACATCAAAGGCGAAATGAGCCCCCGTGCTTTAATCGTGGGAAAATAGTCTTAAAATAACTCTCTCCCACAGCTGCATGTAATCTACTGTGGGTAATAGAAGCACAATGAAACATCAAACATCCTGGCCTCACTGTGCATGTAAACTACAGCTCCGATTGGCCACTAATCGACAAAAGGCCTCTTCCTTACAAATGATACATGATTGTTGTTTGCTTCATTTCTGGCTGCAGTTTTGGAACATGGTTTGCGTGGTATTGATATTGCATGTCACAGAGAGAAGAGTTTTTGAAACACTTTCTGGCCACTAGAGATTCAGTGCAAAGAAGGCTGAAGAAAGTGGGATTAGATTAGATGTTATGCTTTTGTCCTCTAAAGTACTTGAAGCTCACTGCGGTAGAAGAATCCTCGCTGACATGCGCCACTTTCTACATCCATTCCCAGATTTGATTTATGGTTTTAATGATCACTGATAAGACTATCGGGGTCATAATAACATTCCAGGAGTGCCAAGAGATGATTGATGTGACCGCAGTTTCGTATCGTCACTTTGTCATACTTCACATTCTCTGGGCACCTCCTTAAAAAGACACATCCAAACCGACAAGGTGCAGGTGAAAGTGACAGCATCCAAGTGAGAAGACTCTTTCATCGTGAATGTGCTTAGCTGTGTGCACACATTTCACTATTAAGAGCTTGATATTGAAGAGCTTTAATCAAACTGGAATCACACATTAAATAACTTTGAATGCAAAACTTGAAGTCTGAAAGAGATGACACTTAAAGTTCTACATAAAATAGAAGTGGTTATAAAATGAATCATATTTCCAATAGCTAGAAATGTGATGTAAAAAAAACATCCAATTTAAGTATCATGCAGTGTTTTCCTATATTGTTGAGCCAGAAAGGCGCTCACGGTCATTGATGCCAAAATGTTTATTTCCTTGTTTCTAGGTGAGCGTAAACATGTTGTCATCAGGGAGGAAATGGGCTTGGGGGTTTGAAAGTAATCTCCTCATCCCGTGGCTCGGCTGTACAGTAAATAACTGTCAAGATGAGCCTGGATGAGTAAAGAGCTGTTGCGTGCTGTGTGACAGAGGGAGAAACCAGGTTTCGCTTTCCAAGACTGTGGTCTCATACAGCGCTCGCTAACTTTAGCGAATACAGTAATTTTCATATCTTCCATCCTTGATATGACCAGCAGCAATCAGTGAATTTTAACGGGTACGCTTTGTCCTTATTTCATGGGAATCTTGTTGCCGAGCGGCTAACAGTCAATTACGCCAGGCGGCCGTGGGAAGTGTCCTTCGGAAAGTATGATAATTGGTGTTTATTTATTGTCATTGAAATATGCGGCACGGTGCAATGAAACACCGCTCCCCAGAGGTTGTGGCTGGCTGCACCTGGGCCCCAAAACCTCAAAGATAATACAGATCAGCACCGCTAGCTCCGGGATCCAACCATATTCTGATGTTTTACACAAGAATGCGTGTGAACTCCCACAGCACAGGAGTGTGTTAGATGTTGAGTGTATTTTCCACTCGGTTGTGCCTAGAGCACATGTTGTTTCTGGTGGAATAGGATAGTGTGAAGGTTTTGGAAGGTGTTCGCAAACTCAGAAACATTCTCTTGATGAACAGTGGAAACACCGCTTTCAAGTAACTCTAGCTGCCCTCTTCCTTTTCTGTTTACATAACCTCTTTAGATTTAATTTACCAAAATGTGTGACCTTGTTTTAAATGTACCTGTTGGATTGTCCCACACACACAAAGTGCTGTAGCTGCAGTATATGATACAGCTTTTTTTTTTTTTACCCACAGGCCACCACTCGCTGTAGCTAAACACAAGTCAGTGAGGTGGCTGTGGGATAAATCTACAGAATTTCTCATACGTGGCCAATGTACACCCAACAGATCCTATGGAATGGCTATAACAGGGTGAAAGAGAGGACAATCCAGCTCAGCCCAGAGCCCCCACTGACTCCTCGCTGCCAGATGTGGTGCGGTGGTCGGAAGAGTCATAGAGGACAGAGGCTTGTTATTGCATCTCTTGTACCTGCATTAAAAAAAAGATACATGAACCAGAGCTGCAGTTGATTCTGTTGTGGCCGCGGCGTCCAGAGATCTGACCTCAAGGAGAACTCATTTCACTCCATTCCTCTACCTGCTTTATTCATCAATCCGCTCCCGATGCAGGTTGGATTACTAAATGCAATTAAATGCAAATCTGAATATCTCTTGTTCAGCCCCCAGATAACATTTATTCCACTGTTTGCTTGCCAAAACTAGCACACATGACCAGGGAGTTATCTCTCACACAGGCACATGGAAACAAATGGTATGAATGCCTTCCATCACTACGATGCATGTGACTGCTGATATGGACAAGTACACAGGGATCCTACTTGACACGTGTGCAGTCACATCAGACTGGGGCAGTACCCATGTCAGCGAGGTGCCTCGGCGTCTGGCGGCAGCAACAGGCCCGTCCGTCCCGTTACACGTTAATCAGCTTCAGCTCTGGAAATAGCAGTCACGCTTCTGCCACATTTAGCGCTGTCACATTTTTAAAATCTCGGGTCTATTTTAAAACCATCTGTGCTTGTCCTTGCTGCTCCAAATTCCCTCTTCCAATGTTCATTCTTGGTGAAATACGAGGGAGCAGCGAGGAGAGGGGGAACACGGAGAGGCCATGTGCCAGACGCAAGCTGTGAGTTTTGCCACTGAGCGGATAGGCGGGCTGCACAGAAAAACAGAAACACACAAAGAAAAGTTATTTTCCACACCGACTAATTCCACATCTCTCTGTTGGAGTTTTTGTTTTGCTTTCCTATGTTTTTTTTTTGTTTTTTTTCTGACTCCTTGTTTTCCTTGTTCTTCATGCTTCGGTTCAAATTTTCATGCGGCGGTAAATCTGAGAAAACAGATCGTGTTTGCCAGGTCTCCTACTGAGTTTTTACATTTATCACGCGAGTTAAAAATAAGCAGGGCGGATCTTGTTTGACAAAGTCTCAGAATAACGTAATAATGTGTGAATTCTACTCGTCTCTCGTCCTTCCACAAATCATGTAATATATCTAGCAGGTTCTGGCTCCCAGTCTGCTTTTAATATCATGAGAATAAACAAAACTGTATTGTGGGAATAAAGCAAAAGACAGTGACAGATGCTCCGAGTCAGAGGGTTATCACCGGTAGATCATTAAGGATGTTTCTGTGGAGCTTTTCCAAAATCTGCAGTTTTCTTTCTTGTGTGTGTGAAAGTAAAGTGAAAACAACGTGGGGAAAATGAAAGGCTGTGCACTTTTTCCCTCCATGTTAAAAGATGGATATGTCAGCCTGTAAGCCAGTAAGACGTGTTTGTGTGTGTGTGGTGAGAAAGCTGTCTATTAGCCTCTCCATCATTCAGTCAAATGCCATATGCCAGACTGTTTCTCTTGGCCCTCAAAGAGACACGAGCTGGGTGGAAATGCGTCAGCCTGCTTTGCCCTCAGGCTTATTCCTCCAGTTAACCTCCTCATTCTCTTCTTCTGGAGCTGCGTGTGTGTGTGGACATGTTGTGGGGACTTGGGATGTGTTTACACAATCAGATGGTGGGGACCTTTGGGGACATGTCCCTGTAATGTAAATCATTGAATTGAGGGTGAAGGCTTGGTTTAAGGTCAGGATAAGGTTAGTTTACGTTAAGGTTTGGTTAAAAGAGAGGTGGCGTGAGTGTTAGGGTTAGGCAAGTGGCAGTTATGGTTGGGGTTAGGGTAAATCTTGAGGAAAAGAATGTAAGTCAATGTAATGAACTCGTGTGAACCGTGTTTATGTGCATGACAGAGTGGGCGTCTGTGTTGACAAAAAGCAAACTTTTTTTTCTTCCAAATCCACTTTTGCTGTCAAGGTAATCTGTTTATATCTTGCACATATTTATAAACTTTTTTTTTTTTAGGTATGTAGTCCATGAATAAATCTTGCAGTTATTAGCATCCATAATCTAATAAGACAAGGCATCCTGATTAGATTAGAAGGAATCAAATGCTCTGGGCTGAGCAAAGCCATGACTGCGTCTTCTGTAGAATTTCTCTGCATTATGAACACAGTAGCTCAAACTGTGGCATATGAGAAAAAAACTGTCTGATAGAATATAAACCTTGCCAAGATTAGACATGTCTTTGGTTTCGATCTTTGTGGTTATTTATAATTTAAGCTCAAATAACAATAGAGAAACTCCTTAAAATATCCCATTGATACTGTTCATTGTAGTTCAGAGAAACTGTGCCACCTATGAGAAGTACATCTGAACATAAAAAAGATATACAGTACATTTCTCACACTCATCTGCTTATAAAGGAAGACAGCATTATTATTTCTTGAAGATGTGCTCTCTGCAGTCCTGGCATTTCTCAAAGAACATCTTGAATAACCCTGAGAAATAATGATAATGGTTGATGCATGGAACATAAATACTAGATAGATTTCATGGGGCACAATGTAGGGATCCGATTTTATTTGTCTTTCTCTTTCCTTTCCCTTTGTCTATAAAAATGTCTCAAAATGTCTTTGCCTGTTGGATTCAATAGTGAACCACATATAGTGTTCTGCAGTTATACTTTCCATAATCCTTCAACAGAAGCCGTCTCCGGAGTGAAAAGTAGAACCACACAGATGGTTGACATAACACGAGAAGTCGCCTTTCATCAGGATGACGAACCAGATGGTGTCATGATACTATCCAGTTACGCTGAGATTAACCGTGTACATGCTAACTTGGCCACCAAAACATAAATATATTCTCGTATGCCCACGCACTCGCCCAGTGTTTGTCTCTTTGTCGTATCGGGAGGGAAAGCAGGTCCAGCTAGGCAGGGAGCAGGACAGCTCAGAGGGGCCGAGCCCAGCAGATGTTCGCAGGACCACCCCAGCAAGTGTTTGTTCAGTTTGCTCTGGGAAAAGAGAGTGAATCCACCCAGCAGCCTCACTCAGGGCCACTGATGGCAGATACACACTGCCTCATTGTCGACCGGGTCCTATTTGTAATGGAATGTACTGTTTGATCTTTAGACCTTTAACCGTTTTGCTTGGCACAACGGGCTGCTTCTCCATAAGCAAGTCCAATAATACAAGTACACTGGAAAATAAGCATACTCTATATTAACTGCTAAGTGGAAACTGTAAATGCAAGTATGGGCACAGATGACATCAACATCTGGTCGGAGGGTGGGGCTCCCGCAGTGCCAGGCTCGGTTGTTGCACCTCTGCTGGGTCAGAAAGGAAATACGTGAGAGTTTGTTGACTGTTTTCCTAATATGGCAGAGAAAGGATGGACATACCGGAGCTCCTGGTCCGGAACCAGCCTTGCTGACTCACCGTCTGTTTTTTTTTTGTTTTTTTTATGAGGAATTAGGAACACTTTGTCTGCATGTCTGGACCAAATATGGGACACATTGTTAAGAGTCATCTGTCTGCATTTGAGTTTTAGTGCTTCACCAACAGAATCATTTTAAGGCAATTATCCTGCAGCTACCTGTTACACGGGCACAGCGTATCCGAATGTGATTTAAATTTTGATATTTTGGTAGACAGTGCTTACATGCATTATGAATAAAGCAAAAAGAGGGGATGAAATGTTTGTTGGATATTTGCCCGTTGCTATACAGGACATCTCTAGAGAAGAGACAAACAGACCACCCCACCTCCTCCCATTGGTGATAAAACTGTGGCAGCTGCTTCAAGCATGAGTTTAAATCAAATGTACGCCACACTTCAGCAACAGTCCGCACGTGGACACAAACAGTAAAGTACAGCGTGTTCTCACACACTTGTGGTTCTGCATGTTTTAGCACCTTAACTACAAATTACATATAATTATCGTAACACGTATCTCAAAGCAGAGTTTTGAACACTTCCTTCTTTCAAGTTGCCATTTGCATCAGTTTATTTCAGTGTGCAATAAAAGTCCATTTCTGGAGCTTGAGCCATGCTTGAAATATGTAGCTCATCACCGGAAACCTTTAAGCGCCTTTATTCTTTTATTTATTTATTGAATTAAAGTCATGCTGTTTTATTCTAAAAATTCTATTTTTTGAAGGTGTTTTAAGGATGATCTCATCTTTTACAAGTAGAAGAAATATTAAGTCAGCTGTATAAATTCTTTTAGAATAGAAAACAAGACCAGTGTTTGGCCAAGAAAAATGCTTGTGCTGTGGGTGATCAGTAATATCACCATCTTAACTATGTTGCAGACAGCAGACATATAATAATCAGACCATTTCTTCATCCTAAAAACTGAAGTCTGGTTATCACAGCAGTCCGGTCCTTAAATGAAGATTATAAATTGCTGCTTTTAAAGATGTTGTGTGTGTGTTTTTTAATCATTTTTTTCCTTCTGTCTTCACAGGCCCATTGCTGCTAATGATGGAGTGCCAAAGGTATGAAGTAAAATATTCACATAAAAATTGTATATTACCTGAATTCCACTGTTGTTTTTAAATGCTACACCACTTTATTAAAGGTGAGCATGTTTATTATGCCCTTCTGAGATTATGTCAGAACACAGATCAGCATGGCATGCATAACTGACCTGATAGGCCACATTTTATAGCACCTCTTAAACTTGTGTGGCACAGGCATGACTTTCACTGGATTTAATTGTTGTGCAGTGCTTTTGGGAATGCTGGTTTACGTGCACGAGTTGATTGTGGATTTGTTGTATGTGCACGCTGTGTGTCTCCACCTTTATCCAGGACGAACCTCAAGAAATCATTAAGCCCGTCCCAATCACTCACCCTGCCCCAAGCACCGCATACACCAAGCCGTCGAGTCAGCCCAATCCTGCGTACAACAAGACAGCACGGCCTTTTGGGGGGGGCAGCGGCGCTGTCACAGCTTCTCCCACCCCGGATGCCCCCAAAGTAGCCACCATTCCCTCCGCGTCCTCCGCTTTCACGCCAGCTGCCCCTTCTCAACCACCGCAGCCTCCATTCCCGCTGAAGTCGAGCCCCGCTGCCCCAGACTCGGCTCCGGCCAACTCTGTCCCCAGGCCCGGCCCTGGTCGCTCCACCTTCACCTCCCCGTATGCCTCTTCCTCCTCGTCTAACTCCTCCTCTCCAGCCAGAGTGACAGCCCCCTCCTCCCATCCTAATGTCCCACAGCCCTCCGTCTATAACACACCCATCAACCTCTACTCCAACACCAATGCTTGTGAGGTGGCTATGGGACAGAGGCGAGGCCTTTTGGAGAGCCAGGGGCTGTCAGAGCACTTTAATGGGTAGGTACCATCCATCACACACAATTCCCATATGTTTTCTCTTACGTGTCCCTTTTTAATCTGAACAATAAAGCTGAAGTCACGTATTTACGTATATATATAGAACAAGGGCACTGTTGGTGTTGGTGTTGGTGCAAAATATTAAAGAATGATTTAGTGTCAGGTCCAGAAGGAGTTGTGGTTCACGGAGGCCACAGATTAGTGGTCATTTCTGCTTTGCAGTCTGCCTGAAGGAATATATTACAGAAAATGAAATATTCCATTCTGCACTTCTTATATTACCTCATGCCCTATTTCACCCTATAATATGTGTCTCATTTGAAAAGCTAACACTGGAACAGCCCGACAGCCATGTTTTCACACAGCTGCATAAGAGGAAAATCGGGGGCATGCTGCACATCTTGTTTAAATTTTCCACAGGGCAACTGGAAAGTGGAGTCTAGACAACATGCTAACTGATGCTACTGCCTGCCTATCTGTAATTGACAGTGGGGTTTGCAGCACTTGCCAAACAAACACACCGTCTGCCCGACAGGCGCTGCTGGTGTAACACTTGTTTCTAATTAGCCAGAATCCTGGCAGGTCTGTGCTTCTAGGAACCAGGGACAGAGCTAAGTTTGACTGGACTGGACTTCATCAGCAGGGTTTGGCTCACTCAGTAGGCCGAGTTAGGTTAAAGTGATTTGCCATTCATTCTTTATTCTCTGTCACCTGAAAAGAAATAGGTCACAGAGGTTTGTTTTTGTAGGCTTTAAGTGAAGCAAGTGGCTTCAACCTTCAGACCTACATGGGGGGAAACCTGCCGACAACCCTGATTCCAAAAAAGTTGGTACACTGTGTATCCAGTTGAGACAGGAGCAACAGAAGACAGAATAAAAGACAGGTTCATCAAAAGACCACAGAGAGTCAGTCGTACAACCCTGAAAAAAATTAAATAAACACAAATAAAACTAGATGTGATCAGTTGCTAATTCTTTTGAGATATAATTACTAGAAGATGTATATATATATATAGAAATATATATATAATTAATATATTTAACTTGATCTCATCAACTTAATTGATTTTTGTAAATATCTGCTTATTCTGAATTTGATGTCAGCAACATGTTTCAACAAGTTGGGACATTCACAACAAAAGACTGTGAAAGTTGTGGACTGATCCAAACACACCTGTTTGGATCATTCCACAGGTAAACAGGTTCATTGGTAACAGGTGATAGTATCATGATTGGGTATGAAAGGTTCATCCTGGAAAGACTCAGTCGATCACAAGCAAGGATGGAGAGAGGTTCAACACTTTGTCAAATATATGATTTTACTAAGGAGATGTTTAGATGTTTGGAAATTATTGCATTTTGTTTTTATGTAGGCTTTACACAGCATCCCACCTTTTTGGATTCAGGGTTGTGTATCTGTGTGTGTTTTACAAAGTTCCAGAGTTAACAGTAAAGAGGACTGTGTGTTCAGGAATGTTTAATACAATCTGGAGTTTGAGTGCAACTGTCATTTTCAGGCACATCATTACTGTGTCGTCTCTTCAATCTTCGGTCTCCTTCCAGAGGTGGAGTGTGTTTGTTGCAGCATGTGTGTGTCCTGACCTGCATGCTTTGTTTGTGGTTTCCTCTCTGCACATTCTCTCAGAAGGGCCTTTCACTGAAAGGGACACGTGTTTGGGACTATGCTCTATTTCTCAAACTGGCCTATTCATTCTCCTTCCTGGCTTCCATTCTTTTCCATACACCCCTTCTTTGCCCACAGGAGGAAGAAGAGACAGACACCAAGTTAGTGCTGTGAATGATAATATATCTGCCGCAGTAGCTTTCTAACCACGTGGAATGTGATTACAGCCTTCACATCTCTCTTGGTTTATGATTACCAAAGGCATGCTTGCACCTCTGTGAGCTAACCCTTCCAAACCTCACATTTGTGCTCACCCACTCACAGTACATGCTCATTTCAAGATCCAAACAAACTGTAAAACCCCCCTGTAAATAATCCATCTCTGAACACCCACCGGGAGTCGACTCATGCTGGTCATTCATCTTCTCAGTGGCATCAGGCTCTGTGTTAGCTAATACTGTATTTACACCCAGCACAGGCCAGCCTGTCAGCACACTGGGCTGCTGAAGTCACCCAGCTCTGCATCTGTCTGCCTCCATCTGCTACTGTTGTCAGTGTGTTTACTCACGGCCAGACGAATCACTGCTGAGTGTATTCTGCTTTGGCTAAGAATAGCCTGACTTGTGCTGTCTTTGATCATCCTTCATTTGGAGTCACCTGACAAACACACACAGCATTATGTTTACACATACTTGGACTTTGGATTAAATAGTTTAGAACAACTGTGCGTGTAAATTGCACTTTGAGTCAAATTGTTTCTGAAAGCATATTACTCCCACCTTGTGGTCAGATGCAGCCACTGCCACTCTCGGACTCACTGTTGTTCATATGCAGTTATTTAATTTCACTTTAGTGTAGTAAATCTCATTGCTTTTCACTTTTTAAAAATGTATTAATCAATACACTTTTTTTTCTACTTATTAATCAATACCCTTGAGACATGAAGTTTTTTAAAGGAAACTGCTTGTAGTTTTATTGTCTGGCTGACTTCTGCTCTGTGGTTTTCCTCTCTAATAGTGAGCCTCAGAGAAGTCTTAAGTAAGTATAGGTCAGAACAGTTTCTTGATTTTCTTATATAAACAGTGCAGTACAGTACACACATAATTAGGGTTGCAATGGTATGAGATTTTCACAGTACAATAATAAGAATAATTACTATTTTCAGTTGCAATGACCCTTAAAAATGCAAAGAGAAGGCTTTTGTGGTTGAAGAAAGGCTTTGTTGTAATTTCACAAAATATTATGTCCTGTATTATTTTTTTTATAACACTAATAAGGTAGAATTCAATACCTTTAAAATAACACAAATACAACAAGAATTCAATTATTTAATCACTAATATGGTAGAATTCACTACCATAGATGAGCAAATGCACATGGTATGATACTGTCAGTTTTCATATCATGGTATGCTTGAAAAGGTGTATCGTTGCAACCCTTAACCTAATGTGACTTTTTGATTTGTGATTGTTTCTGCTTTTGTGCATTTTCCCTCACTACCTTCTCGTTGCTCGCCTGCAGAACTCCACCTCCTGCTAGACCTAGGAGGTAATTGTGAAATCTAGTCAGGTCATAGCGTGTGACATGTATCTGCAAGCTGCACCCTTGTTTGAATGTGGAGCACCCATTGCATAATACAGTATATGTGTGCTGTGTGTTGGTTGTTACTGTAAATGTTAGTAGTTTGTGAGCTTGTGTGTGTTTTACTTGGAATATAGTCATCCTGTTGATATTAAACAATGTTACTCTGTGCCTGTTATGAAATCATTTCTTCATCTGACCCTACAGGAAACCTGATGTTGAGCCTGAGAATCATGTCTCCCCACTGAGTGATGCCAGCAAGAAGCGTCTGATCGAGGACACTGAGGACTGGCACCCGCGAGGCGGCACCTGCCAGTCCCGCTCCTTCCGTATACTGGCCCAGCTCACCGGCACTGAAAATGGTTTGTACTGACCTCAGTGAGCTTACACGGCCTCACATAACACTGTGCAGGAATGGTTTTTTTTAGTGTTGAAACTGGTTGAACTTCAGTTTAGGAATTATCTGATTATTGTCATGCTCTGCTCGGTATTGCTGTCAGTTCATTTTAGATTCATTAAACCACATTAGGCCAGAACACTTGATAGATTTATACTGAGGTTACCAATTCTTTGCGACATCATTTCCTTAGAAAATGACTTTAATTACGTTTTAAATCAGATTCCTTTTATCACAACTGGATTGCCTGCGACGATTATACTGATATTATAGTTTCTTAAGTCATTGTAACTTTCAACACCATGTGATTTAATATGTTTTTTATATTACTGTTTTGACTGTAAGTGACTTTGATGGTTACATGAGCAGGCTGCGGCTTCGGGCCTCCCTCCATTCGTCTGGGTTTTTGCGTATGTGTGTGTGGATCTGTTTAACTGATGCGAAATGACATTTACAGTAACTCACTTATTGGAATGAAGTAAGATGAGAGATTTGTCTTTCTGCGGCCCTCTTTTTGTGAAATGATGTTAACAGACTGGTCTGATTTGAGAATTTGATGGACATCCAATCTGTTATGGTGTTTCTGCAGCTGTGAACAATTGGGATAGAGGTCCAGAAAGTCCCATCAGGGTATAGTGTATAGGGATGGCACTTACTCATTAATGTAATAATTGATATGACAGGATGAACCGACTATAGACAAGTTGCAGTATTGTTTTACATTGTGATAATTTATTTACGTCATTTTTATCTGTTTTTCTCTGTTGCAGAACAAGCTCCAGAGAACAGTGGAAAGAAGTAAGTGCTTGGTGGTTTTTGAAATAATCAAATCTGCCATGTCTCTGTGTCTGTTTTTCTCTCTTTTCCAGGAAATACAATAATCCATGTGTTTTTGCAATGCTGGTCTTACTGTTGCAATAATGTCTTGATCATAGAGGTCTCAAATTCAGAATTGACCCTCAAAGTACTCATGTAAGCATGTCTCGGGGCCTGTAATTCAGAGTTAAGCCCGGATTTCCTGATCTTATGGTGCCACAGTATCATGCTTAATTTAAGGCTTAATTTGAAGAGACCACGTTCAGAGCTCTAAGAAGAGGATGGTTGAGCGGAGACAGCCATAGGCTCAGGGCAAGCTGTGATTGCCACTGCTGTACTCAGTCTGAAGTCGATTTAATCTGCAGTAAACACAGCCTGCCCTCCGTACCAGATCCCCAACCAATCAGTGTGTCACTCACTGGAAACTGTGGGTAATTAAGTGGTATTGTGGGTAATAGCAGCCTTGCCAGAAGGAGATTGCTGCTCCCCTTCTGTTAGTGAGATTTTGTTTAGGGTACACCTCCTTAAAAGAGGGCAGATATTACACATCTGTCGGGGCTTAAAATCTAATACACATCTGCCAGGAGAAAGTCTCTTGTTCTATATTCATCTCCAATGGTGCTATTTTTTGGTGCTACTGCCATTTTCCCCTCATTTATCCATGCGCTCCCTCTTATGCTGCTTTCCTGCTACAATCTTAACCTGCCAACTTTCCCTCTTTTCTCCTCTTTCTCTTACAATCCTGTCTCCTGGGGCAAATCAGGCAGAACAAGCTGGACCCAGAAGTTATAGGACACAAGTACAACAAGCTGAGAGATTGGCATCATGACGTTTCAGCGCGAGTGCTAAATGTGTGACAGATTTCGTTTCGTCTTCTTTGTTGAACTTGTTTTATTTATTTTATTATTTAACTTCCATTGTCTCCTTTTGCATACCGATATTGCCACAGCCGTCATCTGGCTGCCTCATTAAACATCCCAATTTATTGTTCCAAACACAAGCAAACAGACTATGTTGTACAAATTGTTTTAAAGTACATATTACCTTGCTCTGTGTAATTATGTTTTAGAATGTAAATGCATGCATGCAAGTAAATATGTGCTTGGAAATGCAGCATTACAGTATATTGTACATGTACTTTTCTGTAGCATAGTGTTTCTGAGCCTCCACTTTCCTCTGCACACTTTCTGTAATCCTGTGCTTTATTCTTCTGAGCATGTCTGTGTCGTTTTCATTTTCTACACTAACCAAAGTAGCTTCTTTGTCAGACGATTTGCCCTCAATAAACTGTTGTCTTTCCTTCCTGCTGTTGCTCATTTCTTCAATCTTTTCTTTTCACTTTCTTCTTTTCTTCTTGCCTGGCAGTAGAAAGTCGTCGACTAGAAATTACCAGCAGGGGAAGTTCTATGATCTGAAGTAATTAGTTGATCATGAAAAGTAGAGGGTTAATAAGGCTTGTTGTGTACTTACTTGAACAATCCAATATGAATCAGCCCTGTTTCAGTCAATAGTTCTTGTCTCTTCTTTCCATTACGCTCTTATTATTGTCATTGCAAGTTACTGATTGTCACATAAATCAATAGCGTCATACCCCGTCTTGTTACGCATCAGTCAAAGCCATAAACATGTAGTTAATGTTCTAAATTTAAACACGATATGATCTATGCTCCATTAAAAGAGCTCAGGTTTCTCATCATTTTGATTCGAGGCAGACAGACAGACGCAGACACCAAAGCAATCTGTCTATAGCTGTAAACCAGCGGGCGATTGCGTTGCATTTCCAGCTCTGATTCTCATGTCACTCAAAACAGAAACACGTAAGAGGCAGGATAAGAGAAAGAAAGCAAGATGGGATTAAAATAATGATAAGACATAAAAGCTTAAATCTGCGGTTGACAGCACAGCAGGCTCTGTTGTTAGCAACACGCAGTCTGCTGTAGCTGGAAAACCAAACAGCTTCAGGGCTAAAAATTGTTAAACCTGTTGATGCAATTCCTTTGCTCAACCGGTCTATCTGGGCAAATACGGTGCCTACGTGATAGTTGCACAGAGATCAGGTCTTTGTCCCGGTTGACTGGGATCTTCTGAGCCCTGTTACACCCATCGCCATATACAGTATGTCCTGGATGGCGGCTTTGTTCCAGCAAGAGCAAGGTTGCTTCTAAAGGTCAGATGGAGAAAAAAACATTTAAGACTCATTCAAATAAGAATAGAAACAGATTATCTGTGCTCTCGCTGTTCAAGTGTTCAATCTTCACTCGTTGAGAAATGTACGTAAGAAGTTTTCGTTTGAGTTTAAACCCTTTGCTGCCCACATGAGGTTCTCAGCTTGAAATGAAAGCTGTGAAATTTTACAAGGGGCGTGGACTCGAAAGACGAGTGCTTCTCATTTTCTACTCAAATATATCGTGGCTCTTAATGTTTTGTACTGCCAGGGGAAAAGAAACCTGCACTGCCTCACAGTGTCTCTGCTGTTTCAGGAGAATTAAAGCAATAAGCGCTGCTAAAATTATACCGCCGGTCGTTAATGGAAATTATTGGAGGCTGAGCTACATGTACAGTAGATATGGCATCACCACCTGTAATTGCGTCCTTATGCCAGTAATTGAAAAACCATATGGACAGTGAGCAGCAGTGCACGTAGTTATTTGAAAGTGCCCCATAATTGTCTTGATAGTTTGCATGCGTCACTGAGATTCTGACCAAGACTGACGAGACTAGATCACACTAAGCTGGTCTGCAGTGGAGGTTCAATTCAACTGATGACTCAGTGCCACTCCTAAGTTTCTCTCTTATTCAGGGATTTGCCACAGTTTGCACCTGAATTTGTTTAAATCATAGGAACCTGATTGTGTGTGTGTGTGTTGAAGTGAGTTATGATTTATATCTATATCTGTTTCCCAGTGAGACAGTTGACAAAACCACTCCCGCTGTGCACGCCTCGCCTGCAGCAAAAACGTTTTCCAAATCTGCAGCGGCGCCCAGGAACGGCAACGTCAGTTCTGCTCCTGCGTTCAAGAGCCCGGCAGCCCAGAACAAGCCTTCCTTCCTGCCACCAGGTAGAGGAACACACTCAGAAATCCTTCCCTGCCTCTGTTATTTACTGCCACTAAAATGATTTTGCTTCTGCATTGAATGTGTTAATTTTAGTGTAGTTGCCTCTTTCAGCCTACAGAGGGCAGCCTCGTTCCTTTAAATCACTGCTCCTGAGCCATAACGTTTATTGCAAGTTTAATACCTGACACTAAGCCATTTAAGATTATGAGCTCTATATAAACCAGAGGTATTCCATTAATGAGCTCAGATTATTGGCTTTTCCTAAGATCCCCTCAGTTTCATAGATTGTGAAATTGAGAATTATGTATTTTATTTTGTGTGGAAGCTGCTCTTTAGATACAGCAATCCACGCCACGAGACCTGGAGCCGGTCGGGGTAAATATTTGCTGAAAGGCATCAGTCAGGGATCATTATTACTAAGAAACACACACTTATTCATGAACAGATGCACTATGTGCCCTAACGTATTTTCCCCAGGGACCCTTTAAGAAACAGCTGCTGAAAGGTGCCACTGGGTGAGAGCGGGAGAGGCCACAGTCAGTCCTCTGTTGACCGTGTTATTTATCAGATTAACACATACTTGAGTTCAAGTAAACAAGCACGTATCTCATCGTGGCCGTTTGGAATTGGGCTGGGTGTGTGGAATGTGCTACGTGACCATTAGATTTATTTACATGAATCAATAATTTTTCTTCCCCAGCCGCTTCAGAAGCAAGAAATTTGTAGATTTAGGCTGCGCATGTTTTTCAAAAAATATTTTTAACGATGCTATAATCACATTCACATGTCAGACATAGGAGCTTTAATCCAATACATGTGTAGTTCAGAGTCAGGGTGACTCCTTTGCATTGCTTTCCATCCCCCTGTCAGAATGTGGAGAGACAGAAGAGACAGAAACAGATTAGCAGTCCTGCTGTGATTCAGTTTGGATGTCTTCTCCTGCTGACTTTTTTCTGCTTATCTTCCTTATACAGCAAGACAGCAGTGACAGACTTACAAATGTCTGTTTCACTTTCTCCCCTATTTAATGTGGCTCAGCCCTCAATCCCTGCTCTTGGCAAAGGATTCATTTAGACTGACAGCTTGTCAACATCCACCTCACTGTACCAGCTCTTGCACGGATAAGGTCACATTGAGCCTCTGAAAAATATTTGGACTCCAGTGTAATTCTCTGCATCAATACTCCACTCAGTTGAATGTTAAGAAAATGACTTTTAATCTAACATAAGCTAATGCTAAATCATGATACTATTAGAAAATGTGTTGTGCTTTTTTTTTATTTCTTCCCTGTGTCTTCTCTCTTTTCTCCTTTGATGAACAGACTTTCTTGCCTGCATAACACTAACCATGACTTTCTACATTCACCGCCATTATTTGACATTGAAAGTGCAACAGGCACAGAACTTCACTTAAACATGTTTCATACAACATGTAAAGAACAGGGTTCAGAATTGTACAAATAGTAATGATTTTATCCTTTTTTTTTCATTTTCATTTAACAGTTGAATTATATTTTCTGTTAAATTAGTTTTTCCCAACAGGAGGATCTAAATGCTGTCTCAAAACCGACAGTAAAGTTCTAATAGACAAATGCAGACTCCCTTTTTTTCTGGACTAGAAGTTGTTAAATTTCAACAGTTTAACTTACAAAATATCCTCCACATGTTAATTTTAATTGTAAACTCTAAGCTCCCCAAATCCTGAGAACAAAAAGCGAGGACATCACCTCCTTAATGATAGCTATGGCCCTGCAATTTGGATATTTTAGGCATAATTATGTTTGATAATCTCAGTGGAAATGGTGTTTATACCCTTTTAACCATAGCAGAAATATTATTAAAGCCAGTAATTATCAAGTCATCATATATCTGAGAGAATCTTAGTTGTATCCATGTTCAGATCCTGTACCTCTCTCCAGCACACTGAAGGTGTGAATACACTCCCAAACGGTGTGTGTCAGTGGTGTCTGCAGCTGTTTGTGTACACATCCATTTCTGAGTGTATTC
This sequence comes from Centropyge bicolor, assembly GCA_037975185.1. Classification (NCBI taxonomy): domain Eukaryota; kingdom Metazoa; phylum Chordata; class Actinopteri; family Pomacanthidae; genus Centropyge; species Centropyge bicolor. The sequence goes on along the minus strand of JBBMOC010000019.1, from coordinate 8,024,805 downwards.
AGGCTTGAATTAGACGTATGTGGACGTCCACACAGAGCCTACACATACACCCTCTGATGAAGACGTTTACCCTGACACTAGTGGACCCACATGCACTGTCAAGTATAATTTTACTCTCTAGTATCTCTCTCTCTATGACTCCCACTCCCACAGTCTCTCCCAGCCCTGCGAGTGCCCCGCTCTGTTTATTCAGTTTGTTTGCACTGCGTTACAAGGAAATTTAGGGAGCACTTGTCCTCTGACCCCCCCTCCCCTCCCCCGAGTCTTTGATAACGGTGCTCTCTTTCAATAGCGGCTCTGTCCCTGATGCATTTACCCCACGGGCGCTCCCTCCGAGGGCAGGCAACACTGACCTCCCGTCCTGGATGCGTCTTTACACTGCGAAAAGAAAATGAGGAAAAACTGTGCATCCTCTCCATATGTTTTGAGATGAGAGGAGGGGGATTATTTTTCCAGGTGTCTCCTCTGACTCTAGGAATGTGTTGTTTCCCTCAGTGGGGAAAAATTGATCCCTTGTCTGGGCTGGGTGGGGTGACTCTGTCCAACCCAGCTGTCTCATGCTTCAGGCATGGAGGTTAGAGATCATCAAATCATTCCCATTCATTGTCTCCCAACACACACCTAAACTGTGCACATGTGTTCTGGTCAAGTACTGCTAAGAAATTACAAAGTTGTGTTTATTAATTTTAGGTTTTGGAAAGTACAGTTTGTCCAATACTTTATCTAGTACACTCATGCCCAGCCAAGCAAATTTGGCAATTTTATTTTCCCTCTTGAATGCTTATGCTTGAACCCCTTATTTTCCCTGCTGGTTTAGGTTTTCCAAAGGGTGGAGCAGCTCCTTCATTTGGCAAAGTTGCCAACCCTGTTCCCAAAGGTCCAGACCGCCCCACCCCGCAGCCACACCCGCAGGACCTCAACTCTCTGGTGCAGCGGGCTGAGCACATCCCGGCCGGCACGCGCACCCCGATGTGCAATAAGTGCAACAGTGTCATCAGGTAAATGACAGCAAAAAAACCAACTTATACTGTGCAGAACTGTTCTCACTCAAGACTCAAAAGCCTTAAGTTTTTAAATGTTTGAATCATTTCCCTCTGTCCCTTGCATCTCCTCACCAGGGGCCCATTCCTTGTGGCCATGGGCATGTCATGGCACCCCGAGGAATTCAACTGTGCTCACTGCCACTCCTCCCTGGCGGAGCACGGGTTCGTGGAGGAGCAGGGCCAGGTGTACTGCGAACACTGCTACGAGCAGTTCTTCGCTCCCACCTGCGCCCGCTGCAACCAGAAGATCCTGGGGGTGAGTTTCCAAAATTGAGGGGATATTGTTCTCCGCCTAGGTCCACTTGCACTGCAAAGTCTTATTTTACTGATACAATAAACTCAATATCAATCACTGTTAAAGAAATAAAACAGAGGTTGGCTCTTAATGCATTGCAGAAACTGAAAAATACTGCTTTAATTTCACCATTTACAACATATTGTAACCAATGTGCATCTTCTGTTGCACCTTATGTATTAGTAAGAGGTTAATATACTGCATCATTCATGTTTATATTAATATTAATATTGATTTGTGAGTCAGAGTAAAACAAATAAGGATTGATATTGATCACAGGGTTATGCAGTTTAAGACACAGAGAGACATAAAAATGACTTCTTTATTACTAGAGGTGTCACAAAATTTAAGGCTAATTATAAGAAAACAATATTTAGTTTAGTTTAAATTATTTGTTGGATCATTTGAGGACTTTATAATAATATTAACTTCATCATGCTGTTGCTCATTCATTTCTTCTATTTTCTCTGTAGGAAGTCATGAATGCCCTGAAACAGACCTGGCATGTGTCCTGCTTCATCTGTGTCGCCTGCCAGCAGCCAATCCGAGGCAACATGTTTCACATGGAGGACGGACAGCCATACTGTGAACAAGGTACTGACAGTCAATCAAATGTCATGAAGAAGGCAATGTGTGCAAACAGATGCAACAATTCATCAATGCACTTTTCACTCAGACTACTACAAGCTGTTCGGGACCAACTGCCACGGCTGCGACTTCCCCATCGAGGCCGGGGACAAGTTCCTGGAGGCTCTAGGATTCACCTGGCATGACACCTGCTTTGTGTGTGCGGTAGGTCCAAGAGACAAGTGTCGCTCACAGAAACAACAAGGATTAGATCTAAAAATACGAAAATGTTGAGAGTGATGAGTAACAACTGTTCTCTGTGTATCTTTGTCTGCCCTCACAGGTCTGCTCCACTAATCTGGAAGGTCAGCCGTTCTTCTCCAAAAAGGACAAGGCTTTGTGCAAGAAACATGCCCACACTGTCAACATCTGACCCACCGCCATGAATATGAATGATCAAGGGCAACGGTGTCAGTTTACAGCAATTTATATTTCAGTCAGATGTTAAATATTTTCACTATCTGTTTCTGCTAGAATAACATTGGGTCAGAGGTTCCACTGTAAGCTTTAGTTTTTTTTGCTCTGTTATTGTTATATTGGTTTTATAGATCAGAATATGCAGGAGTTCATTTCAATACACTGTTAGATCTCTGCCAGTTCGATGTCTGTGCAAGTGGATTTTTTTTTAACACGTGTTTGTGCTGAGCTTGTTATTTTTGCTGGACGTGTGTTCTGTTTCACCCAGAAGAGGGTAGTTTACTGCGATGACCTACTGAGCCCCTCGGGGGTCACATACAGTATTAGGAACAAAATATTGATGTGGAAAGATGTGCTATTAGTAAAGCTAGTGAAAGGTTTAGAAATTTATGATTATTTAACGGGGGAAAATTATTTATTTGTGAGCTCAGTCAACCTGCGTTCTGGCAACAAAAAGACTTAAGGGCATCTGGCCTTCAGAATAAAAACAGGAAATTTTAATATTGTGTAATCATTTTTTTTTTATTATTGTTTTAGAATAATGTGGTATGTAGCCATTCACAGTAAATGAAAGCACAAAAAAGTCATGTGTACAGCAGTGTGTAAATTAGATACTGTATAGTTCACGTTTCATTGTTAAAAAAATTAAATAAGAATTAACTTCAGGCTGTTTATTCTGAAGAGAACTCTGTAATAGATTGATGTTGTTTATGTATATTTTGTAATGCCTATAGTTCAGGGGCTCATGAAACTATACTTCAGTCAACTCATTTCTGGAATGAAAAAGCTGCAATTTCAATTATTTGTGCAATTAACATGAACAGCTGTTGATTTCAGTTTTCCTCTTGCAATTTCTTCAAACAGAAACACCCCCACACACACCTGTATGTATTTGTGGAATGGATTTCTCATTGGATAAGCCTCTTAAATAAATCATCATTGACTACCATAATCAAAGCTCTTGGGATTCTCTGACGACCTTTTAACGCTATCTCCTCCTTTTCTTTATGGCCGACACTGGAAACATTAAAACGTTTCTCCTGCAAATGCCTTGTTTATGTTTTGTGCACATGGGCTTTTTTATGTGTTTGTCAATGCACAGAACTGATGCATTGTGTATTATAAATCTGGAGATGAGACAGTAATTATTCAGCCTCAGTTTAATAGGCAGGCAGACTGGCACCACTTCAGGGAAAAGTACATATCTCCATAGGGACTAGAGGAACAACACCCACCGGGCAAACACACATGGTGCATTCTTCCTCATATGATAACACTTGCTTATAAACAGTCACATCATTTACAGGGATGACAGATGCTCTGTGCTGAGGGTCTCGAGGTATCCTGCAATGATAGAGTGAAAATGTGCCTCTGGAGTCCTGATGAGCTGAGGGCACCGATGCACTTCTCCAAGCCGCCGTTAGTGGGCGCTGCGCACGGGTCCAGCCTCCAATAACGCGTGGTGCCACTTGGAAAAAAAAAAGTCTTAGCCCACAAGACTCAAGAGACACATGCGAATAAAAGAGTGCAAATCCAGACAAAGTGAGGTGTTTGTGGAGCTGCTGTTGGAGGCAGGAGCAGACGGTAAGGATGATTTGATTCGTTGTAAACTCATTGATCCGCATCGCATCGGAGCAGCTTCTGATCGTGAAGCTTTGCTTCTGAAACCAGACGGGTCCTTCAACTGTTTTCACTCATGCTGATTATTATAATGAGACCGAGGAGCTTGTTGTGATGCAGGCAGCAGCTGACAGTGTTGTTGGTGATGATGGGGATGCTTATCGATAATTGGTGTCTGATCGCTGATCAATACAGCTCAACATATGATCTGAGGGAGAAAATCGCTGCTGAACTGCTTTAAAATAAAATGCAGTTGTGTTTATAGTCGTTTTGAGTCATTGGCATTGAGCTGCTAAGGAAAACAGATAAAGTGATGAAGGTCTGTTCAAGTCAAATCACAATATGTTGCTGAGTTCTTGTTGGCTTGTTTATAGTGGTGGAGAAAGTATTTACTTCAGTAAAAGTATCTAGGAATAATAATGAAGATGTACTGAAAGTATTCAGTAGTACTCAATTGCCCATGTAACTATTCTTATTACTTATGTTATTATTATTGTTACTATTTTCATATATATTATTATATTTTTAACTACTTTGTAAATGAATGCAACTTGTGATTATTTTCATTGTGGATCAATATGCTGATTATTTTCTTGATTAATACTTACACTGATTTCTCAAACTTCAGAAAATAGTGAGAAATGCCCACAGCCATGCTGCCCAGAAGTGACACCTTCACAAAGTTTGTTCTGTGCAAACATTAGTCTCAAAATAATTCAAAATAGATTCAGTTATTAAAAGGAAAAGCAGCAAATCGTCACATTTGACAATGCAGAAGATTACCAAAATAGTTGTTACTCAATTGACTAATGAGTTAATCAACAAATTCATTTCAGCTGTACTTGTACATACTGTTGTGTAGTTTAAATAATATCAGATTATATGTTATAAATTATTTTGTGACATAAGTAAAGCTGTCAAATAAATGTCAAAAGTTCCCCTCTGAACCATAGTGAATGGCATCAAAAGAAAAGACTCAAATAAAGCAGAAGTACCTGTAATTTACTCTCAAATACAGTACTTGAGTAAATCTACTTAGTTACAATCCAGCACTGAACATTTATAGTGTGGTTGATAATGTCACCTCAATGTCCATCATTTCATCTTCATCACATGCAGTTTGCCCACTCATCAAGGAATTTTATCAAATTTCAAATATCATCTTCTTCTACTTAAACGACACCTCATTCATGTTAACTGAAAATTTGAATTGCATGACAAACTGGCCTGAATCCATCTACTGATGAAAATAATTTCATATGATCCAACACCATTAAACACTACTGAAAGATCTTGTAGTTTGCTTCCAAGGTCACTTTAAACCTCACATTTTATGATATGAGTTGATGATTTCTTGTTCTCAATTAGGATTCAGATAAGTCTCCTCAGTGCAGAGAGTTGCAGTGCAGGAAAAAAAAGGAATAGTGGCACGCACCATTTTTACATCCTCTGCGTGTGCTAACATCTGGCAGCGAGCTAAAGACTCCATCGCCTGTCAGTGTATAGTGGCATGGCGTCAATGGCAATATTTGACTGCTGGATGCACGAAACAAAACCTCTCTGTGCTCTGCAGCTGATCACGCAGCGTCAGTGAACCGGGGCTGATGTCCGTGACATCACCGAGGTCCTGATGTTTACATCAGCATCTCGGAGCCCAGAGGAAGCCGTGCAAAAACCTGCTGCACCTCATGTGGCTCTGTGGTCTTGTCTTTGAATGCACCAGCAAGCGTCTGACTCTCCACAGGACAGAGAGGCTCATTGAAGCAGAGCTGAGTGAGTGTTTCGGGGTAATATTAAACACACACAGAGCGATCAAACCACCACCCAGTCCCTGCCCTGGCTCTGCCCCTGGCAGCAGTAACGCCCGTCATTAGGCTTACACGATGAGGATGGCATGTCAAGTGAGGGTGCAGCGCTTTGTGGTCTACCACACACTCAAGTGTTTCAGCTTGTTGGACTCTGCCACTGATGGCTAACAGTGAGAGTGTGTGTGTATGTGTCTGCGTGTGCATGGTTTTGTTACACCATTGGAACCTTTTCTGGTATTAAAATTAAACTTTTTCGGACCAGTTGTCCTCATGGGAACCAAAGCCCAGGCCTAATCTGGCAGATAGTCATGTCTGAGGCTCTGCTGAAGTTTAAGGTTAGAGGTAAGATGTGAACTAAGGTTAGGCAAAGGTTAGGGTTTGGGTTAGTCTGTCCCAATGAATGGAAGTCATTGCAATGTCAGAGCTCTGTATGTGATGTGATGTTGACTAATAATTAAAATGTCTTCATGCTTATGAGAGGAAATTTCTCTGTGTACACTTGTGTGTGACGGGCTAATGGACTTCAATCTGTGGCAGACTGAAACCACCACAAATGGAAAAGTGAAGACATCACACATTTGGAAATATGGCTGCAGGGAAATCTTGAAACTCTCACTGCTGAATCAATATAAGAGAATTATGAATATAATAACCTTGTAAGTGTGTACATTTTAAGTACATTTGTTACCCTGCCCTTCAGAATAAACAAGTTAGTTTATAATAGTTGTCAATGCAATTTTCATTGCTGGGTGAACTTCTGTTAAGTGGTGAATTCATTTGCAAGTATGTTGAAATGAATGAATGAAAACATCTTTTGCCGGACACCAGCTTAACAAACCGATTTGAGCATTCCTGCACTCGCAAGCACCTAAACACACAGACACAAACACACTTGGTCATTCACTCTCTGATGCACATAAACACACAGGCGTTCATGATCTCTGTAGATACTGGCCTGGAGTCTGGGTCCGTCCACAGGGCTAAACTTAGCAAGCTGCGACCCCTCACCCCAGTTTCCTCCCTTATAATTACAGGAAACGAGTCCAGCCAATCAGAGCGCAGATATTTGGCGGATATTAACAAGCTCAATAGAAGCAGTATTTGAGGACTAGACAGGTAAATGAGCGAGTGTGTGGGAGAGGAGAGGCTGCAGGAGATTTCTGTTTGAAAGCTGTGTCAAAGTAACAGCGAAGTTTTGAGTTTATCAGCTCACACTCCGTCATGCAACGTGAGCGCGGAGACTGTCAGACAGAGCCAACGGCGGAGCTACAGTACATCAAGAGACAAACTGTCAGAGATCCAGTCCCAGACAGGCTTTAGTCAATGTCTTTTCCAGCTGCCAGGACATTTTTTCTTCCCTTTAGCTTCCTTTCCTCCACATGCACACACACTGATAGAGGAGCATCTCATATCAAGGTTTTCCACAGGTATGGCTTTTCCATCTGTCATCCACTCGCTCATTTCTGCTTCCACAGACTCTCATTGCAACAACACTGTCAACACAGATGCTGCCTGTGATGCAGGCCTTGCGTTTGTTCCAGACAGCCTCTCCGGAGGATAAATAAATAGACTGGCCGATGACTTTGTGGCTCCCAAAAGTTCTTGAATTTAACTCCAGCTTGAATTTCAACGTCGAGATGAACTGTCATTATTTGAACAGGGAGCATTATATTGCCGCGCCTCCTCTGGCTCCCATCAGCTAGGAAGTACGGGAGTAATGCATCTGATCTTGTTCCACTTAGGAATAATCTTCTGTCTAACTGTGGGGTAAGACCACTGGCTTTATGACAATTAATACAAGCATACAGAGCTAAGCACAGACGCCCCGCTCGCCGTTTCATCTGCGAGTCACTGATGAGAGACAAACGCGGGCAACAGGAATTAACTCAAAGCTGCAAGCTGCTCCACTCTTTGCCTGGAAGGTCAGCGGCCATCTGAGAGACATCCTGTTATTAGAGAGAGGGAGAGAGAGAGAGAGAGAGAGAGGGGCAGAGGGAAAAAAAGAAGAAGGAGGCACAGGATGAGTGATTGAAGATCGAAGAACAGAAGAGGATCAGGGGTACTTTGCATGATTGGGTGAATGTCAAAGTAGGGAAATGACCTGAGCTTGAAATTTAGTCTCAGTCCTTTCGGTTCAGGATGGCAGACATATGAGCTCCTTCTAATAACTCCTTTTTTTTTCTTCCACAGAGAGACAAGCACTGGAGCTCTGGCTGGGTATGGATGTCTTATGGATGGTGAGTCTCTCACTCTACATCTGTTTGACCAAATCTGTTGTTCTTCAGCTTTGTAACACTTCCTATTAAATGAATGACACATTACATGCATGTCTGTCTGAGGTGTATTGATAAATGTTCAGTGTAAAACTCTCAAATGTAATTTCGACTGGTTTCGCTTGATGCTCCGAACCGAAATCCAAAGCTAAAAGCCGTATTGATCAAGATGGAGTGTTGATTCTCCTGCAGTCGAGGTAGTATTTGCCAAGGCCTGATTCTGCCGTCTCGCCGGCAATTTGCCTCCAAAGTGCCAAGCTAATTGACTTTCTGCTGAGCGTGTGCGCGACTATGTAAAATAAACCACGACGACTAATAGAATCCTGTTTTCTGCGCCAAAGAATCAGGCCAGACGCAGACTCCTGTCTACAGACTTGGAGCGCCGGAAATGAATGAGATCCTCATCTGATGGAGTGGAGTGAATTTTAGAAACTCCCAGAAGCTTTAATTTCACCTGAGTAATTTGCCATAGCTGTGCAGGGCTTGTGAATATCTGCTCAAGTGGATGAAACACTTTCAACAAATTTATTTTATCACACGATATATGGAACAAATTTGGATGTTTTTTCTGCATAGACAGTTTTTTCAGCTTTTTAATTTTCATATAAAGACATTTTGAAGTATTAGCTCATGCATTAAGCACAAAAATGCATGCATCATTAAATTAGCATTCCTGTTACATTATCAATGAATGACCCATCATAAACAGTAAAACACACTGACAGCTCCCACACAGAGGCTCCGTGTACGAACCCATGCAGGGCCGTGCAATAGAGAGTCAATGTACATGGAGAGGACAATAGTGGCCTGTATGCGTGGGTGAGGCTTCGCTCGGACTCCTTCTGCGACGGCGACCTGCTGGCAGGAAAGCAAAGAGAGTCGGAGAGTAACTCACACCCGTAAAGAATGTCAAGAATCCGTGTGTTAAAGTTCACACTGTATCACCATCTGCGGCTGGATCCTGGCAAATAAAAGACAGCTGTGTGTGAGTCAGTGTGTGTGTGTGTTTACGTTAGCGTGCATGCGCGTCTTCGAGTGGCGAAAAAAAAAAAAACGACAGTTATGAAAATATTATTAGCGAATTTAATTTTTCAATGCATTTGCTTCAGAAACATGCTCACTTAGTTTCTCTCGCTCTCGTGTTAGACTCACATGTCTAACGAGCAGGTAGCAGGATGTCAGCCCGGTCAGTTATGCTCTGACTTTTATTAAAAAAAAAAAAAAAAAAAAAAAAAGTCAAGTCAGCGAGACCACCCAGAATGGCTGTATAATTCACCTGTGTCAGCCGAAAGGGAAAGTCCGAGATTCAACACTCTTGGCTGTGTTAGTTCAGCGCCGTACCCAGCTGTGACTCAGTGTGTTATTCTGCTGATATAATCTTGGCTCAAGGTTGCGGGAGTATGTTTCATGACGCCCGCTTTCTTTTCCGAGATTTTAAAGTTCACAAGTCCTCATATCTGTACGAAGAAGGGGTTGTGTGTTTCGCCGCGCTCGGGACGTATCAACGTGATCTCCCTCGACACTTGTCTTTCAACAGACTAATCTGAGCAAAGCTTCGCTCAGAATTCTTGCATGTCTCCTCTCCTGTAGTTCTTATTCCGCGCTGTATCTGATCCTGCAATTGAGCCTCACGCTTGTCGGCTAAATAGCAAGTGACAGGGAGTGCCACTCAGACTGTGAGAGGAGATGGTGGAACAGATGAAATCGATTTCTGCCTTGTTCGTGTTTTTCCTCTGTTGCCCAGTCCTGTGTTTTCTGATGACAGATTGTGAAATGGGTTTCATATGTGCCTCCCTGCCATAGATTGGGGAGAGGGCAGAGGTCATTCGGAGTCATACCTGTGAGGCCGTCTGCAGGGAAATGCGCTGACATCGGAGCTTTGCATTTGAAAGCCGGGGGGAGTGGAAGAGGATGAGGAGGACGTTTCAGTGACGATACAGAGGAAACTGAGTTTGCATAGATCGGATCAGGTGAGTCCGCCCTCGCAGTCTCTTATCAATGCAATGAAAATCCATGAATTAAAGACACATCCTGGAACAAGGGACAGAATGGATCACTGTTTATGGTGTATTAAAAACACTGTTAACACAAACCTGATGATAGCAAATAATAACAGGCAGCTCTTGCTAAAATATTGCACCATTTTTGAGAAATCAAATGTTCAAGTGAGTGTATTTTCAGGTCTATTTTAATGTTTGGCTCCCCCATGCTTTATCTGGAAACACACAATACTGCATCACATTGCAATCCGTGTCAGGCTTTTTTCAAATTGGTGGCAGGATTAGGGAACCAGCCGAAACAGGTGACAGGTGACAAGCTCATGTCAGCACTTCATGAAAAGGACTTAAACATCGGATTAGCTAAATCACTATTGCAAACAAAAGGTGAGTCATGTTACTGTAGCTTGCATGTCACTTCGCAGCAGTTATTCCCACCCCTGTTTGCTGCGTGTACGTCTGTCACATCCCTGGTGGGTAGTTTCAGCTCGTGACAGCTGCTGGTCTTTGTTGAAGCAGTTTTCATTTTGGCACGACTTGTCGTGATTTTCCAGACTTTCCCCAGTGACATTTTGAATTTTTTTTTTCTGTTTATTTTTGACCACTTCTCATGCAGTTTGGGCCGAGATATTGTGTCCTCTTTGGAGCTCTATTAGGTGCCTCATGTTACTTTAAAAATATCAAAGTGCAGATGGTTAAACCTCTTTTACAGCTATAAATACTGCTATGGCAACTGGCATCCAGCCTTCAATTATGCACTTTGTTTGTGCTGCAGAGGCCTGATGTTCTCACTGAAAGAAAAGTTTCAGACTTTATTGAATACATTAGCTACGGTTTTGTTGGGTCTGGCGTAAATTGAGCATGTGGGAAAAATAACAGTTTGAGCAGCATGATTGACTTTTGAAGGCTTGGTCAGTATTGTAGACTGCAGGCTTATGTCATACATTTGCAGATTTTGCATAAATCTTAAAAACACTGTTTTTAACATCATGCAAACAGACGTTAAACTTCAAAGACTTGATGCAGACATGTGGAGCATTTATCCGCTTTTCAAATCAACTTTCTAGGGTTTGGAATGAGTTGCACATCAATTACTTATTTGTCTTTAGTTATGCCTATGTCCAGTCTGAGACCGGCCTCTCTCTCTCTCTTGTCTTTCCACGTCTGGCCACTTCAGTGGTTCTGAGAGCTTTACGTAGAGGAGACGGCTGGATCAGGTTACAAGAAAAAGAAAGAGAGAGAGAGTAGCAGCGAGGTAACCTGCTACAGCCCCACTTGTTATTGCAGGTGTTCAGGAGCAGACACAGCTGTTAATTACCACTACGCAGCTCGACGCGTGGAGCTGCAGCCACACATGCATCGTGTACAAAGTGCACGTTGGCACGCCAGGATACACAGATTAGGATTTAGGGATCAGATAGTTTCAGTGGACTAAAATGCTTTCTCGGTTTCGAGGATCCACTGGTTGAATCTCGTATTTGCTTTGGCCTTTTTTTGCTACATGTATGTTTGAGGAAGGCTTAGTCGGCCAACCACACCTCTTCACAGAGCACTGAAGATGTGCAATCTGGAAAATGTGCTTTATCTGTGCTGTTTGGATTTGTAGTTGAAATTGCCAGCTACATGCATTTGCCTTCAAATTTGGTTACCAAGTTGATTCTCAGCTCCTGTCAAAAAGCCTTGAAGTAGTAAAGATATAATAATATAACATAATAATGGATCTTCTTTTTGATTTTTTTTTTCAGTTGCATGTTCAACCTTGATTCCAAAAATGGACGCTGTGTAATCTTTTTTTGCATAGACTCAATTGGCATTGACAAACAGTGCAAAGACAATATATATATATATATATTTGACCTCATCAGCTTCATTGATTTTTGTAAATATCTGCTTATATATATACAAGTTGGGACAGGAGCAAACAAAGACTGTGAAAGTTGAGGACTGATCCAAAAACACCTGTTTGGATCATTCCACAGTTAAACAGCTTCATTGGTAACAGGTGATAGTATCATGATTGGGTATGAAAGGTTCATCCTGGAAAGACATTTCAAGCCATTTGTAAAACACATGATTGTATAAATGATGTTACTACATGGGCTCAGGAACACTAGCACTATAGATTGAATTCTGTCCATCATTTAATCAGCATTAGACAAGTATCAGACTAACATAAGAGACAAAGACTGTAGAGTTGATCCCTGGTTTAACTCATCTCCGCTCCAGCTCCTTCCTCTGCTTGTCAACGCACCTCAATCACATCGTCACATGCTGAAACAACAGACTGATGGTGACGAGTGTTCACTGTCAGTCATCTCAGTTTCAGGGAACAAAGCTAAATGAGACGCTATTAAATTGAGTGACTAGCCTGTCAGTAATACTTTAGATAACATTTACATGAATTATGTCGACAGTATTTCAATCTGCATCTCAAGGCAGCTACAGTCGTTTTCCTTCTTAAACAGCTCTTTATCACAAGCACGGCTCTGTTTTGGAATTCGAGTTCACTCCCTGAAATTTTATGAGGTGTGTGTGTGTTTGTGTGTGTGTGTGTGTTTATGACAGTGCTCACAGTTGTGTCGGTGAACAGCTGTTCTTTCCTCCACCTGTATAATGTGCCTCTGAACAACACAGTAGCGCTCTTGTACTTTTCATAAAGATCCAGTTTAATTAATGATTGCAGAGGTTTTTTGAGAGCACGGCTCTTACTGGCAAGAAATCGGGCAGATAAGCGACTTTTTGTCTCCAGCGCCAACATCTTGTGGCTTTATTGGTTTCCTGATTCGAGTTTGAGCTGGAAATGCTTGATTCGAACACACATACAGACACGCACACACGTCCTACAATTAAGAGCTGTTTTCTGCTTCTGGACACAAAGTGGTCAAGAAGGTGGGTGTTCCCCACCTTTTAAAACCTGTGTTTATTTTACTTTTTGAAAGTGCTGCAAATTAAGCAGTCAGTAACCTTGGGTGGACTGTTCCATGGGAGTACACGTGGGTGAGAGAGGGAAGGGGAGAAAGAAGGGAGCTGAGAGAGAAACCTCAAATGTGAAAATGGCTGGAACTCCGAGGGTTTTCAAAACAGAACTCAAGATTTCATTACACATACCTGGACAACTGAGGGCATGGAAAATCCCCTCCCTGTGTGCGGACATGTGCGCACACACATACGTGCGCTCAGCAGCAGTGTTGGTCAGAGAAATAATATGAATAACGTTAATTAAAAAGAGCAGAGATGACTTGAAGCCAACAGAGCCAACACTCGTGAGATTCAGAAATACCCAGAACTCCGGTCATCGATCACAGCCGGGAGACTCTCGGTCTCGCTGACAGAGAAGAGGCGGCGTCTTTTGGCCACTCTCTGCGCGTGGACGTCCCGGTGGCGGCTGTGTTCCCAGACCTTCCTTCCATTCGGCTTCGTGACTCAGGTTTGGTTGGGACTCGTCCACGGTGTTCAAGACCGACAGACAGTGAGGCATCATGTCAAAACCAACATAACAAAAAGAGCAGAGCTAATGGTCTTCACTTGTCCGTCAGGCCCGTTGGCAGGTTTCTTATAGATCCTCCTCAGTTTTGCTGCATAAGGTTTCAGTGTGGGTGTGAGCTGCAGGTCATGAAAACCATCTTTGCGAGGGTGCTGTGGGAATATTCTCATGGTGGCTTGACAGTCTACTGGTAACAGTATAAGTGCAGGCAGTAAATTGGCCTAAACCAAGCAAAACAGAGCAAAGGGAGACAGACAGTCCTGAGGGGGCCGAGCAGGAGTTCAGTCCCTAAAACTGAACCTTCTGCAGGGTTCAGAAGGACGAGGAGGGATCGAGGGATGTAGGGAGAGGAGGTGGGGGTTGGGGGATCCCCTGGCTAAAACAAAGCCCAGAGGATTTCTACTCTGAGATCTAACTTCGTCTGTATAAACATGTCTGGAATGACACACTCCACGTGCGTGTGTGTGTGCGTCAAGCGTACTACACGTGAAGCTTACCGAGCCTGGCTCTGTCCAAAGATTTCCTGGATTCTCTAAAGGTCGTCTGGACAGAGCCACGCTCGCTGTTTTCCCCCCACGTCCCATCTTATGCACAGCTAAGCCGATCGTCTCCTGGCTCTGGCTTTATATTTAGTGTACAGACAAGAAAGTGGTATTGATCTCTTGACAAGAAAGTTAATATCATCCAAACTCTTAAATAACGTCACAATATAATTCATCGGTGTGCATGAAAATTCAGCCGACGTCTGTTTTCAAAATCATAAATTAGTCTTTTGGGAAGACTTTGAGGATACAGTTCTTGACCTGGATCTTTTGTTTCAGTTGTTATGTTGCAGAAACTCAAGCAGGCTGTATTTCTCTCGTCCACAGACACAGTTAATGCTGTGGGCTCAGTACAAACGGAGTTCATCATCGTCCTGATGTTCTCACCCCCCCTTGCAAGTTGAATGGATGTCTCAGTGCGTCCAATCGTTTCTTCACCCACTGTCCGTCTATATTAGACACAGGGTGACAGGACAGCTGTCTCTGTGCCCCGTCTTGGTCATTGTGTGCATGCACAAGGATGCATGTGTGCCTTTGCAATGGATCAGGCGTGGCAAATTAATGTTATGTGGCTTGTTTGACTGAGTATGCCGTCTCTCTGCTCCAGTCTCTGATCCTGACATTGGACCCAAAAGGGGAATCATCACCAAGGAATTTGGCAGGCTTTGATCACAGGGCTGTCCAGTGAGGGTGCGGGGGTTAATGCGCTGTGTGAAGAAGAAAACATGGCACGCTCATCCTATACTGAAGAATGGGTTACTATGTGTGACGCAAATGCACAGAATTTATCATCTAGACAGTGTGAATGCACTTTGTCAGTCGGGCAACTGTAAAATTACCTCCAGCGGTCAATTGTCAATCGAGTGTGAGAACACGGTTTCCTGCCGTGAAACACAAAGAACAAATTATGACTTCATCTTCAAGGCCGAGAGCCAGAGATGACTGTCATAAACAAACATAATGAGACTATAATTGCTCGCCATGACTGTTTACATTCCTTCACACAGAGCCTTCAGTTAGAAGCTCAACAGATCACAAGAAAGTCAAAACTGCTGATTAGCATCCACCAAAAAGATGATAAATGTAACGTGCAAGATCGTCCTGACATTTCAGTGACACTTACCCCAGTTCTCAGTCAGCCTGGATCGGTTTGGAAAGTGGTCGGTATCCGAAACATTCCTCTCGCAGCATCCTCGCATTAATGATGAACACATGTTTAGAGAGAGAATTCTGGGTCACATGGTTATATTTCAAAGCTCGTTTTAGGTCATGCTGTCAGGATTACATATTCAAAGCAACCAATAGCCAAGCTAAAAGCCGTGATCTCACTGTAGATAAAATATTTCTGTGACCCAGGGATGATCATGAAGGCTTTGTTATATTTAATATCACTCTGGTGATTTTATCATGGGAGAACTAGAATAAATGAAAGTTAAGGCTTTGGCAAGGAGCTGCGTGAAAAGACTTTCAGCACAGCACAGAAGATCATCTGGCATTGTAGTAAAGCAATGACACCTGTGGGCTCGTACCCATGGAGCTGATAGGAACAGTTGTCTGCGTCTTTGAATCCAACCGCTGCCCTGAGTCGACTTATCCGTTTGGCATTAGACTTCTTGGATGAATAATCAGTTGACGCCGCAGGGGGGCTAACATTGTCAAAGGGTTAGTTACAGATGATAATCATTCACTTCTTGTCCTCTCTCTCAAGTTTGGTCTCCTAAATAATATTCTTAAATTTGATATGACCCCTTTGATTAGCAGATTTACTTTCCATAGGCAACATGGATATGCACCAATGCAATGATGTTACATAATGTGACATCATGTACTCTATCGAATCCCCCTTCCCTATGGAAATGAGTGAGATCGGACACAGTGTCAGACTGAAGATGGAAACTGAGTGTAACAAGTTGACAATTCTGTCTGATATCAGATGCTTTAAAGATGCAGGGTTTACACCTGTGTGTTGGGTGGGTCCTGCAGGTGAAGGGCTAGCTCTGGGCCTTGTATCAGCCCTGCACACCAGCGCTAAGATAAAACAGAACAGAGGTCCAGTATGAGAACATGTAGAGTGTGTGGAAATGGCCATCCGTCGGAAATAGCATGTGATGACAAGTCTGACCGTGTGTCCTTTCTCTTTCTCTCTCTCTGCTGATAGCGTGGCTGCTTCACCTCAGATCACATTGTTTCCTCATTTAGTGCCGTTTATCATGTCCCAGCTTGAAGAGGAAGACATTAAGATTTGCTTTTTCCTGTATTTTCCACTGACCTTTGCAAGAAAATTTTACGTTATACTAAATATAGCTCAATGACATAATGAATTATAGATGCATTTACCATTGACTCAAAGAGGAATAAAATATGGAGGCCAATTCTGTAAAGTGGAAAAGAGCCTTTAGTTTTCTCTGAATACAGATTTATACAAATTGATGTCATCATCTGATTTGTATTAGAAAGCGTCTAATAATATAAAGGATAGGTAGGATTTCTGTGAGGCTCTGTATTGGCTCAGATCCAAGATACATATAATTACAAAATGCACTGAGGCTGTTCAGTACGTCCTTGAGAGAAGCAGTCGGTCTCCACCACCTCCACATCCACTCTTCTGTAGCAAAGCAAAAACTTTTATTTCTCTTTCAAAACGTGGAATGTAAAAATACAGGATTTGACCTATGCAACCTGTAATGTCTGGATAAAGAATAACTTTTCTTATGATAGACAGTAATGTGCAGAGCCAAGAATATGCAGGTTTTCATTCCTGCAAAACACTTGTGGTTCAAGGTGAGTTTATCTGTGCAAACACAAAGTGTTGTTGCAGGTTGGAATTAAAACCTTCACAGCACATAGATCCTACTTTATCACCCAAAACCTAAATATTACATGTGCACATTTCCAGCGTGGAATTTTTAGAATCCTGGTCAGGGCGACTTTCGTCTCTGGCGAAGCCTCTCCTTACACATGTACCACACTTTTAGGGCGAACCCCTTAATCCACCACAGCTGTGCAACTGTAAATACAATTAACCCCAGTAATTGTGTGATGTTGACTTTGGGTTTTGTACACTTTCTCACTGACTGCCAGTAGCCCGTGCTCTCTGAGGATGACATCATGGGTTTCAGGTTGCCCGCTGTGGCTTCGGTTCCCAGGGGGTCGGGGGAGCCTGAGCGTAGACCTGGAGAGCAGATCCACACTGTGAATAGACACTCGCTCTCTCTCTTTCCCCTCAGACACATACACACAGTCGACTGACCTCCCCGCCACCTCCCTCTGAGCTCGGAGGTTGTTGTTGGCTCAGTTATGATGTGTTGACAGATGAGGCAGATGTGTGTTCCCATCCTGGAGATAGTTTGTCGGTGTTGTTTTCAAGCTCTGGAATTAGCTGAGTAAAGACAATAATTGGGTTTTGTTCTCATCTGGTGAGATGGTTTCTATGTTTAAGAAGCCTGGGATGTCAATTAAAAAATGTTGTTTTGTCTATGGTTTTTTCCTCTGTGTGTGAGTGTGTGTGTTTTATTTTGGTGTATCTAGTGTGTGTGGGTCTGTTTATTTCCCCTCGTCCCCTAGATGACATGCTGTATATATTACTGTGTGCAAGGTTTGCATTTTCTGTGTGATTTTTGTGAGGAACAGTCAGTGACCAGAACCACATTAAAAGCTGTCTGATCAGGATGTTTCAAAACTCGCTTTATCTCTGCAGAACACAGCGATTCAGAACAAAAGTCAGAAACCAAGGACAGCACCCACGTCTGTTTTGTGACCGTTTAAAAACCACAGAGCCAGCGAGGCAGGATCACTCTCTTCCAACACTCCTAGTGTCTTTGAAAACCTATGGTAAAATCTAAGACCTTATAGCTTATTATGGGCTGGGTTTACCTCAGTGTTGTAAGTGTCAGTCATTCTGTCAATCATCTCTTCTGGTTATGTAAAAGTCACTGGAGCCTGCAAAGTCAGCCTCTTACACTGCGATGCCAAATAAGCAGCGAGGGCCAGCTTTCCCTCTCCCTCTCTCTTTTTCCACTCCCTGCATGGACACACCTGGTGATGGCGACCACTGCATCAGCTGAGAACACACAAACACACATCCAAAACTAAGACATCTTCGAGAAAGTGTTGACTCTGAAAACTTGGAGAATGTGATGGTGAAGGTTTGTGTGTGTGTGTCCGTCTGACAGGGAAGCTGGAAAGTTCTGAAATCACCTGACTTCATGAGGGGAAACTTTTAACACTTTGGGATTGCACACACTTAAAAACAAGGTCTGAAGGGAGGGATTTGTCTGTAATCCTGTATTGATCCTTCCTAGACAGGCTGTCTGGTGGACCGACACTCTGCCATACCTACAGGCGCACTGGCTGCGTGCCTCACCACATCTAACTATAGAAGCAAACACAAGCCGAGGCCAATTTGTGGCGCATTTAATGGCTCATAGTGGCGTCGTTACCGTTGGGTCGAGAATGGCAGAATTGCCCATTTTGTTTTCCAGTTTAAATGTCAGTCCCAGGAGGTCTACACATGATTAGCTTGTTGTATGTAGGGTCTCTGTGTTGTGGACATTTCACTGCTGCTGCATCAACCCCGATCAAACTAAACTGCACCAGAGGGAGAAGTCAGCTCGTTTGCAGGAGTATCTAGAAATAAACTCAAATTTAACCCCCTGTGAAATTTGTCTCGTTAGACAAGAGTAATTAGAAATACTCTGTCATCATTAGTTGACAGGTAAATAGCTCAGATTTGGTAAATATTAATTGAAGCTGGCATCTCTAATGTTTTTAATTTTTCTGTTGTTGAGGAATCCAACAGTGTGGTTGGCAACCTTAACGGAAGCACATGGCCATAACTATTAATATTATTAATCACAGTTTGTTGAGTTATAAATTTTCTTTTCTGCAGAAATGAAAACAAACAGCAGCATGCATTTTGGGTCAAAACCAAAAATACTGCCCCACTGAGCTTTTTAAGCCAAGCACGGCTATTGGGATGGCAATGCTGGTCGGTCGGTCTGCAACTATTTATCATGTCATATACTTTAGTTTATGATCAAATGCCTGTAAAACTAATAACCTTTCCCTCAGTGGAGGCAGAGCTGGTCCACATGGAAGGCTCCAACTTCACCTGAGGTGATCAGGGTTCACCATCCCTGATTATCTGTATGATTGCAGATATCATGGTGAAGTACTAGACAGTGGGGTTTGTAGTACATGAGATAAAGGTAATTGTTAAAAGAGCAGTAAAAAGTAATTTGAGCACCAGACTGCCTCCTGGAGAAGCTGGGTCCATTCTCATGAACACGCTGGAAATTGTGTGCATTTTAATTGGCCGAGAGGACTGGAGATAAAACAGGTGTCTAATTGAGGATTGCTCGAATGAACACTCCATTGTAACATGTTGCTATATGCAGTGCTTTTTATACACAGAAGTAGTTTGCCAATACCGGTGCTGTAGTTGGCTGCAGTAGCCTATGGAGCCGCCCAATGATGGGATGGGGAAACATATATTTTAAATGGTGAATGAAACACAAGTACAATCATGCACGGACAAAATGAGCTCATAATTTGCATTCTTTAACAGGTTGAGTACAATTTCCAGTCGATATCTCAAGTGCTGCACTATGGATGTGTGCCAGAGTATTGAATGGTTTCCATCGCAGCCGTGCAGGGAGCGGTGTTCAGGTGTGCTGTCAAAAGCCGCTGTCGACGCCTCATTGAGGAAGCGTCAAAGAGCATTGAAGGATCTGTGAATGAGAGAGTGAGGCAGTTTGAGGTGCAAATCTTTGGTTGTAATTTCCCAGACGCTACATAAGCTTTGACTTATGGAATGAAAGGAATTAAACTGTACTTGGCAGGGGATCATCTAAAGACAGAGAACTGCTGCTAATGATCAGTACATGGCTGTAAATGTTGCTCTTTTTCTGCATGCTTGCTGCACAAATGGACTCTGTAGAGTTGATTTCAGCAGTTGGCTGCAAAAAGGAAAGCACTGGTAATTAATTAGACTCTGGAGTTTTATGCAATCATGTTTTGGCCAAACATGGGTTTGATGCAATCACAGTTTTAATGTTTACTGTACATAAAGAGTGAGAGGAAAAATTACCATGTATCTACGTTGTCACACATCCTAAACTAACCACTTGATAGTAATATGTGACTATATCCATCAAGAATTTTACTTCATTCAGGGTAAAGTATGTTGCCATTATGTCACCAAATTTCTGTATTAGAGATAAAATCACAGCAGCAACAGCGCAGTCCTGCTCTGCCTGGGAAGAAATCTGTCTGGAGTCGGTTTTGTTGCGTGATCTCAGGTTAGGATGAGTGAATAAAAATCACTAAAAACAGAAAGCCTGTGTTACAAACTAGGGGCATGGATTCCATAAGGGGTTGACCAGTTATCTATCTTTTGTTGCATTATGGGAAGTGAAGGATCTTTTCTATTGGAGCATGACCTACAGTAGAAACATAAAGTTGGGATATCTCAACCTCTGCTGCATCAGTTTCAATCAATTTAAATCTATGCATTGCAAGTCAATTACTGTAGCACCCATTTAGTAAGTATAGTGACAGTTTCACTGGTGGATGCAGCAGTTCCCAAAAATCCCCATCAGTTGGAAGAACTCAGAACTCAGAGGCCTTGCACCACTGCTTTGGGATTCCAGGTCTAACAATGCAAATATGTAAAACCTAGTGTGTGGACAAAGAGAAACCTAATTAAGAGCAATGATTGAGAGCTGATAAATATACTGATGATTATCCACGGTGTGACAGAGCGACAGAGGAAAGGTAGAGAGAAAGAGAGCGAGAGGACAATGGCTGGAGTGTGAGCGAACAGCCAGTCGAAACGTGTGGTTGCATTCTCGCTTTGTTCCATGAGATCACAGTTGTGGCAGATGCAGGATAGACTGGGAGCAGCTGTTTTGCGCTCCGTTCTCCAGTTACAGACGCTGGCACTGGCTGCACTCTGGGGATGGGCAAAGGGGCACGTTGTTGAGTCTTAATAGTGTTTGTTCTCCGAGGGTGGGCACAAAGAGTCCTCAGACCGAGCGGTACTCCGCCAGTATTCTTGGCATCGGAAGAGAGGGACGCGGCCGAAGGTGTCAAACAGAGTGGGACTGGTGACAAGACATAACACGCAGCTGGTCCCGCTCTCGCAGGACCCATGGCGCCATTAATTACGCTGACTGTGGAGACTACTGTGAACTTGAAATATTGTGGAAAACGCGCTAATTTGTTGTGCATAAATTGATGGATATAACGAGTGTATACAATTTTCAGAAGTGTGTAAGAAATGCCGAGAAATGACCTGGTATAACAAGAGCTTGTTTTATTGCAAAAAGGAAAGGAAAAACTCAGAGCTCTAATGAGAATTAAGGCACCCGGCTGCCCGACTTGGTGCCATGAAGTTCTCAGTTGTGCAAAAAGAAACAAGCTCACGAATAGCACTGTAAACAGGCCTTACTCTACTGCATTGAAAGCAATGTGATTTGCTGTGATTTTACAGACGAAAGTGCAATTAAGAAAGTTCACACAGGTGCCTACGAATTTGTCATCTTGTCCATATATTTCAAGGATTAAAGAAATGTCCTCAGAAGTACAGTAGTAAGAAATATAAACAGCTCAATATAAACAGAAAGAAATCAAATACATTGTGTGTAGATGTATTTTTTTTAGCTCTAAACTCCATATCACCATTAATGCATTCTCTCTGCAGCCCGGTGTGGTTCACTTTAAGTTTTTGATGTTGCACCATTATGTGCACAATAGTTTCCTGCACTGTAGCTCAAGCTCAAATCTTAAACTTGTACGACCGCGATCACAATAGCCAACACTTGTAATTGCTGTTGTAGTTTCATTCCAAAAGCGTACAGATGTCTTCTCAACCTCGTGAAAAGTCTGGAGAGAGCGGAGGATTTGAAGGTGGAAACAGTTTAATGAGATGCTCCTGCCAACAAGTTTCCAGCCTTCACAGCCAATAGCCTGAGTCGAGGGAGCAGAAGACAACGGATTACAATTATTTAGAGAAAATCAACACTTTTCCATGGAGTCAGAGTGTGTTTCGCTGGTGTGTGCTGACTGCAGGCATTCTCTGTTTGTGAGACAACTTCTTGGCCCGCGGTGTCGATCGCAGATGAAAGGACGAGATGCCTGACGGATTGTTTTAAGGATTAGACGGGAGGTCGAGGTGAATCATGATGTGTGAATCATACATTGATCCAAGCTACTTTCTCCTCAGTGTTATTTAGAAATATTATGAGTCATGAGAGACTTCTCACAGCAAATGTTTTTCATTAAGTCTGCCGGACTGGCTGAAAAATGTAGATGTATTAGAGTCTCAAAGCAAAGAATCCCAAAAACTGTTGCTGATGCTCTTCCTTCGTCCTGTCAGAGGCGACATTAGTGACACTGTAGGATTGTTGGACAGTGTCGAGATTCTACATGTGCATGAGAAAACATGCACTTTAAGAAAAAACACTGAGGTTAACATTATGTTAGTTCACAGAAAATTTGCTTCTAAATAGCTGTCTAAACCTTCTTGCATGGTTAGGATTGAAACTACAGTCGAACTGATATTCGAGGCCGTCAATATTTGATGTCACAGCAATTTTTTTTAAACATATAACATGAACATTGTCTTAAACTTAGCTATTAAAGACTTGTGCCTAAAATGTACAGAATGGGACATTTTACAGCTGAAAGAAGAGTGCAAGTTACAATTTAATTAAAACAGTTTCTACATGACCTCAAATACATCTTTGGCATTTCTCTACTGCAATTCAGTTTTACTTATTGGCAAAAATACACGTGTACATAAATATATCTGTATCAAGCTAATATAAAGGATATTGGTCTGTCAGAAAGGCCTTGTAGTTCTTTCAATCTCAGATCAGTTAAGTAAGACTCATCCATGACAGTGTTTTTATTGAATGAGAAAATCTATAGTCTATTTTATTCAATATTAAAGATCTCTCTCTCTCTCTCTCTCTATGTATATATATATATATATATATATATATATGTATATATGTATATTACATATTATGTTATATAAGAGTTAGAGTGCACACAGCTTACCAAGCTAAATCAAACTGGACATTTGGAAATGTTGCTCTTGAGATCATGCGTGAGTCAAACTCTCCTTCGGTTGCTGTTTACTCACATACTCCAGCAGGACTCGTATTTAAATTTGGAAGACTAAAATTAGTTCTCCTTGCGAGCGGATTGCTCTGATGGATTAATGCTATTTATTAGTCGTAAGTGATAAATACCAACGCTGACGCCAAGAGATGTTGCAATTGTAGTGGATATGTTATCATGCTCTTTCTGTTATTCCTCCCTGCTGGAATGATTTGAAGCACCGGCTCATATTTTACAAACGAGAGCCCGATTCAGACACGCAGTCTGTTCTCTGCAACTGTAGTAGGGAAAACTATGTCTGTGGTTACATCTGATGATGCTCGCTCGCCCGGTGTTGTCTTCCTCCCTGTCAGCAGTGTGGGGATGGTGCCCACAGTGATGCACACTTACAGTAAGTGAAGGAGTGATGTTTCAGAGATGGATAGCATTTCCAGTATTTATCGACTGCAGCGAGGCGGCCCGGGATGACACTGCATTCAGATACATTAGAGGCGGAGGGAGACTTGACGGCCTGTCGGAGGCAAAGAGGGGGTCGAGACGTGAGGGAGGGTGGGCAGACGTTGAGACATCACCTAGCTCATAGTCGGACGCGGAGGCATCGATCGCAGGCCCGTGGCTGTCCGAGCCGCTTCCTGTGTTTTCATTGTGCTATCATTGGAAGAGAGCAAACAACGACGTCAGGGGGAAAAGGCCACCGATGGCTCCACATCGAAATATGGAATTGTCTTCATCGATCATCTGATTCTTCCCCATTACTTGCGATATTAATCTTAAACCATACTTTCACTATTATTATTATTATTATCATCATCACTCTGATTTTTCTTCTCTTGTGTTTGTTTTCTCCTTTTGCTTTTGTTTTCCTCTGTGTTTTAAAGCGCTGGAGAAATAAAGTTGAGTAATGTGCTCCGATCTCCAGGGGCCAGATTTACCAGAATGTCTAACAATGTATGTCTGGATTCCTCTCAATAAGCTGTTACTGATGGAATGAGAGCAGTAATACTCACAATAAAGTTTCTCACATCACCATTATGTTGCACAACACGCACGGATCATTGCCCAAGAGTAGTTACTGGTTCACATTTGTCTAATAGGGGGCTTCATTGGTATTAAACAAAATCCTGTTTCATATGTCGTCAGCCCAGAGACATTCCTTTTATATCAGATGTTTTATCTCTAGGAGTGAGAAAGCTCCTAAAAGCCTCATCTGCTGTTATTTTCACCACATGAATTGACTTCTAGAGTTTGGTAGTTTGACTTTCATGAATGTATAGGTCAGGGGCCCTGAACTTTACAGAGTAAAACTAGGAAACCCAAGAAGTAAAAACAGCTGCTCTGGGTTTTAGATGGATGGATGGATGGATGGATGGATGGATGGATGGATGGATGAGCTTCATGATTTAGACATTTAGTCCGATGTCCCACAAAACTGGGAGCGATTACAGGTTCGAGTCTGTCAGGCTTGAGTCTTTCAATTTGTTGTACATTTTGACGTGAAGCTACATATTGTCCTTTTTTTAAATTTTATAGTTTTGTCATCACTTCTTCAGTAGGGGTGTGTGTCATAGTAAGGTAAACCTGTAGTAGTCAAAATCTGGATGAAAATAAAAGGCTTCGTTTATGTGTGTATGATAGCATATGAGATCGGAATGAATGCGTTTTGTTGTATTTGTTCTCCTGTGTTTTCGGTGGAAAATAAAAGCTACAAGAGGGGAGGCTGCTGTATGATGTCTCCACATGTTGGAGCAACATATGCACGGACTCTGTGATTCTTCTGGTTATTTCCACACCACTGCACATGAATTACGTCCAAAGGGCTCCATAATTTCACACAGATGTGGACTATTAAGACAAACTATTGTGTATCACATGTGGCACTCGACTCCCTCACAGACAGTCCATCACAAACATCAAACATGCCCTGTGTTATTCCCACACTGAGGATATGAATATTTCAAATTATGTCAGATTCATATTAAAGGGATTTTTTTTTTACATGCTTTTAACTCAAAAACAAATGTGAGGTTTAAAATAATAAATATTCCACCACAGACCCTTTTGTTTTCATCTGTGGAGCAGGACTGCGAAATGTGTAATACAACATCAAAGGGTTCAGGGTAATTTTTTGCAAAACATTTGTTTCAAAGCTGCAAAGACAATTTCATTATGGGGCCAAAAAAACAGGTGTCAGTGTTTCCAGCATGTGTGTGTTGTGTGGGATTCCATAAATGAGAGGGAGTAGATGCCAAGTCCACACTCTTTGTCCACACACAAACTGTGTTTTAGGTCACTGATAATTTACCTTTTGGGAGGCTCCTTCCAGGGTGAACATGTCCAGAAATGGTTGCAGGGTTACGGTGTAAACATGGACTATAGAGGTTATGTGATATCGGCATTATCTTCTTTGTTTACATGAGGCGATATTTTGTCCGATGGCAGATGTGGACATAATAGTACTGCTTCTAACCTTGCACACAGGAGTTTTTGTATATTTCCATATAAATGCACAGTTACTCTTGCAGACTACATAGGTCACTGCTACATAGTCCAACACTCCCACAACACAGGCCTTGTCGCCAGCGTTAATAGTTTTGGATCCAATTGGACTTCTAGTTGCAAGTAGCCCACAGGTAATAGCTTTTTTTTCAAGGCTTCTGATTGGCTGATATTGCTTCAGGTTTAACGTTATGTCTCTTGGCTTGACAGCACTTCAATTGTATCTTTGCATTTGTGCTTTTCCTCCTTTGTTCTTGCAAACCCCATTTTCAAACACGCTCATGCACATGTGGATGAACCGAACAGACAAGAGAAGCACAGAACTGTAAACCCACTCGCTTTTCCCACTCAGTTACAAGTTTCTGCACAGGCTCAACCCAAGCTGTTGGACTGTTTCTCCTAATTAAGGGAAAAGGTGTCTGATTGACAAATGAGCTCTGGGTCAGCCAGACGACCATAGACAGGCTTTCTCTGCCAAGACCGCGAGGCCCCTGGGTTTCCCATCAGCGAGTGAAGCAGCTGGTTTAGCGCTCACTCGGACCTGCGCAGAGGAAAACGGGGTCATCTGCTTTTGTTCGAGCTGTGGGACTCACGGGGGCATCCCCTCGAGGCAAAGCAATAAGTTGGATTACAGCACAAAAAATAGTAAATGCACTGTTGTTGTGCTGATTTGTTTTTATTGATTGTTGTCCTTGTGCAGTCAGTGTATAATTTCTGAGCTCGTAGACAAAGTGCATGAGATGGAGATTTGATTTTTTGCACTCAGGTTACACGTCAAACTTGGCCTCGTTTTTAACTCCACATCACTGCCTTGTAAACTGTGAGCAGCTATGAACAACTGAATGGCAGTTGCCTTGAAAGTGTGTATAACTACATCTGAACATTTATGCTTCAGGAACCAAAACAGGATACAGTATATAATGATGACAGCGTCCAAGGCTCCTTCATTCATATCAGTGGCAGTGCAGAGCATCCAAACATCCACATCTGCTGTCGCCCATCTAAGCTTATTGACTGCAGGATGGACATAGACAACAAAACGATCTGTGTTTATGGTGATTATCATTAACAGTGTTTCCTTCTTAAAGATGAGAGGAGTAACAGCTGAATGTGCATATCTTCGCTGGCTTCTGCACATCCATCTCTCCTGGACAGGATTCACCCCGAGTCAGGGGAAATCCTTAAAGAGTACAGGCTTAGTTGGAGTGTTGTGATGAATGTGTGTGTATGTGAAGCTAGTGTGTGTTTTGTTGACAGGAACAGCAGAAACATTAGTTAAGATTTAAGCCATCTGTATTTATCATTTATCATTCACAGACAGGGCGGCTTAGCAACGAGGGATATAAGGTCATGAAGGAGAAGTAAATGTGGTTGGAGTGGGTGGAGATGATGCAGAATGTAGATGTAGTTCGGTCCAGTCAGCAGGGCGTCTGTCTCCTTAGGCTCTGTGACTGAAATGATTAGATTTTATATTTAACTTAACCTGATTTCTGTCCTCTGCCTTGGTACAATTCAGTTTTCTAACTCAGTGGTTTTCTGCCAGTAGTTGCTCTTTTGCAGATCTTTTGTTCCTTTGTTGTGCAATTGATTTTTTTTTACAGTAGTTTTTTTCAGTTTAGTTTCTTTCATTTCATTTCCTTTTTGCTTTTGCATCAGTTATTGAAACACAACATATGACCTGTGACACATAGTGGATGCAAATGAAATGTTATTAAAAAGGTTTCATACGGTTAGTTATTGTCAAAACTATCAACAGTGTTTGTACACTAAATTATTTAGACACTAGATTTTATAGTTTTAAATGCTGGTGTGACCATTCTTTTGTTTGCTGACATCAACTTGACTCACTCCACCTGAGCAGAGGTCTAATCAGCCAGCAGAAGAGAAAACACCTGTGTGGCTGTGCAGGTCTTTTTAAATACAACTGTTTCAAGTGCTTAATTTTGACATGTTGCAGAAGAAAAAGCACAGGTATAAATGATAAAATGAATTCTGGCTGAATTCCATTTAGGTGATTTGGTTTAAGGGTTCTGATATTGTGCATGTTGGCTCACAATCACACTGTCATACTTCCTGGGACACTTGGAAAGAAGAGCCATTGATAAAGTTATTAGTCACACCTGTGGTTTTCCTACCATGATGTGAGAAGGCCTAGTACATTTTCTGATGAGGATACAAAATTCAAATTGAAAATATCCTGCATTTCTTTGTGTGAACAGCCTTAATAACCATCCATTTTATGGCACTGCTCTTGAGTTGCACTGTACAAACATCACATGTGTGACCTTGCTGAAAATTACAGAACTTCAAGTACATTTTGTTGTTGCACTGGTTGTGCGAGGTTTAAACAAGGTGTTCACCTTGGAAGAGGTCATTTTGCAATGGCTTGAAAATGTGCAGCACATCCGTCAAAGTGGCGCTCTGGGGATTTAAAATGGAAACCTCTCATACATCATACAAGCAATTTTGGCTGATGGATAAGAATCACCTACTTTTTTTTGTTCCTTTACCAAAAAAAAATAAATGTTGTATTTGTATGTAGTAGCATTTATATCAAAAAGTATGCAGTGTCCTTGCCTGAGTGAGCAAACTGTAGTTTCAAGATTCCAGCACAACGCCCAATTTGTACCTCTAGCGTGCTTCCAGCTCCATGTGGCCTTCGTCGTCACAGATGGAAAACAATCCACTTCTGCAAAAGGTCACTGTGCTTGATTTGCTCCAGCATGGAAACAGGACCTATCAACAGCTGTGAGATTCAAGCAATACAACGACTGTGTGTGCGCTTGTCCTGTCTTGGAAACTAACACCTTGTTTCATTTAGTCATTGACTTAATTTAATAAGTGGCACTCGTGTGCAATGGGGGCAATTATGGTAATTGTATCTTTTAATCTCTCTCCTTGTTCCTTTGTCTTCAGTTGCTGTCTGAGTGAGTGCTTATAGCCTCGCAGTGCGTGTTCACTTTAATTGAGGTTGATCTTTATCATTACGCCTTTTGCGGCTGAGAACGAGGTTGAAATGTTTGGACAAACAGAGAAGCTGTTTTACATTTTTTGCATCTCCTGGTTTTCATTTTCAAATTTAAGGTTGTTTGTAATCTCCGCCTCTCTCTGAGATCCTCAAAGAAGCTACCGAGTTAAGCGTGAATTTGCCATCCAAATGTTGAGCCTGCAGTCAAAGCGCTGAGGTGTGTGCTGTATCACTGCAGCCTTCACACCGCTCACAAACACACAAAAGAGCTTTCAGCGCTACAGCCGAGGGAGGGGTGTGGGTGCACATGGAAAGTATGCACAGAGAGACTCCCCCCCCCCCCCCCCTTCTCACCCTGCACTCCCTCTCAATCACACTCCAACAACACAGAGCAGGTAGTTTGACCAGAGGCACCGGGCTGGTCCCTTCTATTAATTCCCTCTGAATTATAAAGCAGTAAAACTAAATTTAGCCAAACGCCATTAATCACAATGGCCAGGAGCGTCTATTTTAATGAACAGATTCTTTCTGGGGGCATCTACGGGCAGTTAATTTGCCATTTAAACCCCACCTGTCTGTGTCAACTAGTCCGTAGAGAGGTACGTAAATGTAGTCCGGTCTCTTTTCCAAGGGCTGGGCCGTATCCATTCCTTCATGCATTACTGCAGCCAGGGACAGGGCCATGCTAAAAAGGACCCAGTGTGCAAAAAAATGTCTTGATGAACAACCTACAGGATATGCTGTTGGTGCTTGCAGCCAATTGCTCTGAGTCTTGTGCAGTTTGTCTTGTCTGTGAATTTGAATTAATATATGAATCAATTGAATTACACTGACATTTATAAAGTATGATGATGTTGTTTAAAGGCACTTTTATTGTTTATTTATTCCCAGAAAACTCCACACAAGCAGCATGAATCCAGGACTTATTCTCACATGAGAGATTAGTTTTGTTAGACGTTGAAGGAGATTGTTGCAGCTGGTTAATTGGATGGTTTCCTCACCTGGTGTCCCTTGTCAACAAGCAACACTGCTGATGCTGTGATTGGTCAGTTGCACTGCAGAGCTGTGTGTTTCCACCTGTGCTGGTGTCTTTATAAGGGGTGTTGGGTGGCCTGTTCTGATGATGGCCAGAGGCTGAGAGGTCATTTGTTTGGGTGCTGAAAAGTTGGGAAAAGAACAAGATTTTTTTTTTTTTTATGTCAGATGAAAATGAGCAATTGTGTGAAAAACCCAGTTGTTTTTGTTTTTGCTTGGAGAAACCTCAGTATTCTCCAGTATAATGAGCAGCTCCGTTGTGTTTTCTCCTCATGTCTTTATTTTACCAAATGCATTCAGTGGTGGCCTTAAAACAAGACAGCCATGTCTACAGTAAAATGGAGTGAGCTGTGTCCTCCTGCAGCTGAAACAATTTTTTTTTGAGACATACAAACATAAAATTGAAGTTGAAAAACATTTTTAGCGATTTGAAATCTTTATTTTTACTTTTGGTAAATAATGGATATTATTTAAAACCTGAAAGAATCTGCATAAGCACAAACTGATCCTTTATTCATTTCAAATCCTCTCATAATTTTTAAAAAAAAATTCAAAAGTCAGTGACTGCTCTGAGCTGTGTGCCATGCGGCTGCACCCTCGTTTATTTCTCAGCCTGTCCCGGTCACCTCGGGTTCACGCCGTCCACTTCATATCGTTTTTGACAGATTTGACACAAACCATGTCGTCCGACGCTGCTGTCTTCATTAAACATTTCCTGCAGCTTTGCTACGACATTCCTACACGCGCTCAGTGCACACACACACAATTAGTGCTTGATCAAGAGCATGTGATATGGTAAATACACCACCATTTTTCCCATAATTACAGCCTCCTGTGAACCTCGGAGGAAGCGAGTGCTCTGGGTGTCTTGCAGATCTTAGCTCCGCCCTTAATACAACGCTTCCTCCTCTTTTCTAAAAATATGCTCTTTTAAAGTGAAACTTTAAAAATGATTGCTCACACAAATACGTCTCATCTCATTCCTTGCATTGTTTTTTCTTTTTTCTGACCCTATTGCTGTCCCGTCACTTCCCTCTCTGCTGGTTATTTAGCACTTCAGTGACTTGCAGGACTAATTGGAGCAGGAGACAGGTGGAGCCACTCTGTAGCAATCAGTCTTGTTAGTGGCAGCGCCGCAGCTCACACTAGGCGATCTCTTTGTTTTTGCAGCGTGAACACTGGAAGGAGGGCATGAACTTTTGACACGCTCACACATGGGGCCCCTCAGCAGCCTGCCAGGCTTCACTTTATTGTGGTTAATGTCAAGGTTCTCTGGGTAGTACCAGGAACTCAAAGTCAAAACTCCCTTCTCCTTCTTCGATCAGATTTTTAAACATAAGATGATGCTCTCAAAATGGCATTTCCTTTACTGCACTTATTCAAATCAGTATCATCTTACATCCTGGCGTGATCACTTGGTTCGCCCCGTCTGTCTCCTCCCCTGTCTCTGTGTCAGTGTGTGTGGTATGGCACCGGTTCAGTAACGATGTGTCGGTTCTGCGAGCGTGTCCGCCGCGCACCGCCAGACATGTTGCGGTATAATGCAACCAGGCAGGTGTGAGGGTCACAGCCAGTTTGTGGGCCAGCGTCTTGACCCCTGCTGTCTGCTTTGTCTGACCGTCAGAGGAACCCCTTAATTAGACCCTTTTGGTTTTTGCGGTGTCTGCACGACGCAGCCCAGCAGACACTCGGCAGCAATCCCTTCATTAAATGCTCCTGGTTGACTTGGCAAGAGGAGCCTCGGTTTCCCAATTCCTGCTGCACAAAGGCCACGTTAAGAAAATCTCCTCTAATTTTTCACTTTGAATTGCGAGTTCCTTTTGCTTCCGTTGGTGAGAAACGGCTTGTGTAATCCTTATTTATCAGGATATTTTGATTCAACAAGTGGCTATGGATGATTTGAACTTTTTTGAATTTTAAAAAATTTTGTTCTTTGACTGGGAACTTTGTGTCTTATAAAACAATGCAAACAGCTGCATCATGTAAAAGCAACTGCAACATACTATATGAATACATTTAGCTTAATGTATTGTACATGCACTTGTTAATTCACCATTGTCAAATCTGTAAAATATTGTTTTTCCACTTTTTCCCTCAGAATGATTAATTATAGGTTTTCAGCCGGCTGCGCAGTGTTATTCAAACAAAACGTTGCCTTTGGTTGGTGCATGAGTGCAAAGCGAGTACATTGCTGTTATGTAAGACTCAAGAGTAGAGTGATCAAGTGGCCAGAAAATGAACGAGAACAGAGCTGCGAGGGGAATTAACTTAAGCACAGCTCACTGGCAGCCGGGCCGGCTGACAAAAACAAGGAGGCTTACTCAAGAGAGATCCAGCAAGACCTGGCCCAGTGACCTTCAGCGGTCCAGAGACTGACAGAGAGAGGGGAAGGATTTCATTCTGCTGTTCTTGGCCGGTGCGCGTCATCGCCCCGGCCATGGAAAATCACAGAGCACTTTCTTAGCGGCACCCCCAGAGTCAGACGGACACTTCTTTACACGGAATCCATCTGCGAGGTTGTGTGGCTGTTTTGTAACCATTGTGCTCACGGGGTGAAACCCGAGCCACAGGTGTGTTTCAGGTGCAGGTCCACAGAAAAAGGGGCCGTGTGCGTTGCCGTAATCACAGCCTTTCAGGTAGCTTCTGTGTTTGTGGTCAAATATAAAGAGATTCCAATATTGTCCCCGTGAGTGATTTGATAAGGTTCTCATGAAGAATCAACGGGTGAAAAGAAAAGTGGATGTTTCATGAGGAAATCTGATCAGGTTCTTGGCAGGCGACCTGATATTTTAGCTTCCACTTTGTTATGATTTACCACAGCTGTAGTTGTTTAATACAATACTCAGTAGAATTAAAAGAATAACTTCAGGGTTATTTCACCGAACTTGTAACAACAGAGGAGGATGATGTATAAAAAAAGCATTTGCACAGTTGTTAGTAGTGCATTGCATCACCAAGGAAACAAATGTAGAAAACACAACTGCTGTATAATAATAGTCCAAAATTTAACATGTCTCAGTGATTTGCACGTAAAATGGAAACAAAGCTTGTGTCGTAAAACGCTCTCAGAAATGTTTTAATTATTAGTCTGAGTCACGTCAAAGCTTCTTTTGACAGTTTACAAGACAACGTTTGCCAACTTACAGTATTGAAATTTCCACTGTGAGTCTGATGACTGGACCTCCTGCCGTGCCCAGAAAGTCCCCCAGTCCCCTCAAGCTTCAAATTGTGCTGGTTTGAACATTACACAACAGGATGGTGGTGATGGGAGTGTGTATATGTAGTTGAAGTGTGTGTGTGTGGGTGTGGGTGTGTCTAGAGCACATTTTTCGATACCCAAAATGCTTTACATGATGGAGCACAACATCAGTTCTGAAGTTTGCATCAGCTGGTTGGCATCAGCTGTGCTCATTCACCAGCTGGGTGGCCATCAGCTGACTACAATCACCCGAATCGTATTCATGGAGGTCTACAGCATGGCCATTAGAACCTGACAGTTACCCTTTACTCTGCTGATACACTCATGCCATTTGCCGCTGTAGCTCGTTCCACCACCACAACCTGCTCCTTCCTCTTCAGCCTCAGCTCCACTACATGATACGACTCGCTGGGAACTCTTCTGTTTTGGTTTTCCATTGGTGATAGTTAAATTAGTCGTTGAGTACTTGGAACCTTTTGGTATCACCTCAGTTGAGGTACCAAGGCAGCTGAGCTAAAAGGAGTGAACACACTACAAAGTACCGAAAGGATTGCCACTTGTGCTAATGCCAAGCTACCGTCAATGACAACTTCAGTCTTTCTTATTGGCTTACTACTTTTCTATTGGCAAGATTTTCCAAAAATGGTAGCTTGCAAAACCATGTTTCTTATGGGCTGTCCATGTTAAGACCATCATGTGGAAGGGGCGGTGGAGAAGGTTACAGTGGCCTTTGCAAGTGAGCAGAAGGAGTTTGCATTGACTCCATGGCACAGGCAGGATGGAGGAAACTGTGAGAGGATAGAGATTTGCCTGCTTGTAGAGATTTGTTAATCCCTTCTAATATCTGATGTCGGGCATTCCTGCAAATCAACGAGCTGGATTACTTGAAGGCATTATTGGATTTACAGGATTTTTTTGCCTCAATGTGATGAAGTACCTTGATTTGTCAGCTGTTTAAATCAGTGGATTAACATATCATTTTATAATTTTATGTTTCATGCCATCGCGGGATTTACTTTACTGGCTAGAAGCGGTGTTAAGTGAAATATTTATGAGTATCACAAAAGTTCTGACATTTACTAGCTGCCAGAGACAATCGCCTCACAGAAACCGTGTTGTTGCAACAAACTTAATTATTACCTGCATACTGTGCATCTTTATGCACGTCTGAATGCTGTAAAGTCAGGTATGTGGATACCTCATGTTCCCTCCTTGGTGCCTGGAATAAAGTTATGAGTCATACAGTCAACAGTTAGACATGATATATTCATATAGGAGCGTTTCATTTTGCGTTTGAAACTCAAGCTGAACGATGTGCAGTCATAACATAAGTCTCCAAATCTAATAGGGCTCCTGGTTCTGTTGCATTTTCCACACTTTATACAGGCATGAATATTGGCAGGGACAAAAAAAAATGATTTAACAAAAAGTGATCATGTTTGAGCACCACGTTGTCACATCTTGAAAGAAAGAGACAGCGAGACAGAGCGAGTGAGAGAATGAGACAGCGTGACAGACAGAAGGAGGGGAAGGAGGGCGAATCTTGCTGTGATGGCCTTTTCACTTCTTATGAATGACGTTCTTCTCCCCCTCCCTCAGAATTCTTTGGGACTTCAAAGCGTCAATCTCAGCGGAGTGATTCGGGGTCTGCTATTGTGTGAATCTTGAATATTCATCAGGGGCTTTCTTTGCCTTGAGGGCAGAGACTCTGCTGGGGATCAGCGGGGCTCTCACAATATATATCCATCATACGTATATAACAGTAGTAGATATAGATATTGTCTGATGACTTGTGTGAACATGTCTAGACTTAGATACTCTGATAAATGAATTAAGTCTCCTGCATCACTGTTTACAAGGTTACGTCAGTCTTCCTTTTTATGTTTAACAATTCTCATAATTGATTAAACATTTAAGTCATTTTTAAGCAAAATATCATTTGCTTGCTTCACTTTCTTGCTTTATTCTTTTGTATATCACTGTAAATAGAATATCTTTGGATTTTGGACTATTGCTTTGACAAATGCGCGATCTTACTTCAGGTTTTTGAAAAATGAGAAAAGTAGTTTTCTCTATTTTTTCAACATCTCGTAGGACTGGATGATAAATCCATTAAGCTGACAGGCTGATAATGACAGTTCTGCTTCATGGCACAAAAGATCTCGGTGCTTCTTAACGAGGAGAGGAAGCAAATCTTGGTCTAGCTGGATGATGAAGACGGTGTCACGCTCTCTCGACTCTTGCGCCCTGATTGGACCATCTGGGGCAGACAGCTGTTTTGCCACGGTAATAAACTGCTTTCCAGGATTCTATGACAGCGGTTTTAATGCTGAGCCGCCGAAAATCCTCCTAATTTCACAGAGCTGAGGGTCAGTTCGGCCGTGGGCTGGAACATCGCTCGCGATACGCATTCCATCTCTGCCCGAAGTAATTTCATCATCTGTGTTCGGGCCGTGGCTTTTTGTTTCACAGGTTAGCGGTGATTTTTCACAGTCATCCATCCCGTTCCTTTCACTGAGCGATGAAAGGTGTGTTTGCTCCCTTAGAGTCCTTTTCTGAAATAAAAAACGTGGCTCATTTTCATGGTGCATTGAAACACTACTGCTAGTATTATTGTAAGGTCTCTATTTCATAAGAAAATGTTTGCCTCGTGAAATGGAGACAGATTATTACAAACAACCAAGCTGCATTAATTGATCTCCAACTGCTGGAGGGCAGAATGTGGGGGATACAGAGTCTGCAAAACAAATTGAAAATAATCTCACGGCTAAACAACGCCCCACACCTCCCAGTCTCTCCCAAATCAAAACTGAACGCCCACAGTACCGAGAGGTCACAGCCAGAAGTGGAGCACCAGCAGAAAGGTTATCTGTACATGTGCCACCATGACAAGATGCAATATAGAAGAGGCAATATGTTCTGATAATGTTTACAGTGCTGATGGTCTCTGTGTGGCAAGTGCAGAGCTCCTCAAAGGAAAGTCAACACAAGTTACATTACATTTACTTTGCCTACGTGTTCATCCAAATCGACCCTAACCCCAACCCCAACCCCAACCCCAACCCTAACCCATTAAGTGCATTCAACCATAAAGATGCAACCTCAAATTACAAGACTGACCCAAGCTTCATCAAACATGCTGGACTGCTTCACTTATAAACAGTGTTTATACAGAAATATTGCAACAGGTATTTGAATCTCTGGGATTTTATCGGAAGGACCTTTTTCTGAGTTTGCCATTCTTTGCTTACATTGGAGAGTGATGTCCAAAAAGGAGCCGAGGATTATATGAAGTAGTGATCAGAGAACAGAGGACTTGTGGCCAGAAGCACAAACAAAGTTAGAGAACTGAAACCATGAATGCTCCAATTCATTCCAATAAAAGTTGCTGTCTGGGCACATACAGTGAAAAACTTTGTCAAGCTGCCTTTGGCTTTCCACATTTGTTGGCCCATTGAGCATGCTCAGTCGAGTCCTCTCCAAGCCAGCTAACCAGCTCATTTCAGAAAGTTTGTCACAAGTGTATTTATTGTGATAACGGCAGGTTATGTTGTAATTACAGTGCATAATAAAGTGGGCTTTTACCTGCAATTCTGACTGTTAATGCCTTTAAATTACTCCATTTTGTAACACAGGCTTTCTGTTTAAAATGCATAGCCCTCAAACCCAAACCAAATGAATGGAGGCTGCATCATTAGGCCACAGCCATAAACCCCTATAAGTCAATGTGAGTCAAACTGAACCTTCATGTGTGAAATTGGTGGATTGTCCCTTTAATGCAGCCTTTTGAATTGTGTTCTGGTGTTTGCATGTCTAATGGGTCTATTTATCATCTGGCTGCAACAAACATGGTGGTTTTACAGAATAATTGAGGTGCTGACAGGACGATTTCTCCGGCGATATTAATCATGCTGTAACTATGTGTGTGACGACAGATGAGTTCTGTAGTTAAAATCCCAACGAAGAGAGGGGAGGGGGGGAGAAAAAGGAGGGGAAGTGAAGAGTTAATTTAACTGAGAGCAAGTCTTCCAACCAGTCTGCCCCACTTTCAACCCCTCTGTGTGGTGGAGTGACCCCCACCTACAGAGCTGCTCACTCCTCTGCCCCCCTCCCAGTCCCTGTGGGCTGAGTGGGCTGTCTGAGAATACAGAGAGGCTCCACGCTGGGCATTTGATGGAGCGCAGAAGGGTGTGTGAGGTGCACTGACCCCTTCACATTGCTCCCCATGCACTCGTGCTCCAGAATAGGCTGACTTATCACATGTAATACACAGCAATGCACAAATCAGGAGCGACAGCTATAGGGCCAGTGGAGTGCTGGAGGGGAGAAGTGGCTTCTGGGAGCTGCTGTTCCCACCCAGTCAAAACCAAAAGACAACGTCTGAAAAAGTTGACGGTCAGCAAACTCAGTATAGACCAGGCATCATAGTGACAAATACACAAAACAATACAATCTATCTACCTAACTATTTATCTAACACTGTTAAGTTTAGAGGGTTTTTTATCAATATTGTTCACAACAGTCTTAAAGGAACGAAAACTACTATCTAGATCAATAACACTTCACATTAATCAGTTATATGATCTGATATAGTGATGTGTATAATATAAAGGAAACGTCACAAATTAATGCATTTCAAGTATTTATTGTCAAAAACAATGCATTTCATAATGAAGTAACAAAGTAAAAAAGTTTTATGTTTAAAAAAAAAAGATTACTCTGACTTTCATCCTGGTGGGTCATTTTTGACCCACGTCTGCAAGTTAGATGTTGATCAGTTAGATTTGCCAGCCATGTTATTTTCTACATATCAAGAAAGAGAAATTAAAATAATGACATGTAATAATAAAAACAAGTGTTGTGCATCAGAGTGTTAAGAGGTGACAGGTGTTGGGGGTGGAGAAGCCCATTTGGCTGTTGATGTTGTTTTGCCCTCCATCACTGCTTTAACACCACTGGGAGGTAAAATTTTTTTTGCTTCCTTCCAACCATTTGTGATGGATAAACATCTCTCTCTCCTCTCTTTCACAAGGAATCTCGCACGTGTGATCGCGGAAATTCGACCATCTCTGACATATTTATGATTGGTGTAGGTGCTGTAGCAGACTTGATGTAATCCGTCTAATAGCTCGCTTAATCCTCTTAACTTGTAACCCACATAAATCTTTCAGCGGTGGAATGTGTCCCTATTGTTATCATTTTTTTCACCCCCTCTGTGGTATTGCATGTTTGCATATGAGTCTGTGTGCGCCGGATTAGGGTGAAGTTGCAAAGTTGTGGCGGTGCCTGGAGGTGTGAGCTCTAATCACCTCTAATCACCTGACGTGTGATGGCCTGATCCCTGCAGCTCTACAAGTGTTTGTGTTTTCACCCCTTTCACACACAGACTCACATGAGGAACTCGACGCGATTCGGCCAACGTCTGAACTTTAATACCAGACTCTAGGTTACAGATTAATGCCTCAGCCGTTACCATTCACACAACACCTGTGTCCGCAGCTGTAGGTCCATATGCATTGCGGCGGGGTTGTCGAGAGGTTGGTTGCTTTTCTCTGTTCATTGTGGTGGATCTGTTTTAGATTTTTTTTTTAGAGGTTTTTTTGGGGGTCAGCGAACGAAGAGTTAGGGCTAATCCAAGACTTTTATTTTTTTATATTTATTTTACTTTTATTTTATAAAAGACTTTTAAATCTGAGTTGTATTGTTAAGCCTTGGCTCTTACAGGTTTTTCCCTACTTGTTTTTTTGTGTTGTGTATTATGGAAAAATGACAAAGAAAAAGATGATGTACAAAGAGCAACATCTTACTTTTCTTGTAACATTAAATGCATTCTCTACATTCATTTTTATACATCTTTGCAAGTCAGAGAAACTTAATGTGTCTGGTAGAATAATGCTATAGCAACTCTCCAGTTTCTTGCTCACATCAAAGCTGAACAGTGTTTGACCTGTTCACACCAACCACAAATACAAAGTTCTGTTCTGGGTTCTTGCTTCGGTGCATCAAATAGTTCTGGCTTGCTCTGCCTTGCAGGATTTGATACCAGGTGGTTTTACTAAAGTATATGTACATGTCTTCTATAAGTTTATATACCTTGGTTCTTACTGTAGTTTCTCTTTCCCTCTTGGCACGCTTTGTGTTTGTGCGCCTGTGGCTATAAGTCATAATGCTTTCACCGCTGCCGTTCACACCTCGTTCAGCCCCGGCTCGCTATCGTGGCCCCGGTTCACACCCTGTTGCCCCCTTTTTACTCTGCTCTCCGTTCTGTGCATGTGAGAATCTGTATGTCCGTGCGTGCAAAAGGGAGAGAGAGAGGCTGGTTGTGCATATACTCAGCTGTTCCCTCTGTAGTGAAGCGGTCATAGGAAGGGCTGGACAAATAGCACAGTGAGAGAGCAACTAAGTAACACCCTCCTCCCCCTTTTTTCTCCCCCCTCTTCTTTCTCGCTGTCTGTGTCTCCCAGGCTGTCAGTGTGGAGTAGTGCTGAAGGCGGCTCTGAGCTGTGGGACGTTCCAGAGAGAGGCAGAGTGGCAGTCACTCACAGAGAGGCACTTGTACAGAGAGACCGGACCGGCGCTCTTTCACCGAAGGATATAAGACGCAGCCTCACACCTCCGCCTCTTTGCACGGGCGTGCTCGTTGTGGCAGCGCCTCAGGGATTTGAAGGAGGCGGGCGACCGGGGTTGGTGCTGGCGTGATGGTGGTGGCGTGGCTGCCACAGGAGTGGGCCTGGCAGGCTGTGCTCCTGGTGACCGGACTGGCATCACTGAGCCATGGTGAGTACACACTAGGTCAGTGTGAGGCTGATGAGACTGAGGCCTTCATGTGATTGGCTGAACTGTAATATAAAGCAGCAAGAAGAGAACTGAGAGTTTTTTATATTTGTGCATCAGGATGGGAGATGCTTAAATGCACTTTATTTTTTCAATTATTTTTTTCAAATTTTATTCCAAGTGTCGTTAGGTTGCAGGTTGATGGTGCTAGCTCTGAGGTTATCCGTCTATTTTTTACCCTGTGGTATTTATGATGAGCAAAAGCTGTTATGATCTCCGCAGGGGCCACCATGAGAAATGGGTGTGCATTATTCTGCCCCGTCCTCTCCCCCTCCCCAACTGCCCCCCCCCTCCACCCCCCGTTCATGTTTTGAATTGTTTGAAGATGGACAGCCAGTTGTCTTTTTACGATGAATGCCAACAGTGTCACGGTGCCCCCGTAAGGTTGTGACAGGCGGGGAGGGTTGCACGAGCCCCCAGCCTCAAGAAGGTGACACTTGTGCATTTGTTCTGTTTCTGATCACAGACAGGACAAAGACATCAATTCACATCAACTTCTTAAACAATTAACTGATCAACAGAAAATAAATCTGTTGCTATTTTCAAAATCTGTTAAGTAATTTCTTTCTTTAATGTGATAGTAAACTGAAGCCACCTGAAGATGTCACTTTTGGCTTTAGGAAATTGTAATTGATATTTTCTCAAACCATTAATTAATCAGTGGAAAATGAATCCACAGGTCAATCAATAATGAACATAATCATTGCTTGAAGCCCTACTTTTAATGGTTTATTTCTGCAGAGGTTAAGTATGTCCAAATACTCAAGTGCTTATTAAGAACACAGTTGGGTGTCAGGCTGTAAAGTCAGCATCTGGGTACACACACACACACACACACACACACACACACACACACACACACACACACACACACACACAGTGTTTGTAAATATTGCCATTAAGAGATGGTCTGGAAAATGTCACCATATGGCTGCAACATGATTTCTCTGAAATGATCGATGGTGTGACCCATCGCTCTCCTGATGCTGCCATGGCCCGTCATAGTGTGTCATACATAGTGTGTACATGTACATGTTGTCTTTGTGTATGTTTGTAGTAATCATTTGACATAGATTTGTCAGGGTTTGTGTGTTTTTTCCTCATAAGGTAAAAATGTCAAAACATCTCTGACCAAAGCTGAATGTTCTTAGACATCAAGCAGGAATAATAAGCAGGTGATAATCAGGTAAATATGTGAGTGTAATCTGCTTCACATTGGAGCACAAAGGGGTTTTGATTTGAATCCTGTTACAAAGAGACGCTTTGCTGAAAGCGTGTCAAAAATAAAGACCAGCTGTAAAACCGCGAGCTGTAACTTTCGCAGTTGGTCACGAAATACCTCAGCTGCTGATGAACGTTTCTTCAGAGAATTTCCTTCATTCTTAACTGTGCAGACTAAGCAAAGTGTTTAACTCCAAAGTTGGTCTGGGGAGTTTGAGGGTCTGCAGCCACGCAGATATGAAGGATGTGGGAAGATGGAGTGAAATTCAGACAGAATCTGAAGAGAAGCATTGATTCTCATTCTTCTAATGTTTGACTGACAGGAGGCAGAGTTTCTGCTTGATCCTGTCAGAATGACAAATAGGTGAAATGAAGCTTCCGTACTAAAGCTCTTTCTGCAGGGTTGGTCTCCTCACTCCTGTCTACTTTCTTTCACCAATGGAGCCACCAGTTGCTTTTTCTGTTTCCTCTGTGATCTGATCTTTTAAAGGACTCCCAAATGAGTAAAACATGTGGGAGGTTGCCCATAAATCTAAGTAGCACGGTCAATTTGCCACCTGTTTCTGCAGGCTGGTGAGGTTCACAGAGAGTAGATGAGCCCCGGCCTCGTTCTTCCGGTGGCACTGCAGTGGAAATATGAAGAATCCAATGCGGTTATATAACGATAATGCCTTTTTTATGATGGTTAAATGTATTAAAATTATATTAGTTTTGGCTCATTTCCTCCATCCACATTTTGGTGTGGCTTCATCCCAAGATTGTAATACTAAACTGCTTAGTGACCATGAAAAGTCAGTGTGTCTGAGCCATAGCTGCTAATATGACCAGTCAAGTAGAACCACTCACCCACAGTGGCCCATCACTTTTAACACCACTCCAGATACGCAAAACCTTCTCTACATCTCTGAAACCCCAGGCCAACAAGAAGTTCGCTTTACAGCACTAAAGCCGTGCTCTGGTCTTTTGAACAGCCATGTATAATCAGCACGACTCTCCGAGGAGCTGTTTTGCGAGTACAATGTGTGATGTTTTCATTCACAACCATGTTCGGGTATCTGGAAATGTCAGCGTGTCTCTGTAGGAGCGTTCAGAGGAGTTTTGTCTTGATCAACAACAAGTTGTTTTCTGCAGCTCGGCTACATGAGTCAAACTCCTAATCACAAACTGTCTAGTTGGAATTTGTGAGAGAGTGAAAAACAGGATAAATGTGATGTTCTGTATGGGTTTATTTTTACTTTATTTTGAAAAGTGTGATTTCATTGAGAGTGAAAATATACAGAAATATAGTTCTAATGTAAGAGTTTATATTGAACTGAGCTTCAAAGGAATGGGGGGGCTTTTTGGGGTTTATATGATGAAATCTAACTATATAAACAATGAGTTCACCATTTTGCAAAGAGAGTGTTTTGTAGCATATACCACAATTGACGCTCTTTGGAAGACATCTGTGTGGAGCTGAGAGTAGTGGAATAAGGTCAGGGTGCAGCAAGGAGCACTGGTCCAGAAGTACAAAACAGCAGCCAGTTGGTCCTCAGCAGGACCGGGCTCCTCCGGCCCTCTGTGTGCTGCTTCCTGTCAGGATGTGGATACGGTTCCCCCA
Organism: Centropyge bicolor; assembly: GCA_037975185.1. Lineage (NCBI taxonomy): Eukaryota > Metazoa > Chordata > Actinopteri > Pomacanthidae > Centropyge > Centropyge bicolor. Next base: position 7,982,220 of record JBBMOC010000019.1, on the reverse strand, counting down.
CACAGAATTTGATCCCCAGGCAGATGTGCTGCTCCAGCAGTCAGGCATGGGAGCATATAGCGTGTGTTTGTGTAATAGTTGCTCATGTGCAGCATACGAGTATATCGGCCTTGTGAGATTTGGAAGCTTGGAGCTACTTTTTGTGTCAACGTTTCAGGGATCGCTTGAGCGCAAACATCCTTCGGTTGTAAACTTTCAAATCTTCTCAATGATGAATTTATACTTACTGTTAAAAAGAAAAACCGCATAGTGTTGGAAATTCAAGATTACATCAACATTGAAACAATTCAGTCCTTGGGTCAGGTTGTATTGGTTCATTAATTTTAAGCATATCTGGTTTTAGGTTTTATAAAGACCTTGAACAACCTTGAGTAAAAACAGAAGCTTCACTTTTGGCAGAGGTAATAATGTGGGGTAAAGTGACATATTGTGGTGGCACTATGGCTGTAGGCTTTCAATATGTCTGTAATGGAGCCCAGCATTAGACGGGGGCTTGTGGCTTTTTCCAGTAAGTCCAGACCACATGGATAGATAGAGGAGCGGTGAGGTGAACTGATGAACACTGTGGCTAGACCATGTTAGAAAAAAATATATGTCTTGAACTTCAAAGGAGTGGGAATAAATAAGAGAAGATGGGTTTGAGATGTTGATTGACTGACACACACACACTGTGGTCAATACAAAGACTTGGCTTCAGAGCATGCCAGCATCTACACCTGTTCTGTGTCCATCAATCTTTGTGGGAGAGTGTTTGTGTGTCCATGTGTCTGTTTGTGTGTAAAAATTAAATGTACAGCAAATTGTCCAGCTCTGCAGACTTTCTCTGTTACATGTGTGTTGTATTTTATTTAATGTAATGTGCAAAAACACATATTTATACAAATGGGAACGTTTCTAATCACAGACATTAATTTATCTGAGAAGTGCATGTTGTTTTTACACAAAACTTCGCCATAATATGATTCAGATAATCCTCCTCTTCAGTTTTTGTTTTTCTTACTCGTGTGCAAGTAAGAAATTCATGAATTCACATCATTCATGAATTCTCATACAAGATCTGTAATCGTTATCGTTGTTATCGGTAACTTTTCCCTTTATGATGCAAGTGTGTGTCTGTCTCCCTGCTCTTGGTGTTTGTTTGAATATACCAGCAGTCAGTTTGTCTCCGTCTGTTGTGTATGTGCCTCTCTGTATTTGAGTATTTCGTTGTGGATATAGCAGGTCTCTGCTGCATTCACACCCCTGTGGAAAGTTTTCCCTGTGCAGCCAGTGTGAATCCCTGACAGTCGAGCTACTCTTCCTAAAGGTGGGGTTGAGGGGTACAATGTGAACCGGGGGCTCCACATAAATTTGCTGTGGCGTTATGGCTGCGGGTGGTGGGAGCCTCAAAGTGACCATCACATTCCTTCACACAGGCCGGTCCGGTCACGGCCGGTAAACACAGAACAGGTTGCTGGAAGCTGAACGGTGGAAATAGATGACCTGATGTGGGTGTAGTGTGAGGAGGAGGAGAGAGGCTGGAATGCGCTCCTCGGACACGTTCTTGTGTGTGTGTGTGTGTGTGTGTGTGTGTGTGTGTGTGTGTGTGTGTGTGCGTACAATATGTGCACATGTGCGAGCGTCTCGTGTGGCAGAGGCCTTTGAAGCCTGTAGGGGGTTAAGAGGGATGGTGGCAGGGTGGAGGAGGATGTATGGCCCCTTTGCAGGTTGGTTGCGACCCCCTCAGGGTCAGAGAGCGCTCTGGAGACACCGGGGAAGATGTCTCCTTTGAGGAGTTGATTTATTGTGGCCGTCTGTAGTAACTTATCTCCCGTTTCTGCCATGTCCTCCTCTCTGTCTGTGATGAACAGTCTGCATGAAGGTCTCGCCTCACAGATTAAATGGCCGTAACGCTGTGAAGTCGGCTCCTGTGAAACAACCGTGTTAACTGAAGCGCTTCATGCCGAGATTTTTCTTTTTTTTTTTCGTTTTCCTGGATATGAAATTCCCCTGTCAAAATTTGTCTCTGTAATAGCAGTAATTCTGTTCTACATTGATTTCCAGTTATGTCTTGATGGAAAAACAAAACCCAATATTATAACAGTATATTTATTGATTGCCAGTGCTTGTCTGGATTACAACTTTAGTTGCATGTAAGGGTCACACACTTCTATCTCCAGTGTGCAGAACAAACCCAGAGTAGCCTTGGATAACAAATGACAGCTATGAATGAAAGCAACAAATTGGATTTTGTTTCGAGCCTCAGAATTTTCAAGGTCAGTGACTTTTGTGTCACGAGAGAAAAGGTCCATGCTGCAACCGTCCTGCTGATACTTTGGTCCCAAATGCTCCCAAATGGAGTTTGAGTTTTTTTCATTTCACCAATGAAAACTTGGTCAACTAAGACTCTTATTGTTTCATCAACTAGCAGCTTAGTCAACGAATGAACTACCTAACCACGACCTCAGACCCTTAGTGAGAACCAGGAAAAACCCCCATGAAAACTGGGATCCTTCTATTATAGAGTCCAACACAGTGAGAAGCTGAGAATGGGCAAATAAATGCACATTAAAAATACACATAATAATAGAGTCAGAGCAGTTTGACATCTGGATCTCGGGTGGGATTTTCAACGTGAGCGTAGGTCACATGTGTTAATACCATCATAGGACTGACTCTTGCAGTCATGCTACCTCTGTCACCACTGAAAACTTGGAAGTGAGAAGGGAGGAAGTGTCACAGACCACACTGATACGGTTCAGCCAGAGATGACAAACACAGTCACGAAGAGGGCAGACGAGCTGTCGTCGCTAATGTAGATGCATTCGGAAAAAGCTGAAAGGAAGCGTGGAGGCGCAGAGAGATGCAGAGCCACTGATGGTGATGAGCTGTGTCTCCAGCTGGAGCGGTTCACTGTATGTTACTTCTAATTACTTCAAGTGTGTTTGCGTGTATTACACTGACTCTCAGTGTGTGTGTGTGTAGTTTGAGGAACAGCCTGTGGAATGTGTGGGGGATGCAGATCAGATTTCGGGGTGACCTTGAGTGTGCCCCGTAGCTGACACAGCAAGTCTGTTTGTTGTGTGTGTGTGTGTGTGTGTGGACGGCAGAGACAAAGAGAAAATGAAGTGTGTGTGCGAAACAATCAACTAATGTGGTGTGTTTTTATCTTACAAATCCAACTCAAGCAGTAACAAGTTATGTTCTGAATCGGTTTGTTTGGATCCTCTCAATATTAGTTTCCAACATTAGAAACTTATAAAATACTGTGATTTTATACTTGGATTTTTTTTCTTTGTACCAGGGTGGTGTTCAGGTTAGTCCAGGAAGAAAAGCTCTCTGTTAGTAGAACTTTTGCTGAGCATAACAAAGATGGCCTCTCCCATAAGTCGCCTGCTGGCTTTACATCCTATAGCCTCTTTAATAGTCTGTTGAACACACAGTGACTCTGTAGTAAACCCGCTCTTATATACCAAGCATGACCCCCCCACCCCCACCCCCGACTCGCACACACACAAACCCCTCTTTGACAATGACAGTCTTATGCTACCTAAAGTTCTAGTGAAATGACTGTACATTTTATAACATGCAACCTTTTCTAACTCGCAGTCCAACTCAGACTTGAATCCCTCATGTCAGTGCTAAGTGCTAATAATTGTGATTGGTTTTAAATGCATTTTAGCGGCACACTCCAGAGGGCAGACATTAAATTCTGATTTGCAGGAGGTGAACATAAACTTATTGTGCAGCATGGCGTGCAATCAGATATGTGCCACCCCTTTGCATGCTACGTGTTAAACTGTGCATGACATGGTTTGAATACGTAAAAAAGAGAAATTGAATTATTTTTGCTTTTTTGCATCGTTTGTTTTTTAATTATTGCTGCATCCCAGCTTACTTCAAATAGGACGGTGATGATGATTCCCTGCTGTTAATTTTCTGACGCATTACTGTGACTGATTTGAGCTTGTTTTTATAGGTCATCTCTTCATCATCAGAGTTTTAGCGTGACCTTCAAGGCTGCAGATTTACACACTACATTCTCTTCTCACTCCTTCCCTGACGTCAGCTCTCCTGTAACGTCTTTCTCTCTCTGCGGTGACCCGTCTCACTGCCTTTTGCTAAACTTAATATAAAACAGAGCTGATATGGACAGAATGTATCCGAAAGCCTGACAAACTCATGAAACATTCCTGTGTCGTGTTTTATTTTTTTTTGTACACTCGCAAAAGCATATGTGATAGACACACCAAGGCCGCCGCGAGGGAGGATCAGAACACCTCCACAAACGTCCCCTCTGACAGAAACAGTAACACAGATTAGGCTGGAAGGACACCGAGTACCACTTAAACAGCAGTCGGTGTGTTTATACCGCACTCAGCCTTTTCATCACGTAGTCCTCTGGAGGATTACTCATGTCCCCCTCTTCAATCGCTGCTTGGCTTTCAGGCCGTTGCACTGCTTAGATCTACTAACACCTAGTGTCATGAAACCCGTGCACAGTATAAAGAAGCTATTCTTGGATTTTATGGATGGGTGGATGTACTGTAGGGATGCACACCTGTGATGTCTTGGATGTCTTGATGTCTCAGCTTTCATAGTTTATAGTTGTGAAGAGTCTTTGTCATGCAAAGTGGCTGAGGATTTTTGTTGCCAATGAATAGCTGAGTAACTCGATCTTACACTTTTATTAAATAAATATTATAATAGAGAGATCAGAAGAGGAAGGAGAGGGAGAGAGCGAGAGGAAGACATCCATCTAGCGTGGCACAACACTGTTCAGCTCTCTGACCACAGAGGCCTTCAGGGACGAGCTGCTGTCAGATCTGATTTTATTCTCCACTGATGAACATATGAACCTTCAGTTAGTCGAGAGTGAGGAGACAAAAGGTTGCACATTGAATTCATTATCATTCTTAATGAATAATGTTAACAGTGGGCATTTGTTTTTGAAACACACTTGACTGGGAACATTATTTATATACTGCAAATCAGCAGAGGACTTGTGAAATAATTAAATGTTAATTTGGTGGATCTTCTTCAGTGTTTCTTCTGAGATATTAGATGATGTGTTAATGTTTAAATATGGCAGTAGCTTCTGAATCAAAAAAACATTTGTGATCTTTGGATACGCTTGATCAAAGCTGCATCTGTTTTTTTTTTACAATCATGCCAAATAGATTCATAAATAAGTTTATTTATTTTCTGCTATGTCTTATTTGTTGGTTTATTTTACTGCTCTAAAGTGAAAAACAGAGTAGTACTGTAAATGAGAAACTACTTCTGATACTTAAATCAAAATGTAGAGAATGTTGTCATTTACGCAACTAAAGTACTAAAGATGGAATCCCATTTTTGTCCAAAGCACGACCTTGGATTGATTCAATGATCAGCGGCAGCTGTGAAAGTTAACACTTTCAAGGATGAGCAAGTCCAGAGCGATAATATTTATCCTAGTCCCGGTTTATGTGAATACACCTGCACTGTATTACTGCACTTGGCTTGACTCTATTGTGTATGTTTTGATACTGCAGTTCATTGTAACTGTTGCCAGCTGGAAATGTTGTTCCTCCTTCAAACACTAAATCATCCCATATATCCAGTAACCACCCCATAATACGCTCATTTTATTTGCTGTTTTAGTAGTTTTAACAGCAAAATGATGTCTGTCAACTGTCTTGTGGTGTTTGGAGAGAATGATTTATATTCTGATATCAGAGGGAATAAGAGGTAGAAGCTGTACAAGGGATGATTAGCAATTATCATTGTTAGTATATATGTTGAAGGAGTGATCACAATCTACAGTCTGATCATAGACTCCTTTCACATTCAGCAAGTTCATTTAAACATTTTTAACTCGATTATCAGCTTTTTACACTCTACTGTATACATACTTTATTCTACTCAACAACAATTCTACAAACTACTGTTGATTTGGATGATTTCATTTCAATGTAAAAATGAATGAATTATGATATTATAGAACTCTGTCTGAAAGTTTAGTATCTGTGCCAGATAATAGAGATACAACCATTGTAGTGTTGAACTGCAGACTCACACACACACACAGTCGTGTTTCCAGCACTTCAGACATTACATTATATTGACTTGCATTCATTCCTGGACAGTTATCCTAACCCCTAATCATAACCACTACTTTCTTAAATCTAACCATAAAATGAAATGATCTACATTATGAGGACCTGTGTTTTGACCCCATATGGAAGACGAGTGCCCACAAAGTAACTATGTAAACAGATTCATGTCCCCACAACATGGATCTCTCTCTCTCACTCACTCATACACACACACACAGCACAAAGACCTCTTTCTGGTGAGTGGTGTTATTCTGGTTCCAGACTTCATGCAGGTACATTGAGTCCAGTCCAGATCAGCAGGGTCTCTTTCAGCAGCACATATTCACACTGTCTGTGGATTGCATTGCTATGGAAACAGTGCCAAGGCAGGCGTGCCTATATTTAATTCAAAAGACCCATTGGAAATGAGTAGAAATGCTGCCTTTGATTTATTCCTTCTTTAATTTTCCTGAGGTATGTGTGCTTAAGTTTTACACCTCTGGCTCCAGCAGCCAGATGTTTTGGTCTGCAGTGGAGTTCACTCTCTCTCTTTCTCTCTCTCTTTGTGCAGCCAACTTGTTGGACACCATGCTGCTGAAGAACGGATGGAAGGGGGGGTCGGAGCGGAGGGCGGAGGAGAGCAGCAACACGGCCACGGTTTCGGCTCAGAACATGCTCTGGTGTCACTGCTACCACCACTGCCCCGAAGACTCTGTCAACAATACTTGCATGTACGGCGCTCCACTCTGCTCATGCACAGATAAACACATGCAGACTGTAAAAATAACTCTCTATGTGTAGGCTATTAAAAGACAATACAAATAATCATCCAAAGTAATTAAACCAAGATACCTCTAATTACCAGGTTTATGTACATTTGGTGCACAAATGTTTACTTTAGCCATATTCTCTAATGAGATCCCCCAAGTCTCTCACAGCTTATGAACACATTCATCAGCCAACCTACTTGTATCTGAGACATTAATACTCATTATGTAGCATACGTTGTGTTAAATGTTGATAGAATTCATTATATCAATATTATATTCAAACTTTAATATTAATGGTTGAGAGTGAAAAGGTTAGAAGCTGCAACTAATTACTTTTTTCATTATTACTTAATCTCTAGTTTTTGTTTACCCCAGTGATTTGAATATAAGATGCTCACAACAGCTTCTTAAATACCAAGGTCTTTAAATTGTTTGTCTTGATTATCAGTCCAAACCCAATTTTTATTGAATTTACTGATATAAAACAGAAAAGCAGAGTCTTAACACTAGTAAATCTGTAGTCGGCAAATGCTCAATTTTTTGGGGGTTGATCTGTCGCATCAATTAATCATCACAACTATATGTGGAAACATTTTGCATCCAGTTCCAAGTTGTACTTTGATTCATTAATGGGTAACTTTACAGGGGAGTACTACTGCATATGTGAACAAAGTTGTGCAAAGTGTTTTGTGGCTCCAGAGGGAGCTGCGTAAATCGATGGAGTACACATTTGAATTCGGCCTAATGTGTAATCTGGCTGAGTTTCAGTTGAGAAATATATTTTCAGTTTTAGGGCTCTTATTACGAGAGTTGAAAGATTTGAAAAGGATTTGAAAAGGGTTTAGTCTCATTAGGATGTTTCCATACTTCAGATTTAGTCAAATAAAACTAAACCAAAACCTCAACACCTCACTCATATGATGCTGTATGTCTTATACATATTCTGGTAGGACTGACGGTTACTGCTTCACCATGGTGGAGGAGGAGGAGGGGGGTCTGGCAGTCCTCACTGCAGGTTGTTTGGGTCTTGCCGGCTCTGAGTTCCAGTGCAGAGTAAGTCCGCTGTGTGTGTTTGTATGTGTCTGTCTGAATGTGTGCCCTCCTTCATGAGCCATTGTTAAGTCTTTATGAGCTTTCCTTGACTCACTGCACTTTACTTGACTCACTTTATGAGATCTATTTAAATAAGACTTCTCCAGCCTCGCCATCTTTACACACAGTGGGAAAAAACCTGTCGTATATTGTAAAATGTTCTCATTGGGAATAAGTGTGGCTGTAAATACTCTAGCTCTTGTGTCTTCATTAGCATGACTTATGTGCATGTGTGTGTGTGATAGGACACGTGGAATGCACGTTCGAGGAGGGCTCTCGAGTGCTGCACAGATCAGGACTATTGCAACAGAGACTTGCATCCTACTCTCCCTCCTCTCGTGACGTCAGGTGAGACGCACACACCCTCATGCGCTCGTTGACACTGGTTTTCACACGATGAAATCCTGCCCCGCTTTAAAGCGTGAGAGGCTCTTAGAACGGGCTCGTTCAGGCCGCGCCGGGTGGTGATGGGTAGTGACAGTTTAAACTGTTACAAACCACAGTGTGGTGCTGGAGTGAAGTGTCACAGGCTGAGAAAGAGAGAGAGAGAGAGAGCGAGCGAGAGGGGCAGGTGAAACAGAGCCTGCAGCCTTGGCTTGTTCTCTCACCCTCTAATGAAAAGGACAGCCTCTCCCCAGGGCCTGCTTGAGTTTCTTGCCTTGGGACGGATGCGAGATATCTGTCCATCTGTTACTCCGCAACACACCAACCAGGCACACACACACACATTCTGTCTCTCTCTCGCTCCCGGTCTCTGTCACACCGACTTACGCTGCTACACAGCCTCTCNAGTTGGTACAAAGCGCTACATGCCACCTGAAGTGTTGGATGAGACCCTGAACAGGAGCTACTTCCAGTCCTTTATAATGGCCGACATGTACAGCTTTGGCCTCATTGTTTGGGAGATGGCCCGACGTTGCATCTCTGGAGGTCAGGAAAAAACTCTTTTAATTCAAACATGGTCTACACATGTATAGCTATTTTCTTAATGATACCACTGATTCCTACATTTATCTGTTTTTCCTGAAGGTATTGTGGAGGAGTATCAGCTGCCCTATCACGACCTTGTGCCCACGGATCCTTCATATGAAGACATGAGAGAAGTCGTCTGCATTAAGAAACAAAGACCTTCATTTGCTAATCGCTGGAGCAGCGATGAGGTAGTTTAAATGATTTAAATACCACTTTTTGGCAATGCAGTAGTACTAAAAGCCTTATTGTAACTAATGGCTTCATTAATGGTTAATAAATTATTTGTTCATGCTTTTAAAAGCAGTATGAAGCCATTAAAAAGAACACCTGGAGTTACTAGGCTGGGAAAACAAATCTATTTGATTGGTGTACATTGTCCTCCACTTATATAACCACAGAGCAAGTGGCTTATTAGTACACAGGTCAGTCACAGGTTCCTCTGGTTTATATAAAGACATCAGGTCTGTGGTTATACATGGTAATAAGTGCTTAATAAATTCTTCCTGATTAATTAAAGACCAATTATGCTGGACAACATATCTACTAATGGGATTTTTCACAACCTGCAAACCTCAGAGTTCTTCCTTAAAAATGGGTTTTAACTAATTATGAATCATTACTAACTCCATTTATCACAACTTGCAAGCCCCTTATAAAAAGCATTGTTCTCAACTATATGTACATGTGTGTCTTCAGTGTCTACGGCAGATGGGAAAACTGATGTCGGAGTGCTGGGCTCACAACCCGGCCTCTCGCCTCACAGCCCTGAGGGTGAAGAAGACCCTGGCGAAGATGTTAGAGTCCCAAGACATCAAACTGTGACAGAGAGTCAAGAGACAGAGAGATGCTCTCGTCAGCAGAGACTTGTCACTGCCACTGGCACAGCAGCGCCACTTAGACTGGCCAATGGAAGAAAGGGAATAAAAGAGACTGTGAATGATAGGACAAAGGAAACTGACAGGGAGGTTGAGTGATAGAGATAATGGTCGACGGGGAGCCAGAAATATGAGGCGACAAGATTTATTATGTCAGGGGAGATCTGCCCTCCCGTTGTCTGAGCCGCCTCTGCCTCAGACCAGGTTGTGCTTTCCGTGAAAGCTGAGCGTGTGTCGGGTCCAGACCGTCCAGACGGGCAGGCGGGATGGAGACCCATGCAGGAGAGGACTCAAATCCCTCTGACCGGTTCTGAACAGAGGAAGCTCCTGCTCTGCCCTTCTAAAGCCATATAGCAGTATTCTACATGCAGTCTTTTGTACTGTCACAACTGCCTTCATATTTCTTTTTTTTGACTCAGTCACTCCATTCATAGTGACTGTCATCCATCCAAAGAAATTTCCAATTCATGCTCAGTGACCTCATTGTTGATGAATATTATTATTGTTGTTATTATTGAGGAACAAAGCCGAGTAAGACTAAATTGATTAAAAGAAACATGTCCAGCAGAAACAGATTTTTCTTTATAATATTCCTATGTACATTTTAATTTCAATATTAAAAGATGACCTCTGGGTAAAACATTTACTTCATGGATGAATTTTTGAATTTTGGTTGTCCTTCAGAGCTGAGAGTTTGTCTCCTCTTTCCACCCACGATTCATTTGTACATAGCTTAGCTGAAATCTATTGATAATTATTGCCTTGCTGGATGTTAAAATGTGTTCCTGATGATTTATCTGTTGTACAGAATCCGTCCTGTCCACTCTACCACTATGGCATGTGCCTTATTTAATCTGTACATATGTGATTAATGAGAGTGTATGAGTGGATCTGGAAAACATTCCCCAACTATTAAAACTATGTGTCTTGATGGTTTGTCTATTTATGTCCAACACTGCTGTAAGATCCATGTTATTAACCTCACAAATTTAAACAAACAAGATCCTCGTGCTCCATGTTCAATGTTGCATATAAATATAATTTATTATTAGTCTTAAAAATTCTTTCTTACACTTTGTACAATAACTTGACAAGATGAAATGCAAGCAGTCGCGAGGAACATCATGAGTGCCAGAAACAGACAGGCTACATTCTCACTATACACAATAATAATCATGAAGCTGAAGAACAACTAGGGAATGCAAAGGCTAGCCCACTGAGAATGTAAAGATTGTTTCAGAAAGATGCAAAGTTTGCATAGACGGCTTTACGAAAAACTGGGACAACTGCCATTAAGGGAAAAAAAAAAAATCAAGAACCAACCAAGAACACTTGAACAGTCACAAGTGCTGCTGCATCAAAGGAATGCTGCGTTTACAACTATCACTAATTTTTGTATGCACAGAGTCAGTGTCATGGTAACATTGATGGCTTCTGTCATTCATGTACAAACACAGAAGTTAAAATCCCTGTTCTCCTCCAAAATCACACTCTGAACATGGCGGTTGATATTTAGATGATGACCTTCGGTATTAAATTTAAACTCATACACTTGTATGTCAATTATTTGGTAAAAAGCAGTTTTATTCAGTTGCATTGGTCCTATAAAAATATACTTATTTGATTCCCTTTTTCTCTATCTACCCCTCCTCTCTGCCTGGTCTCTTTAATGTAGATTCATCTTGAACAACATACAAATCATCAGCATCAGTCATGAACTTTATTCAGTTTGGGAAAATCGTCTTGATCACCCTCTAATTAAGGGGTGATGGACTGGTGTAATTAGCCAAATGACCTGGTTAAAGAACATGCAAAAAAAAAAAAAAAGTCAACCAATGCAACTTATCAAAAATATTTTTAAGACTTAAAAAAAAATCATATAAAACAAGCGCACATAATTGAAAAACAATAATCATATGTAACATGAATAAAAAGTATTAATAGTAGTTACGACACTAAAACTGTCAAATGATTACATCATCGATTTCCTTCTGTACATGTAAATGTGGCTGACAGGATGAGTCATTACTGCGAGTGTCCTCCAGGAGGTGCTATGATACAGTCAAACATAATGAAAGAAGAAACAAAAACATGTGAGGACACTGCAAAGAATTCCATAACAGGCAGCATAGAATACAAAAAAAAGATATGTATAAATAGGCATATTATTAAATACTATGTTATCACAGAACATGTACTCGTCCATGGAGTTGCTATGGAGACTGATTTTTGGATCCGAGCTTTTGATCCTTTGACCTCTGATAGCGTCTCACTCCTCACGCTGTCGTCTCACAGGGGCGCCGTCCTCGTGTCCGCGCGGTCCATCCAGGAAACTAGAGCCAAAAAATATCAAGTCGTACCAGAGAGAGACAGAGAGAAAGAGAGGAACAGCCAGGGAGAAATTGACTGGCAGAGATTCTTGTTTGCCCTCCACGTTTTTTACACCCTTTGTTGCCAATGTTTAACTGGGTCATGGCTGAGCAGACCGCGCTCTTTCTATCATCTTTACTTCTGAGTGCAGACACACACGCAGCTGTGTGTGTCTACGGGGCGTCCCCCCTGTCGTGTTTTCTTTTTTTTCTTTTTTTCACGTCTTCTTCCTCCCTGGATTGTCGCACTCCCTGGTGGGCAGATGTCAGTGTTCAGTCACCGCGGGAACAAGGCTGTCATGGCGTCCCATCTCCTCCAGCACCTGGGCCAGGCGACTGAGGTTGCCGTCCGGAAAGTGCTGGGCCTCCCACAAGTCCAGGATCACTCCCGTAGGACTGGATTTGGTGGCAAAGTAGTTCAGATACCTGAATGAATGATGAGAAAACAGGGAGGGACAGGTTGGGAAAAGGAGGCGAATGGTTAAGAGAGATGAATGAGTTCACCTGAATTTGAAGACAGGACTTGGCTGGTGTGTTGACACGGTTTGAAAAATTATCTTTTAGGTTCAGCATTTGTGCAGGTCATCCAAAGGTTTCAGTCTCTTTCCAAATTTACACAAACACATAACATATGACAGAAAATATGTTATATGAGAATAATGCCTGCATGTAATTGTGAAAATCAATGATGAATTTCTTTTCTTAAAAGCAGCCTATTGGTTTAAAACTCATCTGGATTTAATCATTCCTGCAGCAAGAAGGTGCTAATTTTTGTGGTCTGTAATAAATTAAGTCCTCCTGCGACAAACACAGCACAGGAGGAAACAAAATCTACTTTATATAAATTAAGAAAAAAGTGGGGAGAACATGCAAATGAGCTGCTGATTACGCACCAGAGTCTCTTTTAAGTTAAAAAAAAAAAGGTTAACTTTTGGTGCATTTGTGCTGGAAAGGATATTTTTAAAAATCCTGCTCACACAGATGTTTCCTTTTTTTAATCTGTCACCCAGTTTTTGATATTCAAAACAAACATGCATACAGTAAAAAGATTTTTTTTTTAGTCTAAATTAAAACTAATGAGCCCCATGTTTTCGCTGCTGCTCTGTATGTGTCATCACTGTGGGCTGTGAAAGAGAGGCTGGTTCGAGTCTCTCCCCCCTGCGCTCTCCTTCCTTCCTTCACGCCACACTCTGTCAGTGGTCTCGTCAATCTGCAGCTGCTGCCTGTGATAAGGCCGCCCCGCTGAGCTGAGACCTTATAAATGAACACACACTGTACCTCCATCACGCACGCACACACACACACGAGACTATCAAAGACACATGGGCAACGTTTTGAAAAGAGCAGCGTCATTCTATCTTTGTCTCTCTCGCTCTCTCTCTCTCTCTGTCTGTCTTAGTTCAGTCGGGCTCAGTTAATCTCAATTCAACAGATGCTTATCAAAATGAGTGGAACAGAAACAGGATTGTTATCTACAGTTTTATTCCCTGTATGATCTTGCTGCCTAATTCCAATGCAAAAAAAGGAGTTGGCAGGTAAAACTGCAACTTTTTGAAGGTTGTGCTCTTTTTTTTGTTAATTTCTAATTTCCTCTTTTCTTTTGCCCGTTCCTGTGGCCAGAATGCAACTGCTGAGATCCTAAATCTGAGTCACCATCTCACTCCATTTCTCTGCTCCTCCACCCACCTGTCAAGGTTAAGTTTGTGGGCCAACATCCTCCAGTCATTTCCCCTGGTCTGCGGCGCGTCCAGACTGCCACACAGCTTCTGTCGGATGGAGACGGGGATGCGGAAGGCGTTGGGCCCCACCAGAGTGGTGATGTTGCTGGCGGGGTCCAGCAGAGACGTGTCGATACTCTGGGAATCCTGCAGAGAGAGAGAGAGAGAGAGAGAGAAGTTGAAGGAGAGACTGTAGCAGGCTGCATGATTTTGCACCATCTCGGAAAACCAAACATAATGCCGCGCAAATGGATTTGAAGCAGGGAAAATTTGGGTTTTTTGGGTTGTATGAAAAGTGGAAAATGATTCGTTTTATTGCCGCTTATTGATGCAAGCTGAGTGATTTTCAAATGTGTCGCATCTGGAGGATTAAGTGCTGGAGGTCTGGCTCCAGAAACCAGAGCAAGACCCAGAAACAAATGAGCCAAGGCCAAGCGGGGACACAGCTCTGCACTGCATGTACTGTAATTCATCTCATTACTGAGCACAAAGCCTGTGCGCTCCTCCATCCCTCAAGCTCTATTCTCCTGGCCAGATGGCCTTTGTGGAGCAAGTACAGCACGACGAGAGGGTGATTATTCCCCCCTCTGCTCTGCATCGGCCTGTCATACCCGGGCTATATGAGGGCCGCAGGGTCGAGACTTCCTGTCATCCACCCTGTCTGTCTGTGTGAATGGTGCAAAAAGAAATTCAAGCTCTCCCATAAGAGATAGATAAGGAGCGCAGTGGTGGAGAAAATGCTTTATCTCTGAATGCAAATATCAGGCAGCACAAGGGTTCAAAAGTCGCACTGATCTTTAAAGATCTAGATGAGGAGGAGGATTCTTTTAGGCTGTTATAAATAAAAGTGTCCACCCTACCTCCGACAGCGTGGTGTCCAGCTGAAAAATCTGTCCTTCTCCCTCCACTTGGCGCACACATATCTTACAGGCCAGGTCCACGGTGCTGGCAGAGAAGCGCTCCAGGGTAAAGCAACAGTGGAGGTTCCTCTGTGAACCGCACCACACCTGCTGAAAGGAGAGCTCCTGCAGAGAGACAAAGAGGGGAGAAGATTTACTCGGCTGTCAGATTAAAAAAAAAAAAGTGCTTTTTCTGTGAAGGGTATGAGCAAGTTTACCTGGTACTTGGCTAGAAGTTTGCTCTTCCACAACGTGTGGGGGACGTCGTGGATGGAGAGTCTCAGGTTGTGGGTGCTGTCTTTAAAGTTGAGAGTCTTTGGTTCGTCCAGCAACTTCCCACCCATTTGCTTCTCCATCTGTAGGACTTCCTGTGAACACAAACACGGGGATGTTTCGCACATGAGAACTGACCTCAGAACAAATTTGCCGACTTTTGTTGTTTACATCCTGTTTGCTTCAGCAGATTCTTGCCAATTCCCTAATGTACACTTACAAATGAAATGTTTTTATTTTATATTCATCACATTCCCTCTGGGCTTTATGAACCTGAATCTGGACCCGCCATCTGAAACCAACTTCAATGTCCTTGCAGCGGGATCACTATCACTTCTCATTACCCATTCCCCAACTTAATAACCGTGTTTAATATCCCTGCTCAGTATAATAATCCTTCCTTATCTTTCCTCCACGTAGGTAAATGGAGGTATGAAACAGAAGGAGACAACAGTAGAGTCGGGTGGGGGGGGGGGATAAATGTGGCTTATTTTGTTTTTGGGCATCTTTTTAGAAGCAGCAACGTTATTGTGAGACACCGACACAAAGATTTCTCATCCCGCCTCCCACATCTCATCTGCTGGCTGTGCTTCCACGCAGCACATTAACAATTCAAGCAAACATCATTAATGCCCACAAACACATTTTTATTTCTGCAGCATAACCTTTTTGCAAACACAGAGACAAAAAGATAGAGAGAGGTTTTACCTTGAGGGCGTCCTGCGTGTCGTCCAGGCAGTAGACTCTGATGTGATACTCCATGGCAGGGCAGGTGACAGGGCCGAAAATGGCCAGTTTGAGGCGCTTGGTGGTGGAGGCGCTGAGAGACTGGCCCACCAGGCAGTAGGTACCCAGCGTCTCTGTCAGGATGTGGCAGGCCTCGTCATCCATTTGGATATAACACGGCGTGGTGAAATTCTCCTCTCCAACTACCACCACGTCCTACGGCGCCGACGGGAAAGAAAGAAAAAGTGACACAAGTGTGGGAGATGATAGGTTTAAAAAAAAAACCCAACAGAAATAGTCACGACATGTGGCAGCGTTTGCAGTTGGAAAAATACCATTATCTGGAGGAGAGATATGAGAACAATGGAAGACATGATTAATAACATTTCTAATATTGTCACTGCCTCTGTACCACCTACTGAAAGCTTCCTTATTTGCTTTCAATTGCTGGCAACCGAGACCAAAGTATATCCATTATTAAAGAAGAGAAATCATTGTTGTTTTCTGTTTCCAAGATACATTATCAAACTTGTGTTCTTCTACATCTAATTTACGTTTTGTCAATCTCAAAAATTGGACTTTTCAATCTAAAGCGAAATACAAAACACATTTTCTATGTATTCGCCATTCAGTGAAGGTAATCAGGCAAAACAAGTTGAGTCAAATTATATTTTTTTTCTAGTCATTTGATTGATCTTCTACAATTTTGTGCATAACACTGAGTGTACAAATAAATATAGCCATTGCATCAAAAGCATAAACTTGCCTCATTTACAAGTTTATTCAGTTGTTCTTATTCTGAAAAATTGCTCTTGTGCGTTTGTGTGAACCCCCCCCCCCCCAAAAAAAAAAACAAAAAAACTCTAAAATTGTTCAGGGAAACTTGATTAACTTCCATTCTAACTCAAAAATTTCACTTGTTTGACTCAAACTGGAAAACTGTTTGGAAGCAGCTCGCCCAGTTTCATGCTCAATCTATTTATTAATTTCAATTCTGTTTAATGACAACCAAACTGATTTTAAATGCCGCCCTAAGTGCAATCAAGGGTCATGGCCATTTCACATTATCCGTGTCCTTTTTAGACATCACACTTAGTGCAAGTGTGTATTACTAATGTCTGACACCTTGCCACCATTATGTGTGTGAGGTAATGGACGAGTGAGTATCCAGACCATTTGCAGCTGACCCCTGTAACGGCGCTAATGCCAGGACATATTTCTCTTTCATTAAGACTGTCTGGTCTGAGGACGCATACGTGCCCCCCCACCCCGCCACCACCACCACCATCCTCTCTCTTGATCTGGCTTTCTCTCTCTGTCTCTCTCTCTGTCTTTCACTCTCTAATCCAAACACTCCTGTGAGCAGCACATTGGCATTAATTCAGCCTATTATGAGAGACAGAAGAGGAATTACAGTATTTTATTGTGAGCTAGGCCGTTTAACAGCAGTATTATGGCTGATCATTAGACTCTTTAACCGCTTCTGGGGGATGGCACTGGGGCTCCTTATTGGGGGGATAATTAGAACACACAGTGGAAAAGTAGGCTTTTGCTTCATACGTGAGTGTGTGTGTGCAGGCACAAGCAATCAAACATTCAAACACACACACACACACATACTCACTCTCACGGCATTATTTATTCACTAATTTTTGACATCATCAGCAGAGATTCTTTTTTCGGAGCGTGGGAGGATAAAGCTTTGCAAGAGACTTAGTGAAGCGGAAAGCCCCACATGTTCCTCATTATATGACCTGCTGTCTTCATCATCATCACAACACCATGTTTCCCGTAATGACACTGCATTTGTGTGTGTGTACTTCAACGAGGCAGGATGGATGCCAATGGAACTGATCATTCTCACTGGGTCGGTGATGACTACATATATATTAATATCCAGGAATTACTTCTTCTGGAGGAGCTCATCTCTTCTGTTTTTACTGCAGCGACGAACACACATTTTGACAGAGCGTGTCATATAAAGCAATATTTCACACATGCAGCATGGAGGCTGGCCTCGGTGGGATGTGAAGCTCATATAAAGGAAGCTGCCTTGTCACCTTGAATATTACCATCTGCATTTCTGACAGGTCAGAGATGCAATCAATAGCAAGCGTGTAATTGCCATTGGGGGTCACGTCCCTTCCAATATATGAAATATAGAAAGTCAACCCCTCCTCATCAAATTTTGTAATGACCAGACACGTCATCAGGACGTCCAACAGCTGAAAGAAAGCTATTTGTTCCCCACAAAATTCAGCGTAAAACCCATTCCAAAACCACACAGATGTCTACACAAGTAAAACACAGCCCCCTCCCCGAAACGTCCGACTGAAGATTTCTCCCTTGATCAATAGTTATACTCAGTTTACACTGAGCTTTATTGGCTGCCCCCGAGTAATTCATCAATGTCACAAAGGCATGTGGGCCCGGTCTGGCAGTTTCTTTCTGCTCCATAAGTCATATCATCACATCAGCAGTGGAGATTGTGCAAAGGCTTCCTCAAAATGATGTTATCCAAGCCACCACTCAGTGACAGAGGGACATATATTGGATACAGGCTGGTGCTAAGTAGGCGGATTTTCAGTATGTGTCTGGTCTGTACAGTTTGTCTGCAAGACTCCAACGTGTTTCAGCAGATACTCAAATATAGACAAACATCCACATTCTTGAGAGAAAGAAACATTTTTGTGAGTGAGCTGCTGCTGCTACACAAACACTGTTGTTATCTGAGGTGTGCTATTGATAAAGATTTCAGGGAGAGAGATGACAACTTGACCACTTCCAACAGGCTTAAAACAGTTTTTGTGAAGAGTGAGGAAGGAGTTTCTCTATAAATGATCTCTTTGTGGTGATTGGATTGTTTCTGTGAGTGTCTATGTGAGTGCGTGTGTGTGTGTGACAGAGAAAAAGTGAGCAAGAGGAGGAGAGAGGGGGATCGGCAGAATTCACATTGCTGCCTTCAGCAACCCAACTTATCATCATCAGCACTGTTAATGATGGAGCTCGCAGGCGTGGGGCTTCCAAAAATCACAAGCACAGCACACACACACGCACGCACGCGAACAAAAATAGACATTCATAAAGGTACGAGAAAACAGTCTGGGGAAAAAACAGTCCCAGCCCGTTCCGTGCTATCAGAGGTTTACTGTTTCAGCACCTGGTTGCAACAGGGGTTCGCTCTGAGTGCTGAGCTGCACAAACAAAACAGAGGAAGTTGATCCCCTTCACCTCCTCCGTGCTATCTATCATCACACGCCATTTCATCATTTTGTTTTTCAAGATATCTTTTTCCCTTTGATCTTTGCTGAGCCGAATTTTCAACCAACCAAATGCAGGACGGATTATTTAATGTCTGTTCTAAGTCGCAAGCATATCATTTTCATACGATACATACTAATATTCACATAGCTGACAAAGAGATATAACAAACCTGACCAAGGCGAAAGACATTAAAATCCCACATCTCACCTCCCACTGGTTCTGCTGTGAATGGTTCTTGAGCTGGATCAGCCAATCCTGTTGGCCGTCACAAACGGCACAGTGGTGCATGGTGATGATGACGGGCCGAGTCAACAATGCCCCGGGGGGCCCGCAGCTCACCACAGGGCCCAGCACCGTTTGGCCGTCATCCACCGAGGGCCTGGAGGTGCACAGAGAACAGCACACACACACACACACACTCTGTTTAGTGGCAACGTGACAGCAGTCCCGGCGTACGGGTGACATGGCGGAGCTGACAGGGGTAAACGCAGCTCGGGGGCGTTGATGTGTCAGGCGGCACTGCGTACCTCATGTTGTCCTTCCTCTGAACCGTCACATACATCTCATACACTCTGCCCTGAGGAATGGCCCCTGCTGGAATGAGCAGACTCACCCCTGGGGAGAACAAACACAGACGCACAAACAAACAAACAGCTACATGTTAGAGTTGTCAGGTAGAACAAAAGAGTCTTAAGAACTATTTTGTGCCTGTTATGATTCTGTTGAATATGTTTTTTTTGCAAAGTGAAAAGTGAGAAAGGAACATCAGAGCAGCATAAAAAGTAAAAAGTTGAATACTTGTATTACATATGTATATTTACAAGGCAGCTACAAACCCGCTGTGATATACAGCATAGATGAAATAAAGATCCTCAACGCTTAAACTTTTACATATTCAAGTCAAATATTAATCATTTTACTTGTAATGGATATATTTCAATGCATCACTGCCTTTACTGCACCAGTAAAGAGGAGTTAAAGCCCCAGTGAAACGTGATAATTATTTTTCTTAGCACAGTAATAATCGCAATTCCTCTCTGACTCACATATAAAACTATGGCACTTTACAACCTTCTCGTATGGCATCAGGAAATGATGTGACATTTCATTTCTAAAATCAATGATCTCTCTACTCTTCATAACATTCTCATATTGCCGCAGCCAGCGTGATTTACATTTTTCCATCTCAGATTGATTTGATATGATGTCCTGTCCGATTTTTTTTTTTTAGGACCCTACCCCCCACATTCCCTCATGCACACACACACACACACGCACACACACACACACACACACACACACACACACACACACACACACACACACACACACATAGCTCTGTCTCTGGAGGGGGTTTCTCAGATAGCTCATTGATTTCCCATGTCCTTGTACTGAACTTTTCAAAAGGTGACAGACAGCTTCTCTTGATAGCTAGCAAGGCAATCACAACTCTGCCACGGGGACGTCTCACACGCTGCCACTCTCCCTCACAGCAAAGCTTCAAAGAGATGGGAAATGCATTTTAAGATGCAAAATACCAAACAGCCACACTGACAGTGCCACAAAATATTTCATTACCCAGACACACGAACAGATCAAATATCAAATGTGCTCTTTCCTCTCCCTCTGCCTATGTAACATGATGAGGTGGCTGAGCGCAAACCAGCAGCTGAGAACATTTTTACAGGAATCAAAAAACGTAAAAAAAAAAAAGAAGAAAAACTTAAGAAACTTGAGAAGTCGGCGTATCCTTTAATGTCTCCGCTAGTTTGTCTAAGCCTGTCAACATGCATCTGTGACATGTTACAAACAGCCCACATGTGTTTGAAGTGAGGACAGCACGGCTAATGTAAGCTGCCTGAAACTGTACACCTCCACGTCGGTGCGTCTCGTGCACCTCAGGTATCCATCAACGTTGGTCACACCGTGTGCAGCCGAGACGCTGAGAGGTTACATATGGTTAGCATATTACTTCAAAGTCACGTCTGTGTGTGTGAAGATCATCCCGGTAAGGTATAGGAAGGCAACTTATACTGTACTTCCCTCCATAATATTCCTACTTCTCCAGTATTTACTGAATTACAGAGCAAGTTCATAAAGCGACTTTTGCTGCTGCCTCGCACATTAGTCATAACTTGTCTTAATCTTGGCAGTGTGATATGTTTTCCATGTCACAAATCTGACATTTAAGGCACACAAATCCCTTTATGCATGCTCTGCGTTAAGGTGGATTTTCACCTTAAAGGTCCCGTGAAATAGTATCATTACTCCCTTTGGTTGTATTTCCTGTCGAAACAGGTCAGCGAGGGGTCGATGTTGAAGCGATAGTTGGGGATTCATTTTGCTTTCTTGCAGAGAGTTGATGAGAAGATCGACACCACTTTCACGTCTTAGCCTAGAATAAACACTGAAAACAACTAACCTGGCTGTGTGTGAAGTAACACAATCCACCTACCACCACCTCTATAGCTCACTAATCTACATTTTATATCCTGTTTGTATATAAAAACCAAAGTGTGACCATGACAAGTTGCAGTTTTATGATGATTTCTTGGCGAGGTGCTGCAATTTCCTGGGCACTAGGAAACAATCAGTGAAGAAATAGTCTGGAGTTTCAAGTGCTCATTTCATGGCATCTTTAAGGGAAACATTTCAGGCTGAGAACATCATCACCGGCCTATTATGAATGAATGAAGAGAGGCCCCTTCGGAGCACATGGGAAGAAGTGATGGATGATCTGTTCACCATGTCAGGCCACGCAATGAGGAGGAGGTTATATTTTCACTATACACACGTGTGCTTACACACACACACACACACGTTCTAACACGCACACAGACACACATCGAGAGCTCATCTACAAGAAGAGTCGCTGATTAAATGAAAACATGCAGCTCCAATCATAACAGACAAAAGACAGCTAATGTGTTTTAAGATGAACTATGACAGAATTTGCTGGAATTAGCAAATCTCTCTCTCATGAATGCCAACTAATTTATTCCTTTGTTATACTACAGTTATCTCTGCTTTTTTTTTTTTTTTTTTAATACACAGGAGATTTTGCCTCGTTAAAAATATCAATTTGCAACAGATCAAAACAAAGACATGTGAATACGCTTGCTTTCATTGTTGGGTATAGTACCTGAGTTGGGCACGATGAGATGCCCCCCCTGGGAGCTGAAGGAGCCCAGGGCGGTGCAGGATGGATCTCTGGTGCGGAGCAAAGTCTGGGTCTGTGTGCGACGGCCCATCGTGCTGTCACTGTTGTCCAGGAGGCAGTGAGGCAGCTTAGGTGACAGTTTAGAGGACAATTCCCCTCCCAGGTCATCCTGTGGAGTCACTAAGCCCGAGGAGTTGTACACCTTAATCTTCAGGTTGGGAAGAGGGTCCAACAGAGGGGAATTGGTCATGGGGATTTTGTCGGCCACGTCGTGGAGGGCGTAGACGGGGCCGCGGTACATGGCGGCCGCCGAGGTCAGGTCAGGGGGCGCTGTTAGGAGATCAGCTGGAAAAGACGAGAAAGTGACATCAGAGTCTGAAGAGAAGTACTGTGGTCATCACACGCTCTTTCCAACTGTGAATATGGAGGAGAGGTAAACCAAAACGACCATGAGGAAATGAAGTGTTGGCAGCAATCAGCAAGACCGCTGCCTGGCTCTACTCATTTGTTTTTCACTCATTAGGGAAGTCCACTTCACCACCAAGAAACATTAGTCAGTCAGAGAAGTTAAAGGCGCAGCTGTGATTCATGAGTAACAGATGGCATCACTAACGCTCAGTTTACCCAGTAGGTACGAGGATGAATGTTCAATAGCTGGGATCAGTGGGTGGAGCGATGGCAGTGGGAGCTCTCTGTCCTCCAGCTCCTTCACTGCTTCCAAAAACAAAGATTATAAATTATACAAACGTCTGTGAAAGTCAGAAAGGTTGACGGCTGGAAAAATATATATTTAGTAGTTGTACAGTACTTGTACTTGTGCTAATATTAATAATACTTTGATTACTGTTTTTATGATTCAAGTAAACAAGCTGATTGAAATCCTTTTAACCATTTTTTACTTTTGTGCAAATTGTATTTTTAATCAAAAAGTGCTTTTTGCTTGCACATGTACTTTTGAATAGTTTGTTGATTAGCTTTGATGTGACGTGAGTCTCACATAGACCAGGACAGAAAGAGCCCATTTAACTCTAAATACATGCTTGGCATTTGCTACCCAAGCAATTATTGGTGGCATCTATCCTTCTGGATTGTACAGTGTTTTAAATCTCATTTTCCTGTCACTGTTTCTGTCGCTGTTATTTTCTTCCATTTTTCCTTCTTCCTGTTCCTAAAACCTCCGACTGACTATTTACAACACGATTACTCAGATCTGTCTGTTTCCTGGCCGTCTTTTCGTCCAGCTCACAGCCACCTGTCCTCATCCCTGCGGTCTTACTTTAAAGTCCTGCGTCACCAGCCCAAATCTAATTACAGCTTAATATGCGACATACAGACTGGCCTTATTATGCCTTAATGAAGGGGCATAGTTTGGCCTCCCATCACAGCGACAAGCATTTTAATGGTTTCATCAGCATCGTCGCCCGCACAAACATGCTGTCTGTATTTCTCTCACAAGCTCCCCTGCTCATCTGCAGTCAGAAGGGCACATTTACATTCACATCATCACAAACACACATGTGCTGCGAGAGCGACACAAACACATCACGGTGGGTTAATGATATGGGCTGCTAATGCAAGCCATTCCATGCAGGTGAAGCGGGGGATTGAACTTCAACTGAAATGTGTCTGTAGTAGAGTTCAGACAATCTTTAAGTACTAAAAGTTAAGATCATGTGTCTGCTTTGTTGTCTTATTTACTTATGCTTTAATCTGATATTTGCTGCTAACTTCTCAATATTTGTATATGTCATGTTTCTTTAAGTAAGAGGATGATAAAGGTTTCATTTTGATATCTGTAGTTAATGTACAACCTCAATTCCAAAAATATTGGGATCCTTTGTAAAATCTAAATAAAAGCAGAAGACGATAAATTGACAAACAAACTGTTCAACGACAACAGTTTCACAAAGTGTTCACAAGCCCACGTAGCCCATTTGTACGATCATGTGTTTAACAAAGTGTTGAACCTCTCTCCATCCTTGCTTGGGAACGACTGAGCCTTTTAAGGATGAACCTTTCATACCCAGTCATGATCCTCTCACCTGTTATCAATGAACCTGTTTACATGTGGACTGATGCAAAAAAGTGTTTTTGCTTGTTGGTCCTGTCCCAACTTGTTTGAAACATGTTGCTGCCATCAAATTCAGAATAAGCAGATATTTACAATGAAGCTGATGAAGTTTTAAATATCTTGTTCACCTTTGTATCGATTACAATTGAGTTCATGTAAAAAAGAATTAGCGACAGTTTTGAACAGCATCCTAGCTTTTTTTGAATCAGGTTGTAATCGTGTATGCATTTGAAAAGAACACGCAAAAGGTCAAACACACACAAAAACAAACACACATCCTGCGCCCCACCTTTGCGGGCGGTCTTGATGCTGACTGGCTGGAATCCTCCGTTGAGGGCAGAGGTGTCAATGATGTCGGAGTCAAAGTCACGGTGGTTCTTCCTGTAGATGAAGAGCGCCACGACGACGGAGATAACCAGGCACATGATAACCGCTATGACAATACCCACATACAGAGCGACATCGTCTGTGCTGGGGGCCACTGGGGGGGAGGAAGAGGAGGAGAAGGAAGGGGTCGGGAGGGGGGAGACAAAAGGCAGAGAGAAAAATATTCTTTTTAAGATCTCATAAGTTCACATCAATAGTGTTAAGCTTTCTTTCTCAGTATGCAGGAGTTGTGATGAAGCCATTATCAGCAGACTAATATCCTGGTTTAAGATTGAGCCGGATATTAATAACCATCTACTGGGAAATAAATGCGTACAGTATATAGCTTGTCTATTTTTTTTATTATGGCTAATGGTGGCCCGCTGTGACAAATAATCTGGGTGTTGATGAAATAATATAGGACACTGTTAAGTGTCAAAAGTGAAGGGGAATAATGATGCACAAGAGTGACGCACAACAGTGGGTCTTCAGTCACAGATTAATATATCTTGTAAGAAGCCATATTGTGTCATGTGTCAGAGGGGGCTGTATACAATGCATCATAAAGATAATAAGAAAGTAAGAAAATCAAGATAACGATGATAAACTCTGTGCACAAACGGCGCAATTAAGAAGGACGGCTGCTCCAGAGCAACCAAATGACACACTGTCCTAACCAGCGGGCTCAGAAGTGAGATCAAAAGTCCTGAAGACTGAGATATATATGTTTTCATCTTCAAATTACCGTGCTCTGTGTTGGAGTTCAGAGTCTGTCTCTGTCTTTGTTCTTACACACTGAAGATAAGATCTAGACATAGCTTGCATTTCTCAAATCGTCTTTCATCTCTGTCTCCCTCCCAGAGTCTTTCTGTCCACTTTCCAGCTGGAGAAACCTCTGTGATTAGTAGGCCTGGCATGGCTATAGTGGCTGTTAGAAACACACAGACTCAGACAGGCACGCATTACAGATCAGACCTTTTAATGGATGCCTACTGACAGTCTGAACTCTCTGTAGTGTTTGTTAAAGAATGTCCTTCACTGTCACCAAGTTGACGAATGGGGAGAAACTCTTCTTTAGAGGTAGTGAAATGCCAGAAGGCATGTGTGAACCCATCATGCGTGCATTGTGCAATGTATGAATGCACACGCTACATGTCGGGGTGGGGGGGGGGGCTCTACAAAAAGCCCACGAGTCCAAAGTCATGAATGCATTCTTATTTATGAGAGAATAAAGCTATTTTGATGAGGGAGAAATGCCTGTTTGAGATAAATTTCGCCATGCAAATGGAGCAGAATCTGCACCAGTAGATGGCAGCATCAGCCACAGATCCGTACACGGCACGTTCAGGGCATGCATGATGGCCGAGGATTTGTGTAAATTAGCCTCATGTGTCTCGGGGATACAGATGGCACTCAATCTGTGTCTCTTGTGTTCTCCTGCACAAAGGAGCAGGAAAAGAGAAGAGGGAGGAAAGCAAGAGAAGGGAGCGCTTTCATGACAATTGAAAGCCACAAGTTGTGCAGTTTTTTGATCACATCCTTGGTCTCCATAAGTAAAAGGGTGGCACCTTTTTCTGTCGTTATGACTTGTTTAAGTAAATTTAAAAAAAACATTTATCCGCATAACTAGGTACATCATTCAACATGGAGTCAGTTTGAAATTGAAATGAAATTGCGTTTGACCTTCACTGGGGCGTCCCCTTTCACTCACAGTATAAACACAGTCATTAACAGAAAAAGCAGATCTTTTTTTAGATGTACTGAATGACCACATTTTAAAAAGCAGGGGGATCTAATACTGTACTTATTTCAAAGACTTTATTTCCCTCGGTCCCCGGGAAGGACATGTGGCCCTCTCTTTTCAGCCTTTACAGAGACATCACATTAAAGAGCAGTGTCAAGATATATCCTCACATACGTTCGGTCTCTAATCCTTCCTTAAGCACCGGCACAAACAGAAAAACAGAGCAGGGAGCCAATGATGAAAGTCACAAAATGTAATTTCCCCGCGCTTCTTCTGCCGAGCTTCCCCGCAGTTATTTAACATATATCCCCTCCGTCGAACAACCTTCCATCCACGCTTTGATGATAAAGGCAGCAACCTGCTAAGTGTGCGCATTAAAATGTATCACTTAGATTAATACATCCCTTTGAACATGAGCCATTGTCGGAAGAAGGAAAAGTACAAGAAATGGAAATGAAAGGGATTATTGAGCACTCCATTCTCCGTGAGGAGGACGTGGAGATTTACAGAGGCAGGGCGAGAGATACAGAGAGAAGAGGGAAATATTAGAGATGAACAGAGAGAACGATGGTGGGTTAAATTCTGTGCCAGACTCGTCGTCTCGGCTGAGGCAAAGTGTCAGGCTGAAGTTCATCAGGAGCAACAGGGTAAAGTGCAGCGTCAGCTCGGAGTTAGAGAGTCGTAACATGGTTGTGAAGAGGCAGTCAGCCAGCGGAGACACATAATGAGGAAGGACAGAGTGGGGATCAAAAAAAAAGGAAATGCCCTGAGGTGGTGTAAAAAATCTGAATAGTGAGGAAACATAGATATGACATGAAAGAACAATGGCAAACATGTTGATTGCAAAAAGGGGGATATTTTCTACTGACTGATCTGCAAATTTCTAATGCAACTTGCCAATAAAGATTAGAGACAAAGACAGACATGAGAATAAATGTAGACACAAAAAAAAGATAAAAAAAAAACAATAACTCACATGAATTTCCAAAATCACTCTTTCCTTTTGCCTCAGAGGACTTCTGATACAAGGAACCTTGAAGAGAGGAAGGGATGGTGGATGAGAGAGAGGGTAAGGGAGGTGAGGAGGGAGGGGGGGAGTTGGATGGGAGAGGGATGATGAAAATCAAATTTAAGCCAACAGAAAAACAAACTCAACAAATGAGACAGCAACAAACTCATGAGTAGGAGTGATGACACGGGGAAACGATCTTTCTTGATTTGGCCCCTCCTCTCCAGATCTGTGTACAGAGCATGGAGATGGATGAGGGGAGTAAGGGGGGGTACATGGAGGTTCTGTGAGGGAGTGGCGTGATCCATCAACTTGGCTTAGTGCCTCAGCAGCAGCGGGACCGATGCTGGCAGGTGAGGGGAATGGAGGGGCTGATAAAGTGTGAGCTCCGGCAAAGTCAATAGAACCAACAGCCTTGCATCTGTCACGGCGAGGCGGATGGAGAGGGTATCGCACGGGATGAAAGGAACGATTATGTTAGAAAAGCAGGAAATGGGAAAAAAAAAAAGGTTGAAGGACAGAGATTTGGAGAAAAATCGGAGATGGATTTTTTTGGATCCAACTGGGCTTTTTGGTTGTGCTTTTGTTGTGACCGGGTTATGTGTTGAAGTGAAGCCGAAAGAGGCGGCAGAACGGCAGCCAGGGATAGTGCACAAGTCCACATAATTTTAGTCTCCCTGGGACATCCATAAACAACTATACAAACAATGAAGTCCTTATTGGAGAGGGAGAGAGCCACGGGCAGACAAGTGGACCGACAGGAAAATCAATGGCTTGATAGATGGGGCTGGTGTGTACATGTAATCAGGCAACGGGGAGGCCGGGCTGGAGCAGGGGGAGGTGACTGTCAGGGTCAGTCTAACTGATGGCCTGTTTGAACCCATCCGGTAGAGTTTCTATTCATCCGTCCGTACACAGTACAGCCAGAGTAAAAGCATGTTTCAGTGGGTGGGCTCCAAAGGAAACCTCAGAAGCCCAGACAGACAAAGATTATTCTTTCCTGACAACATAAAGCAGGGGAGGAGGATGGGGGGGACTCGTAGCACAGGAAATCATCGTCTGTGTTTCAGCCATTACTTCCTTGAATATGGCAGATTTCCAACCTCAGACGGACGCTGTCATCTGGAAAAACTGTCATCATTAGTAGAAGGTCAATTTTTGCTTCTCGGTGGAGAATCGATTTTAATTGAAGCTGCATATTATACACCAAAGATATTTGTTTACATTTAATCAAAACTTTTCCAGCACTCATAAATATGGTCCAAATAACCTCATGTTCTTGGAAGTGAGCTTCGGAGTCGCGATTTTTCCAGTCTCTGGTCTTTGATAGCAATAAAGCATTTGCCCTTGCTCGAGCAGGCGCTCCCCTTTCTCTACATCAATATGTCAAGAAAATGTCATGTCTGAGAGCGGGGTTACCAAAGGCTTGGAAAACAACATCAGAATCAAGGAAGACAGACCACAGAGGGAGCGCAAAACAGAGATTTAGTCAGGTCAGCGTCAGTGAACTGTGAAAACTATACTCTTGTGTTAGAGTTGGGAAGTTGCGTCTGAAGAGGCAGAGTGCAGCCTCTCTAGCTCAATCTGTAGGTGCTTAACGTTGTTAAGTCCAACCCCCAAACTCCTGGACGGCCGAAATGTGATCAACAAGCTACAAAGTCAATTAGAACAAAAACTCTTTCCTTTTTGACTCAGGTCGGTTGTGTTTTCACAGTGAGCAGCGATGGAGGCGCGAGTTCTATTTCCAGCTCCGGTCGTATCATGTTCCCAGGCCAGATATCTGCGATGGATTGCAATTGAAATGATTTAAATAAATTCAAACAACCCGAAAATAAGATCAAGCTGCAACGGAATCCACAGACACGTGTTTGCTCAGATCCCAGCCCGGCACTGGAGGGAGCAGATCAGCAGTCCGAGGCGAGTTCAGATTGCACACAACTTCCAGTCCCAATCATATTTGCCATAATGTGAGCTTTTAGATAATGGGCCGTTCTCCTAAATGCTAGTGGAAATGGTCATTAGCATTGACATAAGTGGCTTCACCCTCTTAGCTTCCAAAAAAAATCAATCCTTGAAATGATGCTAAATCTATATCATTATGGCTTTATATTCTCTGCAAACTGGCCATCAATCTACAGAGAACTAATGCTTCTGAGATGGGCTGAGTCGCAGAGGGCGTGCGGCGGGGGCGGGGAAGTGTGGGGCCGACCTGCGTTGTGCCGCAGAGGGAAATAAAATAAGATGAATAAGACAAATAAGAGCAGGTTCTCGCAGATCGCTCTCTGATGTTTCTATACAGACGCATGACCTTGGCTATAAAATCAGCTAATGCATTCCTCCGCTGCGAATGAAATCACCAAACACTGAAGTCACGGTTTCCTGTCAGTCCTCGGCACACATGGACATCCAGTACAGTATGTGTTTACTTTGGGCAGAGACGCGCAGATCCATCAGCCAGCTGCGTCTAAAGGCGCACATTGACCGCCAGTGTGATGTCAACCATAACCTACAGTACATCATGTCGACACCATACTGCAGGTAGCAGTTTACAACCCCATGGTGCAGCAAAATCTCAGATCAGCTGCACACAGTGACGGCCAGCTGTATCGAATTCTAGACATCCAGCAGCCGGGCCTCTGTTATATTATTAGTGTCACAGTCACCATCTGTAGTAGGTTATACACACGATGGAGGCATCTGTGACAGTGTGCGAGTCTAACACCTTCAAAGATGTTTATTGGAGAGGATTTTTATTAAACTAGACACAGAGTTTAACTCAGTTACTCTGAGGTCTTTCCAGCTTTCCCCTTCCCCACCCTCCTTTTCTTATTATTCCAGGCACAGAAAAGAGGGCAAAGGCTGTTTTAGCAGATGAAGATTCAAGGTATCAAATGCTGCACTCTGTAGCTTCTTAATACTGCAGTAAACACACACACACACACACACACACACACATGCGCGTGCATCAGAGCGACTGCAGCGTGATTCCAATCTGTGAATGTATTATAAAGGAGAGAGAGAGAGAGAGAGAGAGAGCAGGATTTTTTGGCTCAAATAAACTGCGTGGCTGTTTTTAACTCGCCTGGAAGAAAGAGAAGCAGAAAACAATTCGTTCGCCTGCAGAAAAATATCTGGCTGCACCACAAAACTGGCTTTGGCCCTTTCTTTTCTTTTTTTTTTCGTTAGCAACAAAACAGTAAAACCAATACAAGAATTGTGATTTATGCCGGGTGCTTCTTGGAGCGTTTTGTGTACTTAGAAATCATTGCGGGAGTATTATGCACAATACTGGCTCGCTCTCTCACACATGTAATTGCCAGCACTTTTGCGGCCTCGTGTTTCCTCTCATCGGACCTAAGGAATCCAGAGTTTTTAAATTAAAGTAGTAATCAAAGCAGCCTGGTAGTCCTGACCCCCCCTTATGTAATTACAATATAATCACTTATTATTATTTTAAATATAACTCCCAAATGCTTAGCCTGTGACAAGCATAATTACTCAGAGTGCTTCCCCATGTGGCCAAGTTTTTTTTTCAACCTGTACTTATATTTGAGCTGACACAGGAAAAGATGTGCAGTGGTTTGTGCTTCTATGTCGCTTTCATCCAGCTTTTTTGTGTTCTATGCATGTGCAAATAAAGAGAGTGCAGAAGACAGAGAAAGAGGCGTTTGGGCATGTCTTATTGTTTATGTATGAGTGAAGTGAAACAGAGTGAGTGAGCGACGGGGTGAGCGTGTTATGTGGCGATGTGAAACACAGCGCATTGATGAAAGAGCAGAGTGAGACTCGTGGTCAAAGGGTGAAGAAATGTCTCTGGTTGGCAGGTCAGAGAGAGTAGCAGAGGATTAGTCGGGTACTCACTCTGCATGCACAGCCCATCGGTGCAGTTCTTGGACTGGAGCACCATGCCCTCACAGTCCTTCCCCCCGTTTTTGGGTGCCGGAGCGCTGCATTCTCTCCTCCTCCAGTGGGTGCACTCTGTCCCACAGGTGGACCACTTACTCCACTCTGTCCACAGGCCATCCACTACCACACAACAGATAAGGACGGACGAGGGTAGAGTGAGTGAAATGGCCGATGAGAGGATGAAGACAAACGAGTGCATGAGCGGGGCGAGCGAGACATGTGGGAGAGAGACACACACGTAAGGGTGGAGGCACAAACAGAGCGAAATATGCAAACACAGAGTCGTATCATATTTTATGCATTTTGTTTTTTGTGTGTGTGCCTATGCCCTCGCCACCCACTATTAGGTGGGTGTATTGTGAATTTAAGCCGTACCTGGGCAGAGAGGATTGCACGCCAGCTTCTGGATGCCTTGTCCTTCGCAGATGGAACCGCCGTTGAGTGGGGCGGGGTTGGTGCAGCTGCGCGTGCGTTTCTGATAACCGCGACCGCAGCGGCTGTTACACACCGACCACTCCGTCCATGTCGACCATCCGCCGTTCACTGGAAGGATGATAAAAAAGTGATTCCTCGTTGTTTTCTTAAGATGAAATTATATGTGTAGCATTTTCTAAAACAAGTTACAAGGTGCTTTACAGAAAAATGAGATCAAGAACAAAACAAATGAAATCAAAAATACAAAGCGTAGAGGGACAGCACAAATTTGGATTTGATTACGTTTCTCTTCAGGTCTCGATACAGTCATTTGCCCACTGTAAAATGTAGATAGAGTTTTTGTGTTCTGACCCTGAATTCTCGGGTCGTTACTTTGCCTTTCAGCCAGACAGTAAATTCTGGTCAGATTGCTGCATTTTCCATTCACTGATTCCTCCTAATGCCTCTCTTCCCCCTCTCATCCATCTCTGTCAGCGACTAAATCCAGTGCAGAGTGACACCAGGGCTTGTGGCTGAGAACAAGTCTGTGGCATTTGAGATGGTGGCCCCTTGAAGCCTCCAACTTTCAAATGTGACGTGCTTATGAGTGAAGCCCAAAATATTGGACTCTGGGGGGGAAGACTGCCAAAGCCCCACATTTCTTTACTGACTGCTTTCTTTCCTCCATGGATTACGGATCTATCTTCTCTCTCCCCCTTTCTCTCTGTCTCTCTCTCTCCATCTTTTCTCTTTTGTTGCCAGCTCCTGTTTCCAGTGTCCTTGTAGCATGTTGGGTTGGAAACCACTGGACTAAAAACACACCACTCATCCTTCTCACTTTTTCATCACTAGTATCTGACACAACTCTCCTGTATCATTTTGCTTTCTCATATGCTGTTATCAGGGAGTGTGTGCATTACACATACAGCACAACTGCGCATAAATGTGCAAGTGCCCCACTTGAAGAATGATGACTTGATGAATAAGCAAGGACGGCACAAAC
Organism: Centropyge bicolor; assembly: GCA_037975185.1. Classification (NCBI taxonomy): domain Eukaryota; kingdom Metazoa; phylum Chordata; class Actinopteri; family Pomacanthidae; genus Centropyge; species Centropyge bicolor. Next base: position 7,949,533 of record JBBMOC010000019.1, on the reverse strand, counting down.
AGATGCAGAGGCTTGTTGTATTTTCTCTCAAGGATGAGCCGACATCAAAGCAGTTTCCGACACTTACACAGTGACCCTTGTCCCTGAACTCTCTCACTCTCTTGGATTTATAGTTTGTGTTTCCACATCAGTTTTTACAGTTAAGTATAAACTGAGGACAATTTGACTATTGGGGATTAATGGAAATATAGTGGATGAAGAAAACAACAAGGATGCACATCTTTAATAGATTCAAAACTGCTTCAAGCATCTGCTCGCTTTTGTCTTGCTTGTGTATCCATCCACACGCATGCAGCACCTCTTCATTCAGTCTGAATGCGCATCGCCTCCAGCAAGCATTGCAGTTCAACTTTGCAGCCTTGCTGGGCAATAACAGTCATGTTAGTTGATGTTAGGGAGACGGTGGGTGAGCCTGTGTGAAACCACAGCGGGGGTCTCTTTAAGTACGGCTCAGACACATCAGCACCTTGCTCACAGTTCAGAAAATCATAAATCTTCCAGCCTCTGCACACCTTCCGGCAGGAACAAAATGAGCGAGTGTTAAACGCCGCGGGAGGGAGAGGTATTTGCTTTATGCAGAGTGACTTTCAAATTTGTTTTATTTTGAGTGGAGCTGACTTCTTACAGGATTTCAGCACTTTTGCTCTGCACCAGCTCCTGACTTTACTGATCTCTTATGCTCCCGCAAAGGAGGACTGCTGTGTGCAGGTCAGAGGTCATGTTGGACGTGTGTGTTAAGATAGGAGTTTACCATAGACTATGACAGTGGCGGTGGTGCTGCGCCTCTTGGCCACAATGTTCTTGGCCACGCAGGTGTAGTTGGCTGTGTCAGAGAGGCGGGCCTGTTTGATGATCAGGTTGTGGTCGATGGTGATGTAGAAGTTCCTGTCATCTGCTGGATCGATGACCTCCTCGTTCTTTAGCCACTCCACCTGAAGAGCAGGAGGAGGAGGAGGAAAGAAGGAGGGAAAGAAAGAAGGAATAGAAGAGAGAAAATAACAAGAAGAAAACAATGTGAAACAAGAGAGAGACAGACAGCTCAGAGACAACACAAACGTATTTTAAGACAGGACGACCTCATTAAATTGTAGAAAAATCACAGCAAAGTGTTTAAACAGCTATAGTATTTCTTGTCTCTGCCTAACCTCTCAAACAGCAGTGAGTGCCAGGATTAGAGGCGCAATTGTTTACGTCTCTGAGGTCCTGCTACAAAAAGTCAATATCTATCATGCTCTTTTTATTCTCCCCCTAGAACAAAGCACAACAGTAACAGCAGCATTGGCAGACAGCGGAGAAAAGAAAACTCTCCACAATTCCTGATGCTGAGAGGCTCTCTGACCTTTCCTTATGAGTTTCATTTCTCTAAATGATACTGATATTGAACTCTTGGCACTATCACAGAACAGGGGACCATTTAGAGACTTTATTTGGCTGTAAATCACCGAGATCCTTTTTTCTCTTTGAGGGGGTGCAAAGGTTTGGGAAAAGAACAACACGTGCCACCTCGTGGTCTGCAGCCGCTTTGAAGAAAACCAGGAAGTCAGGAAACGTTTGGAATCAAAGAAGCTGTCCAGTGATGAGGAGGTCGGGAAAATAACTAACTTCCTGTGTATTGTGATATCCCACGAGGAGCAGGGCCCGATAAGAGATAAGACACTAAGGAGTAGTACAGGCAGAAGATAAGGGGGATGTTTATAAAGGGTCTTTCTTGTGAGAGATAAAGTATCTCAAAAAAAAAAAAAAATGGGGCAATAACCTGATATAAGGCCTGCCAAGACAAAACAGCGTGTGGGCTCACTGTTGATGTTGGATTTCTTCAGAAACAACACAGAAACTGCATGTAGAGGCGCTGACATGTTCAACACATCGGCCATTGTTGTAAGTCCAACTCTGTTAGAACTTTCTCAAAAGGCGAGATGAGCCGATTGTGACCCACACTGAGTTACATGCATCAGCAGCTTCACCAGTGTCTGTGCTAGCTTCCAGATGACAGATATCAAAGATGCCATCAGTGTCACACCTCAGCAAGGCCGCCTGCTCGCTTCTCCAGTGGGAACACGCTGCAGAGGCTAAGAATAAAATATTTTCAATACCTCACTTCACAATTATTTCACACCTAACCTCTTCCAACTCCCACCTTCCTTCAAATCAATATAAACAACGCTTGCATGGTGCAGCTCATGAGACACTTATCCCCATGACAAACTTCCATCGGAACAAACACTGGATGCAAACTTAATATCAGCAGGGCTTTACAGTAAACCTCTGCAATGCGTGATGTATATTCCCGGCTGATTTGGCGCTTATGAACGTTTTCCTCCATAAACATGTGTCGACTAAATCAATCTCACGGCGCCAGGAAGGATAAGATTCCCTTCAAAACTCGTCTTATAGCTGAAATTAAACCTCTCTCACATACGAGCGTAATGCAATAAAATGCTGCGTGATGTAAGTTGTAATGTCGCTCACTCACTGTTTATAGTCATGATCTTCGCTCTTCAGCACGAGGCTACGGCACTGTGAGTGTCTCTTGCCACTCAAAATGAAAAACATGTTTTCGCATTAGCTGTTGATGATTTAATCTAATTCATAACTAGACGCATAATGAAAGCAGCTTTATTATTATACGAGTTGATAAGAATTGCAGCGTGAAAACATGAGAAACAAATAATCTAATCAGTGTTAATAGCAGATGTGTTAGAGTCACTCCCTTCACGCAATTTAGGCAGTGAATTAAGTCAATTGTCCTGTTGACAACTGATACCTACACAGGTAAAAACACATTCAAAATCAATTTGCACAATCAAGAATGATGGTTCAATCTCAGCTGAAGAACAGGATTCAACTCGCAGCGAAGCATCTGCATACACTACGATATAGAATTAGACATTTCAGTATTGTGCTGCTGAATTGGCTTCGGCTTTAATTTTATTGCGACTAAACTGTTGTGACATCTGCTGAGGTGGCAGTTAGACATCTGTCATGACTTTCAGAATCGGAGCACCAGAGGAAGTCAATAATAACTCGATAAACTGTAGCTTACGCTGATAGCGAAGACATTTTCTCCACTGACATTTTAGCATATAAAATATCTTTTATAAAGTAAACACACACACACAGACACACACACATACAAGCAATGTAAATAGCTCAGCTGCATTATGCATAATACCACTCTATGATTATAGATTACAAGGAGACTACAGTGATTATAGCAAATGCATCCATGTATTTATTGAATAAGGGCTGCAAAGATGTTTGTGTGTGTGTTTGTGTTGCAATATCACCATCAATCTTTAATACTGAATGAAACTAATAAATATGACAAGAGCGAAGGACCTTCATGTTTAGAGAACAAAGGTTTGACAGTGATCTGATTGCCATTTTGTGTGTCCTTTGTTCCCTATGCCACAATGAAAAGTGAGGGAACACAAATCCAATAAAACAAATAAAGATGATGCAAACAAGAGAAACGACGGGTTTCTGTTGACATGATAAATACTTTTGTCTTGCGGTGCTCTCATCAGCGTGTGCAGGGCATGCATGAAGCATTAGGAGGTAAAAGGTCTGTTCGTTTAATGGAGACTGACATTGACATATAAAGAGGTGGTTATCCAATTTTGCACCAATCACAGAGGCAGCCTCTCCAAACGTGATGCATTCAGAGGTCAAGAACACTTTCATATGAGAAGCTAATTAAAAATTGAACAAAAGAGCTTTTCAGCGCAGATGGAGAGGTGGGAGGGAGACGGAGCGACGAGGGATAGAGAGTGGTAGAAACTCATGTCAGAAGTGGGAACGTGTGTGTGTGTGTGTTAGAGAGCAAAAGTGAGCTACAGTTCACCCATCATTTATTCTAGACGGACTATAATTGGGAGTCATTAATAACACCAGAGATGAAAAGGTAAGCCAATCTCAACACCGCACTTGTGAAAAGATTTCAAATGATTAAAATTCAGCAGAAGACGACATCTCGTCTAGCACTCGTCCAACTTTCTCTCATACCAACAGACTCAAACATGCACACACAGATACACAAACTTGCACACACGCACACATGCAAAGGCGGCCACACGCTCGCAGCTCGTTAGCGTCTGATTGGCAGCGAAACATCCGGAGAGGTAATTGGCACATTTCTTGTCATTAACGGAGGGAAATTGCCACATGTCAGTTGTCATAAAGAGAGGGAGTCTTTCAGTCTGGTCGGAGGCAGCCAAGTGACAGAGAGACAGACAAGATGGAAATCTAAACCTAGAGAAGAAGACAAGGAGACAGACACAGAGAAAGACAGACGGAGAGGAGGAGATAGATGAGTGAGAAGGAGAGCGGGTGCACATGCAGGAGGCCAGCGGCTGCTGTGCCAAAATATATATGATACACCATGGCTGAGAGGCAAGGATGGGCCAGAGAGAATAAAGACAGGGGTTGGAGGAAAAAGGTTACAAAGAGGTGAATTTGTCTTGAAGGGGTGAGAACTCTGAATCAGTGAGAAGGGAAAGGGAAAGACTAAAGCAAGAAGTAAACAAAGAAGAAAGAGATCCGAGTGGAGAGAGACAGCTTTTTCATCTCCTGAGCTCTGGAAAACTCACAGAGCAGGATGTATGGGATGGGACTGAGAAAAAAAAAATAGACAGGTTAGAAAGTGGAGATGTCAAAAGACGTGGTGCACAGTGTGGAAGAGGGGGGATCAGTCATGTTCAAAGTGATGAATCATTGACATATACTGTGTGTGTATGGGTAGTGTTGCAGCATGTATACATACAGTTCAAGCATAGAAAGACGCTGTGCACCAGAGCCCTGATTCATTACAGAGGTCAAGCAGACAGAAGAGCAGCCTGTCAGAATCTTGTGTTTAGCTGCAGTGACTTGTGGGTGGTGCTGCTTTTTACACAGACTGAAAAGTTTCTCCAACACCTGAGACCAAGAAATGTAGCTTTCTTTTTCTCTTCCTTGAGAACTCATAGCAAATTGCACACTTGTCTTTCTCTAATGGATTTATTGCATTTTCAGTTGATCCTCATCAAGTCTGAATATATAACATGACTATACCAATTTATAGTCTATACCATGAAACTATACCATGAAAAAGCCACCGCAAGGTGTAAAAACAGGCCAGACTGTTAAAAAAAAAAAAGTTCTATGGGTGTATTATTTATTGTTAAAGTTCTCATGAAGTAGCATCATGACCCCATTAATGTGATGTGACTCATGTTGAAACCAAAAAGCTGTTGCAGAGCCTGAGACAATGAGGGATCAATCTAGTGTTAATCTACGTCTTCCAGTGCAACATGAGGTCACCACTGAAGACAAAGCTGTTTTCCAGGAAATAACAGTTCAAGCGCCTGTTTTGTGTGATTTGATGGGAGCGGAGCATAAGGCCTCATTGCTCCATACGGAGGTCTGATAGTTGTCTCACAGAAAAATTTCTGGCCTGCGTGTGTGAGCTGAGGGGGGGAACTGAAAACCCTTTTTTCACTGACGAGAAGTGTGATGACGCAAAGCTGCTCGCAAGTGACAAATGGTGCAAAAGACTTGCACACATGGCTGATATCACTCAAAATCTGAATGAAGTGAATACATGAATGCAAGGCCAAAAAAACTAAAATCTGTTCAGAAGCGCAGCAAAACAAACAGATTCCATTCAAAGGTCTCCCTCTGGCAACAGCATCTGGAAGAGAGCCACTCTTGAAATGTTCCCCCTCACCAAAAAATGCCAAGGACGTCGCAACACTCCGAGATAATAAGTAAACATTTAAAGGCTCTTCAGGAGAAGTTATCTTTTTCATTTCCCCTCAGCCTGCACTGAATCATTAGTGGTTAAGGACCCATATAACTCAGCTGGAGTTTTTCGTAAAGGACATGACTTTGCAGGAGCAACTAATTTCACTGAGACAAGACCCTGCTGATCTGACTTTGTGCAGTTTTTGGCTGACTGCTGCCAAAGGAGTTTCCAAATGTGGCAAACAGCTATTTCAACATTGTTCCCATTTTCCACAACATGTCTGTGTGAGCTCAAGTTTTCGAGCCTGGCTGCTATGAAAAACTAAAAAACATAGAAAGACCGAGAGCAGTCGAGGAGGAGCTCTGTGTGTGTGTGTGTGCCTTTCATCAGTTCCTGCAAGGATATCAGCTTTGTGTTCCTCTAAACAGGGCCAGGTTTCACACTGAGTTAGTAACTGTGAGCCCTTATAATATCACTACTATGATGGACGACTGCTTCATTTTGTTTGGGATTGAAAAACACTTCACTATCACAACTGTAAACTGACTTGCAATAAATGTGTTCAACTAAAGCACGGGTTCAGTCTTTAGGCCTCTTGAGGGACCCACCATGGTGGTCTGAGTCCTTATCCGTGTCCTAAATTAGAAGACAGCTACAGCGTCTTTCCACTGTCATTTCTTCTCCCACGAGCAAACATAACTGGCTGCAGACCTGGCTGCAGCAGCGACGCAGGAGTAACCACTGAGTGGGATGTTGCTGCGCTCTGCCAGGGTGTGCCAGCACAACACTAATTAGCTCAATATACAGAACACACTGTATACAATCCACGTTCTTGTTAAGAACCAGTGCAAGGCAAAACCATTCATTACTCATTGCTGTTGTGTCAGAAATAGAAGGTACAGCAGAGTGTGGGGGTGGAGAGGGGTGTGAAAAAGAAGAACAGGGAGGGGAAAAAAAATGTTCCACAGAAATGTGCGAGACTCCTCTACAGAAAAGTCATTATGAGCTCCCCTGCTTCTCCGCATGAAGTCTAACTATCTATCGAACATAATTTATTCATTTCCCTTTTTTCACAGCATATATCCGCTCCAGGCTTGAATGACACACCTGGAGAACGAACCACAAAAGGTTACAAACTGATTATTCAATCATTCACTATGAGACAACAAGCCATATGCTCTGCATCTGCCTGTATGACAAGTATGGAAATGTGAGCTGTATAAATATTAACAAGCTGAAATGCACTAAGGTGTGATGTCTTCAGATGTGATGGGAAAAACTGTTTGTACGTGTGCGGGTATTACTGGCTTGTATCTGTGTGTGTGTGTGCGCGTTTGTGAGGGTGTGCGTGGAGGAGCTGGAACAGGATGGGGCTGAGTGGAGGAGGGAGGGCGAGGTTAGGTAACGGAGGTGGAGTCGTTACTACTGCAGGTGTCCATACAGAAGACGGATGGCTGAGAATGGAGACAGGAGTAATGACCTCCTCCAGCTCAGTCCTGCCTAAAGCACTGCACAGTCTTTTGAAGAATAGCCATTTCTTAAACTAGCTCCAAGGACGGCCAGACACTTCACTGCTGCAACACAACTCTCTCTGTTTTCTCTTGCACAGTTCATATGCCTCTTAAAATATGACTCCAAGAGTCACTCACCGCCTACAGTACAATTGAGTGAAAGTTGGAGGTAGTTTATACGTTCACCACTCTCTTTTTGTGTGTTTGTTAGGGAGGTATCCAAAAAAAAATGTTATTATATTTTCGATGATGATGTGAGTATGGGACTTCTGCCATTACACTTTACATTTTGTTTTCAAGCCAAAAATTTTCTGATACATCCACGTGTGGGCGGACAAGGACAAGTTGGCTGCAGAGAGGCACACATGCTATTTTATGTGAAATATTAAATATTAAATGAGTATAAACCATTTCTGAGGCTGCAGCTTTGCAAGCTGGAGAACTGTTTGATGGAGTCTGTGCATGCAGTCCTTGGTCTCCCCCCTGTCTCCTCTGGCCTTTTAGAAAAGCTCAGCTGATAACTCCAGCAAGGGAGAGGGTGTTTGTGCACTGATAGAGGTCAGAACTCTCTCGGTGTACAATGCAACCTTCAGGAGCGAGGATAAAAATGTTGGAGCCGATTCACAAGTTCATTGTAAACAGTTCAAAAATCATTTTAAAGCGATGAAGTAAAAAACTCATTTACTTCCCATGTTAAATGAAAATACCACCTGGCATCCAGCAATTCACCTTCCCCATGATTCCAGGTTGCGTAGAGAAATGTGATTTTTAGCATGTGATGCCCTTTTTGGAAACGTAAACACAGAAGCCGCGATTACCTCAAGGGCCTGGGAGAAAGTTGTGCAGGCAGGTGAACCAGGGACTCAAAACACAAAGAATGGCAAAAAGGGTTTTGAATACATGAGTCTTGTTTTCCAGTATCAGTTTAAATCTTTGCATTCTTCCAGAGCCCCAAGCTGCGCTCTCTCTGTCCTATAATGAAAAATATTTTCTTTTCCCTCTCACAGGTGGTCTGATAGAACTAAAAAACTCCCCTCGGGTCTATGATTTTACATGTAAATGTTTGTTAAGGCCTGACCCAGTGGAGGTTACACTCGAGAGGGCAGAGACTTCCAGAGGACGGCAGAGCTTGCAAATGTTGGGCCATTAGAGTAAATCACAGCCTTTGCACAGGAAAACTGAAATGATTGACAGGTGAGTGTTTGAAGGGCAATCTACGGTTGGTCGCCACAGGGATTTGGTCTGGCCTCCTGACACCTTCTCTCCCATGGGTAACCTTAATAAAAACACACTTCCTGTTTCAGTGGGCACTGAAGTGTTGTTACTCTTGACATTCTTGCCCCCCTCCCCTCCTCATAACTGCGCTACGCACCATTTTGACCGGGAGGAAGCACTCAGCTATTTCTTGACAAGGTGACCTGACGAGCCGCCGTGTGCGCTCTGCCTTCACTTCGCCTATTAACTGGAACTGGGCCTAAAATCAACAGTAATCACTGACATTTACATGGTTTGATGTGCGGAAAAGGCGGCTACTGGACCTCCATACAGGGCCACGGTCGAGCTGGATTAGATTTTCAATCACAGCTCTCAATGCTGACAGTCATTATCGGAACATTTAGTCAATAACGAAAAGTGAGGAAACAATTTGAGCTTAATAACACAAACTACCGTCCCTATGGATTCACATAACTACACATGAAACCCTTGAGTTTGGCTCTGGCTGCCGTCCCAGCTGTCTGAATTCATCGGACTCAGTTATCCTCACTTCTCTGGATGAGGGAGCGTGAAGTAAAGATCTTTGTGTTTCCTGGCTTTCTTCTCACTAAAGCCAATGGACTTAATCGTGGCAGCAGGGCCCCTTCCCCGCAGCGCATCAATGACTCGTTACCCATGATAACACGGCAGGACCCCGGCTGACTGAGGAGATGCCTGAATTAAAATCCCGCTTCCATGGAAACAGGCTCAGCAGCTCCCGGCGCTGCATCACCTCTGAACTCTTGCCTTTCTCTCAGGGCTGTGACAAGTGCTCTGAAGTGGAGATGGAGATGGAGGGCATGGCGGAGGAAGAGAGAAAGGAACAATAAAGCTGCGTTCTTCCACAAAGGAGATTTAAGTCCATTTTATGAGCCTGCCACATATTCATCAGTATGAAAAGAGGCCCACTGTTACATATGTGCAGCCCCTTTAGATGGTGATGAAAGAGCTTCATGGAGGTATTCAAAGAGAAGGATCTGCGTTTGGCTGATGGAAAGTCCTCCGTCCCCATCTCCACCTTTATTGCTCTGTCTATGGGCAGCTCAGCGAGCAAGCCCACGTCACACACAAACCAAGCCCTTCCTGCCAAAATCGCTCCCTCTCCTTTCCTTCCTAGAATAGCCTCAACAGTTACATTTTCCTTCTGCTCTTGATTAAGTATATATCAAATATTCATGGCTGTGGAAATGTGTAACAATGACTTTCAGGGAGCCTGGTGAGTGTCTAATGTATTCAGACCGTACAAGACGCTCAGATGACTGAATCCCTGTGCTATTTCAGAAAACCTCACTCGCAGTATTTCAGTCCTCCAAGGCCAAAGTTCCGTTGGTAATGGTCGCGAGGAGAGCCAAAATAAATGCCTGCTGCTTGTTTTCTTTGCGTGTGTGTGTGTGTGTGTGTATTCCACAACTCTATCTGCGCAACAGAAAATCAATGTATCAAGTGTGAATAACCTGTCAAATATAAGAGCTAGGACACCTCTGACTCAACTCCAAACATTAAAACCTCTGAGACGTCTGACGGGAACTACTTGATGTGCTGTGTTATGAAAAGTGGCTGCATCAACACAGGAGCAATGCTAATTATTCAGCATAATGTTCCTTTTTTTTCCAGGGCAGCAGCCCCCACAGAAAGCCAGCAAAGACTCAAAACCACTTAAATAGAATCACAGAATGTCATTACTGTGGTAAACCATCGTGAAAACCTATAATGTAAATCATGTGAAAACTGGGAAGACAAAGAGGGAACACAAGGCTCACACTGGATAACATCAAATAGCGCAGTTCCACTTTGTAATCTGAGATCAGAACTAATTGTGATTGACTTGCTTTGATTCTCCAGAACGTGGGCTTCGTAGCTCGGGAATCTATGCGTGTGTGGGTGAGTTACTTTGGTAGCTCGTTGTTTAAAACCGCTCTATAATTGTAATTAGAGCTGATCTCGACAAAATAACTTCCGTAAAGCTGAAGCAAAAAATATTAAGAACGTTACAAAGTGGGTGCAACCACTGAAATGCTGGAAAGCTAAAACATCATTTTACCATCAACAATAAGAACAGAAGTTGCTTATAGCGGTCATGAACCCAAATTTCCTCATAAAGCTCTTTTGTTCTAGTTTGAAAAGAGAAAGTGCTTCTTCACAATCACGCTGTTCTCTCTACAGAACAGATGAATAGACTTTCCATGCTCAGTCGAGTTGTTGGCAACATGTTATCGTGTGTGCTGTTGCATGCAAGACTTGTTAATGTCATTGCTGGTATGCTGACACGATGTGACACCCATCAGTCAGCCATCTCATGTGTGCACTGCCTGGAATGTCTTTTCCATGATGGGGTAACTCTGGAGCCCTGCAACACAGCACAATGTCCATCACACGCAGTCCACATTATTCAACAAAAGTGCTGTAAGAGCATGGGTTTTATGGCTCAGCCACAGCCTGCCATCCTGCCAGCCTCTCCCTCGCTTGGCAAAGGCCTGTAAAGGAACCACAGAGCGAACTGACAGCCCACTGGAGGCCTGACAACAACCCACTGGATCCAACCCCGACAAACCTCAACAGCTCCTCTCCCTCTGCCTTCAGCCTTTTTTTTTTGTCTCAGAGTGGGTGAAATATGACAGATCTTTCCTTCACAATGGCTGCTACATATTTCTGCAGATTCATATGTAACCACAGACTTGTCCCATCTGCTTTTTTTTCCACAGCTTTTTCTCTGGCGGGCTTGTGTGAGAAAAGGCCCGACAAACACAAGATGAAAAAGCAGCATTCAGTTTTGTCCTTTTTTCCCACTGAGGCAGCTGTGTTTGAGTTCAGGAGGAGGGGGAGAAAAAAAAAGAGAGGGGAAAAAAACAACTCGTGGAATGGAACTGTTGTCTTTTTTTTTTTTTTTTGTAGCCATGAGGTAAGTGCGAGTAATTAAAGAGGCAGAAAAAGTGCCTCTGCGCGCACACAAAATCCAACTCGGTCATAGAAGGAAAAGCAAACAGAGAAAACAATCACTGCTCTTAGTCAGAATACAGAAAATGACGCAGGCGGGGAGAATTGTAAACATTCTGTTCATGCTCTTTTTTCCTTTTACAAGAGGTGAACTGCAACAAATGCCAAACATCGTATCCCAACTTCGTTTGTCCTTGTAGGATTTAATTAAACATTATTTTTCCTCATCTGTTGAATGCATGACTCTTTCGGTGACTACACTGAAACAGCACTGATTCTGCTTGATCACACTGAAAACGCTATTAACGTCTCCTATTTACCCTTCGCCACATCTGGGTTGCTATAACAACTCCATATGTCAGAAAGCACAGATGTTTACGACGATTGAGTCTTTAATCGCTGCACTGAGCCAATCCAGGATTGACGGGCACAATCACCAATACTATATGGCTGTTACGGCAACACGATCAGACTCAAGCCCGGATTGTATAAGGAGAGTCTGCTGAGTGCCAGTCCCAAACTTTAGTCCATTTAGCCTGTCAGCACTTTCAGCAGGGATAAATGCTGTGCAGTTCCACTCACTTAACTCGGCTTTTCCAGGTCAATCACAAGCCTTCACAGAGTTCAGTCCCTACACCCCCAACTCCAAAAAAAAAAAAAAAAAAACCCACCAAAGCCCCCCACCTATCAAACCACCCTTTCATCCTCTATTTATGTTCCTGCAATCTCAACTGAGCCTTTTCAAATGCAGCTATATAACAGTGTTCTACAGTGGAGCTGGGAGGAAGTAGAGCAGGGAGGAGATGTTGGCTGAGGCTAAGGTAACACAGGGACACAACTGGTTTTATTCTTTTTCCCCTCAGCAGATAATTACAATTTTCTCTCCTCTGACCAAATTGCAGTCACTGGCCGATGTTCAGGAAACACCCAAACAACGTAAATAGCCTGGGCAGCAGTGGAAAAAATATGTCCTTATCTGTGTGGTGGACTGCGTCAGATTTACTCAGTGTTATTTCATTACAACTTCTGAAAAGAGCAGGGTTCAAAAACCGAGGCAACATTCTGCCGTCCACACAGTTTCCACCGTTTTATGTGGCATAAAGGAACATAAAGACCGGCATTACCAACAAATGTAATACATGCCAATAAATACATTTGCTAAATCTAAAATTATATAGGATTTGGACATTTTAGCCACCTATTATTTACTAAAATCACAGCAGAAATGATTGTGATATTTCAGCAGAAAGCAAACAGTCAGCGAGGCTCTTCACATAAACCTCTTTTCTGAGGCATCAATTTATTGGATTTGAGGCGAGAACTTTTGGCAGGGCTTAGTATGGATAATCACAACTGCCTGCATTTCTAGAGACATGGCATCTTTTTCAAACAAATAATCTAATTATCATAACGAGTGCATGAAAAGGCCTTTGTTGAACCTTACCTCAGCAGCCGGGATGCCTTCAGGCGGGCGACACTGGAGCAACACTTCCTGTTCGAGCGACACTTCCTTTCCGAGAGGCTCCTGGTCAAACGTCTTCCTCAAGTCTAGGATGAACAGACGGAAGCACATTGTGTGTCATCTCATTGACAGGGCTGTTTTCGAGAGCTGCGTTTTTAATATTAAATGCTGAGGCGATCAATAATGGAATTGGCACACTAGCAATAAATCATCAAAAGAAAAGGCAGGGTAGCTCATCAATAATAGTGTGTATTTAAATGTTAGGAACAGTAATTGAGATTTATGCTTTCTTTTTATCTTCCCTTCACATTCGGCACGCGGATAAACTTGCCCCGAAGCAGATGGAAGGAAGATCGGGAGAAGGGGATCACTCACCCTGCAATGAAAAGCCAATATTTTTGTGGTGTGAGAGCCCTGATAGAGTAGTGCAGGGCAGGGATAGCGGAGCTGACAGGGCAGGATTACTGAGGGTGTCATGCTACACTGGAACCCAAAGCCCATTAGACATATATCATCACCTGCTGCACAGACGGAGACAGGAGTGGCGGGCATCATCCACAACAACAGAGGAGAGGAGAGGACTTAATGGAGAGTTACGGTGCTACTCGGGAACTTTGGAGTCGCCGAAGGATAAAAATCTACAATCAGACCTCCAAACTCCACTGATACCATTTCCCCAGGCTTTGCAATATTCCTGGCGAACACACCCTTTGGCCTTTTTTCACTGACACATTTAATCTAAAGCAGGAACCACATCCACCACAGGGTGCTCTAAAATAACATGTTTTTCCTATACAACAATTCAACGTGTATTTCAGTTTATTTTATTCAAGCGACATGAGGACAAACAACCTCTCCTCCAGCCTGTAATCTGCACGAGAATAAAGAATCTAACATGAACTCTGCGACTATGCAACCATTAAACCAAAGCCAGTCTGCTTACAAAGGCAAGAATACAAAGAGTTGATCTTAAACCTTTACGAATTGAACTAAGCAGGAAATATAGATGTTAAAAGACTGTGAGATTAGATTTGACTTGAAACTGAACACAAGTTGCAATAGTATGCGATGTGTTAGGAATCTGCCTACTTCACTACTAACCTCTGAATTTCTACAACATATTTCTTTTTCTACCAACTGAGTCCGTCCATGAAAACAAAACTGAAAAATGAAGGACACATCAGTTCTTCAAGGAATGCTGTTCATATGTGGACTGTGTGCTAACATAAAAAAAAGAGATTTCTTATATTTGATAGCACATTCAAGCTCCAGCTCTAGTGAGTATGACAGATTGCAGAATTCGCATTTCAGAAGTCAAAGCAGACCGCACATAATAAGTCTATTGCTCTTGGGTACAGCGGTTGTAGAAATGTAATGTGTAAAGGCCACAGCAGCGTCCAAGGAGACTGAAGCGTATGAATAGATATACAAGGGCAGCGTTCTCACTATGGCTTCTCATCAGCATCATCGCCCGCAATAAAAACAGACATCCCTAAAACCTGATAAAGACAGAGGTTCAATTTACTGACTTCATCACTTGCTTTCCTTTTGTTCGATAGCTATTACATGAGGACACATTATACTGAAACAGAAGCATTTCACCGTGCAGCTAACTGTTCCACATTCCCTCCAGGAGAAACTAGATCATGTTCTTATTACAGACTACACGATCAGGCTTCCCCCGGAAGCCCTAAAGAATACCTATAGTCATTTTAAGGTTCATTTTTTATTTGGGAAAAATGAACCTTAAAATAACAAATTCAATGAGAGCCCTTGTCCCGATTCAACCTGAGAGTATGCGTGTCTTCGGGGGAATATGCCATAACTCCACAAATTTCTCTGTATTATAAAAGCTGAAAGGGTGAGTGTTGAATTGAAAGCAATTTCCGTAAAAGTCTGGTATGAAATTAAAAGAGGGAACGACTGGAGGGCATATTCTGGGACAAAGCTTTACGGAATTTGATCCAAGGACAAACTGTTTTTCTTACGACGGAAAGGAAAGGAAAGGAAAAGGAAAAGGAAGGTAGCAAAAACCTCGTCTCAGAAGAGCGCTGTCGTTTGAAGTTGTGAGAATCACTCAACTGTTGCTCCGATGTCAGAAGTACAATGTAGAGTTGGATCCTAGTTCAAAATGCCTCCGAGAGATAAAAGAAGATGCAGTGGCAGTGTGACAGGTGAGGTGAGAGTCGGGCACGCCTTCTCCTACACTGTGACACACTGGTGACAGGGTGCTATATATGTGCACTACAGTCAAATGCAAAAAATTCAATTAGTTCTCGCCATATACTGAAGAGGGTGCATGTCTTCACTGGCTCAGTGTGCAGTATTGCTTTACGGCAACTGGTGCTTTAGAAAGGACCATAATGCCTCGAAGCCACTTGCTGGTGATAGTGTCAGTGGGAAGGTCCATAGCAAGAGCTGGTTTGACACAAACTGTGTTCACTGTGACTTTGGTTTGTATGTTAACATACATGCAAAAGGCTCACAAAATGCAACATTTGTTTTTGTAGTTGCATTGCTATTTCTATTAAAAGAAAATCCACATTTAGTTTTATTCTTTCAGTGCCTAACCTACCAAATGGATGCTTTGTAATACAGAACATAAAAATCCCCAAATAGCCTGAATTACACTATTAGTATTAATGTCATAGCTCAGTGTTTGTGAATTCATCTGAAATATTCAAGCTTTTTATTCCTCATACTTCTTGTCGCAGCTTGTTAAACTAAGATTAAACAACCCAGCGCTTGTATTTTATTTTTTTCTTCCCAGCACGATTTGCAAACTTTTGGCGTTGCTCCCGATGAAACGCAGCGAGCAACACCCAAGCGATTATTTTGCACCGTATATTTTATTGGGTTTAAATTATGCTTCCCCCCCTCTGGAGTCCTCGCTACTGTGGGACACTGAAAGGTGTTGGAGCAGCTGAGTCGACATTCCTGTGGGAGTCACACCATTCCCTCCGCGGCAGACAAAAACACTCCCAGCCCTCGCTCGCCCTCAGAGGGACGCACATATGACAACCATTACCTTAAGTGGATGTGTTTGGCTACTTGTCATGCTAAATTTCACCAGCCTTGCACTTCAGAAACAGTTTCTTCCTTCGCTTAGGGAATCATTAAGCATGGGTGCAAACCTAGATTAGGAAAGACTTACAGAGTTTGGGTTTTAATCTTCTGTAAAGTCACTAATAATAAAGTCGAGGCTTTACTTATTACGTTGTACTCGTAAAAATTACAAGGCCGCAAACAAACAAGAAAATCAATTTCCAGCCTGCTCTGTAAACACTACCCTCCAACAATCTTTTCAAAGGCATTTCAGTTGATTTGATTCATTTATTTAATTTGCTTCTGTGCACATGCTTGTAATGCCTCTCTCTGGCAAGCCACCGCTGCTTCCCCACTGCGGAGGCCAATCAAAATGTTGTTGTTTTTTTCATTCTGAGGTCACATAAAGAAAAGGCAATCACAGGGGAATTGACGCAGAAACTCTTACAATACTTTTAGCCTGACTAGCCTTTTTTTTTTTTGCAAGTCTGAAAGCCTGGGTCTTCAATGCAACAGCCTCTTAACTCGCCAGCGCTGGCTCTGACTCACCGTCTGATTAAACTGTATATGTTTAGATGATGGGAGAGGAGAGGAAAACAAGCCCGGTTTCCATTAGCCTGACGGAGGAGAGTCTGGCTCTGACAAGAAGCCTGCCTGAAGAGAGAGCCCGGCAGAGGAGCTAATCCATTCAGCAGAAGCTAATGGGAGGGGAAGAGGGGTCCATTGTGATTTGAGGGATGGGTTAGCGCTGGAAGGCTGCTCATCATGGGTGATTATAGGAGGTGGAGCAGCGGGAGTGGGCTCGCTGGGAGACTGAGAGGCACGAATCTGATTCACAAGGCTGGTATAAGCGAGGCGGTAATGAGAAGAGCTGCTGCTGTTTGAAAAAGAGGGCATACGCTGGATTCAAAGAGAATATGCACGGAAAACAGGGGGAAGTGGTGAGACAGGCGGTCGGCGATATGAAGATGCAGCAGGGGAAAATGAGAATTCGGTGAGACAGAAATTGAAAGGGACAGGTATATGATGGCTAAGTGCTTCTAAATGGAGTGGATCAGCTGAAAACCATGGATACCGACTCCGCACTGTGCTCCTCTGCTGTACTGTATCGTGAAGATGAAATCATCCTGACAGTGCCACTGAGCTGCCAGCCAAACATTAAGCTCCAGTGATATCCCTATCCAGCCCTACCCAGCAGCCCCAGCAATATATTTGAAGCAGACTACAACTGCAACACACACTCCAAGTGGGTGTTGCATTTTTGTGTGTGTGTGTGTTTGCCACAAGTCAAAACAGAGCTGGGCGGGACACGTCAGTCACAGCGACTTGAAATGACTTTGAGAGGAGTTGAAAGTGATTATCTAGCTGATACTATAAAAGCAGCCCCTTCAGGTGGAATTTCGACAACAATGTGTAAGCGGGAGCGTTACGTAACACGTGTTGTGTTGCGGGAGCGACGCCTTGATGTTACCAGCCATACGCTTTACAACTCCGCTTCCCTCGCCGCGTCCTCTGGGGTTTCATTACTTTTTTCAGATTTTTGATTGGCACGTCCATAGGGGGAACGGTTAAAGCCGAGCCCAAACTTTAGAGGCGACAGAATGTTTCTCATTACTCGCAAACAGTCGTGTGCTGCTTTTTCAGTAGGAGGACAAACGCACAGGCAGAGAACAAATGAGGACCACCTACAGGAAAAAAGAGGGAACGCTGGTATAAACACGTGCCGTAGCTTCTCTGCTGTGTATACACTCTCCCTTCCTCTGCACTCCTTCTCCATGTTTCTACTGTAGACAAGGAGGCTGATTCTGATTCCACAGGCTTTTTACCAACTCAAGTTCAAAGGGACACTTGAGTCCCATGCTAGTAAAACCTTTTTTTTTTCTTCGCTCACTCTATCTCCAGAATCTATAAATCTGTCATGATACACAAGTCGGGCTGCGAGGCGCGTTTCCTTGGCAGCCGGGAGATTTTGTTTGGAGAGGAATGCAGTGATGAGAGGGAAGATAAAGACAAGAGTAATGGGATGAAGAGCGGGATGAGAATACTCACAGGCGATGCGGACGTGGGCTTTGCGGCTCTTGGTGGTCCCCGCCGAGCTCCAGGCCACACACTGACACCAGAAGTCCTCCGGGCCGAACAGCTCCTCCACCTGCTGCCGGGTGATCTCTATGCTGGCCTCTCTCACCACCAGGCCTGTGAGGACGGAGATACAGAGAAAGCATGGCAGTGGAGAGGGAAAGGATTGGAATGTGAGATGTGAAAAGAAAAGAGAAAGAGGGGGGAATAAGGGAAAGAAAATGGGAGGAGAAAGTATTAGTATATATCAAGTGAGAACAAGTGAAAATGAGACCAAAATAAATCAGATGATATCATTTCACCATCCCACTGTCCACACATCAAAAATAGTCTCTCACCTGCGAGAGACGATGCTGATGCCAACATCAGCACCAGTCCCATCAAACAAACCAGTACAATTAACATCATTCATATCACATGCTTTGACACTGGGTATTTGTGATCATGTGTGTGTCAGTCTGGCACCAATTCGGGAGCCAAAGCGCTGAGCTGTTTGGGTCCGGGCCCCCGTGGGGGAGGATTCTCGGCGTCATGGCTAACACAATCCTGTTTGCTAACTCCTCTGATTACTGCTCATCTGGGTGCCAGGACCCAAACAAACAAATCATCCCCAAAACAAATGCCTCTACCCATAGCTGCCCCTCTGGAGCAGATTATGCAGTGTGTGTGTGCACGTATACGTCAGCGTGTGTGTGTATATATGGATTACGCGATGCAAGCACATTCATTGAAGCTACAGATGCTTCCGATGAAATATCGGAGCCTCATTCCAGCTCGATCCATAATCATTTTTTGATTGAATATGTGGGGACAATGGCGCTATCATGAAGTCCTTATAAAAATTGGAAATTTAAGGCTGATTGCATTTTTAAGATAAAACAATTAATACTTTAATTTACCTCTTGAATCCAACATGAGCAGGGTTGATACGAAAAGAAGATAATTAACACTTTAATTTATCTCCCAATGTGAGCTGCTAAAAGAAGATAATCATTCTATTCGAGCTCCAGAGCAACCTGAAGTTCAATATGCATGGATTCATGTTGGAAATATTCAATAGTGCTGCGACAGGTTTTTCAGGGGAACATTCCTGCTGTGGATATCTCACGCCACCTCATTCCCCAAGTTCTACTCTATTAGGTGTAAATATAGGGGTTGCGCAGCCCCGCTGTCATTTTCCTGGAGCTGTCATGCTCATGTGCCTTGTCAGCAATAATATGAAAGTGGACGATGACGTTTAAATTATGCCCACTTGTTACTAAGGAGCCTTTTGTGTGCCTAGGAAACTTTCCCTACTTACGCCATTATACCGCCATCGTCACCCTCAACCATTACTACCAGGATTTATGTTGTTTCTCTACCAAATTCAGCTCCTGTCATCAGCGTTACAAACCTCAATTTGTCAGACCTGGCAGCTTCTTTCTCCCCTCCACTCTTTAGTTAGCCAGTTTTGGAGATGACTCGCTCTGTAGCTGTTTTTCATTGTTAGCTGACAGAATGACAGAAACTGGGAGTCTTCTGTCGCAGTTGTAGTACATCCAATTCAAAGTTTAATGAGTTGTGCACACTATTATTGGACTGAGCAGTTATGTGCATAATTACGATACAGCCTGCCGACAATATTGACCGAATGCTGCAATTTTTTTTAGGCATTTCTTCACACAAGCCTGCTGTCTGGATGTGTCGAAGAGCTTTGAGTCATCGTCACGTGACTCACTAGTATGAACAACCTGTTTACTTGAACCAGCTCTGACACTTTTTTTTTCTCCATGTGAGGAAACAGAACTTGCAGTTTGCATAATGTGGTTGAAATTCATATATATTTTTGAAGCGCTTGAACGTCCAATCATCATTTAAGTGCACGTCATGCATGAGAGACATTACAATCAAATGGAATAGTTGTACTTTACTTCATTGCATCTCTGATGAACAGGCACGTGTACATCTGTTACAGACATTATGCTCTATATTTCTGCAGATTCTAAAGGCTAGACATGTTTATAGAGTTTTCTCCAGCATCCCCAACAGTCTGTCCTTAGTGCACATCACTGCCTGCTATTTCAAAAAGAAACTGTGAGGCTGGTGTTTCTCGATGAGACACAAATTAAAAGGGCTGCTCAAAGTGCATGGCAATTCAGACAGGGGTGAGTTGTGGAATGACTGATGTGGCCATGTTGTCAAAAACACTGGATCTAATTTTTGGTGTTGATAGTTAGCCAACCAACTACACAACTTTATGTGAAGCATGATATCTTGGATTTTAGAAAACGATTGTGTTGAGGAAACATTAGACAACTACAGATACCACAAACACAAAGAGAGGACTAATCAGTAGCTGTATAATGATAAATAATATATTATATAATAATAAATAATATTGTCAAAGGTTGCACTGGTGAAATATTTTGATAATGTTGCTCACAACATCAGAAATGTTCAGCCGCTCATAACAGGAGGCTTAATTCTCTTTCTCTTCAGCGTGATCTCTGTCAGATGTCCTACACTAGATAGGACATCTGAAAACACTAAAAGTTGTACTAGACAAGAGCTAGAGCATGTTTTCATTGCATACAGTAATACTGATTGTTAGTGTTAAACTTACCTTAATCAAGTTCTCTCATTACTGTTTTTCTTAGCTGCAGCTGTGTTTTTCTGCTGACTATAAAACTGTGCTCTGTCAAAATGGCCCCTTGACAAGCAAATGAAACTGTTGTCAGAGCTGCGTGCTGCATATTTACCCTTCGTGTTATTCATTTCTTTTTTAACCGAGCTTACCTAAGAGATAGCACGTTGTTGTTGTCTGTGTGACATCATTCATCATCCGCTGCCTTGAAACTGTCACAGATCATTGACTCATCGGTGCCCCACTGTTCATTCAATCAGCAACCTAATCTTTGCCTGAAATCTAATTCATTACACAGTGATTCACTACCTACTGAACTAGAGATAAAACAGACCAATTTGAGACACAATGTGAAACTCTGCCAGCAATCGAAATTTGAACAAAACAAAAAAAAATCAGTGTAGTTTCAACTGTGTCGGCTCATTCGTAGTAATCAATTGATCAATAAAACTGAGGCTCTAATCTGTTGGGCAATTTTGGAAACTTTTTACCCCTAATGTTAGAAAAGTACCATTACTGTGTTCCTCTAATTTCCAAAACATTTCATTCACTTTTGCTTGCATACATCCACTATTCTCCATCATATATATCATTGTGACTGCTGCAAATCTGCCGTTATCAATATTGCTACAATAGAATGAAAATCTTAATCGATAATTATTGATATAACAATTTCTATCTGCATGAGATTGACGGTATCAGTATATGTATCTCGCTGTGTTTATCTGTATGTTAATTATCTTTACACACCTTTTCTGGACGACCAGAATTTGTGCAAACGTCCAGAATCTATTTTGCACTTTGAGTAGGTTTATACAGTAGGTGTCTGAATGAAAAATGCAAAGAGAAAGGATGGTTAAAAAATGAACATGCCATTTTACTTCAGGTTCAGCGCATTCACACAGCCTCCTTGTTCTGGCACACACACACCATGCACAGTGACATCCCACACACCAGCTTAGCTCTCATGTAAAATTTACACAGTGTGCCGACAGGCAGGCGAACAGTCACGTCTGTGGCTGTGTGTGCATTACACTTGTGATGCGTACGTGTGCGTCCGCATGCGCGTGTGAATCCGGGTCTGTGTGTGTGTGTGTGTGTGTGTGTGTGTGGATGTCTGCACGCCAACGTCTTCGTCTGAGAGGATGTGTATTGTTAGATTGAGAATGTCAAGGATGGATGTGATGGATGTGAGAACATCACACACTGAGTAGCAGAGGCAAAATCAATAGTGGCAACAATAAGCAGATAGTGTATGAATTCTCCGAGGGTGTAAAACACGCGCCAGAATGTGCTAATTTTTTTTCTGTCTGTGCTCTGGAGTTCTCTGAAGAAGGTTCTGTAGTAGAGAATTATCTGCCTGACTTCGTTAGAAAAAGCCCTCTGCACCGTGAGATAGCCTCAAGTGATGATGACGACGAGCTATAAGTCTGCCTTAAGAGTCATTCATGACTTCATGGCTATTACTAAAGCAGGATTAAACCCTTCCTGACGTGTTGCACTCGAAACACATCAGGAGGATCACTCTAGCAGAACAGCGGGGCTCTGAACTCAGCCTGTTGACCTCATCCAGTGACTTCATATGTTTGCTCAGCTCGCAGCTCTTAGCTCGCTGTATAGCGTTACAACGGTAACACCAAAACGAAACAGACGCAGACTTCCACTCCATCTGCAATCAAGAAGGGCAGAGCAAGTGTGGCCCGCATCAGGGCCGGTGATGAGGGGCTACTTCACACCCGTCAATGTGGCCATTAGCGGCAGAAATGATTCCGCAATAGGTCCCATTAATAGCTGGTTGAAGACGGGCGTCTCGTTGGAGATGATTCATTATTAATGTGGTAATTAAAGCGAGCTAGCCTAGCTCCTTAGTGTTAGCACTAAGGCTAACATTATTGATCAGACCAGTCAGACAGAAGAGGAGGCATTGGTCACTGAAGGAGAGCTGAAGGTGGAAGGAGGGGGGTAAGTGCTCTGATTATCCGGCCAGATGAAGAGCACTCACTGTTTGATCTTCTAGCTCATAGCTCAGAGAGAGTGACAAGCTGTCTCCAGTGTATACTACACTAGCTGTACCTACTTATAATTAATTTGCTGCTCATTTGCTCAGATCAATGCTCCTTTCACACAAGGCAAACTGTAACCTTCCCTCAACACGTGCCCTGAAGAAACACTGCCGTGAAAAAGGGGATTGCGCTCTGTTCTGACGGGCCGTCACTCCAAAAACCCAAAAGTCAAGATGTGTAGAAAGACCCACCCAGCATGCCTCTGATTGGCTAGTGTTTGTTACTTGATCAGGACTCGGGTCAGATGGTTGGTTAGATGTTTCAGGTCAGTTGGCAGTGACATTGCTTTCAGAGGGTAAGGAGTTCCCAGATCTCATTGATTGAGAATGAGGAGTACTTTAATTCCACTACTTGTGGCAGTAACTACAAATGTAACTAAGTACTTTTTCTGATTAAATAACAGAATTACAATTACTGAAATTTAAATGGGCTCTATACTTGTTACTTTTTATTACATGAAAATAGCAACTGCAGAGGAGCAGCCTATTCCCTTGATTGTCCTTTTCATAATCAATCGTCACCTGACCTTTCAGGCTATGTGAGCTTGCTTTTCAATATAGTGACTGTAATGGTGTACAAACTCAAGAAACTCTGGTTCGTCAAATATAATTATCTGTTAACTACTTTATCAAAGCTTGGTTAACATGTACATCCAGCATTGCGTGGCCCTTCTTCTCCCAAAGCCTACTGTCTAACCAAGATATTACAAGTGTAGCTTACGAGTCATAGCTGCCCTCTGATGGTCAGGTCTATTAATAACTCCTAGTGAAAATGGCAACAGTAATACAGTAATAATAATGCATTAATAAGAGAATTGATGTGGGCATTTGAAAGTAATGCAAAAGTTACTTTCCCTTGTAACAAAATACTTTTATATTGGTATAGTAATTCAGTTACTATTGAGAAAAGTAACTAGTGCTGGTTTAACGGCTGTATAAAAGAAATACTGAGAGTTAAATGCTGCCGTGTTCAGGTAACAGCAGGGTGACTATCTAAAGCGAAATCATCACTGCGGAGAAGGCCATTTGTAAAAATTGCCATCACGCTTTGCTCCTTCGCACCACATTTTCATTCTTGCTTCCTGCTAAGTAACAATGTGTGCATGTGATCTGAATCTATTACATTTTTAAAAATAATGGGGACGCACATGCAAAGAAGCCAAATGGGTCTGAGTTCAGAGCGGCTCACGGTCACACGTTCACATGGATAAATCTCGCCTTTCCTGCAGCTCCCCAGCTGGACTTTAAGCACAAAACAAGCTATTCACACAGGTGCAATGGCCATCCATTCTTCCAACTGCAAATCTAACTTTTCTCTCTCTTTTTTCTTTGTCTGCTGTTTCATTGTGTTAACCGGCTGCTGTTCTAAGGATAATCACATGCAATCAAATGGTCTATTATTTTCCACATGTGATCCCCTGCTCTTTAGAAAACAATAATGTCCAATCACCCCACATTGGATGGCAATCAGTCAAATGTACTGTATGTATTGTACTATTGTAGGGATTTTTATGTCAAGTGTTTGTGTGCCACATGGGCTCCACGTGCTCCGCTGTGTCACATCCATTTAAAAAAAAAGCCTTTGCAAAGAAGATACACCTGTATAAGGTTTTGTAAGAGGTTCTTTCATGCTGGGAAAAACATTGTGCAGGAAAAGGTCATCAGTGAATTAAGGCCCCATATTGCTGATTACATAGCAACTACTGATCTACTTTTAGCATGTAGTTGTTTTTATGACACCAACATCTTCAAGACATATTTGTTATGTTTGTCATATGGTGTCTATAAAAATGATTCACTTCCATTGAAAATGTGATCAACAGAGAAAAAGACCCGCTTAAAAGTATAACTCCCCCCTCCCCCTTTTAAGTCAGTATTTAGTAGATGCTGTGAACATCTGGACTGTTTCGACTCAGTAAAATTTGTTCCAGATACAAGTGTATCTTTGTAAAGATCTGCTTTCACTTTGACACTAAAGGGGGTCGTTTTTCAAGTTGGAAAAGCCACATTTAATTTACTTTGATTTGAAGTTGTAAGACAATAAAACACTAACTTCGAAGGAGGGGGTGAATACTTTTTATTGCCACTGTGTTTCACTCTGGAGGAGAAGAAAATACCGCGTAAAAACATTTAACTTGGTGGTTTAAACTTGAAAGAAATGGAAGATTCATTCCATCGCCAAACCCTGCCGAAGTGGCAAACACTTGTGATAGACACAAACAAATAATGTGGTTCCTGTGTATGTGCATGAAGTGGACGGCACCTTAGTTGTCGTACAAGTGTGTCAAACATCTGGATAAAGATGCGATGGATGAACACCAACATCTGCACTTTGTGTCCTCCTGAGTCTCCTGCACTCTCTTAATCTCATTATCTCATTTCATCTTATTTTCATAAGATCATAAGTTCTCGCCAACATGAAAGTGAGCCAGAGAGACAGGATGAGAGAGGAAAAGAGAAACACAGGGGCAGGGGCGAGAGAGGAGGGTAGAGAGGGAGAGATCCAATTTCTTCAGGCTACACTATCAGTGGTATTGACCAGGCTGGCTAGTTTCTATCGGTGCTCCTTTTCTGTCAATCTGGGGAAATCAGAGAGCAATGGAGTGGGTTGAGAGAGGCTACTCACATCTACTGGGCTCTAGTGGTGTTGTGTGTGTGTGTGTGTGTGTGTGGGGTGGGTGCAAGAGCATAAATGAATGAATATCTGTGCAGTAAATAGCCTGTGGATATAGCTGTGGAGAGTGGGTGCGTGTATGATGTGTGGGTTGTTTTCCATGTTGATGCTTTTAGCACAGAACCCTCTGACACAAAGGCTAAGAGCCGCTGCTACCGTCAACCTCTTCTTTGTAATAATCACAACCATGAAACACATCCTCAGATCTGTGTATTCTTCCTAAAGTACACCAGGTCAAAATGAAAGGATTTCAGGTTGGGATTCAGGTTGCTGTTGCAGTTCTCCTTTTTTTATATTTGTGCAGCCTGCAACACTCTTTTTGTATCTGCCTCTGCATCTTGCACCTGTGCTGCAATGCTTCATGTAGGTCGGTGGAAGAGCACTCGGGTGTCATTTTTATTACATACCTCCGATTCAAAATGCAAGACAATGTCGATCCTAGAAGTGTTTGTGAGTGCATGCCTAAACATTCACATTTGAGTGAAGGAGCAGCTGTCAGTGTGTCTGTGTGTGAGCATGCAGGCAAGAGTGTGTGTGTCTGTGTGTGTGTCTGTGTGTGTGTGTGGCAAAACAGCGGGATGAAAAGGGTAAATGCGATGTGATTGGTACCTGTGGGCGACAGAAAGAACTCAATTTCCAATACAGCAGCTGAATGCAGCCAATCAGTGCTGGGCTGTTGTGTGTAATGGCTCTGGTGCCTTTGGGGGCTGAATTCTGTCGAAAAACAACCCTGCTGGAGCTTCACTTCCTTTACTTCCTCTGACAAACATGTACATAAACACACACCTGCACACACACAGAAGTGGAGGTGCCAGGATGCCAAAAGACAAGATGTCCTGATTGAGACACTCTAAGTCTTTTCTGAGGATAAGCTTGATGCCACTAGTTGATTAAATAAACTGGCCTGTATGATTGATAAACAGGCAAATACTGCGCGTATGTTTGCACACACATTTTTGAGAGCATATGTGTGTGTGTGTGTGTGTGTGTATCTTTTGATCAACCCAACCTCGTACAAAATATAGTTATGATACTAATCTGAATTATGATGTCTGGGAACACGGCCAGTCCAGGAGGTGTGATATTCTCATACTGTACAGAAGTCAGACGGTGGAAGTTGGGGTGCATGTTTGGTCGCAAAAATCACAAGACTTTGCTTCCTACATCTGACATGTTGTTAGGTTTTGCCTACTAAAGCATCGCTGTGAAACATTCCTAGGTTTGGTATTAAATAAAAAATGTCACACAACTTTCAATGTTCACTTTTCACTGTTTAACGAATAGAGTGATCTTTCTCTAATCCTTAAACAACTGCTTTGAGTTTATGAAACATACCCATAAAAACACTACTTATGCTTCATTTGCCAGCAGCAGATATTGTAGGGAAATAAAACACATTCAACATAAAACACTGGAAGTGGCAATGGACCGTTTCCAGGTATGTTCGAGATCAAGGTTTCCTCGTTATGTTGATGAAAACAACAATCTGTGCAGCATAATGTACAGCAAATGTGTCATATATGAAAAACACTTTAGTGTATGTGATGTGTTTACTCACCTGAGTTCTCGTCAACCCGCTCCTCCACAGTGTGCTCCTTCTGGTGAACCCACTCGCTGTTGCACTTGAAGTAGATCTGGGTGGCCGGAGTGGCCTTGCAGTACAGGTTGACCGGCTTGTTCTTGACTATGTAGGCCTCTTCTGGTTCCATCAAAAACACGGGCAGTGGCTCGGGAGGGTCCGAAGGGAAGGTTTCCGGCAGATCACCGAGACCAATGAAGTCATCGTCAACTGGGAGGAGAGAGACGGCAACAAGATGGAAGAAGGGAGGGACAGAAGAGATGATGGGGAAAGATGGAGGGAGGGAGATGTTGAGAAAAGAGGCAGAGAGCCCCAGAAAGAGGAAGGATGGGTTGTGAGAGAAAGGAAAAGCAGACAAGAGACAGTGGGACAGTGTATTATAACCACAGTCTTTGCATGGGATTATCCATTCGCACAGCACACAGTGAAATCCCTATCATTTGATATTTTGGAATGTTTACACAAGTGTATTTTAGAGCGCAGGAAATTCTGGGATTCCTCTCAGGCAATAAGGCTGCATGGATTTACAGAAACCGGGCCTTGCTCGGTCTAACCACAACCAGCTACTGCTGAGAAACGAGAGAGAGGCAGAGCCAATAATGAGAAGCAGAGTTCAGAGGTTGACTCTGAGGAACTGAAGTTATAAGCTGATCTCTCTCTCCCTCTGTCTCCCATGCTCTCTCGCTTTCCCTTTGCTTTTGTCTCTCTCTCACACACACACACACACTAGCTTACAGACACATGCACACACACTTGCAGCAGATCTAATGACCTCAGGCTTTTGGCCCAGTTTGTGCCATTCCTCGGATACTTCTGCACTAGACAGATACGCTTCCCTGTAATTACAACTCCCTTTCATCTCCCTGTCTTAAATCACATACACACAACTGCATGTTGTGTGTGTGTGCGTGTGTGTGTGTGTGAACAAATGCGCACAAAACATCGCAAGCACACAAATATATGGGCGTACACACCCACGAGCGAGCACGGCTAACTTTCTAACTCTTTGAAGAGAGGAGGATGAAGCCTATTCGCCACCCCATTTGTCACCTCCAGAACTGTTCTATTCTTACCATCGAACCGGTAGACATCAATTATTCACAAGTGTGAAAGAAAGAAGGCAGAGTAATAGAGACAGAGATACAGTGGGAAGCAGAAGGTGAGAGAGAGAGAGAAAGAGAGAGAGACAGGGAGAGGGAGAACAGAGAGAGACGGTGAAAGTAACTCAGCCAGACAGACATAGATTGAGACATCGAAATGGAGTTGGGCAGACAGAAACATAGCACAGGAGGACAGAAACAGGAAGGCAGACTGTTCGGATAACAAAAGAGTTTATCAGCACATCAGTAATTCTTCCATGTCCTTCCATCTGCCCGCCTCCCTGTCCTGTGTGGACACGCTGGAGCCTTGTTGTCTGACAGAGGTTGCCTCCTGGATGCTTCGGGAGCACTAAATAATGTCTCGGCTGAGCAGATATCTCCCCACGATGTCTCTCTAATGTTATCTCTCCCTCCATACCTGCCACAGATTGAAGTTGATTGCTAGGAAATGAAAGGGCAAGGGTAGCCAATCAGAAAATGACCAAAGCCGTTCTCACCACGGGGGAAGGAGGGGTTTATACGTGTACTGTTATGAGTGTGTTTGTGTGTGGTGTGTGTGTGTGTGTGTGTGACGCTGGCTTTTGCTCTTTTAGTATGTTTAGCGTGTCCGCTAGTTTGACTTTCATCAGGAAAAAGTTCCGACTTGCTTCGCTCCTTATTTGGCTCCTACTCCGCTGCTAATTGAGTAGAGGCAATAAAGTCTCAAGTGACCTCTGACATTTAAGAATAACAGCCTCTTTGCACAGTTTGTGTTTGTGTGGGTGCGATGAAGAGCTGCAGGAAGATCATTAGTGGCTTCAATCAACTTTCATCTTTTTTTTTTTGCCATGTAGACAAGAAAAAAAACTTTGAAACATGGTCAAGCTTTTCTTCCTTTTGTGTCTTTATGTAGGTGATGACTCTTTAATGTAGAAAGTCTATTTCAGCAGACCTTGGCTTAGTCTGTTCTTTTCGGCTCCTTAGTCCTCAGTCCACCCACATCCTCATCCAAGGGACCCTGACCCAGAAACAGGCAAAGAGAGCCAAGGAAACTCATTAAAGATTGTGTTAGCCTTCTTTCACCCTCCATTCCCATTATCTCTCCATCTCTCTCTTCCTCCTGGCTCCCTCGCTCTGTCGAACTGTGAGGTAGAGAGATCTGAAACAGCCATGAAAGCGTCGCTCCCCTTGCACACACACACACANAAATATGTCCTCGCAGCACTTTTATTCAAATTGTATTTTGCTCTGTAATTGGGTGAGTTTTCCTAATTCATATTGTAAGTCTTATTAGTGAATATTTTAAGACTCTCAAATTGAATATTAGTTGAATTTTAGATCAGTTCCACATCCCAACTGCAAAGAAGTTTTGAAGATAAATTAGCTGCACGTTGCCCTCAAAATAAAGTTAATGCATGAATGCAATTTGCCTCCCCGCATTGTCAATGAATTCATCAGGTGGAGGGCAAAATGGTCTGCAAAGAAGCAATTTAAAGAAGGATAAGAATGAGTCAAGTTAATCCAAGCTTAGCAAGTGGGAGTGAAGAGAGGTATGAAAGGGTCTTGGCAGGCGGCCCCTCTTTGGCTTGAGTCGACTCCAATAGCCGTGGGAGTGGAGCAATATTAAGCGATGATTACATTTTGGACATGAGCGAAAAATCAAAGTCAAAACACAACACTGGCACGGCTACATATTAAAGCGCAGTCTCCGAGATAAGACACAAACCAAGTTCTGAAAGAAATGTGCGCACAAAGAGGCACATCACAAGCTAAAAAAAGAGTATCTGTTACATAAATACATAAACTCTTACATAGAGAAGTGCGCAACACCCACACTAGACACAAACAAACAGAATTCCACATCAAATGTATGAGGTTTGAGTGCAGCCTGTAGCAGTCCGGTCGGTTCAGTACATGGGAAACAGCGAGACCTGAATGACCTCTCAAATTAGCCAAAGTCCAAGTTTCCTTTGTATCTCATTTCTTCTGCGAGTTTGTATCGACTGTATTTTCCTTTAACGTTGTCTGGGCGACCATCATCTCACTTAATCTTAGATGCAACAGGAGCATAATGACTCAGCTCACATCAATAGTTTCCATTAGAAATGAGCACTGGATGGCTACATAAAGAATCATCCAGCAAATGCAGTTCAAGTGTAGCCTAAGATGGGCTGCATTAATACCTCCTGAAGCGTTATTACTCCTCACCTCTGCAATCACCGCACTACTATTACAGGGACCATCAATATGGTAGCCACATTAATGAGGTCTATTGTGAAAACTGATGACAGAACATCCACACACACATTAGACATCGCAGCCTGTGTCCAGGCTGCGATGACTTAGGTCCCGGGCTTCAGCTGCTCCTGTTTTGCCTTTTCGCAAATTCACTTCAGACCGTAAACGCGCCAGTAATTTTACATGTCGACATCATGCGTAAACAGGAGCCAAAGTCGATTTTCCATGAAAGATGGTCTGGAAATTTGCCAATTCAAGACCTAGAAAGGTTTCTGTGGATTTCTCTAGAGTGAGCAGAAATAGCATTTCAAGGCAGAGCACACACATACAAATTATTATGGACTGAGTCACCAACAATGTGAGTCCATCTCTGGTACCCCCCCTCAATCCAAATCACAAGGGACAAATCATTCAGATCTATCCAACTAGAAAGCATTACATCTTGCTTATGAAGCTATTCTGCAACTTTCACATGACACAAACATCGAAGGGAACTGTATATTCAACCCTGTCTCATAACCACAGAGAATGTTAGTCATGGTTATTTGCTATAAAAACGCACATTGTACTGCAGGAGTGAATATCATAGGATAAACAAATATAATGTGTTGTCAGTGAACACTTTGCAGAGAAGTTATATGTGAACATTTTGCATTGGCTGACATATAAATGTGCAATGAGAAAACTTAACATACTCGACATGAAAATGCATCTAAATGCACATCTATCATTAAACAGACAGATGTTGAGGACAAGCAGCAGCCTTACAAGACTACTGAAAACAGGTCTGACTACAGCAAAAGTAAAAACATCAGATTATGAGCCAATTTCAAAACTGCTTTTAAATTTCAAACGGCTCAAATGCTTACATGACAAAATCGGATGTTCAACAGTTTACAGTTCTGATGACAAACCTGTTAACTTTATTCCTAATTGTTTGTTCATCTCAAACTGTTCTGTTATTTATGACTGTGTCTATAATGGTATGCTTTATATATCTACATTGACAAGTACAGCCCAAACAAAAATTCAACAGGTTAACATCTTCATCATCATCCCACAAATACATACAGTTTATACACTGTGTGTATGTTGTATATACAGCCCTAAAGTGGATCTACCACCTGTCCTCCTTCACTTCACACATATGCTGAATATTTGTAAGATTTCTTACATCATATATTGTGCGCGAGTGTCTGCGATAACAGCTTTTGAATGCTGGGCTGTGACACCACTGCGCAAGATAAGCTCTCTCTTCTATCTGTGCTCACGCAGATTTATTGTCCCAAGGAAAGCACTGTATCACTGGGGCCAATGTTTCCCTTCAATCAGGGGAGAGTCAAGCTGAACAAGGATGAACGCTGGCATAAATCTTCTCCCTCTTCTTTCTTGTTTTACTCCTATTTGTCCCCCCCACCCCCACCCCTTCACCTCTCTCTCCACGCATCCTTCTCATCATGCGCGCATGCATTCCCGCTACAGATAGTGAAAAAGATTGGTAAGTGGTTGTCTGGGTACGTAGACAACAGGGAGTTTTACTAGGCGATGTTTTTGCTGCGGCGCAATGGGGGAGGACAAGAGGTGGTTTTCAGCTGAGTGGTCAAGCAGAATAATAAACCACTCAGCTGTCATGTCAATTGAAGCAGGATAAATAGACTGTCAATCAGATCTACCTATAAATGCGCTTTGAGCACACCTACCCATTATATTGAGTGAACATTAATCAATGGTAACGACTTCCTTTAGTCAATACTTGTTAGTATTGGCCCCATACATCCCAGTGGTTAAAATCAATACGTATGGCTGTTGTTTTAAAATCTAAATCCTTCAGAAGCTGCATGAGAAACAGGCAAACTGAGAGCAGGCTTTCCTTCCACTCAAACGTCTCTTTCCAGCCAAGTGCTTTATATATATACTAATGTGTCTACGCACATTGTCCGCAGGGCCCCATCTAACGCTTGGCTGCAGCAGGTATTTATTGATTACCGTTAGGGCCCAGTGACCCCTCCCTCGCCGTGTCCTATCTGAGCGTCTCTGTTGGGGCGAGCTAAGCACACTCATATTTCATCTCTGGGGAACCCTGCCACCGTTGGAGAAGGAGTCGAGAAAAAGAAGCAGACATTCCTGAAAGTTAAAAGTCAGGTGGCTCTGGCATTAACCTCAACAAATCAGTTCACAGCTCATCCAGAATCACAATGACCTGGGGAGGGCCCACACACACACACACATACACACACACACACACACACACACACACACACACACACTGAAGCCATCAAATAAACCAAATGAATAATTCAATCAGGGCATTTATAGAGTGGTCCAATTCATGGGTCTTATCTCTACCAGAGTTTGTAATTTAAATGGAAAAATGAATGTGCACAATTTGATCCAGCCCACTGTAATAAACACACAGCTGAGAAGAAAGCGGCTGTAGTACCGAGGCCTGGAGACAAGCGTTTAAAATCTATGTACTAAGAAATGGACATTATGGCAATAAACACTACTCTGTGTTTTGCTTTCATCTAATATATCTCCTGGTGTGACCTTGGGTTATTAAATGAACAGAAAAGAGAGAGAATCTCACATAAAAAAATAACATATGGTAAAAGCAGTCGTTAGGTTGTGTCATCAATTTCAGCTACCGTTTCTCTCCTCCCAATCTCTGTACAGCCAGTCATGTCTTTCTCATTGGGGGTGTTTACATGTTCTCTCTGGTGCTTATCCCTGACCTTCACTCGGGCCTCTCTGGCTGCACTCTGGCAGGAGGCAGCTGGTGGTGCCAGGGTCATGCCAGGCCTTGGCCGCTGTCTGTCCAGTCGCATAGCAGCGCCAGGAAAGGCAAGGTCAAAGCATCATGACAATTAAGGCTCGTCATTTTAATTTCACCCCCCCGCCCCAAAATATTTTCTCTTATTATAAAATGGAAGTTTTAGTATTGATTTTCATTCTGATTTGATGTCACCACATGTCTCAGTGTTGCTTGGTGCAAGAATCACTGCTAATAAAGGTCCTGTTGCAAACAAAGATGTGTTGGACATTGCTTTGGGTAATGGAAATATAAGAGAGACATGAGAAGGGAAATGAGCTTTTAAAACTGCTTTTCCAACCAGATTTTGTATAATTTATGACCAGAGGTGAACGAACTTTTTCAATCCATGACTAAGAGAGTAAGTAAGGGAAATCCTCTGAGGGGTTGGCATGACGATGAGATGGATGGATGAGATTTGTAAAAGTTCCAAAGTAGGAAATCCACTCAGCTCAACTGGCTAAAGTGTGACAAAAGCAAAACATTCAAAAGACCAATGTAGGTTTTTCAGCTCAGAGGAGCAAAAGGTCACATTGCTTTGACGAACAAACAAGTAATTATCATTGGCAATTATGAAGCAATTAGCTGTTTTCCGTTCTTTTAATTCAATCCTTTGCGCTGAGAATGTGTTTGTGTGTATGCTACTTAGTTGCATATCCCTAAAGTGGCTATTAATTGGCAGCTTTTTAATGCATGACCGAGTAAAATCTTTTATCTATTTAATCTCATTTTCGCTATTTTACAGCTCTTATTCCCATACGTCACAATCTCACAATCTCACTCTCTCTCTGCTGCGTTTTAAGTGTTTTTCAACGTTATGGTTTTTCAACCTCCTCTCTGCACTGTATATTCCCACCCCCACCCCCCAGCCCCATTCGCCCCGTCCTAGATGAAAAGGCATTTTGGTGGTTGATTGGAGAATGATGCTGCTACTTAGAGAGTCACTCCATCAGCACCGAGGGAGGAGAGGAGAGCGCAAGGAGAGAGAGAAAAGCTCAG
Organism: Centropyge bicolor; assembly: GCA_037975185.1. Taxonomy (NCBI): domain Eukaryota; kingdom Metazoa; phylum Chordata; class Actinopteri; family Pomacanthidae; genus Centropyge; species Centropyge bicolor. The sequence goes on along the minus strand of JBBMOC010000019.1, from coordinate 7,915,466 downwards.
GAGGAGTAGTGACTCCCTGGGGCGCTGTAGCCGTGATGGGTGAGCTGTCAAACGCCCCATTGTCCAAATTACCCAGCAAGCACCATGTCACCACCCGGGACTAATTTACGGTGCGGTGCGGAACAGACATCGCTCTCTGAGTAGAGTTCGCGGGAGAGACAAGAGAAGGGAAAAGGGGTGTAAGGGAAGGAGTGTGTGTGTGTGGGGGGGGGGTCCAAACTAACACCTTCCAAAGAGGTAGAACAAGGCTTCAAACACACAGTCCGAAAAGAAAACCCCAATTAACTTCATGCAGGTTTGGTGTTTTCTGCCTTTATGCTTCAAAGCCTCAATGACAGGTGTCAATATGAATACGTGTCATGCTCCTATGCTTCCCCGCCCACCCACTGCCCACTAAACACACACATTCACTGATGCACAAACACTTGAATACAGTTTTAAAGAAGCCAGCGCATACAGAGGACTCTTGCTTGAGTTCACTTGCAGTCATAACGACCGGTCCTTTTAGCACAAACTGGCATGCCCATTCACTTGTCACATGTCACACCCCTGGGTGCCCAAAGCCAGACAGGGCCATCACCCTACCCCATACCGACCGGTGGGCTGCGGAGTGGAGCGGTTCTTGTCAGAGGAGACGTGTCGCACTCTCTGACCCCTCGCTGTGCCCAATAGCTTGATGCGATGCCTCTACTTCGGCTAATTGGCCCAGAGCAGCGGGCAGCCTCATTCTGCCACCAGTGAAAGGCCAGAGGCTCGGGATGCAAAACACACAAGCAGAATATGACAATAGGAACACAGGATCATTTCATCAGAGAACTAAGATGGCAACAGGCCACATCACTGTTATATCAGAATAAACTCTTGTAAAATAGTTGCGAATTTACAGAAGTGTTTGCATGATAATTACAAACAGGTTGTGTTTCAAAATGCTGCAACAGAAGTCCAAAAATATGTCTCATATCTGCATCAAAAATCACATCTCAAGGAGGAAGCATGAATTGATGAAATGAAAACTCAAGTTTGCTTTGCTTGCATTTCTTAGCTTTGTTTGTTTGTGTGTTATTATGTGACTTTGTGTGAATCCAAACTCACCCTTTAAAACACAGACGCCACACAATAACACAGACTAACCGACTGGGCCAGCGGTAGACCAGCAATAGTCTACGAGGTCAGAGGACTGGTTTCGTCAGGAGTCTGGCGGCCTCACGCAACCCCACTTCCATCCCTTTAACATCTGTGTTTATGTCTCCTCTAGCCTTGCTATGTTTACATGTGCTGCATTAAGATACAAACCTACCCTTTAAGGCAGCGATCACCTACTGACCTTCTGTCCGAATTTCAGATATAACAAGCTTCTGCACAACTTTGCCCTTCGAAACGCAGCAGCTCAGCTCCCGCGCTGTACTGTAGCGCAACAACTGAGAAAACATGCAGATGGTTTAACTTTTTTTTCTCCCGTCATCACGACCTACATGAAACATAGTGTAAACAGCCATTCTTCATTACGACTTTCATGGCAAAAACATTTACACTGACTTTTCTGTAACACTAATATTTTTACTCATGTTAAAGATTATATAGTAGACTTTTTTTTTCTTAATGCACATAGCAGTGACACCAACAGAGCCTGTGTTTAAATGACCAATTATCACACTCCAAGCCAAGGTGAGAGGAGATATGAACACATAAGCATGAATGCAGATGTATGGATGATGACAATAACTGGTGATCTATTCATATTCTTGTTCTCAATACAAGAAGGACATTATGCAAGCGTACAGCATGCACCACCCCCTACATATGCACACACTTCACACACATATATATCCTCAAGCACTCAAATGTCCAATCCTCCTCGCAACAAAAGATCCCTGGCAGCACTTTATCTGAAGGACACTACAGACTGGAAGTGTGTCAGAATGTGTGAGACACAGTCCCCAGAGCGCAGTCTGTCGCTGAATCTGGTTGCCTGAGTATTCCCCTGACACACACACACACACACAAGTACAGCACATACAAAACCTCCACATGCACATCAACCTAAATTGCATCCTCTACATGTCGTCAATCAAACCGCAAAGTGAGAAATGAAAAGGCGAGCAGTGCTTTAAGAAGTTCTCCTTTTTCTTTAAATGCTCCCTCTCTCTCTCCAGAACTGTATCCCTGTATCTCCTGTCCTCAACCCTGCTGCTGAGCTGAACAAAGGTACAGTACCTGCATCTACTAAAGACCTCAGATGGGATATGAAATGAGAAGATCAGGATTTACTGTGTGCTGTAACACACCAAACATGGGTCGATGCCCTAATGCAGGCTTTGATGGTGTAACTGTGTGCGTACATGTGTGTGTGTGTGATGGATGAATTAATGTGACAAGGCAGATGTAATGCAGAATCATAAATCTTAGCCCCAGGATCAGCAGAGGGCGAGCAGGAGGTGATATATAAAAGGGCACACACACACACATACACACACACACGCACCACCAATATGAGGGTTATGACATGCACACACACACACACACACACACACACACATAAACACACATGCACATCACAGACACACAAATACACACAAAACACAAACTCTATCCCCTTTACCAGCAATTTAATATGCTGCTTTGAGCCCAACAGCTTAAGTGTTAGATATGGCTGTAATGCCGTTAAAATCTTAATACTGTTACACAAGCTCGCCGTTGTACAGCACGCTAATTCTTTACTTACTGTGTAGAGAGCATCGCATGGGGGCTCTGAAAAAAACATGACAGCGTTTCTGAGAGAATACTGCAGAGATTAACACAAAACTCTGAAGCTGTCAAATCAGAGGGACCTTTACTGTAAGAACTATACAAATTCAGTGTTTGGGTTTCTAACATGCTCCTAATCATGATTGCTATTATGATATTACTAAATAAAAAATATTGTAAAAGAATGAAGAAAGCATCTTTTCAGTGTTGCAGATCTACAAACGTTTACCTTCATTTATCATCATTATGTTCATGCATTCATATGGATTTTGGTCCCGGAAGAACATTATGATACTTTCATGCTTGCTTACATCTAAATGAAGAGCAAGACACATCATACTTGCAACACAGGCTAAGCTCTTTTAGCTGCAGACATATTTTCCCATGAATTAAAACAATAATCAATGCGGCTCCTCGTATTGAATCTGCAAATCCTGAGAACACTTGATATTCAGCTCACATTCGGAATTAGAGAAATCTCATTGGGCCCACATCCAGGTAACTGTGACATACTTGTTCTTTCACATGCACTGAAGAATACTTCCCTTGTATGAGGATACTTTGCTCTACAGTACTTTGCTATATGTGGCACATTTGCTGAGCTCACTGAAATGAAAGTGGCTGGATTTTAGCAGGAATTGCAACATGTTTGGCCGCCTCCCAGTAGTTTTGTGGCGTAGAATTTTTTCCCCTTGTATACCACTACTGTTTCTTCCTGCATGTTTATTCAAGGGTACCAGAATGCTTAATGGGCTTATGCCTAAAATGAAAAGGGCTTTGTAAGCATTCAAGGGAATTGCAACATGCCAGTTGCTGCACATAGGCTGTAGTAGGTACATGTACAATTGCCCGAGGGTGGTGGTTACTAACTCAGGACTGGACGTAGGAGTTTGCATGCACTTGATTCGTTATCGGCCTCGCTTACATGCAAAGCTGTCATTTCATAGAATAGATACTGCTCAAAAAAAAAAAAAAAATCACAAACCCTGTACCTCAAAATACTCTACGTGTGCTGGATTTGGCAAAACAACATATCAGGCTTGTTACACTGGCTTCAATGAGAACAACAAAAAAAAGCTGTTGTCTCAGCCCATTTCACACGGTTCCTCTCCCTTGTGATATTGGCTCGCGGAGAAATGACAACATAGCTGCTATTACACATTGGATAGGGTATCATATTCACATTGGCTCTTATACAGTGCACTACACCATATCCAGCTTGGATGATCGATTGCATCCTTGCTAAGCCAAATGGCCGCTTCTCGCTGATATCACTGCCCTGCCCTGCCTTCGGCGTCCATGCATGGTTATATTGATGGGAGAGGAGCTTCCAGAAAGGAGCTGTACGGACAAATGTACAGTAATTGCGCTGCTTCTTTATTGTGTAATAAACGCTGACAAAAGCGGCCCACACGAAGGCATGCCTGCACGCACACGGATATTTTCACCATGACCCGGTTCAAACATGCTATCACAACATCAGATATATCCGGACTTTTTCTATATCCGGCTGAGATGGATGTGCAGTTCTCACCTGGAAGCAGAGTGCATCTCAAATATATCTTGAGTGACCACTTAGGATCAGATTCTGCCGCCCTGCTCACATTTTTATTTTCCTCTGAGGAGAGAAAATCTGTGTACTGGTTTAAATTACCCCAAAACACATTAAAGTACAAATCAGAGCGACAGAGAGAGGAAGAAACAAGATGAACAAGACTTTTGTTTCTGTGTTTGGGAGCTTTGTCTTCGCCATGCAAGTGCTACCAAGATGAGGCAGTTCTCTGTATGTGGTCGCATGCCAAACCACGTCACAATGAGGCCTGAGTGATCACATCTGACATGTTCTTGTTGCATTTTTTGGGTGCGTTTGTATCTTTTATTTGGAGACGTCTCCATGCGACAAGGGCCACAGACACACAGTCCCAAACACAGACATGTGTCGAAGGAAAAACCTGAATACACAATGGTGCCATATTGATCCGTTCTCCAACACCTAATAGACACAAAGAAACACACAAACTCTCTAACATTCATTTCACATGCGCATACACACACAAGCACAGACCTCACACCTGTTAATGGATGTGTTAAGAGGCAAAAGCACTTGGTGGGATGGAGAGCAGTTAGCGTGTGTGTGTTTGTTTGAGTGTGTGTTCAGGGGAGGAGGGGTGACTGCATTAGGGAATCACACACCCAGATCCACTCACCGGGGGACTTCTGTCAGCCTTTGATTTTGCCCTGTACCCCTCCCAGCTCCCCCCCCCCCCCCCTCCTCTGCTGCTCACTGCTGAAATAGGTCAACCACATATAATGCAGGGGCAATGAGGAGCAAGTATGTGCCCTCCGCCCTGTCCCTCTGCACTCCCCCACCCGTCGCCTCCGCCGTCCAGCAACAGAAAGGATGCTATGGGCCCCCACGGGCACACAGAGGCTGGTTGCGGGAGAGACAGGCACGGCCAGCCACAACATCCCGACCTCCCAGCCACAACAGCCATTTACACAGCCACGCTTGAGCAGAGCGGATTCCAGCATCTCGTATGGAATGTGCACGCTCACAAGACAAATTTGCACCAGCGGCCTAAAATGCTCATCTCCGCAAAATTAAACGAGGAGGGGAAGAATTGGAAAAAAATTAATAATGGATATTGTGTGTATGGTGTGGAACTGTTTGCAATCGCGAAACGGTTCATCACTGTCACTCTCCCAGGGAGCAGGAGACGGAGGAGGAGAGGGGTGGAGGTTAGCTGAGAAACAATGCAATGTGGCCACATTAAAGGGGCACTTTTGTCAAAGTCACGTTAATAGTCACAGGGAGTAACACATAGCCTATGAAAACAGTTGAATAATGTCTTCTGCTTGAGAAAATAGCTCGAGTGACATCACCATGGTATCTATTTCCTCTTGCAGACCACAGCCCAAATTAACAGGCGTAATGGGAAGTGTAGATTTCAGTGTTTTTGGAGGCCTCTGCTACCTTGATTGCGACCCTCTCTTTTACAAGCTCTCCAACTTTATGTTGTGATACTAAACTTGTTCTTTCTGTACGGAAACATAAACAGCATTTTAGACACATACACTGTCAGAGCTTGGGCTCTGCCTCCTCCTTTCCTTGTGTTTCTTGTTGTTTTCCCTCCCTAGTGTGTCATGTTTGTCTCAGTCTGTCTGTGTGTCGCTGGGCGTGGTCTTCCTGGTCCCGCCTCCTGCCTGCCCATCTCATCTCCTGCAGCTGCTGTTCCTCCTCACCTGCACCCCATCTACAATCAAGCCTTGCTGTATTTAACCCTGGTCCAGACAACCAGACCTTGCCAGATTGTTCAGTCTACACAGTGGAGCAGACGTCAAGGCCTTTTACATGAAACCTCTTTTGACCTTCAGCTTTTGTCTGTTAACTTTCCTGGACCCCTGCTTACCTGTTTTTTCCCTTTTGTGCTGCACATTGCCTACACCTGCTCGACCCCCATTCTATCCAACCTGCCTCACCTCTGCAACCTTTTTGTTCATTTTCTCTCACAACTTCTCTGCCTGCCCTGCCCAGACACACTCATCCACCTCCCCCTGACCACACCAGCCGAGTCTTCAAACTGCCTTCTTTTGTTTGCCTTAATAAAACTGGCGAAACCATTTCTAACTGCCCTTAACGTATACAATATTATGAAACCATGCTGATAACCATGTCTGGAAATAAGAATGCCTCCAGGCCTGACCTGCCATTCTGTGTCTCCTCCATTGTTTTGTCATTTACCAGCACTCTTCAGGAGAAACTCCCCATGTATTCATGGTGTTCTTCCCAAGGGAATCACCTTTGTGATGCTTCACCATCAAAATCAATTCTCAAGTACATCCTTTAAAAGAACTGCTCAAAGCATAGTCCTTTAGCAAAATTTGCATGAGGATGCCTACAAGGATAAACCAAAGCAACAACACAACAGGAAATGTAAGGTTTGAGGTTGAATACTGGAGTGGAGGGACCATCTGTCGTCATTGATTTGGCTTCGTTCCATAGCATGTAAACGGGCATATGAATGGAGTAGTTCTATTAACAGCCCATGTAAACAGCTTTATTAAAAAAAACTGCAGCGATTAGAATAAAGTCAATAAGTTGGTTCCTGCAAATCATGTAAATGTAGTTATTGATTCAAAGGCTAAATCAGATACGCTGTTATCTCCTATGCTCGTGTCAAATGCTGAACCACGCATGCACATGTGCACGCGCACAAGAATGCATCCATACACATGAGTATGCAAACACATACCATCAACTTGACAATTCTTCCTCATGATCCTGTTTTCTATCCTCCCCCCTCTTCTACTTATCTTACTTCTATTCTGTCCATTGCATCTTCCTGCATTCTCAACTCATGTTGTCTTTCCTCTGCAGCCTCCACTGGCTGTGACCTTTTCTCCAGTGGAACAGGATACTGCCCATCTCCATCTTCCTCATGCATTAATGATCTGTGGTAAGCTGAGGGCATCTGTCTGACTCCCAGCCTGTCCGCCGCTCACCCACTTCCAAGGACGGAGCTCAGCTAGAGTCGAGCTCAGCCACATTCCCTGTCACCCACAGGGAAATGCAGATAAATAGCCAAGGATAGTGATAGCTCCACAGTCGAAAAAAGTGGAGGCTGCCCCTTCTTCATCTCTTTGACACTCCCCGGTGGCAGACATCTAAAATACTAGAGCAGAGAGATGACAGCAGGCAACAGACATAAAGAAACTCAGCCAATTATCCTGGTTTCATACCGAAGCTCACTGCAGTTACAAGGAGCTGAAATGAGATTCCTCCATGGGGTAGCAATGCAGATTGTTCTCATCATACCTTCTATTTGTCAGCATTTAACACACAGTATGGTAATGAGAGCTAAAACGCATCCATCCACCCTTTTTTCAAGCCCTCATGTCCTTTTTCCCAGCATATCTCTGCAGCCCTTCCTGAAAGATCCCCAAAGTGCTCTTTTGGCAAAAGCTCAGCCTCGTCAAGTTCGGGGAGGTAAAAAACTGAGATAAAGTGATCTTGTAAATCCTGCAGCAGCCCATTCATTTGGCTGTACATTTGGAAATGGTTCCAGTGATTAGTTCTCAAGTTCATCCTAATGTAATTTTATTGGTTACAAAAGCCCTCTGTGTTTCCAGTCCTTTCGCGAGCCAGATCTCAGGACCTCAGTAAACCCAGTGAGAGAGAGAGAGAGAGCTCACATGCAACATCTTTTTGACTCACTACATACAGCTCACAGCCATTTCTAAAGTTTAGCTCTCACTTCACCACAACAATCTGTTACTTAATTGTTGCTGCCAATGCACCAATCTCACAATGTTTTTCCCTCTCACCAATCGATAAGACTTCAAATTCCTACTCCGGGCAGCAGCACTTGGGTTAAAGTGCAGTTAAAAGTGCTTCCTTCAACAGATATTCTTGTTATTCCTCTACAGTGTGACGTTCAGTTCTCGGTTATTGTATCTTCCACCTGTGCTGCCTTTAAATTGTCTGCATTAAAGACAATTGCGCTACGGCACCATAATGAAAACCGGAGTGTTTCGACTCTCCCAGATCATCTAGCAGCCCCCCAGGTGGACATTTTGAAACTCTCCCATTTACGCTCTCTGTTTTAATCCAAGGCCTATGGTTGTTTTACCAACTCACAGACAGAGCAAACTTCATACTTTAACAGATTTTTGAAACACTCAAAAGCAGCTTTGGGATGAAAATGTATTAGTTTTGTTGTCAGTAATGAAAATATGTTTGTACTGTAAGAATATGTAGTAAACAATTGGATGATGAATTGGATGAGCCCTTGCTGCCCTTCAAGCAACTTATTCCAATTACATTTTAGTCTATTTCGAATGAGGTTTTTCAACTATCCTGTACACTAGATTGATGTTGTAGTAATAGTCAAACTAATACAAGCTAAACATTCATAAAGCAGGATATACAGAAGGAACCCCACAGCTGAAGCTTAGAATTCAGTGAAATTTCCCTTTTCGGTGAGTCGCTCGACCCAACAGAAGGATATTGTAATGAGCTTCTTTGGTGTACAGTATGTATCTCACCCTGTCACCTGCTGGGACTCATTCTCCAAAACCCTAAGATGCATTCTGACAGCTGCAGAAATCCTCATCTAGGGAGGAGGGATGAAAAGATTTCTTCTGTGCACCTCCCCGTCGTTCCATACCCAAATATATGACTTTGCATGTGATCCGTAGCCCTTGAAGGCTTCTGTTGGGCTTTTCCACGCGACTGATCTCTGTTCTCAAAGCAGGTGTTTAAAACACAACTGACACAGAAGCCTCGCTAGTAAACCGGAGCAGAGAAAGAGACACAGAGGGAAAGAGAAACGAAAGAGAGAAAAAAGGCAAAAAGAAATATTTCAAAATGCTTTTCAGCTTTTTCGAATATGACTACAGCGCTGTATGTTGGGCATTTCATATATTCAAATCTATAAATCAGGCTCAAAGGTTAACTGAGACATGACAACCACATCAGATAGTGGCATGTCTAGCTGCTATGCTGATGCAACTCCATGGGGTTCCTGTCTATGGCGAGCCCTTGATGTCACTGTTACACACTCCTACACACACACATTGCCTTCAGTCATGAAATAATGCACACGCAAACACACACGCAAGCTGCACACGCATGCCCACCCAGCAGCACGTTTTCAACGGCTCACACTAATACAGACACACAAATACACTAAGAAACTTCACAGGGAAATCAAGCTGACAGATCAAAGAGTACACACACCGGGATGAACCTTTCAGAGCGTTTGAAAATCTACCAAAGGATGTTTTCCTAAAAACCTGCGGTTGTGTTAAGGAATGACCACTGCTGTTTCCAGTTCATATCAGGATTCCACAGATCATTGTGAGTTTTTTTTCTAAGCTCATGTGAGCTTCATGCAGTCGACATCGAAAGCGGCTTTCCAAAAGAAAGAGATAATTTCAAAAATACATCTGTATTGTTCTCAGATGTCAGAAGGTGTAAAGGATTACACGCAGACTCGTCATGCGAGGCGTGAGTCGCACTTTACAGTCGTCATTTTTAGTTTGATGACCATGTGTTTTAGCGTTTATCTAATCGGTTTTGAAATGGTTTTATGAATCAGGGGTGTGTACGTTTTTTCTCATCCCATTAGAGAGCATGTAATCCTCGAACCGAATTTAAAACATGAAAGGTTTTCATTCGACAGCTACTGCGAAGAGCCGCTACAGTGACATTTACTGTCAGATCATATTAGCCAGTAATCAAAGAAAAGCACAAAGTCTCAGTGAAAAGTGAACTTACTGCATACAAATACTGACAGACACATATAATTCTGGATGATGTGACCTAAAATCAGTATTAAGATCAGACTTTAATGAAAAATTAAAGATATAAGAATAATCATTTTTAGCCACTGAAGCAGCTCAATAGGATGGAAATGTCGGTAGATTAGTGGTTCAAATACTAAATATTCAATACTTCAATAGCTATCAACGCTCCTGGGGAATTTACTCTAATGACTTTGAGGATCCCTGAAATGCCTGGATTGCCATGACTTAACCCTGATTTTCCATCTAGCACCACCAACAAGTCAAATTCGACTTTGTTCAACTCTCAACTGTACATCATGTTTAGGGCTGACACCTTCTCGAAATAACATTAATGAAGAAAAAATTGAATGATCCATAATGAAGATCAAACCTTCTCCATTTCCAAAACTTGATCTCACCCAACCTAAAGGAGGCTGATCAGCTTAACTTATTGAACATCTACTCGGCTCCAAACTAATTGACTCCACTTTAAAGAACCAGCACAAGTCACTACATCAACCAGTCAATTGATTGAAGGCTGATTGGCTATATTGATCGTTTATAGACATTTATTACAATTGCTACATGAGTACAGTTAGGCCAGTAAGAAATCCATTATGCCAGTAATTCAATACATTTGGATTTCTTCTCACATATACTGAATATGTATAACCTACTGTATCCACATATCAGCCGTTACACGAACATGGAACACACATCTCAAAATTCAATACAATGTCCTATCTCCGAATGACACGTGCGGTCTAACAGTCAGTAGTGTGAGTGACAGTCAGGCCCAGGAGATACACACCGGGGGGTAAACACAGTGCCTAAATCGAGGGGCTGGTAAGAGAGAAGAAGGTGACAGAGAGAAAGCGAGAGGTAGCTACAGCTGGGGAGATGGCGTGATATGGGGGGAGATGGAGGGGGAGGAGGGGGGGGGGTCTTCTCCACAGGCTAGTAGGTCAGCTCACCTCACCTTGC